>LR991071.1:18733192-19933192 GCA_905163555.1 Notocelia uddmanniana
TATATTTTTTTATATTAAAACGCGGGAATAAACCCAGAAAAAACTAATCAGCCTACATATATAAACTCACGCCTGTTTTCCCGAAAGGAGTAGGCAGAGCACATGAAATTTAATTTCAGTGCCACTTTTAGCAAGGTTCAAAGTTTGAGAAAAGCCTGGTTGGAGCTTTAAGGCCTGTGTATAGTCAACAGCAAAAGTAGATGATCATTTTAGTACCTCGTAGTATTGTGACGTTAGTGCGACAAAGTACTATAATGATCATCTAAATTTGCTGTTGACTGTACACACATGCGAGAGTCGCAATACTCGCATGCGAGTATCATTACATTGTGGGTTACTGTGGTATAATGAGTTCAATCGATCATGATCTAAACTTGACCGCGTATCCGAGGACGTGGCGAATATACTTCCGCGAGAATCGCGCTAGGGACGATAGAGCACTTGCTTGCGAGCGCGTAGACATGTTTTTTTATATATATATTTTTATATTGTATTCGGAAATAAACAGTTTACTAATATTCATAATATACATTCAATAATATAGGAGCCATTACAGAGTTAGGCTGGGTTGCACCAAACCGTCGTAATCGTAGGCTATGTTCGTTAAAACTTTAATGTATGGAAAGCTTGACAAGTTTCTATGGGATGACAGCTGCCGGCGCCATATTTAACGTTGATCAGTCTGTGTTCGTGTCGTGGTAGGGCTTCCAAATACCGGACCTTCTATGATCTCGGTATTAATACCGAATCTGAAAACGCCAATACCGGGATCCCGGGATTTTTTGGGAAAAAAGTTAAAAGATATATAAGCATGAAATAAAGTACCTATTTGGTACCATAAACATGAAGTAAGAACACACAGTCTTATTTTTTATTGTATAACCACGACATGATCACGACAAACCAAAAAAATTTGTTCTTGAGAAATATTGTTTATTAGCTCTGTACGATTGCATGTCTCGATTTTAATGCTTGTTATTCTACTGGGTCCTGTAACACAGGGAATCCTAGCTCAGGACCCAAAGACTTGTTTCTTTGTTGTAAATGTTTTTTCAATAAATATTTCTATTTCTATTTCTATTTCTAAATTGTTGTAGGCGCAGTTACCAACTGTTACCCTCCTTTTCTCCCCCTAAGGAATCATTTCCGGAATAAAAACTATCCTATGGACTCAAACTATCTCTGTACCAAATTTAATCTAAATCGGTTTAGCAGTTTAAGCATGAATAGGTAACAGACAGACTGACAGACAACCACGCATCGCATTTTCTTAATATTGAACTTAGCTGCGATTCTCACATTTATGTTTTTGATGGGATATCATTACTTTTTGTCAAACTTCACCAAATTCATCAAGAGCGAATGAACGAGTTACTATACAAAATAACCAAATGTAGAATTGGCTCTTGTCGTAGCAGCGACATCTCCCGAATAATATGAGAACTAACTTTCTTGTACCTCTAAGCCAGTTTTCACCCTATGTCATTATAGGTTGGGTAGCTTTTTGTTTTGAAATTGAAACGAGCTAGATGTGTTTTTTGACACACAAATATGGGTCAGGGAGGACTAGTGTTGCCAGGTCTGGACGGCTATATTCGCCACGTCCTCGGATACGCGGTCAAGTTTAGATCATGATCGATTGAACTCATTATACCACAGTAACCCACAATGTAATGATACTCGCATGCGATAGAGCACTTGCTTGCGAGCGCGTAGACATGTTTTTTTATATATATTTTTTTATATTGTATTCGGAAATAAACAGTTTACTAATATTCATAATATACATTCAATAATATAGGAGCCATTACAGAGTTAGGCTGGGTTGCACCAAACCGTCGTAATCGTAGGCTATGTTCGTTAAAACTTTAATGTATGGAAAGCTTGACAAGTTTCTATGGGATGACAGCTGCCGGCGCCATATTTAACGTTGATCAGTCTGTGTTCGTGTCGTGGTAGGGCTTCCAAATACCGGACCTTCTATGATCTCGGTATTAATACCGAATCTGAAAACGCCAATACCGGGATCCCGGGATTTTTTGGGAAAAAAGTTAAAAGATATATAAGCATGAAATAAAGTACCTATTTGGTACCATAAACATGAAGTAAGAACACACAGTCTTATTTTTTATTGTATAACCACGACATGATCACGACAAACCAAAAAAATATTTACTTTACTTACTTTCTTATAAAATAATATGTAAATTCGAAATTAACTGCCCCAAATTTTTAATAAAATTCAATTATGAATATGTTTTGAATTTATGGAATTGTATTGATTAAATAAATATTAAAGACTACTTATATAACAATAGCGCTGTTTGCGAGAGAAGTTATGACCCCCATTCCGGGTCATTCCTGTTGCAAAGGTTGTCTATTACAATTCAACGCGATTATGCGGCCGGCGTGATAGAAAGAAAAGAAAGAAAGAAAATAGCTTTATTTAGCATTAAAACAAACCATGTAAAGTACAACTATTAAACAACTAAGATATACAATGCTAAAATGGTTACCACTCAGCTTGGTGCCACGAAATAAGCCTAATAGGTGTTATTTCGTGGCGATGATTTTCAGTGGCGCCAGGTGACTGGAGCAGGTAGCTACCGCTTATTAAATATACCACCACCACCACCACCATATCAGCCCTAGGACGTCCACTGCTGGACATAGGCCTCCCCCAATTTCATGGGGGGTAAATGCCATAATCGCCACGCTTGGCATGCGGGTTGGCGATCGCAGTATCTCCACCGCATTTAAGGAATGCTGCTGCCCATTCCCCGGTGGTCTTAAATATACCACTTATACTTAAAATAACATGCGCAAATCTCCAAACCATACATAAAAACCATGTTTGTGCTTGTGCCTGTGCGTGTATGTGTGTGTATGCGTGTGTGCGCGTGAGAGTGTAGCGTGCTGCCTATTATTTCTGCTTGCTCTATAGGAATTTCTTCATTTTTTTAAATACAATTTGTGGCAGCAATACGAAAGCTGCCCTGATAGGCACCTTTGCACCTGGAATAACGCGGGCCGGGCTGTTTGACTAAAACCTTTTAATTATATTTGACATGTACATTGAAAATATGTACTTATATTGAATCAGTTTAAGAATAATTGTAAAAACTTTATTTTACATAACAAATAGTGAATAGTAAACATAGGTTGGTCAAATATACTTGTTAAGAATTCTTCTATAAATTAGGTATATTACATTATAAATAATAATATATGGTCAGGATATATTTTTAAGTATGGGGAATAACAATAAAAGAGCAAAAACGTAATTCACATATTTATTTATATTCTCAATTTACTGGTCATTTTGTTGTCTAGAACGTTTTTTTTTGTACGCCTTACAATAATCAAATATTTTTACTAAGAGCAGATAATTGAATACATATTCTTGGTGCTTCTCGCGAAATAGCTTCACTTGCATCAATCTAGTTCTCTATCTAAATATTAATTTTGTTTTAAACGTTCGTACAATTTCGCGGCGATGCCGAATTCAAACATTTTGAAGGGTAGTGACGTCTGTTTGACATATTTTGATAGTTAATAAAAATACCGGGATCCCGGTATTCAATGAGAAAATATCGGTATTGAAACATGTCCCAAAAAGCCGGGATACCGGGATCCCGGTATTGGAAGCCCTATTCGTGAGTCAGTGCAGCCCAGCCTTAAAGGCGAACCCTACGTGCTCGCGGTCTGGTAAAAGCGTGATTTTTGCAAAACGAAGAGATATGGTCAAAATGACCGTTAAAATTCTAATTTAAAAAACTTGTATAGCTTAGAGTGGGTAAATCGATTTTCGACCTATGATATTAAGAGAGAAGAAAAGAAGTAACTGTAGGTGTATGCCGGTTTTCTGTGGTTGGATTGAGCCTGAAATGTTGCCAGACGTCCCGATTTAAGCGGGATGTACCGATTTTTAGGGATCTAAGGACACGTCCGTATTTACCTGGAGACCCAAAAATTATTAAACACCATCAAGAATAAAGAATTATTAAAAGCTTGCAGGTTGAATTCAAAATGCAGCGTTATTAAATAGAAAATTGTGTTTAAGATGTCCCGATAGTAAATCCCAAGTCCCGATATTAACCTAGATCAGATTTTTGGCCGTCCAGACCTGGCAACACTAGTCCTCCCTGACCCATATTTGTGTGTCAAAAAACACATCTAGCTCGTTTCAATTTCAAAACAAAAAGCTACCCAACCTATAATGACATAGGGTGAAAACTGGCTTAGAGGTACAAGAAAGTTAGTTCTCATATTATTCGGGAGATGTCGCTGCTACGACAAGAGCCAATTCTACATTTGGGTATTTTGTATAGTAACTCGTTCATTCGCTCTTGATGAATTTGGTGAAGTTTGACAAAAAGTAATGATATCCCATCAAAAACATAAATGTGAGAATCGCAGCTAAGTTCAATATTAAGAAAATGCGATGCGTGGTTGTCTGTCAGTCTGTCTGTTACCTATTCATGCTTAAACTGCTAAACCGATTTAGATTAAATTTGGTACAGAGATAGTTTGAGTCCATAGGATAGTTTTTATTCCGGAAATGATTCCTTCGGGGGAGAAAAGGAGGGTAACAGTTGGTAACTGCGCCTACAACAATTTAGAAATAGAAATAGAAATAGAAATATTTATTGAAAAAACATTTACAACAAAGAAACAAGTCTTTGGGTCCTGAGCTAGGATTCCCTGTGTTACAGGACCCAGTAGAATAACAAGCATTAAAATCGAGACATGCAATCGTACAGAGCTAATAAACAATATTTCTCAAGAACAAATTTTTTTGGTTTGTCGTGATCATGTCGTGGTTATACAATAAAAAATAAGACTGTGTGTTCTTACTTCATGTTTATGGTACCAAATAGGTACTTTATTTCATGCTTATATATCTTTTAACTTTTTTCCCAAAAAATCCCGGGATCCCGGTATTGGCGTTTTCAGATTCGGTATTAATACCGAGATCATAGAAGGTCCGGTATTTGGAAGCCCTACCACGACACGAACACAGACTGATCAACGTTAAATATGGCGCCGGCAGCTGTCATCCCATAGAAACTTGTCAAGCTTTCCATACATTAAAGTTTTAACGAACATAGCCTACGATTACGACGGTTTGGTGCAACCCAGCCTAACTCTGTAATGGCTCCTATATTATTGAATGTATATTATGAATATTAGTAAACTGTTTATTTCCGAATACAATATAAAAAAATATATATAAAAAAACATGTCTACGCGCTCGCAAGCAAGTGCTCTATCGTCCCTAGCGCGATTCTCGCGGAAGTATATTCGCCACGTCCTCGGATACGCGGTCAAGTTTAGATCATGATCGATTGAACTCATTATACCACAGTAACCCACAATGTAATGATACTCGCATGCGAGTATTGCGACTCTCGCATGTGTGTACAGTCAACAGCAAATTTAGATGATCATTATAGTACTTTGTCGCACTAACGTCACAATACTACGAGGTACTAAAATGATCATCTACTTTTGCTGTTGACTATACACAGGCCTTAAAGCTCCAACCAGGCTTTTCTCAAACTTTGAACCTTGCTAAATGTGGCACTGAAATTAAATTTCATGTGCTCTGCCTACTCCTTTCGGGAAAACAGGCGTGAGTTTATATATGTAGGCTGATTAGTTTTTTCTGGGTTTATTCCCGCGTTTTAAGGCCTGGTCACACAGCGTGCGCGACGCAACGGGACGCCGCTAAAGTACAACCGCTGCGAACCAAAATGTATGGTCAGGTAACGTCCCGTCAATAGCCTCTAAGACTACATTCCGATTCGCAGCGACAGTACTGAGTGGCGTCGCAATTGCTTGGCGCACGCTGTGAGACTAGCCCTTAATTCATAAAACAAAAACGACACTTTAGATGCTTTATAGAAACCACGGGAAACAAACGTTCACGCGATGTAGAATTGGCTTCATCGTAACAGCGACATCTCTCGGATAATAAGATAACTAACTGTCTTATATCACTAAGCCAGTTTGGACCATATGTCATTATAAGTTAGGTTGCTTTTTGTTTTTAAATTCTAACGGACTAGATTTGTTTTTTTCTGTGTACCCTTCATTTTCAATATGCAACCGAAACACCAGTTATGAAGCACAGCAGGTTTATTAAACGGATCGCGTGATTAGTTTTGCATTACTGCATTCAAGGGCGAGGCCTGGCGCTAGTCACACGATGTTTATGCATAAAGTAACTCTGTCTGTCTGATTCCTTTTCACAATTAAACCGCTGGACGTTTTTATTCTAAAGAGATTTTGAGTGAACCGTGAAGGACATAGAAGTATTTATACCGGAAAGTATAGATATTATTTTATTGGAAATCTAGTTTCATTTCACTTCAAATTTCTACAGTTTTTACAGCAATTTTTAGTGTTCCATACCAAAATTAGTCCAACGGAGAATTCTTTTTTAAATACCACGTCGGTGGGAAACATGCATATGGCCCGCCTGATGGTAAGGTATGTAAGTGGACGCCAGCAACTTCAGGGATGTCGCATGCACGTTACCGACCTAAAGGGGGAAAAAATATTTACACTTATGGGAACATTCGTTGTCTGTCCGTCAGGGAGTTTTATTTTTCTCTGATTTAGCTATTACTCTGCCCTGGGTCAAAGAAAAGGTGGATAAATTTGAAAGACGATATAGTCAACAGTAAGACTTATGATCATTTTTATTTAGTAATAATACGGATGTCTAAAAAATGGTATATTGTTCTACATATATATATTTTTAAGTAGGTATTTTTTTTATACAACCACGGTGGCTAACAATCTTACGGCCTGCCTTACAGTAAGCAGAGACCGTCGCCTTTAAACGCTTGCGAATCCAAAAGAATCACAAGCACGTTGCCGACCCTTTATTAACTTGAGGATTCATTGTGTTGACAGCTAGAGACATGTAGGTCCCTCACTCTCAACTCAACACAGCGCATCCTCTGGAATTTCCTCATCAGCTCACAGGAACCCAACACCACATACCTAACGAATAAGTAATATAAGTATAGTGGCGTTGTTATGGCTGGAATTTTCTGTATAAAGGGGAGATACTTCCCCAGTTGGACTGCTCAAATATGAGCGAGATGAAGTTTCGCTGTGCCCAACCTCTAAAAAAGTAAAATAGGTCAAAACAACGACAATTATATTTTTATCTATATTTTTTTGTGTAACAAAGCAGAAATTTATCTTTTGACGGACATATTACTCGTTTCGTCGACTTATACAGGGAGGAACAATACCACGGACTTTCCTGAAAGTATGTTTTCATTAAAATTATATACAATCGACTTGTAATAATAATTATAAACTTTTGTTGGAAAGAAAACATATATAATTAAAATAATGCCTTTTAATATTAGTAACAACCCTATTGTTTCAGCATTACCATTTAAGTATTTATATATTTCGAAGTGATTTATGTCACTAGCTTTCTTATAAAATAGGGTTGAAATATGCTGTTGTTTTAATTGATGTTTAAAATGCTGTAACTCGAAATGGTTACGAATATTAACATAGTTTATTTGGCAAAAGTATAGTACCAAGGCTAACCTATTCCCTGTTTACAGGAAAGTCTATCTTTCTGTTTCACCCAGTATATTTTATTTAATGTACCTTTTTGAAGTGTGGCGCCATCTCGCATCCAAAGGGGTGAAACTTTGGTTGCGTCGAAAAAATCACTTACTGTGATTCCTACTGTCACTATCACAAATACAAAGCGGCTTGCTTTCATCAAAAAATGCAGGTTTTTATGTAACTCCGATGATTAAAATGAACAGGAAGGATGTGACTGATGTGAGTGAAGAGATAACGGGTGATAGAGGTATGGAAACAAGTAAATTATTACCAAAAAAAAAACCGACTCCAAACATTTCCATACTCACACTCGGCCTCTCCTGCTATATAATTTGAGGATTTCCCTCGATTTCTCGATGATCCCGTGATCAGATCCAGACTTAATAACAATGGGACCAACTAGAAAACATACCCTTTCAAACGAAAAATGTTTTTTTGAAATAGGTTCAATAGTTTCAGAGTAATCATGCGGTGAACATACATAAAAAAAATATATTCCGACGAATTGAGCATCTCCTCCTTTTTTGAAGTCGGATAAAAAGCGTGCTACGCCGACTCCAAATAGGTAGGTAAATGGGATAAGGGCAAGTACCTACAGGATAGATGTCGGGATGTGTGTAAGTTCAGTCGTTCTGTGGTCAGCCTAAGTTATATATAATACTTGACCCATACAGTTAGCCCTATGTGCGGTGCCTCAGCTACTTTAGATTCGTAACGAGCATACTTTAAATGTTTACTATTGTATTGTCTACGAGAATAATCGTCATCGTTCAATGACGGCTATTCTTTGTACCGTATTAGTATGGCTCGGAGCTCAGTAAACTAATGAGGATCTTGGCTACTGACACAAGAAAACGCCAGTATTCAGTTATCAACAGCACGGCTAGCACAAGACGGCGCGCGAGCTATATCGCGCGCGAGATAGACTATCTCTATCTTATGGGTACCCACGGAAAGAGCTGCTAGCCGTGCAGCTTCCTAGCCTTTTTCCCGGTTGTGTCCTATAGGAGCCCGGGGTCCGCTTCGCACCTAATCCCTCTAGTTTTACGAAACCGACTGTAATCTGAGGGCATACTCGGAACTTCGAAAATTGAACTTATGTCATGCCGTCCCTTTATATAAAAAAAAATTAAATAAAAATAGTTTATTTGCCAAAAAGAGTACGAGGCTTGCACTGAAAGTGGCGGGAATCGAATACTTATTAATTTATTTTACAACGCCAGCCCACACACCGCTCGGACAACAACTGAGTACCTGGACGGTGAAAAAGTCGAAATATTGGACCACCCTCCATATAGCCCTGACTTAAGTCCCAACGACTTTTTTACATTCCCCAGAATCAAGGACAAACTGCGTGGTCAGCGGTTTCAGACGCCAGAAGAAGCAGTGGAGGCCTATAAAATAGCCATTTTGTCGACCCCTACTTCAGAGTTCAAAAAGTGCTTTATGGACTGGTTTGAACGCATGCATAAGTGCATGAAATACAAAGGAGAATATTTTGAAAAACAATAAAAATAAATAAACTCACTTATACTGCATATTTTCTTCTATTCCCGAAACTTTCAGTTTTACCCTCGTACAAGTTTTTCTTAACCTATGACTGCTACACTAGGCTATGCCTGTCTTGTGGAGTCAGATTGAAAACAATACTATATAATTTGAATTACATCCTACGCAGAAGTTTTGCACTCTCGTATTCATATAGTGTATAATACGAGAGTGCAAAACTTCTGCGTAGGATGTAATTGAAATTATATAGTATTGTTTTCAATCTGACTCCACAAGACAGGCATAGCCTAGTGTAGCAGTCATAGGTTAAGAAAAACTTGTACTCTTTTTGGCAAATAAACTATTTTTATTTAATTTTTTTTTATATAAAGGGACGGCATGACATAAGTTCAATTTTCGAAGTTCCGAGTATGCCGTCAGATTACAGTCGTGTGTGCCGTGACCAAATATGCTTTGCTTTGAGACAAAAGTATTAAAAATAAGTAGTAACATTGTATGTACTAAAAATAAAATGCGCTTACGATGTCAAATCATTACAATAGATAAATATGCGGTAACAAATACCGCTGATATATCAAAGTCGTTTAACAGATAACATTGCAATAGATATATTTTTGCGTAACATCAATTTATGATATAATGCACAACATGCCCAGTTTGTTCAGAAATGCCGCCCGTCTACCACTTCGTCATGTAAGTTTTTTCTCCCAAATTATGTTAATCCCAAATTATATTAAATCATGAATTTATTTAATATATAATCAATTTATTAAGATCCCGTTTTGACATTGCGTATCTAGTAAAATCCGTTTTCTTAAGGGGACGGGCGTCCATTGATCGTAATAGTCGAGCCAAATCTCACCTAATCTCACTCGGAGGAAAGGGGTCGAAAATTCGCCAAAATCACCTCGCGTAATTTATGGGCGCCCCCAATTTCATTCGGATTTTTGTTTACATATCAGGTTTTATTTTAAAATGTATACTAAATCAGAATTTTAAAACCAGTAAATTGCGCACCTACGACTCAGTTTCAGAGAGTATTTTACAGAAAGTAGCTATATATAGATCTTGCTTTTGTCATCTAATAAAAGAATCAGCAGGTTATCAGTGATACAACCGTAAATTATATTAAGTGGATACTTCTTACGTTGCTATTTATTGTCGTTACTAAATACTAAATATAATAAAGATCAATGTAAAATAAAACCCAGATATACTCGTAATAGGGACCCAGGTATTTATGTCCTAAAACTTCGACCAAGACCACCGTGGGATGGGCAGCAGCATGCCTGGAGTGCGGTGGAGATACTACCATCGCCAACCCGCATGTCAAGCGTGGCGATTATGGCATTTACCCCCCATGAAATTGGGGGAGGCCTATGTCCAGCAGTGGACGTCTTTGGGCTGATATGGTGGATACTCGTAATAAGATTAAGGTCCGGCCACACCGGTGCTCAAGATATAGTCTGAAAGCTAGAAGTCCCGGGACCTCTAGCTTCGGAGGCAGAGTCACTACCAACTAGGCTAAACAGCCAAAAAATTGTAAATTTATTTAAAATTATTTTAAAAATTATTAATATTATTGTATGTATTTTACTTTTTATTACTTTCTAAATCTTAAGAACTAAATTGTTACTACTAATACTACTCTAAATCTGCATGAACCCCTCTAGACGTGAGTCCTACTCCAAAAGATTCCATTTCCATCACTCTCCATTGCGGCAGACAAACTGTATTGAAACAGTTTTACAGGACTTTTATTTATTGGTAAATTTGGTGTATGCTTAATACATTAATAATAATAATAAAATGTGAGACTGTTTTATTAGGCCGGCGTCCGATGTCTCACCCAATAGCCCAGCCGTTAGTCCATCATCACCAAATAACCCGGTTCAAATAGATTCCATCAACCAACTATAGTCCCTGTGCACCTTGGCGGATGTTGTCTCTGTGTGCGTCCCATGACACGGACAGGGACAGTGTCCGCTTGGTGTACCCCTTGCATTTCATTAAATTGTCAAAAGGGCCTCTACGTGTTGGCTTTGTGGTACTCGGTTGATACTTCGGTACCTCGGTACTTCGGCTCCGCGCACGCCTTCCAAAGGTCTGGGACACCATTGTCCCGTGAGCGGAAAAGACATACAATAATAATAATAAATAAAATTGGGCTAGTTGTGGCCAGGAGGAACCAGCAGTTCCAATAATATTGTCTTCCCACCTCGTGAGGGGTCTTCCTTTGCGGCGTGTACCTTTTGGGTCCTTAAGACCCTTTTAGTATATAATATAGCGGAACTAAAATTGAAAACGTTGAGCGTAGTGTAGACAGCTAACTCATACAATGCTGCCAACAAATAAGTATCCCCACCACCACCCACCATATCAGCCCTAGGACGTCCACTGCTGGACATAGGCCTCCCCCAATTTCATGGGGGTAAATGCCATAATCGCCGCGCTTGGCATGCGGGTTGGCGATCGCAGTATCTCCACCGCACTCAAGGAATGCTGCTGCCCATTCCCCGGTGGTCTTGGTCGTAGTTTTAGGACATACCCGGGTCCAATAAGTATCCCATTCAAAAACAATGTTTAGAGAGATGACGACGTGTTTAGGCCTTTACGGTAATGGTTTATAGTTTGCGGTTCATAGATAAACTAAATTATCGTCAGAAGTATTTTGTAAATTGAAATCTATATTGAATGTTTCTATTGTTTATGATTGCACTCAACATCAAAAACATACTCGAAACATACACTCAGTGACAAAATATGGAAACAAGACTTTTTTTAATTAGTAAAATTTTTGGGTATATATAGCATTTTTTTTCTTCTGCTGAAATAATTTGTCGAAGTATTGATATAGTACAAATTCAAAAAAATGACGTTTAAAATAGTTCCTGAACCATTTAAAAGGAGAGTCAGTGGCAAACATATGGATTCATATTATTGATGTAAAAAATGGTAATATTTTTCATAAAATCAATGACCACTAAGTTACTCGATTCATGGCTATATTGGCTATTTACAGTAGTTAGATAGTAACCAAAACTATCGAAAGTACTAATACTTCCTAAATTAAGTCCCCCTTTTACAATCACTATACAGAAAATTTAAGTGAGAGCCAAGTATTCCAAAATATGTATAAGTACATTTTAAGCAAGTTTCGAAAACTCGGTACATCGGCCCTTTTGACACTCTGAGAAAGTACCCATATTATATTTATGACTTTGAATGTACAAACATAAAGGATAAGAATTTCGCGTCATTAACACAATTAATCTTAGCATAACATAATTGGACGACATGCCGCAGATCCAACTTAATAGGCCACGGCTGGACATTTCTAGAACACCTTACTTATGTCATCAACATCAATTTCATTCTGCGTAACCGTTTAGTTACAATTAGGTTATTCCCAGCAGGTATCACTTAGTTAGCAAGGTTGCTTCCAAACCATGAATTAGACGGCTAGCTTGCATTTGAAGGCACAAATTGCAGTTGACACTCGGCAAGGCGTGGTTGTGAGCGTGCAATCAGCAGAAATTAGACACCCAGTAAGAATAGACTGCCGAGACCACTTATCTGCCTTCAGTACATGATTTTTACTTTTGAGGAAGATGTATGTAACATTTTATTGTACACAAAACGCAGGTAAAAATACAAAAAAAATCGCTTATATCGGTACAAAGGCGAACTTATCCCTTTAAGGGATCTCTTCCAGTTAACCTTCTAAAGAGCTAAAGGAGACTGTTTATATAATCCTCTAGGCAGACGAAGTTGTGTCATCTCTAGACCAACATCACACAGACGTCATAATGCCGTCATATATATATATATATATATCGGGGAGAATAAAGGTGCCCACAAATATATGAGCACGACTCTATTCACATGTTTTGCGCTCCAAGAAGTATACAATACAATAAAAATGCGACGCGACGTGAAATTACTGACTTTACGAGTATATATTTCTTAAAAATTGCAAACGGCAGCATTGACTGTCCTGAACTGCTTAGTAGTATTATGGTTAACACTCCTAAGAGAGTTAAAAGGTATTATCCCCCTATTTCTGTTCCTTTTGCATCTTCGAATTACAGACGTAACAGTTTCCTTATTCGCGCGGGTATTGATGTGTTTAATATAAATACGCAGTCTATACGCTGGACAGTAGGACAAAACGGTCATTTCCATCTCAAAAATCTTTAACTTTTTTGTTAATTATGATTTATTGCTGAAATTTGGCTTAGGTAATCTTGAATAGTTATGGCTTTATATAATCACAACGCCTTTATTATAAAACTTATATTTATTGAGTAATATAGAGTTGAAAATAAAATTTCACAATTTTTCATACAAAATTTTTAAATAATTTGTCAAATCAAATCAAAAATTTTATTCTGCATATAGGCCACAAGGGCACTTTTACAAGTCAACACATGAATTATACAATTAAATAAATTGACAATGATAATTATAATGTTTTCAAAACAGAATTGCAGAATTAAAAAAAGTAGACAATAATAATATTAATAATAATGATTTTAAAACTATAGTGATTAACAAACTCACAATATTCAATTAAAATTAACTTATAATACATTATATAGAAAAAAAAATTTTTAGTGACCTGAATTTTTAGTGACTATGAAAGGATAAGTATTAACTAATAATTATAATAAACTTGATTTAAGTAGATAGATATAGGTATATTTTAAATTTTCTTTTATTTACAAATTTTTTATTTATAATAACTTAAATATATTTAAAAAATATATAATTAAAAAATGTGTAGTAATTAGGTTAAAAAGGCAGACATTAAGTGTCTTAATTGATAATGCAAGTTACAACTACCTAGTAATAAAAAAAATCAAGCAGTATCACTTGTCACCAGACCAGTTCTTTCGCTTCATTCAACAATTCTTTTGTTAATAGGACATTTGCACTATTTATACTGGATATGTTGGAAACCTCGAGTAGTTATAGCACTTTATAGTAACTTGTGCAAAACGTGTCAACTGATAAAGAAAGTTCTCACAGAGATATTTAACCAATACTGTTTATAATTACCACTACAGATAAAGGTGTGATGAAAGGTATTGTTATCAAAATTGTGATAAAATCAGATACTCTAAAAGATAGCCAAACAAACCTATTTTATCAAATATGAATAAAAACAACGGTAAATTTCACTAATATAACTACAATATAGTATATTATGTAAAAAAGTTCCATAAATAGGTATAAGTAAAAATAATGAGTTTGGTCCTCTGCTGACATTTTAGGTTCTAGCTCAAAAAGGCGCTATAATGACGCAGGTTTTTTTTTGTTTCTTTGTATTATTTACTAATTAAGGATTCTATAAATGATAATAACTCGACATCAGCAGCTTTCGATAACAAGGAAACCTCCAATTGAAATTGAAACATTCGGAAATTTTCATGGGGCATTTCAAAAATATACATATTTTATTTTTCAATAAAATAGTACCGCATTTGAAAACTAGAGATCCTAGTAAATCTAAATATGTGTAATACTTATATATTTCTTTGAGAAACTTAAAAAATATCTAAAGTCAAACTTCACGAAGGTCTAGTCTGTTAAATACGAAATTATCGAAGTTCAATGTTTCAGTGCAATTTTAGGTAGGTAAAACTTAACAATTATTATTTTACACACTAATATCAGGTAGGCCTTTTATCATAGAACGTAGAAATATCAAAATTATATCAGAACTACGACTTTCGCTAAAACCATTTTTGAGATGGTTATATAAGAACGTTTTGTCTGGGACAAAACGTTCCTGTGCGCCGTATTTTAACGCTTAAATTCTTTGAGTGAGCTTGACCTTTCTATTTTATCTAGTATTGATTTTTGTTGTTTTTTTTTCAATTTTATTTTTTTGTCTTTGAGAACCTATAATTGGCCTCCGATTTTTATATATATTGTCGAATTGTTTCATGTGCTGTTGGTTTTCCAATAAATAAATAAATAATAATATTCTATATTGTTAACCAAACATAGGTATAGTTGTGGAATGAAGGTTTGTCACTTTTAGACCTTAACGACATTGAAAAAGAGTTGAAAAGTGACGAAACTTTTATTACGCAATTTTACAATAAAAGTGGCACGGAAAAATAATTTTCATGTGCTCTGCCTACCCCTTTTGGGAATATAGGCGTAAGTTTATGTATTTATGTGTACAAAAAACGAAGACACATAAAGGAAACGAAAGCAGGGGGTTTTATCGCAAAAAGGCTAGGTATCTCTACAGATATCATTAACACACACACACGCACCTTTTGTTAATTTAGTACCTTGTTTTAATCAATACGCCGTTTCAGAAGCAATTAATATTTATTATTAAAAGAAATACTTCTACCAAAAATGCTAACCCAAAGTTTAATTGGCATTCAGTAAAGTAAGTAATTAATTTTGTTTGTTGCATGTAGTTATTTTCTTTTTCGAGGTGATAACCATATAAATCAGATCAAGCCAAAGTAGGTTATCTTTATCATTTATAGGTACTTTATTTAATTAGCGGACATATAAGAGGGTTACCGGTAACTCGACGTATTCCTGACAGGAGCTAATAGCTATATGAATGGGCAAAAATCAATAGTTGTTAAGATTTTTTAATTTTATTTTTCTTCGGTTTTTTTACCCAAAATTTAACCTCAAATAAAAAACAACCTTTTGAATGGATTTGCCATTAATGACAGGCTTTTAACCGTTTGACAATTTTACACGTTAAATTTGTCATTGCATGAAAGCGGAATCAAACTATACTCCAACCAAATAAAATCAGCTACATTTATTTTATATTCTACAATTCTATTTGTCGGTTGCGTCACACGTACGAGTACGCGGGCTGCCTTTTAAGTTGTGTTCTTTTTTTTTATGTTAGACTGACCAGCGATTGGCCTTAGTCTCACCTGATGGAGAGCGATGACAAGGCCTAAGAATTTGCTCACTGAACATGATGTTGCTTGTCGTTCGGAAAAACTAAAGACAATTTAAGTGTTAAATGGTATTTATTGTTTTTCAAAGTAATCACCGTGATATTTAATACACTTTTTCATTCGATCGAACCAATTTTCGAAACACTTATTCCAGTCCGAAGTCAGGGTCTCCAAAATGGCCGTTTTGTATGCCTCAACCGCTTCTTCAGGCGTCTGGTACCGTTGACCACGAAGTCGTTGCTTGATTTTAAGAAAAGTAAAAAAATCGTTAGGGCTTAAGTCTGGACTATACGGCGGGTGTTCCAGAATTTCGACGTTTTGCTCTTTTAAAAACGCAATTGTTTGCCGGGCGGTGTGCGAGCTCGCATTATCGTGGTGCAGTCTTATACGACGTCTTGGGTTTTTTTTTTAGAAACTCGCCGATGACTTCTGGTAAACAGACAGTGGTATACCAGTCAGCATTAACCGTTTTACGATCCTCGAGCACGATGGTGGCAACGTGGCCACTTTTCGCCACGAACGTGGCGACCATTTTTTTCGACGTGCTCCGTGAGCTTATTACTTTGGTCGGTTTTGGCTCATCTTGGAACACCCAAACAGTCGACTGCTGTTTAGAATCGGGATCGTAGACATGTATCCAAGATTCGTCACCACTGATAATGTCGTAAACATGTTTCGAGTTTCCTCAGTTGAATTACCGCAGAGTTTTGCGGCACCATCGAACGCGAGCCGTTTTTTGGTATTCACTGAGTAAATGTGGTATCCAGCGTGAGATCAACTTTTTTACGCCTAAGTGATCATGAAAAAAAACTGTAAACACTGGTCCCTGAAATACTTAAGGAAGCTTCTATCTCACGGTATGTCGCATGGCGATCTTCGACGATCAGTTGCCGTACAGCATCAAGGTTCTCCTGGGTTACGGCCGTTTTTGGTCGACCTTCACGATGTCTATCACCAAGACTAGAGCAACTACGTTGAAATTCTAAATACCAGCGTTCCACAGTCCGGAGGCATGGTGCTTTATCATTGAAAACCGTAGTCAACTCTTCGAAGCACTGAAGTCGCGTTAAGCCCCTTTTGAAGTTGTAAACAATTATCGCACGTAGATTTTCCTTCGAAATTTCCATTTTCACAACTAGTCAGTTTCACAACTTGTCAACTTTGAACGAACGCTGTACTAAAACGGTTGGGCCGATTTCGAGTCATTCTTTTGTTTTCGAATTCTAAATTTAAATATTTTAAGATGACACTAGTTCTTTTTTATGCAATCACGGGAGGTTTGCAAACGACAGAACTTAAAAGGCAGCCCTCGTATCATGGCGATTATAGCCACTACGGTGCGTACGTAAAGGGTTGAAAAAACACCTGAAACTTATTTTTAATGAACTGTGTAACATAAGTCTTGTTTTCGTTACAGATGAGACAGCAGCGCGCGCCGATCGCGGCAGCATTATGGATCTTGTACGCCGCCGTCGCCGTCACCCACACAGACGCTCAGTTCGTCAACCCAGTCGCCTCCGTGGCGAAATTCCTGAACGAGGGCGGCACACAGTTCGACAACGAGCCGCCCGATCAGCCCGACCTACTTCCCGAATACGACTTCATCATCGTCGGCGCCGGCACCGCGGGCTGCGTCCTGGCCAACCGTCTGACAGAAGTCCGAGAATGGAAAGTACTCCTAGTCGAAGCAGGAATGAACGAGAACTACATCATGGATATCCCTCTCGTTGCCAACTATCTACAGTTCTCGTCAGCCAATTGGAAGTACAAAACGAAAGCCTCGTCAAAGTATTGCGCGGGATTCGAAAACCAGCAGTGCAATTGGCCCCGAGGCAAAGTTGTTGGAGGCTCCAGCGTGCTAAACTATATGATCTACACAAGAGGATCGCCGTATGACTACAACAACTGGAAAGCAATGGGCAACGAAGGCTGGGGTTGGGACGACGTACTTCCCTATTTCAAAAAGATAGAAAACTTCAACATACGCTCGTTTCACGACCCCAAATACCACGAACAAGGGGGATACCTTAACATTGAACACGCACCATTTCGCACTACTAAAGGCAAGGCATGGGTGAAGGGAGCGCAAGAATTAGGATTCAAATATGGTGATTATAATGGTCCGACTCCGTCCGCGGTATCGTTCTTGCAGCTCTCTATGAAAAACGGAACACGCCACAGCTCCAGCCGAGCCTACTTGCATCCAATCAACGGGAGGAAGAATCTTCACCTGTCAAAAGGAAGCTTAGTGACTAAACTTATTTATGACGACAGCAAAACTAAGGTTATAGGCATAGAATTAGAGAAACATAACATGAGACTGAAAATAATGGCAAAAAAAGAGGTAATCTTATCAGCCGGGGCTCTTAACACGCCGCAGCTTCTAATGTTATCAGGAATTGGACCACGGAGCCATTTGGAAGAGATGAAAATATCAGTAGTGAAGGACCTACCGGTTGGTTTCAATTTGATGGACCACATCGCAGCTGGAGGAGTACATTACATAGTGCGACCACAGAACGTAACTGTATCTACAGATTATATATTCAATCATATCGAAGTGGTTTTCAAATGGATGAAAACACATAAAGGACCACTTTCCATACCTGGTGGATGTGAAGCTCTTATTTTCATGGATTTAAAGGACAAGTTCAACACTACGGGTTGGCCTGACATGGAGTTACTGTTTATAACCGGTGGACTGAATTCAGATCCAATGCTGAGACGAAATTTTGGGTTCGAAGACCAGATATTTTCTGAAACGTATGGTCCTCTCGGACGAGCGGAAACGTTCATGGTGTTCCCCATGCTGATGAGGCCAAAATCAAGAGGCAGGGTGATGCTGCAGAGCAGAAACCCTAAAGCTTCACCATTACTGATTCCAAATTACTTTGACGATCCAGAAGACTTGCAGAAGATTGTAGAAGGAATTAAAGTTAGTATTCAGATAGCGCGGCAGCCTTCAATGAAGAAAATGGATGCGAAGCTGTATGACGTGCCGATAGAGGAGTGTTTACAATATGGTCCCTTCGGGAGTGATGCATATTTCGCGTGTCAGGCGCGGATGTTCACGTTCACGATCTACCACCAGAGCGGGACTTGCAAGATGGGTCCAAAGGACGACCCGTCTGCTGTCGTGGACTCCAGGCTGAGAGTACACGGTATTCAGAACCTGAGAGTTGCCGATGCCAGTGTGATGCCAGCAGTCACGTCGGGACACACGAATGCACCCACGTTCATGATAGCGGAGAAGGCAGCAGATATGATCAAACAAGATTGGGGTAAATGGAGATGACCGTCGAAATAAGACGGCACATACAATGTAGTAAATATACACTCATTTAGTCCCAAGTATACAACACACACAGGTACACAGGTGTACAAGTAGTACAGTTGTACGACCGAAGGTATTCATTATCATTCTTAAAATATTGTCATTAACTAGATACGTATTACCAGTATTCCGTTATATTACTTAATATTGTATTTATGGCATGCGCAGAATATCCGTTTCCGGCCATCCATATACTTGCCCGCATTTGTGCAAAAATGGTTGTGCATATCTTTTATTTTCCTATTGTAATAGAAAGATATGCACCCTGAAACCTTTGTGAAAGTGCGGTTAAGTATGGGGCTTACTTTTTAATTCGGCGCGCCGGGCCAGTCAGTTATATGTGAAGCAAAAAGTCCTACACAAAGAAAATGGGGTCACTACTCACTATAATCTAATCTAAGGCCAATAATCATATGATTAAGTAGTCCATTGTTTCAATTATTTATTTAGTTTATTTCCAATAACTAACAATAAAACAGAAATATGTAAGTGGCCACTATTTTCTTTTGTGTAGGTAGGTAGTAATGTATAATGAAAGAAAGTTTCCACCTATGGCTATTATAGGGTAAACAGTGAATATACGCCCCTGACACAGCTGTCATACCGGTACAATAAACGTCAATGATGACATAATTTGTACTGGGATGACAGCTGTGTCCAAATGCAAATACTTACTATAAAATAAGCGCTGGCGCTAGACAAATGCATTCCAGAAGATACCTCGTAATTTATTTAATGATTATTTCTATAGTATGTGTTATTTATTGATAGTTAAGACTTGATATATCTTTAGTCAATTTTTTTTACATATAAATTACTATAGGTTACCTATCATAAAGTCGAAAATTGTAATGTCGATTATTAATACCCCGAAAACGTTTCCCATTTTATTAATTAGCCTAAATTTTGTTTGCCCGAAAGTACGTTTCCCTGTTCATTACTTTCCCCCCTTCTCAGTTCGCTGCAATTTTATTTCGCTTATGATTCGAATCAACACTTGTAAAAATTCCGAAGTATCATTTGCCAACTACTTTTTGTGGCGTAAAGTATTTTGAACGAAATATTATTTTCCCTATAACGCGCGTTGCCTATAACGCCCCGCCCATCAGATCGACAAACAAACAAACAAAATTGTAAGTAAGTAAATTTGTTCGTTCGTTCTTGCAGTAATAACTCGCATATAATATTTAAAAAGTGTTACTATCGCATTGCACGCAACTCAATATTAGTAATTTATTTTATTTTGAGGCTGAGATCACATGAAATGTCCTCATTATTTACTTACCTAATAGCTGAATTTAACTATACTGTATGAAAGTTTTATATAACAAGTTTTTCCGCTCTTTTATAAAAAAAATAACCTCGAAGACGAAAGCGGGAGCAAAGCTCCCGCTTCCGTCTTCTAACCTATCCGCGATTAGAGTCGGTTTTGCCACTAAGTCCCTATTCCGGTTCCTTATTCAGTTTATTAACCTATATTCAATACTTTCTTACTTTCCTAGCAAATGTTTGTTTCCGCAAGGGTCGCCGTTCTAACCTAACCTAACCCATTTCGATTTCGCGTAGCATCGGATTTATGAAAAGGTGATTAACAAATCGGTTGTCAAATAATAAATTTGGCAACCGTTCTTCTGGTTATCGAATTTCGGGAAAATGTAGATGTGGGATAGGAAACTAGAGACATTTCAAAAATATGGTAAGCAATGTATATGGATTATAAACATTCGAGCAACCGTTTTCGGACAAGTGAAAATCGGACAAAGGATTTTCGAAACTTCGATAGGTTACCATTACTATACTCTGCCATACAAGTTCTCTGTAAGAAACAAATTATCGTGCCGTACAGTAGAGGAAATGTAAACACGTACCTTTGTAACCATTATTGTAATGACAATAACGGTTTCAAAGGTTTCGTTCTTATCATAATGATGACAAGAACGAAAAAGGTACTCAATTTCCTTGACTATACATTTTACTATGAGCAATACTTTATAAAAAAAAAAAACGGAGTATAGTAACCGGCTCCAACAATACGCACAAGGGTTAATTCTAAAAACCACTCAATATTAGGATCAAAAGAAACCAATTTAATTTTTGATGTGGTCTTGAAATGCACCCTCTAATTTATTAATTTTAGTATGTAGCTTTAAGTAGCAAATAATATGTTTAGGTGTAGGTACAAAGTGGGGTCGTAACATGGCGTAGCGGCCATAATATGGTCAAGAGCAAATAAAATGGGTACAATTTGAATTGAATTTCCTTACACACTGACCCGTTTTAATTGCTCCTAAGTGTAGTTAGCGATAGGCATATCGCTAACAGATGCAGTGTTTGTAAACCAAATAAACAAATTCGAGTGAAATGTGTATTTATTACTTAACTTTACTAAATTATCTATTTAAACCTAAATAAAAACAAACAAGTTTTTTATAAAACGACAGTGGCATACATCAAGCTTACAACCTGCCTAATGGTAAGCAGACACCGTAGCCTATTGACACTTGCAACTCAGTGTGGTTATAAATTGAAGTTAATCGACGAAGCCTCTTGCGGATTGCTTTATGGACGATTCACAACAAACGGCCGGCGGAGTCGGCGCGCACGCCACCAGAGTCAAAGGAATTCGAACCCCGATTCATAGTTGAACCCACCTGACAAAGCCTGCGTTGCGGATTAAAATTACTCAATGTTGATATGAATATTGTATTTCCGAGTTCATATAACCTAGACCTTTTTAAGGCACGAGTGAATAGGCATCTTCTGGGTAAGCTCGCTTCATCGTCGGCCTCATCTTTGCCCCCCGGCTAGATGCTGGCCAAGACCAATCCCATTTGTAATTTAAAAAAAAATAGAAATTAAATTAGAATATTGATTAACAATATTTGTGTTTTGTCTAGTAAATTAAATTGAAAAATGAAATATGTGGCCGATATCCGCGGTGTGAACCTAGCAGAGCCATTAAAGTAAACAGAATTTAATTAGCAAAACAAATGTCGATAATCAGAATGATGATAGCATCTAACTGGTATGTACATACATATCTACAGGGCCTTATACTGATTGTTATATTTTTAGAGCACATTTAGTCTTACGGTTCCTATCGAGGTCCCGAGAACGCCTTCACAGATTACTGCTACAGTTTCACCTTCAAATGCGTTAGCGTTAAGAAACTATCAGGCGCTTTTATTAAGAGGGCGCAGTACGCTCGGTCTGGCTCGGTTCTCCATACAAACGTATTTACCCTCTCATTTTAAAACGCCATGCTAGAATAACATGAAAATTTGTATACACAATGTGATCCGGCATATCTAGGTCGGACCATAGTTTCTGTTGCTTGAAATTGCAATTGCATCTGTTGCTAGATATGCTGGATCCCATTGTGTATACAAAGTTTCATGTTATTCTAGCCTGGTGTTTTAAAATGAGAGCATAAATACGTTTGTATGGAGAACCGAACGTACTGCGCAGTCTTAATTCATACCTACGGCTAAATTCAGAATACGACTATACTGTTTTTCACGTAAGAAGAGTCCGGTGACAGCTGTCAACCCAGTACAAATTATGTCATTTTTGACGTATAATGACATAATTTGTACAGCTGTCACCGGACTCTTCTTACGTGAAAAACAGTATAGACTCGAAGAGAAATGTCAATCAATTACCGTATTATTTAACATCTGTCATGTCAAATGACAAAATAAGTACAGTCAACAGCAAAAATAGATGATCATTTTAGTACCTTGTCACTTTCACTACTTTTGAGGCATCCAAGCTGTCGCAGTATTGTTACGTTATGCGACAAAGTACTAAAATTTTCATTTACACATGCTGTTGACTGTAGTACCAGTTTTCATTCCGACATTTGACAATGATAAATAAAGTTTCACATTAAGGGTCCCCCGCACGCTCGGCTGAACTCGTTTCTCCATACAAACGTAGTTTTGTTCTCATTATAAATCGCCGTGCTGAAATAGCATGAAACTTTGTATACGCCATGGGAGCCGCCATATCTAGGCCGTAAATTAGATTCTGTTGCCTGAAATTGTAAAAGAAAAAAAATACAGCGAATTTATGATTTTTTTACGTCTTGTTTGAAAACCTTACTAATCGCTGTATTTTTTTGAAATATAATTTCAAGCAACAGAAATTAATTTCCGACCTAGATATGCCGGATCCCATTGTGTATACAAAGTTTCATGTTATTCCAGAATGGCGTTTTAAAATGAGAGCGAAACTACGTTTGTATGGAGAACTGAGCATCCTGCGGACTCCTATCAGACATAAACTTGTCAAATATTTACCATAATATTTAGCCACTTCGGGTCACGTCGAAATCCGAATTTAAACGATGGGAAATCTGTACTAGTGTACAAATCATAATAAATGGCTTAACGGTGATGGAAAACATCGTGAAAAAACCGGACCAGAGGGCCTACTCCGAGCTTCGGGTCGTGCCGTCCCTTTCACTCTCGTTTTATACACTATATCATGGAAAGGGACGGCACGACACGAAGTTCGATTTTCGAAGTTCGGTGTAGGCCCTCTTGTCTAATCCCAACGAAGCCTAGTTCTCCCAGAGGGGTTGGAAGGTCAGCCAGTCGTTTACGTAAAACTAGTGCCTACGCTAAATCTTGCGGTCCTTCAGTATATAATTGGGAAGAGGCTAGGAGGATGAATATACTATGCCCAGTTACATATTAAGTATTAAAATTACGAGAAATTCGTCTACGTTTCTTCGCTCATCTAGGATGGATAGAGAAGAGGATCTGCCCACATTGCCGCTTCCGGTACATGGTCGCCACTAGAGAACCTTTCGCCCCAACGGCCATCGGTTCTAAGGGCAATGTACCCACTGCCACTTAAGTTTAGCGATTCAGCCGGCATCACATTGTCCTGAAGTTAGCATCCTGAATAGGGGAAGGGAGTTGAAGCATCTTACTCTAACATAATGTACGTTTCTGAATTCAGGAAGGTGTAATAACACCTTTCGGAGAACTATATCGGTTACTTTGGTTCTACTGAGGATGGCCTAATATATGATGCGATCACGCAAAGAAACCCCCAGCATTGCTCTTTGGGTGACTTTGACTGCCTGACTAAATAGTTACTTGAAATATTTGTTTACAGTGTCAAAGACTTCTTAAATTTTAAAAAAGTTTAAATATTTGATTAAATTTTTAATATTTAATTTATTTAAATCAAATATTTGTACGCTTGCTTGCATGCTAAATAAGAGGATTTTAACACTTTACATTAAGACCATGTAAGTATCTATATCCTTTCAAAGGTTGGGTTGGGTTTCACACGCCTTTGAAATAACTCACCACACACACGATTCTTTTTTCTTAGAAAACGCGTTTTTATTACAAAAATTCAAAATTTCCATAACCTAACTCGATAAATCTATACAATAATCGAACCTGCTCACAAAGTTTCACGAGAATCGGTTGAGAAATGCGACCTGTAGAGGAGAAAACCGGACATTCAATCCGTCAGACATACGCGTAAGCATTTTTGTAGTTCGCTTCGCTCGGACGTTCAATTTTGCTTATGTTAGTTTTAACACACTAAAGGGGTTTAAGTTTAAGATTGATTTTCTATACATTTGAGTGCAAAGTTATGTATTGATTTAATCCTATCATAAATATGTAACGAAACCTTAATTCACCGGATGGGAGGGACGTATTTTTCGATAGGTTGTATTTTCGCGTGACCCGTGGCGGTAGAAATCTTAGAAGATCATCTTGGCGTTTACTTGATTAGATCTACCCACAGACTAGTAAGGGTTCAGACCGCCAACTCACGAACCAAAAATATAGACTGTAAGCAACCATATTTAAGCTGTACCCGCTGGTACATTTTTGAAGTTTATTTTTTTTATTATTTAATGACGCTGTGGCAATGGAACTTCCTGTAAACATTTAACGATAAATATATACAGCTCATTTAAATTTAACTTTGTGCAGAAGCTCACGACATTTCCAATTGAACACCAACGTCCGATGTAAAATGAAACTGGTGTTCAATTGATATACCGTTAACTATGTTGTGCCGTGTTATATAAAATTAAACAAACATTTTACTTATCAAGTTATCAACAGATTTATTTTTAATGTTTCTCATTTCATATCCGGGAAAAACGATATATCTTCGTCCATTCACAGAGTTCTACGTTTTACAACCACAACACTCGTATATTTTGCAAAATAAGAACTTGCATGGCATGCCACATACGACACACTTCACTATCTTCCATTTGTTGTCCAAACAATGGTTATTACGCGTTTCCAGATGAATTTTCGATCAGCTACACACTGTTCCGTTTGTTTATTGCATAGTAATCTATCAATACTGCAAATTAAATAACAACAAATATGAAAAAAATGTTCAGAAACGACTAGACGAAATTCCGAGGAGACGCCATTTTATTTTTATTTGTCACTTTATTTTGACGTTTCTCGTCCATTGGCAGACAAGGCAGTAGCTAATCAGAGCTCGGTATGTCGTCAAAATCTTTTTGACACTATATGGCGGCTATCATACACGTTTCGTTCTACGTAGATAAATAGCCGTGGATCTACCTTATTGCCGCTAGTACTGCTTTTATCCTGTTTCATTCATTTTTGCTAAAGTATCCCCTGTCTACGTATCGCATTAGACAAGCGATTTTCCTTAACCCTGTATGTAAATCTCAAGCGCATTAAGTGAAATTTTATAGTAATAAATATTCTTGAAACTGGTTTTCCTTCATATGTAAGAATAAAGGTTATTTGCAAGGAAAAACTTGAAGATAACATATAATTACACAATAATTAATTTATGATTGTCGCTAATCGTATATCCTTGTTAAATAACATTATAATAATCACATTACACTCAGATTAAAATGTTGTTTGCTGTGGGTGATGGGGGCGAGTCATCTCATTTTCTCCAACTTTAGACATACAACTGCTAAAAGTGGTAGGTACTGAATTTAAATTTTAAATAGCATGAGCCGTGTCTACTACTTTCGGTAATACAGGCTTGAGTTTATCGACTGAGTGAGCGAAGCGTCTCCGTTTCAGTGAAGACCATAATGCTATCGTACGTCCGGATTTCCGGCGGAAGTCCGATTATTCTCCTCGACAGGTTGCATTTTTCAACCAATTCTCGTGAAATTTTGTAAGCTGAGCTGCTTCCGCGAAACAAAAACAAACGAATTTCGAATATCTCCCTCTCTGTCGCACTTGTGCATTCGAGCGATAGAGAGGGAGATATTCGAACTTCGTTCGTTTTTGTTTAGCGGTAGCAGCTCTGGTTCGAAATTCGTTTTTTATTCGGACCTCCTCACGAAATATCACGAGAATCGGTTGAGAATGCGTCCTGTAGCGGAGAACATCCGAAAATCCGCCGGCCATTAGCGAGGTAATTACCTACGCAACGATCTCCAGTAGACCTAAACGTCATTTTCCATACAAGAAATGACAGTTATATCTGCCTATAGTACGTTCAAAATATTTCGGGGACCCTGCCTGACATACAATGCGTTTTTACCTAAACTTGCATCACTTGCTCGATCAATAAATAGTAATTCATTCAGTACTTTAGTCTCTAGTTTTCTCCTTACGGAGCCAAGGATTCAAGACATGAACCTTTAAGAAGGCTGACCGGAACTGAATTGATATTCACCAATTATGAAGTATGGTGCTGCAGGTAAATGCATGGACATATGTACCTCGGATGGAATGTTGCACCAATGAATTGATGATGTTAGATGAGCTCAGAAAGGAACAGACTAGAATTGGAGAAGCTGGTTAGATGGGAGTGGCTGGTGATGGAGTCCCTCAAGCTGGATTGACCAAATTCTATCGCCATAGATAACTGTACTATATTATATTATACTCGTAACGATGTACCTTCTTTCGCAGACTGAAGTTTCATAGAAGGTACTGTTAGGAATTCCCCATTTTCACTTCATAGAAAACTTTTTTTACAAAAGGTTGCAGTTCTAACCTTACCTACTTTACTGGTAGACCTGAAGTTCTACACAATGACCAAAAAAACCTACCTAAAAAGTTAACGGTTTCGAAAAAAAAGCTTTATATGAAATGAATAATTCTGGGAATCAAAACATTATATGAAGCTTTTGTCTGCGAAACCGGAGGACACCTACTCATACCGTATCTAAGAAACGGTTGTATTCTACCGTACCGGAAAGGACGTCAAGCTAAACTTGTCCGACCCAAATTTTAAGGGCAACACATGGTTTATTATCTAATGCAACTTTTCCCAAACGGTATTTAATGACATTGGCCTAAACTGGCCGGCCTAATTAATGTTTCTAGCGCAGAGTAAACAAACCGCAGGGGCAGTTGCCTTTCGGAGTTGAACCCACATAGGCGCAGGCGCACTTGTGACGAACGACCTTATACAATATAGACTGTATTTAGTTTTGTGTTGTTGTTGTGCATTGTGCAAGTATATAGAGGCTGGAGTGCCTTGATGGTTATTGGATAGAAGGTACGATGAAACAGTACATTTTAATAGAAATAGGCGAGGAGGGGCGAATTTCGACTCTTTCATACATCTCGGTACATGGTCACCATAGTTGATGTTACCAAAGCCAAATTTCGCGATTGTCAAATGACAAACTCCAATTTCGCCCCTGTCATTTTATTAAATATAAGAGTAATTTCATTAGTATATTAAAAAAATGAGTAGTTTCAAAAGACGAATGAAACTTTGAAAAGATAATATTCGGAAAAACGGAACTTTACCCTGGGCTGCTTCCTGTTGGATGATATAAAACTTATTTATACAAGTGAAGCGCTTTAAAGGAATCTTCAGTTTGAGTGAATGACTAATGAATTAATTCCAATACGCCGACACAAAGACGAAATATATAGCCTTCGGAAATGCCGAATTGATTTGATAACCCTTTCAACCTTCGCAGAATGTGTAGTTTCCGCGAACCTTGTCCCTCAGTGCATTTCGGGGAATTTTATTTAATTAACATATAAAATTCCAGCCAAACAATATTTCAATAGAGAATATCCTTCAGGTCGCTGTATGTGTCGTGACTCGTGACTGAAAAGTTAAATGAGCAGAAAGTTCTAATAATTGGTGAGTTAAAATGTTATTCAATATATTTACTGCTTTTCCGAATGATTATTTTTGACTTGTGATCCATATGTTTCTGTTCTTAAAGAGCTTCTTGATCCTCAGTGGAGGGTGCAGACCACACATTTTTCACGACCAAGTATCGTGATACTTGATACAATGCTAGGCTAAAGGTAGATTTCTCCGTAAATTAAAGGATGAAACAAAACAAAATAGACGTTTAATATATTTTATTTAGTCAGAATGATGTGCCATTAACAAGAAAATTCGCGGGAAACACGGGCTGTCCGTGCGTGTTTGATATTATAAATAATAACAATACATTGTTTCAGTATGTTTTAAAACATGTTATTAAGTTACTATAAACTACTAGCACAATTGACATCTAATTACTTCTATTACAGGGCCCATACACTGATCAGAAGAAATGACCCGCAGGATCAAGTTGCTCATAGCTTGGGCGATTCTGTCGTCCTTGCAGACATTCGACCACCACACCGTAGATGGATTTCAATACCACTCCTCCAGGGAAGCTAGATCGAGGAAGCAATCATACAGGCAGAGCCCTATTATAGATTTTCTGATGCAGTCGGTGAACCCGAACTACGACCCGAAGGATCCCACGGACCTTTTTGATTATCTAAGGGATCAGTATCCATTACCAAACGGTAAGAATTAAGAATTAAAACACCATTTTTTCACTTTTAATGCACTCAGGAGCTCATGCCGCCTTCCCCCTTCTTCCATCGGACATGCAGACGTACGGCTGGCTACCATCCTTACCTGGTCGAAATTCCTTTAATTCGAACCAAGCGCTTTGCATCATCCTTCATAATGCGCACTTCTAAGGTTTGGAATTCTCTGCCGGCGTCTGTATTTCCGAGTTCATATAACCTGGATCTTTTTAAAGCACGAGTGAATAGGCATCTTCTGGGTGAGCTCGCTTCATCGTCGGCCTCATCTTTGCGCCCTGGCTAGATGCTGGCCAAAAGCAATCCCATTTTTAATTTAAAAAAATGAGGTAGTTACATTTCCACACATACTGTTACGAATTACGATACAGAGATATTGTCATAAAATTGGTGAAATCTATAACTTTATATTTTATAATACATACTGTACTGTTACCAAGTTACAAATCAATCAGGAAACTAGAACCGATGACAGTAGAATTCTGATCCTAGGGATAACGGATCAGAGTATCGTTATACTTTTCACATTGCCCAATCCCATGAAAAACATAAATTGCAAAAATTGCTAAGTTCGTAAACGGTTTCGCTAATAAAAGAAGCTCGCTAAGAAATCTAACTGAATACCAAGTTCTTTCAAAGCTCTTTAGATCACAGCTCGTGTAATGCATAACATAACTTTCTCTAATTGCAAAGACAAGAGGTCCAAGCTTTTATTGCCGACTTCCTTTATTCCACAGTCAGAAACTACTCGTTGAGACAGTTCCAATGAACCCAAACACGACGGGCTTATCTTGTGTAGGTTAGGAGTTGCTATCGCTAGCTTCTGGCTCCATCATAATTGAAGTTAATGGGGGATCCGAAGCGGCGCGAACCGGTTCGTGTGACGACGGCACCCACAGCCCGTTTGTCGCCTTTTTTGCTTTGCAAACTTGACTGACACACCGCCGTGTCTAGACAAGCTTAGCTCATAATTTAGCAAAAGTAAAGGTCAATATTCGGGTATCTTGATTTTGCAAGGCAAAAAACAACCCGTTCAACCACTTGTAAGTATTCTAAAGAGAGTACGGAGCTTTACATGCGTGGGTCGATGTACGCGAGGTAGTGATCATATATTTATATATGAAGTCGTCGAACCCGGGTCATAAAAGATTCAGTTCTCCTGCCAGAGATTTTATCACCAGGTTTAATGAGCATGTACATAAGTACATAACATATACGGTAGCAACGAGCAGGTAGGTAACAATAAATATTTTTTTCATCACACTTGCTCGTAAAGGGACTTATTGTACGCAGGCGTATAGAGTAGTTATAGCCGATTTAGCCCTCACGGGAGTTATGGATTTTCATAACTCCCTAGGAAGTTATGAGTTTATCTGTGATCTGATTGGTTTAAAAAAATCTAATAGGCCGCGCTCCACAAGAATACTGCTCTCTGATTGGTCCATGCCAACATGACCATGATTGGTGCATGCATGGTTGGATGTGATTGGTCTGATTGGTCTGATTGGTCGGCGTTCATGCATTGATACTGCAGATGATTTGGTTGATTTCTGCAATTTTGATTAGTTTTGGAGTTATTTATTTCCTCGCAAATGTGATGAAAACATTGTGATTACCTCGGGAAGTAAGGAAATTACGCCCCTCGTTAAACAATGTACTATATGTAACAAACAGATTGGCATGTCTCTGACAAACACAATTGAAGACAAAAACGCAACTAAAATGGCAACTATTGCTTACAAGTATTATGTCATGGTCGAAACGTCACCTCAGCTTTTTATCCCTAAATTCCATGAGAATCACGAGGTTCTTTTAAGTCTCTGACTTAGCAAGATATCCTAGATAATAAACAAAGGAAGAAATTCCAAATAAATATCGGCTTGATTAATCGGTACCTTCACATTTCCCTTCACGCATGCCCTGAGGAATGTATTATACGTTACATTAATACACGTTTAAAACGAAATTAATTAAGGCCATCAGGGGGAGGGAACAATTACATAGTGTACCTATTTAATGTTAAACCAATGAAACCTACTGGTGATTTTCAAATCATCATCATTTCAGCCCGTATCCGACCACTGTTGAGTAAAGGCGTCTTCATGCTGTCGCCTCTTTAGCCTGTTCTAAACTAGTCTCATCCCCGATTTCCCCGCCGACTACCAAATGTCATCTAACCTTGGCTGTGACTGCTTTGGACCATCTGCAGTCGTGTCGTCTTACCTAGTATAGCAACATGGAATGAAATTCAGACCAACTCAGACACGTCTTCCTATTTCCGTTCACGTCTTTAGTCTTAGCATTATCACTCTCATCGAATGTAATGGTATGAGGCAGCCTAATTTTTTTTACCGACTACAATAGAAGGAAGGAGGTACTCAGTTCGTCCGCATGTTTGCTTGTTCCTTTTTTTTTTGGTTTATGTATGTATATTCCCCGATAACTCTTGACCACGTTGGCCGATTTTGATAATTATTTTTTTTGTTTCAACGCAGGTACCTCGACATTGGTCCCATATAAATTTGGTGAAGGTCTGATGATGGGATGTAGGAGGAATCGAGGGAACTCCTCGAATCTGATAGGCACACATATGCCGATTTCGGTATTTTCTGTAGGTAACCAAGCCTTGGCTCACGGAAACCACAATTTGTGGCAAGTACAAAATTGGAGTCGGTTTTTTTTGGTATAAATTATTAAATAATTTTATAACACTTTAAAATGTCCTACAGTATTGTTATACTCTTGGAGACAAATTTTCCGACCTTCACACCATTCTTCTTGCCTAATTCGTATTAATCCATAATACTTGCATACATTCTCTAAATATCTAATGAATGGCGATTCCAATAATTATCTAATGACGTTTTGCGAAACTTTATATCCACTTAGTAATTGCTACTAACAGACCGTTAATCCACTAGTGTTATAGAATAATATTTAAAAACCGGCCAAGTGCGTGTCGGGCCACTCGCAATGTAGGGTTCCGTAGTTGTCCACCCGTTACGTTATGCAGACTTAAAACTTCACAAACCTATATTCATTATTTGTTTGCCTCACTCAACTAACAACACTGTCTAAGTGATCAATGGAAATTAGCTTGTTAATTTTCATTACCCATAACTTTCATTATATTAACTGAAAATATAGCCCCATTCCAACAAACTGATTTCATTTTTTGAAATTCTATACCGTAATTAATTAAATTATTGTAATATATTTAGGCCCTCGTAACAATTTTTCCTCATTTCGTTCGTGAAATAACCATCTCGTGGTCGTGGTGATATGTAATATGCCTTAGTTTAGACCCTTGTCAAACAATCTATTATTATTTTAAGTATGTATTTGCACTACCTTACGATCACCGACCGTTCAACGTTAGTCGTTAAATATGGCGCCGGCAGTTGTCACCCCATAGAAACTTGACAAACTTTCCATTCATTCAGATTTTAACGAACACCGCTTACGATTACAGACGGTTTGGTACAAGTGGTATATTTAGTCACAGTATAAGTTATTCAACTTCCGAAAACGCATCCGCGTAGCGTAACTGCCGGGGTTATCTAGGGTCAGAGTTGTCAAAAAAATCCAGATCCAATTTAAGTAATAATCGGTACGATAGATCTTTTAATACGCATCTGAGGTCAGAACTGAAAAAGTAGAAACTGATATCGATTTTTAATTAAATCGGATCGTAAATAAAAAATATCAATACGGCCACCGCTTAAAAAAAACCTAACCTAACCTAACCTTTCATGAAGTCAGTTTTTTAAATGCTCAAACTTGGCTGCCCTTCAGAACACAATGCACAAACTCATTGAGATGGCGCCTTATTTTCTTTCTTAACTGTTAATAGACACATTATTTTTTTGCATATAGCACAGAGGAAAGTATTCTCCTTCAAATTCCATAACGTACTCCCTATTCCAGGTCTAAAACAACCACTAAAAGAATACGACTACATAATCGTCGGCGCCGGTTCTGCGGGCTGCGTACTAGCCGCCCGTCTCACAGAAGACCCCTCTGTCACGGTCCTGCTGCTGGAGGCAGGGAAACCGGAGATGTTCACTACAGACGCGCCCGCAATCGCTCCCTACTTCCAAAGGACGGATTACACGTGGCCGTATTACATGGATAAGGAGCCTGGTGTTTGCATGGGTAAAGTTGAATTCGTCGGAGTGCTGATCGGTGGGGAGTGTGCTGGCACATTCACTACAAAAATAGGCTACGACAGTCACCTAAGAGCTCATGGACGATAGTAAGAGTACTAACCAGTTTCTCCTTCTTTTCTCCCGGCCCGGATGATGATAGTTTAATTAGTAGCAGTTTTCCTTTTTAGATCGTGACATGAAGCCGCATGAGTGAGAATTGTGATTACCATAAGTAGCTCCAAAAAAGGTTTTTGCCTTCCTGCAGATTGAAGAAATTACTGATATTCTACCACCACATATTAAAGCCGTTAACCATCTGCAGCGCCCAGTAGGTCACGCTAAGCCCTAATACACTACTTATACAACAATTCGAACAATATTCTTGACTGTATCCATCTATTCGAGTGTAGACGTAGGCTTCGGCTTTAGTCTCTTATACTGTTGGCTGAGTAATCCTCAAAAAATATTTTGAACTGATAATTTTATAAATATGTACATGGTTTAAAATGTTTGACAGGAATGGTGAATGAAAAGTGCTTTTGGCCGCGAGGAAGAGCAGTCGGAGGAACCAGTGTCATTAACTACATGATCTATACACGAGGCAGACCCGAGGAGTGGGACCGCATTGCAGCCGACGGAAATATTGGATGGTAATGATCGGAAAGATAATTAACTGATTAATCATATATCAAAACTGATTAAGTGATTACATATAAGATGAAGTAAACAAAACATTAAACAGGTTGAGCTAATGTTAATTCATTATCATTGTATCGATGCGTTTTTGATTAAAAAACAATCATTATCAAATGACAGGTCGTATAATGAAGTTCTGGAATATTACAAGAAATCCGAACGATCAAACCTGAGAGGATTCGAAGATTCTCCATATCGAGGAAGAAAGGGGGAAATCAACGTGGAATTCACGCCGTTCAGGTGAGTCATGTCAGGTGAATCATCTACAAAGAGATATTTAATCCAATTGGTTCTTACCAAATTAAATAACCATGGAATGGTTGCAGGACACCCTTAATTGAAGCGTTTTTAGAAGCTGGACGACAACTTGGCCACCCCACAGTCGACTACAATGCTCCTGAACAACTTGGGTTCGGGTATGTTCAGACAAATACGTTGAATGGAAAGAGAGTCAGCGCAGCTAAAGCTTTCCTTCACGGAATTAAGAACAGACCCAATCTTCACATTCTACCAAAGAGTCGTGTAACAAAAGTACTCATTGACAGTGCGACGAAAACAGCCTATGGAGTACGATATGTGAGGAATCGCCTAAAGAAGAATGTGGTAGCGAAAAAAGAAGTCATTTTGTCGGCAGGTCCAATAGCATCACCACAACTTCTCATGCTGTCTGGAATTGGGCCGAAAGAACACTTAAGCAGCCACGGGATTCCTGTCATCCAAGATCTGCCAGTCGGACGCACACTTTACGACCACATCAGTTTCCCAGGATTAATATATTCTTTAAATACAACAGGGGTTAGTTTAAGTGAGTCCCGATTAATACCACTCCCTCAAAGCATCCAAACCGTGGCTCAGTGGTTACAATTTGGAGACGGCCCTATCGCGAGCCCCGGTGCTGTAGAAGGAATCGGATATATAAAAACTCCCGTGTCTCAAGACCCTGCCAATATTCCAGACATAGAGTTGATAAGCATTGCCGGGTCTTTAGTGTCAGATGGTGGTCCAGACGGTAGCAAAGCCGTTAGACGAGGAATGATGATATCTGAGAAAGTATTCGATGCCGCCTTCGGATCGATCGATGATACTGACACGTGGAGTGCATTTCTGATGTTGCTGCATCCCGAATCGTCAGGTTTTGTCGAGTTGAAGGACAACAATCCGTGCAGCCACCCTCGCATGCGGGGTAACTACCTGTCGGACGCGTACGGGCGCGACGTGGCGACGTTTGTGGCTGCGGTGCGGCACGTGCAGGCACTGGCAGCTACAGCACCATTCCAGCGGTTTGGCGCCTCGCTGCACCGCGCGCAGTACCCGGCCTGCCGCGCGCTGCCCTTCGACTCGGACGCGTACTGGGAGTGCGCGGTACGCACGCTCACGGCCACGCTGCACCACCAGATCGCCACGTGCCGCATGGGCCCCGCCGACGATCCGCGCGCCGTCGTCAACCCCCGGCTGCGCGTGTACGGCGTGCGCAACCTGCGTGTCGTTGACTCCAGCGTTATCCCGCGTACAGTGTCGGTGCACACGCATGCGCCCGCTGTCATGATCGGTGAAAAGGCCGCTGACATGATTAAAGAAGATGCGGCAAGATACAGTTGAGTTAAGTGTGATGTGTTTCACGTCACTCTCAAGTATTTTAATTTATTGAAGTACAAGTAAGCTTTTAGTCAGTTACAGCAGACATATACGATCGAATCGATTTTTATTGGGTTACAACCTATGTAAATAACAATATTATGTCTTTAAGTTAATATTTGTCATTCCAACGAGATAACGTCCAATCCTCAATAGTACGTAACGGTCCACAGTAAAATCGTGACGTCAAGTAAAATGCCTGGCGATTATTCTGCAGACAACTCTCTAATTATAAGTAAAATAAGTACCTAAATAATAAATAAGTAAGAACACATTTTTTAAAAACTTGTTTCATTACGTTACATGTACCGTATGTGTAGTGCGTCTTATTTATTCATAAAAGTGTGTCGGCCTGTTTAGCCTAGTTGGTAGTGCCACTGCCTCCGAAGCTAGAGGTCCCGGGTTCGATTCCTAGTAAGGGCATTTGTTTCTGTGGTGAGCAGAGACATTTGTTCCTGAGACTTGGATGTTTTTCTATGTATTTATGTATATATCTATTAAATATGTCGTCGTCTGGTACCCATAACACAAGTCTTGTTGAGCTTATTGTGGGACTAGTTCGATTTGTGTAAAAAATTGTCCTAATATATTTATTTATTTATAAAAAAAAAAGTTCCAGTTCTAACTAAAATTTATTTATGGTGGTGTTTGAACTGAAACGTATGCTTCATTAACTGACGCTAATTTATCCCCGGCAGGAATGAGACCTGGAGTCAGTCTTTGGCAATGTCTACAGAATGAATCATGAGGTCGAATAAAAATGTTACATACATGAACCCTGAAAACGTTATACTCCTTTTTTTGGGCAGTCGTGTAATAAAACAAAAGATAACTATTGTAGTCGCCGCAGTTAGTCTCTGAAACTATTATTCTTACGCTTGTTTATTTATTATTGCCAGTGCCAAGTACGGTACATATGGTAAAAAATATCAATATTCATTTACCGTGTCCATTTACAAGTAAAATGTGTCTATGGCGCATACCTGCCCATACTCCATAGCTGGTCAGAGGATCGCGTCGCAAAACGGCATACCAAAACGCGCCGTGGTCGAGGCCGTATCTTTTTAAAACCATTTTTTTATTTTTATATTCCATTTTTAAATCTTGATAATTTTGGACAGTGAAAACATCAATAACAATGCTTTTTTATCTGAAAGTTTTAATCCTGTTTTTGTTAGTCAGTTCAGTTTTAACGGAAAATGAAGAGGCGTACGTGGAAGCAGATTACGGTGAAAATAGTGACTACGAAGATTTATTAGCGAGAACTTTCAGTGACCAAGGATATGACGTATCAAGAGAGCCAGAAAACAATAGCAGGAGAGGTAGAATAGTGTGGTCGCATCTTCAAGTTCCATTAATAGACCACATCAGGAAATCACTTGTGAAAGATCATGTGCCTAATAATACAACAGAACTTTTCAACTTTTTAATGGATTCTTTTCCGCTACCAGGTGGTGAGTATTTATATTTCTAAGTATCCTCATCATGAATTTAAGAGTATAACTCTTGTCGGTGTAGCCGATGAAGTATGCAGTTATCTTTCACCTTATCTTATCCAGAGCCAATTCCTTGGTTTCCTTATACGACACGACTTCTATTTTCTCTTTTATTTGTTTCATGTAGCTTATTCTCGGTCTTCCTTTTCCCCTCTTGCCTTCTACTTTCCCCTCTATGATGGTGCTTATTAAGGAATCGTGTCGTACTAAGTATCCTAGAAACGTCAAATACTTTTTTAAGTTGACATTGATAAATGAGTGGAAAGCAAGGTGAAGTACTTAGTTGTTTTCTATGAACCAAAATTCAGAATGATTACAAAACAAACGTAGGCCGACTGACGACCTTACATTTCCCTATTACTTAACAGATAATTACAGCACTTACATATATGTATAAATAACATAAGTAGTTTAATATCAATTATAGGCACATAAGTTATCTTAACAATGTATATTCGTAATGCCGTCAAATATAATTTGGTTCGCGTTTATAGCACCTAATAAACTAAACGAGATCCCCTTAACATCTACGAGTAAATGCGGATATGTAAAAATTAACAATTTATAAACTATAGTCACACTGAGCTGTAGACCCTGTGAGTGATATTTTTTACGTTTTCAACCCCCATGGCACCGCCATTTAAAAATAAAAATAAAAAAAGAACATAAACTGAATCAACAAAAATAACATAATTATCGAACTTGCTCACAAAATTTTGAATCGGTTTAGAAATGCGACCTGTAATAATCAGGGATCGGAAATTCAGATACTTTTATACCTAACAACCAGCAAAAAGCTAACCAAGTATGGAGTCGGCTTCTTGAAACTCCTAAATATTTTGATTATTTAGGTTCCAGGATTCCGGAATTATATAAAGTATCACGAAAAGGAACCTTCAACGACTTTATTTATTTATTTATTGCATCATGTTGTTTACATAAAGATCTTATTAGTGTACTTTTATAAGTGTAACCAAAAAAAATTAGTGTTGATCCATTTAAGGGCGTAATAGGAATTGTGTTTTGATTACGGAATACGTATGTGTTTATATTATCGTAATTGTCCGCATTTAGATTCTAGAAACTGTCTAGATTTCTATTTTATACATTTTTTTATTATTATTATTTATGTTTTGACGATCCTATTGAGAATTTTACTAAATAATTTCTTATTTTGACATGTCTACAACAATACAATATTTATTTTAAAGAATAATAATAGCATCTATAAATTGCTCTAAATAATTAATTAATATATATGTTAAAACATGTTATAACTGACGATTCGAAAGTCCTTGTTGCTAGGCCTATTTATATAACGAATATTTTGACTTTGACTTTGTCGGTATTCCGGTAAATCCCGGGAAATTTATCAGTAAAATTAAATTGAGTCCGCCTCCATGCTACTCAACAAGAACGCGGTGTAGGTACTGAGGCCAAAGTGTAGGCATAAAAGTATCCGAATTTCCGATGCCTGGTAATAATAGAGACAGCCGGTCATCCGGAATCCGGAAATACGAAAGCATTTTGAAAGCTGAAACGGAGACGTATCGCTTACACGGTCAATTAACCTAAAAATTAAAATTTGTTCTAATAAACCAAAAAAAAAAAAAACACACGCCTTGACCTCGATTACCAATTAAAACGGTATTTTTTATCATAGAAGAATATTAAATTACGTACGAGTATAGTATTTAGATGTCGCTTATGACAAAATTCTGGTTAGCAAGGTCAATGATATCCATCAAGCGGTCAAGCAACTTTGCAAAATCTTGGTCAGCCGTTAGTTTGGTAGTACGTCTAGTGACCATATATGTAGTGAGAGAGAATAATGGTTTATTTACAGTTTTTCACTTTAACGGAAATACCTGTTAGATTTAAATAATACGACCTCCTCTCGTGATTGGGCTACTTTTACTTAATGATTCACATCGACTATTATTAGTCGTAAACAGTTATGAATTAACTTATGTATTTGTTTTGTTTATTTCAGTTATTTCGGAACACTTATTTTTTATGTTTCCTTTACTTAGAGATTTCCGGATAGAAATTTTGGTTTTTCACAAGTAATTGTTCTTCTGCCTACTTAATTCTAATATAAATATGACATGGCATTTCGTTGTAGTTTTGTGTGCCTAGGCCTAGATAATATTTTCAAACAAAATATAAAAAAATATAATTAGCATGATGGGCCTTTACTAGCATTATAATATTAAGAGATGAAATCATTTTAAAAGGAGCATAAACGAACCGAGTTGTGCTGTTTTAGAAAATCTTCCTATTTTCTCCTGGTTTATGCAAGTGATTTTCACTTTGACTTTAGTCGTACAAAGTAAAATTACTAAATCTGACGTAAACGGGTTTTATGTTTTATTTCATTTGTGGCTGCTATTTCGGCCTGCCTACTGTACAAGAAATTCAAGCTCTGGGTCGTCCTAGTATTTTTATCTGAATATTCTTGCATTCATGTCGAACCGGTTGTAATAAGGAGAATTTCATTAATGACATTCGTGAGTCACATGTTTTCATAACTATCACACGTTATAAAAGCTATACAGGCAGGATAAAAGCTAATATGCGGTATCGCAAGGCATTTTGAAAAATTAAGAGGATAGAAGGAGAAAACAAAGAAATTAAACGCTTCTGTGTGGATGTACCTTTCCACACAGATAATTTAAAATTTGGGGAACAGGGGACCAAAAATATTCATAATGCTGTCATAGATGAACTTGACCTTGGCTTGACGTGACTGACTTCGCTCACTCGAAGATGGTGTAACAAGCCTGAACTTGACCTTCTCTTTGACACGTTCACTTTCAGTTCACAAGAAACACTTTTCTTCATTGATTGGTATTCAACGAATTACTAGAACTACATTAAAGTTAAAGAGTGATCAAATCTAAAAAAACATTAAAACGACAGTAACCGTTTTAAGCAACCTTGACTCTGATCTGATAAGCATAATATATGGTATTTAGAATCAAGTCATAAGAAATTTCTAAATTACCAACTGCTTTAACAAAGCTTATATAAGCATGTACAGTCAGCATCAAAAGTAATCAATCATTCAATCAATCAGTCAATTGAAAAGTTCAATGGTTTTTATTATAAGGTAGTAAGAGCTTTTGACCCGTTCACATGCGTAGCTACTTTTGATGCTGACTGTACATGCACAACTGAAACATCGGTAGACACTACTGATCTTTAAATCCATTTTGTAATTGTGATGAATTGATGATTCATAGAAATAACATTAGCTGTGCTTTGCTGTCGTCTTGCCGAGTAAGCGTCATATTGCAGTACCATAATTTTCATATCCTAAATCCCCACAGGTCTACAGTCACTATTCCCCGAATACGATTTCATCATCGTAGGATTCTGTATTTGTGATGATTCATAGAAATAACATTATTTGTGCTTTGCAGTCGCGTTGCCGAGTAAGTATCATACGGCAGTACCATAATGTTTATATCCTAAATCTCCATAGGCCTACAGTCACCATTCCCCGAATACGACTTCATCATCGTAGGCGCCGGCTCTGCGGGCTGCACCCTCGCCGCCAGGCTCTCCGAGATTCGAAATATCAACGTTCTGCTCTTGGAAGCAGGGAAACCGGAGATGATCTTTACCGACATCCCCGCCATGGCACCGTACTTGCAGTCCACGGATTACGCTTGGCAGTATTATATGGAGCGCGAGGAAGGAATTTGTATGGGTAAGTGCTGATTTTGAGATTTGCTCAGGTCTCCATTTGGGCCTATGCAACTTTCTTGCCTAAAAAGTAAAGTAAGCACTATGGTGATATGGAACTGATACTAAATTTTATATGCTGATTTCTAGCCATTTAGGTACCTATTTGTTTTAGTAACGAATAATTCAATGCTTATTCCATGGTGCATAGAATATAAATATTTAATTTTGGAAATCGGCCAATTAATTTGATGCTAAGTTTATACCGAGCAATATTTTAAGGCGACAAACCATTTTGAGGTGTCCGCTGGTCGGTAGTCAAGTTCATTGACTTGTAGTTTGCTACAAACATAAACATCCAACAGATACCTAATCGATATGATTGGCCTCAAACTGTAAGGTCTAGTTATTAATGTTATTATTACAGTTCTAGAAATCAAAATGTTCCTTAATGATAACGATCTCATTTAAATAATTGTAATTGATATGAAAGTGAGAAAGTCGGTCAAGCAACATGAAGGTTCACTCTGGAATGAAATAGGCGAAGAACTAATACGAGTAAAAAAGGCCAAATCATCGTAACTGGAGAACGTATAAGATGATGCATTCTATTCGATTTCCGTAATTAGTACATACTAATTTACCTAGAACGATTTAAATTATATCGTGGTCACATTTGTCGAGACTAATAGAATCAATTAAAAGGTAGTTTAGTTACATATAGATTCGAATTGTGATCTGCACACGATTTGCTGATAAGAGCAATATATGTAGTCTCTAGACTCTGAACTTTCTAGGGCCTTTTCTCTTTAAATGGATGTAATTTGACCTTGAGTGTTCCTAAATTCACCATTTAATCGTTGTTGAATTGATGATTATACTATCCTCTTATTGAAAGTGTTCGATCTGGATTGATCTCGAGCGGCAACTTTAATTTCCTTCCAGCCTACTGGGCTGAGCCAAGACCCGACAAAGCGGCCTCTTTGTTGTCTGTACGTGTTCAAGATCATCTCATTCGCTTGCCCTCACCTTATTTACTTGGGGTCGGCGCAGCATGTCTTTTCTTCCATACTTCTCTATCACCCGTCATCTCACACTCACATCCTATCTGTTCATATCGTCCGTCTCTCACGCAAATCCATCCATCTTTTCCTTGGTCTACCCTTTCTCTCGAACCCCTACCCAATGATACCTAATAGCATTCATGTCACATAACATAACATGACATTCTCTTCGTATTATGCATAACATGCCCATACCACCATACGCGATTAGCTCTCAACTTACTGTGCGTCTGCAAGATCTCCCGTTTAATAGTTAAACCTGGAATTTCCAGGAATGAAGAAGGAGAGGTGCTTCTGGCCTCGAGGGAAGGCGGTGGGGGGCACGAGTGTCATCAACTACATGATCTACACGCGGGGCCGCCCTCAGGATTGGGACCGCATTGCCGCCGACGGAAACTATGGATGGTAAGGGACGGTCATACAAGTAAGGGCCTCCGTTAAAATATCCCGCGGGCGCACGCTTTCCATACTAAACTGTCTGCCATAGCCGCCCGCGGCGTGTCGATGCCTTTTAAATTTAAGATGGGAAGCGTGCACCCACGTGAGTTTTAGCGGAGGCCTTAACAGCCACCGGGCAGAGTAGTATCTACCGAGAGATTAAAAGCTCTTATTCTCTATTTATTTATTTTTTTAAGATAAAAAGATAAAAAAAAGAAAGTAAAAGGTTTCTCTTTTTTATACATTTTTTTCTTATAATAAAGCCTTTTTATGATATGCGTACAAACTTTTGATGCTACCTTTACATACGCTGTTCGGATTTCGGACAGAATAATTTAGAAATACCGTACAGCGTATGTTAATTTATAAATGTACGGGACAAACAGTTAACGGTTATTAATTTCGTAAATTTTATCAGGACCTAGAACGAAAAGCAAATGAGATTTGAGCAGTCAGCATCAAAAGTAGCTACTCATTTTAAAAGTTCAAAAATCAAGTCTTTATTAATAAGGGAATGAGAGTTTTTGATCCCTTCAAAGGCGTAGCTACTACTTCTACTACTAGAGAGCTAACTCCATATGACTTCATACATCATTTTTTACTTATTGTTTCGTAGTCGACATCTAGCGTCAAACAGCGGAATTATCAGTACTGTTACTCGACAATAGACGCCGTGACGAACGAACAATCGAATGCTCAACCATTTTTAGCTAATATTATAACCGGATTAACCGGAACTCTGTTTTGAACTAATTCTGCTTTAAATATTAGTAGAAAATTGTTGAGGAATAAATACACTTTTCGTCAGTAGCGACATACGTGACATTTAGTATCTTTATAGGAGTACTGATAATTCCGCTATTTGACGCTAGATGTCGACTACGAAATAATAAGTCAAAAATGATGTATGGAGTTAGCTCTCTATTTCTCTATGCTACTACTAGTTTTTGATGCTGACTATACATAGTGCAATTCTTAAAATATTCGTACACGAAATTTATTTAGGTGTCTGCGGCGGCCATGACCGGTGCAACCCGTGTCGAGACGTCGGTAATTAAGGTAAATAAATTAAATTTCGTGTTATAGACCCGTGTACGAATATTTTAAGAATGTGTACAAAGCGCGAGAGTTTAAAGTGTCATAGCATAGTGCAATTGACATTTATTACGGAAGTATGTACAAACATAAGCAGGTATTCGGTAGATACAGGGATGTGATGTATTGGGATATTGGGATGTGTATATGGTACTTGGTATTACTATTAACTTTATGTTTCTACATTAAAATTCCTGTGAACGTAACATTAGATTAGATCAATTGATTCAGTAATTTTGTGGACACACACTGGTTTACTTAGTATTTGATGAATTTTTGACAATTGCCTATCAGTATGTACATTATAAATACTAGTGGCTGTGTGAGCTGAAGGACGTTGCGATTTTTTTTATCAAATTTCCAAAACTGACTCATCAAAAAAATCTATACGTAATTAATTATCAAACCTGTTCACAAAATTTTACGAGAATCGGTTGAGAAATGCGAGCTGTTGAAAAGGACAGCCAGCAATCCTGAAAGCGCGTAAGCATTTTTCCGACGCTGAAACGGAGACCTTTGTTTCACTCGGTCAAATATACTAGAAATATTTCTTAAATGTATCTATCATTCGTTTAGTTAGCTAAATAACCATTTTTCCGAAAATAATAATATTTTTAGTCTGATAATAACAGACGTGATATGTACTTATATATTGTTATTACAGGTCCTACAATGAGGTTTTGGAATATTACAAAAAGTCAGAAAATGCTAACTTAAAAGGCTTTGAAAGAAATCCTTATCGGAGTCGGGACGGTGAACTTCCTGTGGAATTTGTACCTGTCAAGTAAGTAAAATTATTTATTAATGATATTAGAAAGAACTTTCCCTGTTAAACTTTTACTTAAGTAAGTAATAAAATTTTGTTAACGCTTGAACCTCTAGGAAGATAAATAACTTAGTCATCTTTGCTTGAGTTTATTAGAGTAGGTAAAATACTACAAATTTAATCTTTCTATTGCAGGACAAAGCTCATGAAAGCATTTTTGGAAGCCGGCACAATCCTGGGACACCCCACTGTTGACTACAACGCCCCTGACGGCTTCGGTTTTGGGCGAGTGCAAGTAAACATAAGACAGGGACACCGACAAAGCGCCGCTAAAGTATTCCTACACCCACACAAGAAGAGACGAAACCTACACATCCTAGCTGAAAGCTATGTCACTAAAATCCTTATAGATCCTCAAACGAATGTTGCATACGGAGTAGAATATTCGAGAAAAAACGTAACGTACAGAGTGCGGGCGCGAAGAGATGTTATACTCTCTGCAGGACCTATCGCTTCACCACAACTTCTGATGTTGTCCGGGGTAGGACCTAAAGAACATTTAAGCCAAGTTGGAGTACCACTAATAAAGGATTTGCCAGTAGGCAAAACTCTTTACGACCACATATGCTTTCCAGGCATAATTTTTGAACTGAACACTACTGGAGTAAGCTTTTCAGAACGGGAAGCAACGCAGGTTTCGTCAATTGTAAAATGGTTACACACTGGCGACAGCAGCTTGGCGTCCCCTGGAGCAGTCGAAGGCATCGGCTATATTAAAACGCCAGTGTCCGACGACCCCGAAATTGTACCTGACATAGAGTTAATCAGTATTGGGGGATCGCTCATCGCAGACGGAGGTCCCGGCGGTAGCAATGCGGTACGGAAAGGCATGAGGATGAAGAGTAAAATGTTTAATGAAGCGTTCGGATCATTAGGAACTAAGGACACGTGGAGTGCTTTCCCGATGCTGCTGCATCCCAAATCGTTTGGTTCGCTGGAGTTGAAGGACAACAATCCGTGGAGCCACCCTCGCATGCGGGGCAACTACTTGTCGGACGCGTACGGGAGCGACGTGGCGACGTTCGTGGCTGCAATACGGCACGTGCAGGCACTGGCAGCGACAGCGCCGTTCCAGCGGTTTGGCGCCTCGCTGCACCGCGCGCAGTACCCGGCCTGCCGCGCGCTGCCCTTCGACTCGGACGCGTACTGGGAGTGCGCGGTGCGCACGCTCACGGCCACGCTGCACCACCAGATCGCCACGTGCCGCATGGGCCCCGCCGACGACCCGCGCGCCGTCGTCGACCCCCGGCTGCGCGTGTACGGCGTGCGCAACCTGCGCGTCATCGACTCCAGCGTCATTCCACGTACAATATCTGCCCATACCCACGCGCCCGCAGTCATGATCGCCGAAAAAGCCGCTGATATGATAAAGGAAGATTGGAGACTATAAGCCTACCCCTATCGTCGATTGAGGCGAAGGGGTAGGCAAGCTCTTTCCATACAAACTTTGTGCAAGTTTTTCTTCGTTTGTGTTTGCACTTCAGTTACTATTTTTAGTCCATATGCTTATTTTTTTGTTAGCTATGTCTTGATGTTTTTCTTTTTTAATTTTTATTAAATTTTGTATTTTTTTTAAATAATGCAAAATATCAACACCAATTTCTGCGTATATCCAATATGTAGCAACATAAAATTAAATTAAATGCTGGAGTGCCAAAACTAACGCAAAAAACTTGCACAACCTTTGTATGGAGAATGGCTTGCCCTACTCTGCGCCTTAAGTGTTCAGCATGGAGATTGCGGCATCGCATCAGTGTGTATGTGACAGATCATGAAGCGGTAGCCAAGAAAAACATGCTACAAGCTACCATTCAATACGCTTGGAAGAAGGGATTGCCCGCCGAGTGTATTACAGATTATAGACAATCCCTGTTTCAGACCAGATATGGAAGAAGGGAAGAAATTAAAAAAAATTATCTGAAAATTCCAAATGAAAAACTCGGTATACAGTACTAAAAAAAGTTCTACTTTCCCGAAGATGTTTAAGAAAAATAAAATGTATCCCAGTTGTGTTCAGTCCCTAAGTCCTTCTGACAGATAATAATTATTTCTTAGGATTATCATGATTTATTAAAATAATACTATAAACGTAATTTAGATTAATAGGTAAGCAATAAGAATTAGAATAAGAAAAACGACTGGTAATTATCAATAAATATAAAAATTTAAAAACTGTGCAGGTATGATCATTTAACACTTCCAGCTATTGGGGTTCCGTGTATGTCCTCGTCATATCGACATTGAACTCGTATACTTCTCAGTTATATACTGTATAGTGTTCATCTCAAAAAAGGGAAGATATTAAAAAAAAATATCTGAAAATTCCAAATGAAAAACTCGGTATACAGTACTAAAAAAAGTTGTACTTTCCCGAAGATGTTTAAGAAAAACAAAATGTATCCCAGTTGTGTTCAGTCCCTAAGTCCTTCTGACAGATAATAATTATTTCTTAGGATTATCATGATTTATTAAAATAATACTATAAACGTAATTTAGATTAATAGGTAAGCAATAAGAATTAGAATAAGAAAAACGACTGGTAATTATCAATAAATATAAAAATTTAAAAACTGTGCAGGTATGATCATTTAACACTTCCAGCTATTGGGGTTCCGTGTATGTCCTCGTCATATCGACATTGAATATACTTAAATACTTCTCAGTTATATACTGGATCACGTTTACCTTGCGACGTAATAAATCCTTTTTGAGTTGTAATGTAAGGTATCCATTATTTACATTAACAAATGGACTACCCTTATACGCTTCATTGAAGTCCTATATGACTCCAGTAGAAGTAGTGGAATCAAACCAGCATGTCGCTTTTATTTCAATATTGTTCATTGTCTATCAGTATTACATAAAATTCCAAATACGCGTTACAACCTTAAAACGAAAGTAAATTAAAATACGTTACGAATTTGGTTATAAAAATAACATTTCTTTATGGACTTAACGTAATTTTCATCCAATTTAAGTTGGTAAAGTAATAACCAATTATTACAGCTACAGTTATCACATTCAAAACAGTACCTGCAGCTGAGATTCGGTGTTTTAATGAAAGTGATATTATATTTGTAATCAAGATCGACATTCCCTTGCCCGATTCTGGTGCATGCTCTACTTGAGCCCGTTTGTAAGCGCATGTCCACTGATCGCCGCCTTGACATGATATTGCAATTATATGTTTACGGAACTTTGACTCATAAGGACATTCTATAACAAGCTCATTGAAAAAATATGGTGTGAAGAAGTGAAGCAAACTTTCCTCGGTGGTGGTGCAAAAATTTATAAAAGCAGTGCTTTACTGAATGAACTCGGTATTTCGTTGTAAAAGTGCGTACGAATTTGTCATCCAGAAATGTGGTTACAATTTGGATTAGTGTATCTTAACGTAGAAAGTGTCAATTAAATTACAAAATTAAAGTATTACATTCGATAATGCCTCGTCATATATTACTAGGAACATTATTTCTTGCATCTATAGTCAGATGCCAACAAAACAATACGTTAATACGATCACAAGGAATATTTCAGTTTAAAGATCCCGCGAACGGGACACGAGAAATGAGGCCACGTGGAGCAATGATGGACTTGGCCATGCGAACACTATCTCCAAAACGACAACCGACAACCACATCGTTTGATTTCTTCGGCTTTTTAAGGGATTCCTACCCATTGCCTGGTGGTAAGTGAGCATTCAAATGACTCTTCGATGTTGTTGCTCTTTCATTTACGGTAGGATTCTCAATATTTTGAATTAAATAATTAAGAACTAATACAGCAGACTCTAACAGATAAACAAGAATAGAAATACATATTTAAGTAAATATGGACGCTTTGTTTTAAATCGGTCATGGTTATGAAATGACATCGGTTAAATCTAGTTGCATCATAAAACCGGAGTGACAATAACGCGGTTTACGAAATTACGCATTCTCAGTACTGACTCGTAGGTCATGACCGTAGTTTTTGAACAGGTCGCACATAGTGTTTGGAACTTATTCAAGCTGAATAAACCTTACTATGCTTCCTGGGCCTGGCATACTTCGAGTGGCTCAATGGTTGTTGTCCTAATCCTAAGGTACTGCGGAGGTGCAAAAGGGCCTTCGTAAATGTATCGGTGAGGTTACCACAAGATTCTGCGATTGTTGAGCCTCTCGAAATGCTTCAGGTCCAGAACCTATATACCCACCAATATAATTGGATAAAGCGTAGTTTCGCGAAAAGGATACGCTAGTAGCCTTGAGTTTTGTTCTAGCATTACACTTAAGGTGAGTACCTAAGTGTAATGCTAGAATTTAAAGTCAAGAAAGGGACTATATAGTTTCATTCTATATGTACATTTTGGGAAAGCATTTTACGCAAATTATAATTCATGTTTACTGGAAAGGAACATTATTTTGTTATACTTGGTATGTATGTAGCAGAATACAACTAGCACTGCCTGCCCAGTGGCAGCTCATGTGTTTAGTTGTTCATTCCCATTAAGTTAGCAAGTTTCTGGGACTTGTATGGTATGACTGACACTATTTCATCGATAATTTCAGGTCAGACGGCCCCGTGGGCCGAGTACGACTACGTAGTTGTAGGCGCAGGATCCGCCGGCTGCGCAGTAGCCTCCCGGCTGACGGAGCAGCGTGACGTCACCGTCCTGGTGTTGGAGGCCGGGAGGCCTGAGAACATCCTCACTGATGTCCCGGCGTTAGCGCCTTACTTCCAACGGACGGAGTACGCGTGGCAATATAGAACTGAGCTGCAACCCGGGGTGTGTTCAGGTAGGTTCACTGGTTCATCTACGTCTAATGATGGAGCATCATGAAGTCAGTCCTGGTGTTGGAGGCCGGGAGGCCTCAGAACATCCTCAGTGATGTGCCGGCGCTAGCGCCTTACTTCCAACGGACGGAGTACGCGTGGCAGTAAAGAACTGAGCCCCAACCCGGAGTGTGTTAAGGTATTAGGTTCATCTTCGTCTAATCACGGAGCAGAGTGACGTCACAGTGCTGATGCTGCAGGCCGGCAGACCTGAGAACATGCTTACAGGGCGACCACAACACTGCGATGTGACGCCGCAACGCAGTGTTGTGCCCTCGTTCTTACTGTCGATGTGGTGCCGGCGTTAGCGCCTTATTTCCAACGAAGCATTTTTTTTCTGCAGCCCAGTTTTTTAATACTACTACGGTGGCAATCCAGCATACACCCCGCCTGATGGTAAGCAGGCATCGTAGACTATAGACGCTTGCGACTTCAGGTTCTCCTGATCATATCTACGTTGCCGACCTTTCTTGTTTTGGCAGCTACAGACAAATGCAGGTCACTATCAACAGCGCGTACTACTACACTAGTTACTACCAGGAACACAACACCACATACCTACAGTACGCTGTGTAGTGGCTGCGATTTTCTCTAAGGTATAGGTACTTCCCCAGCATGTACTCCCCTCACACATCGATGATTGTATCGCGTGATAATGATACGAGTAAAGGATTCTTTCTTCTTCGATTCATTGGATATTCTTTTATTTTATTTTTATGTGATACCTGCTGGGAAATCACTAAATGGTTCCATCGGAAGATCAACGCTAGTAATCGCGCCAGCACACCGCTGAGATGGAATCATTTCGTGCAATACCTATTACTGTTTTTATGTATTACAAGCTTTTATTTAGTTTTATCTCTCCCGTTGTCTGTCTGTCAGTCTGTAATCAAATCTTGCAAGTTAAATTTGATCCACTTCACGGTTTTCGATTGAGCTGAAATTTTGCATACATTTACAAATCGGATGACAATGCAATATTATTATGACATAGAGCTGATCTGATGATGGAGACAGAAGGTGGTCATAGCAATTCCTAAACTAGAGAAGAACCCATCGTGTTTGGGCTCATTCGAACCGACTCAACAAGTTGTTTATGATTGTGGAAAAAAGTACAGTCGGAAATAAAAGCTTGTACCAAAAATGAAATTTTTGACCAAAAACGATTTCTGTCTTGTTGTGTTCTATTGTAACGAATTAATGTTTTCTATTCGATTCTACATGGAAATTTTATCCAGGCATGGAAGGCCGGCGATGCCTCTGGCCCCGGGGGCGCGCGGTCGGCGGTACCAGCGTTATCAACTACATGCTCTACACCCGCGGTCGGCCCGAGGATTGGGATAGAATAGCCCAGGACGGAAATTATGGATGGTAAGTTATAGGTTAGTTATTTATTCGTATGGCAAATCACAACAGTCGTTTATATGCTAGAGTAAGATTTTCAAATTCTGCATCCACTGGATCGCGTCACTTTTAAGAGTCCGCAGTAAGCTCGGTTCTCCATACAAACGTAGTTACGCTCTCATTTTAAAACGCCATGCTAGAATAACATGAAACTTTGTATACACAATAGGATCCGGATTAATTATTATTATTAAAAACAAGACGTAAAAAACTCAAAAAGTCGCTGTTTTTTTTCTATTACAATTTCTAATAATAAAATACTTCACAAAAGTATACGAGAAAAAACTAAAGTAATTGACGCTCTCGAGCGCTCACTTAGACTCAAATGGCAGTGGGCAGGCCACATCGCGAGGATGCCAGATGGAAAATGGACAAAACGAGCAACTACTTGGAAGGGACCAAGTCGGAAACGAGGATCTGGGCGCCCCCGCGCTCGCTGGACAGACGACTTAGAGAGAGTGTCGAGCAACTGGCTCACAGAGGCACAAGACCGAGAACGGTGGAAGAGGTTGGAGGAGGTCTATACCCGGAAGGGGTCCTAACACTTATTTAGTTTAGTAAAAAAAATATTTAGTTTAGAAATAGTTTGTATAAGTGGTTACGGAATAAAAAGGCTTTTTATTTTATTTTTATTACAATTTCTAGCAACAGAAACTAACTTCCGACCTAGATATGGCGGCTCCCATTGTGTATACAAAGTTTCATGTTATTTCAGCAAGGCGTTTTAAAATGAGAACGAAAGTACGTTTGTATGGAGAATCGAGTTCAGCCGAGCGCACTGGCGACTCTTAAGGGTGAACCAGTCTGCTGGGTTCCCGTTGTATTTGCTGAGCGGGCAGTACTTGATAATGTGCTCGACGTCTTGCGCCGCGGCTCCGCAGTCGCACTCCGGAGACTCTATCCAACCACATTTATGTAGGAATGCACGTGAGCGTCTGCAGCCAGTTCTCAACCTAATTAGCTGACACCATTGTTTTCTAGGCAATGAGAAGCCCGGTGGTTTCGCTGAAAGTTATATGTATAGTCGCGGAATGAAAATGCTCGTCACTTTTCGACCTTAACGGCTACTTAGGCTATTCTCTATGTGAATTGACACGTATCTTGACATTTTCTCACCGTTACTATCTTGTACGGGACTATTCCGGCCTAAATATACATGTTTTTTTGGCGTTATTATTTAGAAATAACGTTTCAAACATCACTCCAAACCGACAAATAGAATAAGAGAGAAAAATATTTTTTCCTGTTATTCTACTTCACAACACACAATAAATGAAAAAAATTGCACAGTTACATATAAAATTAAAAAACAATCTGAATTCAAATATAGTTATATTTCTAAGGGCTGTTAAACGTGTCGCTATCCTTCTATAATTATTACCTACCAGTAGCATTCACTAACAAGCTAATGAGCCATAAAACAAAAGTAAACAATAGAATTTTTAAAGAGTGTAAATGTTTGAGCTGTACGAAAGCGAAGTTTATTTGTTTGTGAACTTGTTCACTTTACACTCGGTGTGTGTTTACTTTGCCACCTTTCATTCTTAAACAAAGTTACACTAGACGAGACTGTAATACCATTAAACAGTGTTATCTAATTTTGTAGGTCATACGAGGACGTGCTGCCATATTACATTAAACTAGAAAGGTCAAACCTTATGGAAAACAATGAAAATCCGTATAAAGGTCACAGTGGTAAAGTTTCCATTGAAAACCCACCGTTCAGGTATGTATCCTCATCTGATGCCAAAAATAGATGCTTTTAAGATGATCGCAGCCGCTGAATAGAATTATTTTTCTATTTCCAGAACCAGATTGGTACAAGCTTTTCTGGCAGCCGGGAGAATTCTCGGCGATCCCACTGTGGATTACAACGATCCCGACAAAGTTGGCTTGGGATACGCACAGATCACGACTTCCAAGGGTCATCGGCACAGCGCCGCTAAGGCTTACCTGCATCCCCATAAGAACCGGAAAAACCTGCACGTTTTGCCAGAAACCAGAGCCACAAAAATCGTTATCGATAAAACGACTAAAACTGCAACTGGTGTGGAATTCGTGCGTAACGGTATGAGGTACACGGTAAAGGCGAGGAGAGAGGTGATTCTATCCGCGGGGCCCATAGAGTCACCTAAACTTCTCATGCTATCAGGCATCGGCCCAGAGGATCACCTAAAAAGACTTAACATTACAGTCATTCAAAATTTAAGCGTAGGCAGAACTTTGTATGATCACATTTCATTTGATGGTGTTGTATTTACATTAAATGCGACAAATATTAGTTTGATCGAGTCTAGAGAGGCTAATTTGCCGAATATTATAAGGTGGATTAATTTCGGCGATGGACCTATTGCTTCGCCGGGTGGAGTGGAAGGTCTCGGGTACATTAAGACTGAGGTGCCGTACGAGGCGGACGTCCGAGTAGACCTGGAACTGCTGTCCATCGGGGGCTCGCTTGGCTCCGACGGCGGAGGCGCCATTCGGAGAGGAATGAGGATTCGAGACGACGTATTCAACCCAGCATACGGAGGCATAATTAACAGAGAAACCTGGAGCGCTTTCCCGCTGCTCTTATATCCAAAATCCAAAGGCTACTTGGAACTAAGAGACAAGAACCCGTTCAGTCCCCCAAAAATCGTAAATAACTATCTCACACATCCGAGAGACGTAGCGACATTGCTAGCAGGAATACGATACGTCATCAAAATGGGTAACTCACCGCCATTTCAAAAATACGGAGCAAAATTATTCCAACCAGACTTCCCGGAATGCAGAAACAGGACGTTCAACACGGACGATTTCTGGGAATGCGCTTTACGGCAGATCACTACCACGGAGCACCACCAGATAGCGACGTGCAAGATGGGCCCAGTCTCCGATCCGGATGCAGTTGTTGACAACGAACTGAAGGTGTACGGGATAGAACGATTACGAGTCATCGACAGCAGCGTAATTCCTAGACACATAACTGCACATACTAATGGACCCGCTATGATGATCGGCGAAAAGGGCGCGGATCTGCTCAAACGAGCTTGGACATGGCAATCTGACGGTTACCATCAAAGTGTACCACAGTACGAGTATAATGATAATGAGTTTTATATCGTTGAGCAATGAGCCTTAACTGTTATGTTATGATATGATAATGTAGGTAGTATTAAATGTTATAATTTCTAAGTGCATATTTCTTTCTTTTCGAAGTGGATCCTTTACCTGATGCTGGCTGATTTGATGTTTTATTTTTATTGTTCGTACATAGGACAGGACATAGGACATTCTTTTACACAAATCGAGCTATGTAGTCCCATAGTAAGCTCAATAAGGCTTGTGTTATGGCTACTAGACGACGATATATTTGAGAGGTTTTCCGGAACTTTTTTTGTTTTCTGCGTATCTCTGACTGTAACGGCCTAACTACCAACTGTCCACCCAGAGTCAGCTAGCGTATACATATATGGTATAAAATTGTATAGACTTTATTTTTCCTCACACCATTTTCCAGGGCTATGACATTTGACTCGGCCCACGGTTCGTTTCGTATAACAGTATTTTGGGTTCACTAAACAAGTCAAAAGACAATGGCAAACGTATATTATTTAAGATAGATTAAGGTGGCACGCTTAATAAAGCCGAATCTACACGGTCTGCTCTGCAGAAGCTATAATATACGGGAAAACCTATGTCACTCTTTTTCCTCGCTCAAGCTTGCAGGCCTGCGACACCGTGCACCGTGTGGGTGCGCCAAAACGCGACATAAAATCTCCCACCTATCTAGTCTAGTTTAGAGGGAGGTAAGTGATATAGTGTCGTCGTGCGACAAGTGACAAGGTCAGTTATCGGAAGTCATCACCCTATTCTTGAACTTAAAGAACGAAAAAACTCGCTATACATAAGTACGTTTTATTTATCCGCATCAATCTGCGAAGACTTCACATGCACGTGTTTACGAGTATTATTATACGCTTTTGACATACGCCGATTTTTTTGTTGAGTCAAGTTTTTTGAGATTTGTAAAAATATTTTTTTGCCGAGATTTACAGCTCACAGAACCAGTAGTATTAGGCCTAATAGTTTATTTTAATTTTTAGTCAATTTTGGAGCACGTGCAATCAACTGCGGCGCGCCCGCCTGCCCGTTGATAAACCGCGCGAAGCTGTTACCGCCCCGCGCCGCTACCGCGTCAATGTGACAAAGGCCTATGTGTAAATATAATCAAATCTGTGTATAGGGAGATTTGTTGTAGGACAGCCTCGCTAGCCTGCGGCCTTGAGGGCCGACAGACGAAGGTTATCCTATAAAGTATTATCTCTCTTCTTTTTTAATTGTTTTTATTTAGTACATTCATAAACAATGTATGTCTTGGTTGGTACTGCAATGTTCAAGACTTAGAAGCACATGTAATGTGTTTGTTCTCCAAATAAATATCTCTAAACGCCGTTGATCAAATTATAATAACCTGCTATACACGTCCTCACGTGAGGCCAACGAACGCAAAAAAATTATCACTGTATCGCGGATCCAACAGGTTTTTGAACCGCCATTAATAAGAGGCAGTGATGCAAAAAACAAACCCGGAGATTTGTTGTTACATGGCTTTTGTAATACACACACATACCGCTAGAGACAATTTCCTGGATAAAATACGGTATTTTTTTATGTACCACGTCGGTGCCGAATAAGCGTACGGCTCGCCTGATGGTAAGCGGTCACCGCAGCCTATGGAGCCTGTAACTCCAGGGGTGTCACATGCCCGTTGCCGACCCTTTAAAAATGTATACGCGTAAGGTTTAGCTTAAATAGTAAGGAATTGGTTCGCCCGAAGGGCGAATGTCCGGCGTTTTAAAATGCTCGTTTACAGATTCGCTGGTTTACAGCAATGTCAATGTCGGGTCCACGATTATCTACACCAAAGGTACGTCAAACGTCAACCCGCGAGAACTTTGAGCAACTATGCCTCAAAGTTAAAACAGTTAGGTCTGGTTATCATTCTCTTTTAATGAAACGATAATGACGAAAAAAGTCTGTAAAAACGCTGAATACACGCCCGCCCGAAGATTGGGTGGTGGAATGGTTTATGGCTTTAATTAAAGACCGCCTATTACACAATTAGTTTTTCCTTTGCGTAATAACAATAACTAAAACTAAAAAATAAATATATGCGAGGTTTTCATATTTTAATGCAATTATACAATTATGCACAAGGATACCGAGCATCCGGAATAAAGGAATTGAATCATACGTAATATTTTTTTTATCTCAATCATACATTCTAAATAAAATCCTAATAAGTATAAGTTATAAAAGTAACGGACACTTAGAAGTAGAGCCAAGGAAACGAAGTATATAATATGTTACTCAAATAAAATATGCGTATCAATCTATGTCCCTAATAAAAAATAGTAAGTGCTAATTAAACACAACAATCACGTGTGTAACATGAATATGTAAACAAATGACAATCATTAATGTTAACCAGTCAAACATGGTGGATGCTTCAGCATCCGATCGGATGCCAACGACACGACATCCTCTAACTGATCAAACAGTCGCAGTTTAGAACCCACCGCAGAAGGATGGCTGCCTTGAAACACATAATTTTAATCTACTTTTTCATACCGTTCATCAACAGTGATGTCGAAGTGTTTGATTACGCGGTGCCGGTGACATGTGATTATTGCCGGCCTAGGGAGAAAAGGTTTGCAGAACCTCAACGTTTCGGAAGCAGAGTGGTGGAAGCGATGCTAAACACTAGCATGTTCGAGCTTAATCCTGAGGAACCTGACATACTCGGTATTTTAAGGGACCATTATGAACTTCCTAAAGGTACTTAATTACTATTTTAGTCACGGAGCTATTCATAGATTGAAAATTTCAAATTGAAAGGAAAAATTAAAAATTTTGTGCTGCGAGCAGGATTCGAACTTAAGTAAGGAGAGGGAACTAGTGGAGGATTTCGTGTCTGAGCTTGATTGGTTCCGATAACTCAGTGGCTAGTGCGATTGGCCGCGTGTGCCAGAAGTCGCAGGTTCGAATCCTGCTCGGAGCACTAGTTTTTTCATTTTTTTCACTTTAATTTGAAATTTAGAATTTCTATTAGCAGAGTTACTGCTTAATAAAAAATTACTAAGTATTCAGTTCACAGATTAATGAGTAGGTATACCTACTGTACTATGATTGGACTTTAATAGATTTTTTTCCACACAAATCACATTACAGTGCGACGTGGTAGCAAAAAGTCAGGATCTTCTATTATTCAAATTATCACGTTAGTATCAAATTATCAGTGTACATAATTTATATCAGCCCGGCTAGCATTATAGCTATCATACTAGCAGGGCAGGCATTGTATTAGATCCTTACTTCTCAGAAACATCGTCAAAAATTATTTATTGTGATTATCTTACTAGAATTTAAGCGTAAATTAAGAAGGCCTGTAGTCGGTTAGTCAGAAATTATGTATATACTAGATGAAAGCCCGGCTTCGCTCGGGTGAAATAAATAAAGTAAACATTTATTCGTGACAGTTATGCAAACGACAAAAGAAATTGTGTACAAAAATGTATAAAATAAAAACATTACAACAACGGATTATGATGAAACTTCGTATAGAAATATAGTCTGTAGTCTGGATTAACATATGGAATAGGGACTAAAAGATTACGCTGACGACGGTGAAATAAATAAGAAAGAAATAAACAAAACATTTATTCGTGACAGTTATGCAAACGACGAAAGAAATAGTGTACAAAAATGTATAAAATAAAAACATTACAACAACGGATTATGATGAAACTTCGAATCGTATAGAAATATAGTCTGTAGTCTGGATTGGGAATAAAAGTATGGAATGGACTTATATGGAATTGGGAGTAAAAGATTACGCAAACGACGTCACGGGCAAAGGCTAGTATCTTTGCAAGTTAATCATAAGCATTTTTATAAGGGTAGTATTTAAAGGCACATAAAAAATTTGACACCGTAATCAGTACTGATTTGTATAGCTAAAATACTAATCGTTCATTAAAATTCAATTCAGATGTGCATTGTTAAATATTGATGTGCCAGTCAGTATTTTTGGTGCGAAGTCAGAGCTGCTAACGCGAAAAACAAATGAAGTTCGTGTATCTCCCTCTCTGTCGCACTTGCAAATTCGAGCGACACAGAGGGAAATACACGATGTTCGTTCGTTTTCGTTTCGCGATAGCAGCTCTCTATTCTCCGCCAAATTCTATTCAGTGGGGGCCTTTACACTCAATATTATCGCGATTTTAAAATTGTATGGGGTCTGTTAAACGCTTAATACTATCACAATACTGGTGTGTCAATATTATCGTGGTTTTCAAAATCGTATCGATTTTTCTTCAATATTCATTGCACGTGATACGGATCGTGATATGAGTATATCGCGTGATAATAATAACCATGTAACAGGCCCCTATGGATGTTGCTTCAATATTCAGTGTTTCACGTGATAATAAAACAGTTGGTAATATTTTCTCCAATTAATGGAAGCTATTTAACAACTTGTTCCGTTTTGCCAAAGGTATTTCACATTCCGATACGTGCACCATCTAGGAATAGGAGCCGTCAGACCAGAGGGCCTACCACGATCTGAAAACGAAGTATTTCCCTCTCCGCGCTCGAATATGCAAGTGCGACAGAGAGGCATATATATTTAGTTTTCGGTTGGTAGCACCTTAGTCCGAGCGTGGCGGACGGTCGAAGAAAGTCAAAGAACATTCCGTGTGTTGTCTGTCACACATATAATTTTTTAGCTTCCCATCGACCTATGAACTTGAAATTAAGTGATAATGTTTATTATGAAGTATATTTTACCAAAAATATCAATATATTGATAAATCACATTTGTTTTTTAGTTGTACGGAACCCTCAGTGTGCGACTCCGACGCACTTGGCTGGTTTTTATTACATTTTGAATTTTATTTCTCTTATAGTAAAATACCCTATTCGTTTTTAAGTTGACGCCTGAGGGCCTACCGCGAACCAAAAACGAACTATCTTCCTCTCTGTCGTTCGAATATACATGTGCGAAAGAGGGAGATACTTCGTTTTCGGTTCGCAGTAGCGCCTCTAACGTCCGAGCGCGGTGAACGGCATGAGCTGAGGGTCTACTCCGAAATTCAAAATCCTAACTTCGTATGGTGCCGTCCCTTTCACTCTCCTGTCATAGACTATATGAGTGAAAGGGACGGCACCATACGAAGTTCGGATTTCGAATTTCGGAGTAGTCCCCCAGTACCTCTAAGTTATAAGATAGAGCGAGATAGGGATAGAATTTTGCTAGACGTTTAAAAGCCATAAGTCACCTAGTAGTTTGTCACAAACAAAATAGAGACGCAGCTTTAAGATGGCGGACAGACTTAGCAAACATTCAAGTGGTGTCCTTTACACGATTAATATTATCACAATACTGCGGTGTCAATATTATCGCAGTTTTCAAATTTGTATGGATTCTGCTTTAATATTCACGTGATACTTATCGTGATATGAATCTATGTAACAGGCCCCATACATTCGCTTTGAAGGCGGTTGTTGTGACAATCAGTCTAGCTAGCACGATAGATTATACCGTTACGTTTTATGTGACGTTTTAATACATTTCGCCCAGATAACGTGACGGTATAAGTTATCGTGCTAGCTAGGCTGATAGGTGTATAGAACCCTTGAAAACTACAAAAACAAAACGCTGCAGACGCGGCTAGCCGAATCCACACAATGGGCGATGATGGCCCATCACCCAGAACGCAGCCCAGCAACCTGGCCAACATACCGGACGCAAAAATAGTTCACGATTTTCGAACGTAGCCGACACTGTCAACCAACAAATTTAATATAGCAATATAGTCTGTGGGCAATATGGCCGACGTTTTGTCATCAAATTAACACTTTTAAATGCAAAATACGCGACAATTCGAATTTTGCGGATATATATGTTCAACTCAAAAATCGTTATTTTTATACGTTCTTCAATTTGAGACAGGTCTCGTTCGGGTCTACCGTACCCCTGCACGAAATTATTAATATAGATTTTTCGATTCAATTATGTTATTTATGAAAAAAACAGCAACTAATTTATTAAGCTTTTTAAAACGTACTATTGATATTATTATTGGTAGATTCATTCACCTTTTTTTGAGGATTGCTCGATGTTTCGAATGTATCACAACATCTTGGAAATCGTGCAAGTTTAAATCAATATATACTATTGATATTGTTCATTATATTTAACCCTTTCCTGCATGACGTATAAAATATTTGTTTATATTTGAAAATTGACACGATATCAATAAGGTGACGGTTTTATATTAAATAGGTATATGCTTCCAAATTCAAAGATTTTTGAAAATATATATTTCACCATAGATCGAAATGAATGCCTATTACAATAAATAGATCACTTCTACCAAGGCCGGATCGTAATTTATCTTATCAACTCTTTCATGATACTAGCAATGGGAAATTTTCTGCAGTGCCCCGCCGCTACAAAGAAAATCCTGACATACACCACACAACCATGTAGTTTCTGAATAATGACTTTATCAGGAAAATAATGTTACACTTATTTTATTACACAGACAATATATCGAGTATTTTACAAAAAGATCTTATCATCTAAAAATTTATCTAAGTTGATTAATAATATATTGTATTGAAATACATATTGAAAACGAGTTTGCAATTATCTCGAAACTCATTTTCAATTTAGTTACTTATAAATATTTTTCAATTAATAAAATAGCTATACATACGGGATACGGATATCAAATACTACAAAATAATTTTAATGAAGTAAGATATTAGCGATCTTGTTTATTATTATCTTAAGATAAGAACAAGATATTAGCGAACTGCATTCGAATCACGCTTAACAGATTTTTCATCGACACATTATTCGAACGTGTCACAACACAACACTTGAGACATGTGGCAGGATTGACTTTGTAGCCATAGGATTGTAATTTTGAACTACGAAGTACAGTTGGTACATGGTGGAACAAAAAACTTAATAGTTACTTTAACATGTCAAAGTCAAAGTCAAAATACTCTTTATAAAAATAGGCCTAGCAACAAGCACTTTCGAATCGTCAGTTATAACATATATTAACATATATATTAATTAATTATTTAGAGCAATTTATTGATGCTATTATTATTCTTTAAAATAAATATTGTATTGTTGTAGACATGTCAAAGTAAGAAATTATTTTGTAGTAAAATTCACAATAGGATCGTCAAAACATAAATAATAATAATAATAAAAAAAATATAAAAAATAGAAATCTAGACAGTTTCTAGAATAAAATCAAAATATCAAAAAAAAGATCATATTAATATCTAATGCCATAATGATTAATTCATTAATATTTCAGTCACAATTAATCCCACGGTGTTTTATCATTCATGTAGTCATGTGTGCTATAATATGCTCAATTAATTAAATGGCAATATCAAAGGCCGTCAAAACCTTATGTTACAGGAAGTAATTCATGCAAATATGACCTCCATAGGCCTATATATTTTAATAGACTAACACCATTCGGAACTAATTAAAATACTTTTTTTGTCACTTTAAGTGGTTTTTTTTGCAACAGATTTAATGAGGTTCTGCGTACAATATTTTGTACAAATTCCAAAAATGATTTGAACTTAAAATGAATAACAAAAGAATTCCTAATTCAAAAACACAATATTTTTTCTGGGCCTCAGGAGGTTGATAAAAATAATGTGAAAAATTGTTTGTATGTTAGAAATAAATAAACATTATAAAGAGAAAATAAATACATATATTAGGTACAGTCAGCGTCATATAGTACGTAGAAGCCAAATTGGCCAAATAGTTGGGTAAACCATACAAAATATTATGGTGTACCGAACTATTTGGCCACTTTGGCTGCTACGTACTATATGACGCTGACTGCACAATGTTAAATTAACTGTTAGATAATATTGATTCAATATTAATAATATTTCACCGCCACAGTACATTCCGTATGTTGTCACACGCCAAAGATCGTTGCTTGTTTCCGTACACCCCCGAAACGTAAATTTCATCGAAACCGTTAGAGCCGGTTCCAAGATCCCCGAAATAAATAAGTTCAAGAATTGCTCGTTTAAAGATATCAGTTTTAAAATATGTTAATGCCACCCGCAATTTAATGATTCCAGGTTTCAAAGGCCCGCTAGCGGAGTACGACTTCATCATCGTCGGAGCTGGCTCCGCGGGCAGCGTACTGGCGTCCCGGCTTAGCGAGGGCAAGCGGGCTTCTGTGCTGGTTATAGAGGCTGGCCGAGGCGAAAGCTTAATGACCGACACGCCCATACTAGCACCGCTATTCCAACAGACGGACTACGTGTGGCATTATCTTATGGAGCGTCAGCCAGGAGTATGCATGGGTAGGTACTGGCTTTTCAATATCATACTAGCCGCTAGCGGAGTGTTTCTTCAGCGCTCAGTCAGCTGCAGAGAAACGTGACCGCCCCTCAGCACAGAATTGTATGCTTAGTGATCGTACATTATGTAATGCTCGAGAGGTGGCGAAGAGAGGGGCCAAGTGCAGGGTGTCTTAAATTTTTTCTAGTCATGGACCCAAAATTGAAAGATTAATACATTTCAAGACTAAAAGACGTTATTTATTTTTCGTTGAACACGCTATTTCTATAAGGCGATACATCAGTTATCAATCACTGAAGCCTTAATTAAGATTTTTGAAAATATATATTTCACCATAGATCGAAATGAATGCCTATTACAATAAATAGATCACTTCTACCAAGGCCGGATCGTAATTTATCTTATCAACTCAATAATAATGACTGTCTGAACATTATTGTTTAAATATATTTTGAAAAAAAAAATGTATACCAAATAAATACACGTGATATTGGATAGGGCGGGGATGGATAGTCTACCTCACCATGTATCACCAGGGGAAGAGGGTTTAAAAATGTACTAAAAAAACATCACGTGATTCATGTACGGTCTCACAGGGGGCTGAACACCTTTGTACCTTGTCGCTTTAACCTTTAACGTCATGTTTAAACTGTCATACTAAATGTCTAACGGGTGAAAGCGACAAAATCACAAAGTGTCCAGTTACTTATGAGGCCGACTGTATAGGCTGGACAAGGTGAGAGCTACTTGACTGAAGTACTATGCTTTAAACTAGACGCTGGTGGAGTTTCAGCAATCATCATGGCTGGTCTACATGGATTCTCTTTACACTCGTCCAAAGGACGGAATTTTCGCGGCACAACATAAGACTGTCGCAATCTATTTAGTTTCAGTTTTTTTTTTTATACTTATATCGATATCGATATTTGTGAAATATGGTCCACCAAATGATAAAACATATATATTTAATTGAAAACCTTACCTGAGGAGTCGTTGTGGTTCTGTATATATAAAAACACGTACAATTTTTTTTCTACCTTTTATCTGGTTTGTGATAGGAGTATATAACCCATTATCAGGCGTTAGCCCATTTTATTTTCCACTATACAGGGATTTATGTATGGTACGAGAATAATTCATATTCCAATAAAGTACAAATCAATTAAATGAATTGACACAAAGAATTATAAAATATTATAAATGTATCGGCAGATCGGCACGAAAATCTTTTTATATAATTCAATTCACTTATTTATTTCAGGCATAGAACCCATATCGTGTTAATAATAAAAAACAATTGATTCCTTATGAAACTAAGTGTTAGTAGAATAAGTATCGATATCGATGAACAAAATAATTTAGCACTAGGAAAATTGCAACAGTCTTCTGTTTTGCCGCGAAAATTCCGACCCCTACACTCATCATACTAGCAACATTTCGCATTTTAGTGTTGACAGCTGAACGAAGCTCGGATGGCCTCTTGATATGTCAAAAAACTTCTATCTTCGAAAAAAACACAAGGTTAAATTTGTAAGAACCTGATTTTGTTATGAATTATTTTATTTGGATATTTTTAGACTTTGTTCGACTAAATACACACAATCTAAGAACAAGCCTCGAGTCAATGATCCAATTTTCAAGTGACAAGGTTTTAAGTGTTTTATTTTGTAATCAAATAAAACTTTAGTATTGTATCTTTTTTATAAAATAAACAGTTTTAATTATGCTTTTTTTTTTACTTAAAAAAAGTAAACAACGAAGAAAAAAGGTTTGTACTCACTTCACGAGTATAATATGACGCTGTAAACATATGGCGTCAACGGGACACCAGCGCCTAATTGCATTTAAAAATACTAAAAAAATATGTATAATGTGTTTGAAACAGGTTCGACGAAATAATCTATATATCATATTATGCCAATTATTTCACACGATCTTCGAGAAGACAGTAATCTAAATCAAACCAGAGCCGGCAATTTAATGAAGGTCAGGTAAATAAAATAAAACTATAACTCGGCATAGTATCTTTAAAGAGTCATTATGTCATTAAGTACAAATCTGTGTCAATTCGATTAATCAATAATGTTAATTATTCTACGAATATTCAATGCAATCCTGACGTCTAATGGGGATTATAATGGGACCGCAATTCTGTGAACCATGCCCCCCCAACCCTGTAAGAGACACGCTTATATGTATTACTTATATACTAAGTATCTTCCGCGCATGACAAACCGATATGCAACACTCTTCGGGAACGGTTTTTAGGACAATTAAATATCAGCTTTGTAGTTTTATTCATCTTGTGAGAGTCTAGAATTCTATATTACGTAAAATTTTAATTAGATTGTGTCGTAATACTCGTAAAAATGTATTGTTCTAGTAAATTAAGTAAAAATAGGTAAATAAGAGAACTTTAGATTTTTAAAGACCTTATTTAACCCAGGTACTATGATTAAATGGAATACATAAAACTTTCGCTTCTCGCACTTACATACTTTCCAGTGAAGGACAAATGCTTTACATATGTCATGTCCGACTTAAACGCGATCAGACAAATCCAGACTACGAGTAGATGATTTTGATATGAATAAAGAACAAATCCGTGTGAAAGGCAGATACATAAAATTGGGGATATGTTTCCTTCTGTCAAATGTCGCAGATGAGATACCGAAAAGTCCGAAAAGTAAAATATTTTACGAGATCATAACGTTTTTTCCAACGTTGTTTTATAATGCTACTAATGTACTTGCACCAAGCCGTCTGTAATCGTAAGCTGTGTTCGTTAAAATTTGAATGTATGGAAAGTTTGACAAGTTTCTATGGGATAACAGCCGCCGGTGCCATATTTAACGTTTATCAGTCTGTGATCGTAAGTCGGTGCAACTAGCCTTAAGTGGACAAAATCAATTAGCAGATAATCATCGAAATTAGCTATATACTGTAGTACTTATAAATTTATTAAATGCTTAAATGCCCATTCATCATTAATCCTTTCCGTAACTTATACTGTCAGTAAACATAGTCGAAAATTTTATCAAAAAATACCCGATTTCAACCGAGTTATTCGTCGATTTGTCGTGCACATACTTAATGCATAAGACTTACATCGTTTTCTTATGGATGCCATTGTCAGAACTGGACCAAATTGAAAAGGGACCACACGGGAAGCTTTCAAATGAAAACAAAATCAGCAGAATCGGTTCACCCAATCAAAAGTTCTGAGGTAACAAACATAAAAAATACAGTCGAATTGAGAACCTCTTCCTTTTTTGGAGTCGGTTAGTAAACACAGGTTGTAGTTTACCTTTTCTAACTATATCAATAAATTCATACTCACACACTTAGGGAAGTAGGTCAGGCCTATGCCAGAAGATGACGACTGCGGGCTGTAGATGACAATGACAAACTTCTTAAAATCATAAGTACCATAACCATGACACAGGATAACCAACAAATTTTCTCAATTCCAGGGTTCACTGGAGGCCGGTGCTTCTGGCCTCGCGGGAGGGCGGTTGGCGGCACCAGCGTTGTCAATTATATGATCTACACTCGCGGACTCAAGGCGGACTGGGACCGGATCGCGGCGGACGGGAATTATGGATGGTTAGAGTAGACACGGCTGTACAATAGATAGTCAGTAAAGACCGAGGCTTCTAGGCTCGCGAGAAGGCGGTGAGGAGCAACAGCGTCATCAATTAGAATAGATGACAATAAACAACTAAACTCGGACAGAGATCATCATACAAAAAACTTCGTGCCACGAAACTGTTCCATCTCAGCATGGTGCTGAAATGATGGCCAGCCAGCGCTGATCTTCCGATGGGATGGGATGGGTGATTTCACGGTGTAACACACATTTATAAAATAAAAAATTAAACTACATTCGAGAATACATACAGAATTAGCCCCTAATGGGAACTATGGTAGACACCAAGAACAATCGACAACAGGTAAAACTATGGTTCACTGGAGGCCGGTGCTTCTGACTTTCTGACCTCAAAGAACGACACCTCAAGATGCAGATGTGTTCAGTCAATGAACGAATCATCATCATCATCATCATCATCATCATCATCATCATCATGTCAGCCGAATGACGTCCGGCCACTGCTAGACATAGGCCTCCCTAAAAGACTTCCACAGTGACCGGTCCTGCGCCACCCGCATCCAGCGATGATGACCTGGTTACCTGGTAAGGGTCGCGGGCTTACCAGGTAACCAGGTCATCAGTCCACCGTGTGGGGGGCCAGCCCACGCTACGCCTTCAGGCTCTACGTGCTATGTGCCCCGCCCACTGCCACTTAAGTTTAGCGATTCGAAGGTCTATATCGGTCACTTTAGTTCTGCTGCGGATGCCCTCATTCCTGATGCGATCACGCAGAGAAACTCCCAACATAGCCCTCTCCATTGCTCTTCGACAATGAACGAATGTTAACTCAAAACTCCGGTGACCGTTTTCTGTCTGCGCGGGCTCTAAAATCAAACAGGGATTGCGTTCTCTCGAATATCAGTAAAAAAATTGTAACCAAGAAAGTTTGTTTGCCCCCTCTGCCACCGACGATTTCTAGGGTAACTTATACAAAGAGACATGGAGGGAGCCATGCTTCGAGTGACGAACGTTGAGATCCGACGACGCAGGTGCGTGACGTGGGAGAAGCCATTACTACAAATGGAGGTAGGCAGGACATATTGCCAGGCAGAGTGATGGCAGGTGGACCAAAGCGTAACACATTGGTGACGTGTGCGCACTTTCATACTAACCCAAAGACTTGATGTGAGAGACAAAATAGTCGCGGAGTCAAAAGTTACTCGTGCGCGCATACCCTAAGTATGTCTCACGTTAGTATAAATTTATGTGGTATAAACAACGACAATAGATGTAGAAACCTGCTCTCTAATCCACATTTTGTGTCCGAGTAGTAGATATTGCACAAAAATGTTATCATACATCATGTCTATTTATAGGATTATGATTATGACGAGTAATACAGGTATTTGTCTGTTTTTACATAGATAAGGTATCAGTGGCCGATAGCCGACGCCTACAAATAAGTTAGACTTTGCGAAACTGTAAGAGTTTGATTGTTTTCGGTTCTTTGTTACTGGCATTTTAGTCGCAATAGTTTTGGACACGGTGACGACTGGTTTTACAATATTAGCTACAAGTACATGTTGAAAACACATGAGTATATCTGGCTCGATATAAAGCGAGGGTAACGGCGCTCAAGCCACGCACAGAACCGCAGGTGACGTCCATGGGGCTACATGATCGTGATTCAACTCTCTGAAGCACAACACACATGTTATCGTCCAAGGAGCTTGGACACGAAAATTTGTTGCTGGCTCGGGAACTATGTCCTTCGCAAACAAAACAGAATTGGTCGAAATTATATTTCTGCTTTTTGAACAGAGAACCCAATGTTGGCCGCCTAACATTGATACCGACTATTCAGGAGCTTCGGGAAGCGTGACATGTCAACAACACTGAACCACTCTTTAGCATAACAGTGTACCTGGATCGTAGATTACCTGCAAGCAAAAATACTATATGAGTATACAATCAAACATAAGTCAAATATCGTTTAACACATATAATAGAAAAAAAAAAATTTGAAAAAAAAACTAAATGCCTTAGCGCTTACACTTACAGAAATAAAATGTAAATTACAATACCGTCTTGCAATTGTAGTTTTGTACAGTCGACAAAAATATCCATTGTAATAAGGTACAAAAATGTTACATATTTTTGTAGTCGACTGTACAATCAACGACAGTTTAACCATTCCTGAACCTTATAGTAGAGAGAGACGACCTGTTTAGCCTAGTTGGTAGTGACTCTGCCTCCGAAGCTAGAGGTCCCGGGTTCGAATCCCGGCCAGGGCATTTATTTGTGCATTTTTCACGCATATTTGTTCTTGGGTCTTGGATGTTTTCTATGTATTTAAGTATGTATTTATCTATATAAGTATGTATATCGTCGTCTAGTACCCATAGTACAAGCTTTGCTTAGTTTGGGACTAGGTCGATTTGTGTAAGATTGTCCCCCAATATTATTATTATTATTATAGATAAGCTATTAGAGATAACTATTATAGAAATTGGCAGTATGCTGTAATGCTGTTAAATTTTATTTTTAAATTAATAAATAAGGTCTCCTAATAGGTTTTTGTTGACTGAACATGTGTAACCATTATCATGAATATCATGATCAATACCACAGATCAAAGAATACTAGTTCAATACGAAGGTAGTGTACAAGGCACTTTGTATATGAACCGCCCTAATGACTGATAGGATTGCCGCAGATATTTACCCTTGGTACCTAATGTACCTATATAATTCTATAAATAGAAGGAATCAAGGAACATAATATTGGACGAGACAATAAAATGAATATGATACATCGATACATGTGACATTTGTGGAATGAGACATAGAGTATTTATTTTTACGTTCCGAACCAAATCGGTCGCAACGGGTTATCCTCACCTGACTTTTCTCAATAATGTCTTCTGTCAAGACTAATCTGACGATAGGACGTATACGTAACGTACGAAGACGACAACGACGTAAGAACGGTGACGTAAAAAGTGTAATGGGATGGGAACACGACCAGCAAGTGTCCCCCTACATTTTGATAAACGAGAATGGGAACGATTATGTGATGCTCATGTACCAAGCATGATCTGTAGAATCTGCATACCCTACCTTTCTGGGAAGTACTCGAGATTCATTAATTTGTATATATTTCAGGTCATATGACGAAGTCCTGCCGTACTACATAAAGTCAGAGAGGGCGAACTTGCGGGGTCTGAAGGACTCGCCCTGGCACGGGAAGGATGGGGAATTGGCTGTAGAGGACATACCATTTAGGTCGGCACATTTTTGCTTTTGATTGGTCGTCACAAAAATGGCACTTGCATGCATTTCTTTATCAGAATGAGGAAGTTGATTTTATACTATGTATTCTAGGGCCAAGGAAATTCAAAGTTCAGTAATTTTTGTCGCGCTATCGTGCGGCATTTATGTAGGATGTTTACTGACTTTTGAGGCTGATGCACCTATATACATAGTAGCCATAGTACATATTAACGACTATAGTCGTAGATGGCCTTGCAAGCAATTCAGTTCATGACAAGTTAACTTTAGGATTACCTAGCGTTCTATGTATTAAAAATAATACACGCAGTTGTACCTGGTTTTGCAGACATGCAGACAAAAGTTTCATCGAATGTTTATGTTTCCCATTATTTTTATTTCATAGAAAGTATTTTTTTTACAAAAGGGCGCAGTTAAACCTACCTACTTTTCTGGTAGACCTAAATGAGTTCTACACAATGACCTAAAAAGCCTACCTAAAAATTTAACGGACTCTGAAAAAAGTAGTCTATGAAATGAAAATTCTGCGAATCAATACATTCTATGAAACTTTTGTCTGCGAAACAAGGGGACACGAATAAGCACATAGTATTGTGAAATACTGCTGCTGTTCAACCAGTCTACCTGGGTTTATGGGCTATCATTATCACTTAACAAGAAAAGATGTTAATTAGGGTAACGAACGATAAGTAATAAGTTCACCAGTCTCTATGGCACGTGATCTTGGGGAGCGGCGCTAATAAATCTTACCTAATTTCAGGTCAAAACTATCCAAGGCATTTCTCGACGCAGCCAAACTGTTGGGCAATAGACGAACAGATTACAACAGTCCTGATGGCTTTGGGTTCAGCTACATCCAAGCTACGATATCCCGTGGACGCCGTCACAGCAGCGCTAAGGCCTTCCTACACGACCACAAGAAAAGAAGAAACCTCCACATACTAACCAGCAGCCAAGTCACCAAAGTCATAATAGATCCCACCACAAAAGCTGCTGTAGGCGTACAGCTCGTACGGAACGGCCTTATGTACGAAATACGGGCGAAAAAGGAAGTTATCCTATCAGCGGGACCTATAGAATCACCACATCTTCTAATGCTTTCTGGCGTCGGCCCTAAAGAACATCTACAATCAGTCGGAATACCTGTCATACAAGATCTCCCAGTCGGACAAACTTTATACGATCACATTTCCTTCCCAGGCCTAGCGTTCAAGCTCAACACAACAAGACTGACTTTAGTAGAACGAAAGATATCCACCGTCCAAAATGTAATTCAGTATATGCAATACGGAGACGGTCCTATGTCCTCTTTAGCAGGAGTAGAAACTTTAGGATACATAAGAACCAATGTGTCCCAGGAGCCAGCAGGTTATCCAGATATTGAACTGATTGGTTCGTGCGCCGCTTTAGCGTCTGATGAAGGCAACATAGTAGCCAAAGGTATCCACCTGGAAGACTGGCTGTACAATTCAGTTTACAAGCCAATCGAAAACGTTGAAAGTTTCACGGTGCTGTTCATGCTTCTCCATCCAAAATCCAAAGGCTACATGGAATTGCGAACAACCAATCCCTTTGACGATCCGAAGCTGTACGGGAATTACTTGACGCATCAGCAAGATATAGACACGATGGTAGCAGCAATAAGATACATTCAGAAGATGATCGATACGCCGTTCTTCCAGAAATATGGTGCAACGTTGCACAGGAAGAGGTTTCCTAATTGCAAGGCGTATGAGTTTGACACTGATGGTTACTGGGAGTGCGCGTTAAGGACGATGACAGCGACGCTTCATCACCAGATATCTACATGTAGGATGGGACCTAGCGGGGATAGTGCTGCGGTGGTGGACCCGGAGTTGCGGGTGTATGGAGTGGACAGGCTGCGGGTTGTGGACAGCAGCGTGATCCCGCGCACCATCGCCGCGCACACCAACGCGCCCGCGATCATGATCGGGGAGAGGGCCGCGGACATGATACGGAATACGTGGAGATTATAATAGTCTTAATTATATGTTTCATTTTATTCGATCTGCTTAAACAGTTCCAATTCGTTCCCTTCGGCGAATGAAACCAGTTACAAATGTTTTTTTTTTCCGTTTTAGGAAACTCATAGCAATCGCAAAATACTAGGCAGGTTAGGTTAGTTAGGTAGGTTCAGATGGCCGAAGAGCAAATTACCTAGAAAGAGGAGCCCCGCGGGGCACCGTCGGAACGGCCCGATTATGAACAAAAGGGTCGCGGCTGGCTTCGTCGAAAGAATAAAAGTACTCCGATCGCAACTGGTTTCGAATAATGTATTCTAATTTCTACCGCAACTGGTTACCAACCTGCGGTTACGTACGCGGATGAAGGGAGTTCGTTTGGGCTACAAAAATCGAAATGGGGAACAAAGCCGTTGGTTTTAGGGCCCTATTACGAAAAAAGGGTCGCGACTGGCTGCGTAGAAAGAATAAAAGTTCTCCGATCGCAACTGGTTTAAGATAAGTTATGAAATTAATGAAATCAAATGAATATGACGCATTATCAGATGCCCTATCTCGCGACTCAAATGTGACCCATGCCTATAGATTTCATAAAAAATGTAAGTGGGATAGTGATCATGATATTCATGATCATGTTAATATCTGAATCCGTCAACGTTCCAGATTCCATCATAATATTGTATTTGTGAAGGAGTTCAAAAGTTTAGAATTGATCTGTCTCATTATTATGGAAGTGTGTGGGCCCTGCATCGGAATCGCACAGATATCAGAGTAAAGCAGATCCGCTCATTTAAATTCAACGAGTTCTGTACATCTTATCTATTCTCGCTAAAGCACAAATCATAAAGTTTGAGAGAGACAGACAAGTGACATCTGACACATCTTCACCTGTCAGTGTCTCCGCCTTCATAACTGAAAATTGTACTAAACTGGCGTTGTGGTGTTAACTTGTCCAGCCAGAAGCAAGAGTTTCCATAGGGTATGTAAATTTCCAGGGAATTCCCGGGAAATTTAATACAAATCGGGACCGGGACTCCAAACCCTAATTTCCATAGTCACCGGTCACCGGACACGTGTACCGTCAACCGCCAGCCAAGAAAAAGTGATTTATCACTTTTAAACCTTAATATACATATGATAAAGTCGAAAAGAGGTAGACCATTTCCATGGTCGACTGTACCAGACTGTGCCGCCTGCGCAGCCGCACACGTCGCTTGTCAATAAACGAAATTAATGAAAATTAAATTACACAGCAATTGACCTTATTACCAATTGAAAACTGTATGAAGATGACAAACAAAGAAGGTAAATACGTTCTGTTCTCTGAGGGCGCTCTCTCCACAAGAAGAAGGGGACGTTAGCGTAAAATATGGCCACGAAAATTCTGAGATAATAATTAAGTCGACCCGTAATATATTTATATTTCTTATATAGGTATTTCTTTTGAGTTATTTTTTATTTTTATACAAAGGCAGACACAAACAAGCTCACGTCACGGCCTGCCTGGTGGTAAGTAGACGCCACTTGATAGATAGAGATGATTTATATCTCGTATTTGAGATAAACGCAATAATACTATCAGGCGTTTTATTTTATCTCACGTAAATATGTGGGCCTGGTTAGCCTAGTTGGTAGTGACACTTTCATAGAAGCGTACATTTGTTCCTGAGACTTGGACGTTTTCTATGTATTTTTAAGTATATATTTATTAAATATATCGTCGTCTAGTACCCATAACACAAGCGTTATTGAGCTTACTATGGGAGTAGCTTGATCTGTTTTAAAAAATGTCGCCTAATATTTATTTACGTATTATTTAGTAAAGGTGTAGATCTCTACTGACAAAACACGAACGCTATCCAGCTTCCACTTACTAATAATATATCCGTTTACATAAATATAATTGTAAACGTAGGGTCGCTAGGCCGGTTACGGTTACACGACTTTTTTTTCAATTAAATATTTTACAGACCCTGTAGAAACTGAGTTGTATGCATTTTATTTGTATGTAATCGTATTTTTACGTACACGTTTAATTTAAATCAGATTGTATGGAAGTTTGTCAAATTTCCCTGGGATAACAGCCAATTTAGAGATTTTAAATGATGTTCGAAATAATATTTTTAGCAAAAAATATTAACAAATAATACATGTAAAATGTATGACATTAGGGTGAATTGCAAAAAATTGTTCAAATCATAGTTAAGGACTTAAGACCGAGCCACACCGAATGCGTGCGCAGCATATACAACGCGCTCGCCACGCACACGCGCACGCGCACGTACTGCGCACGCATTCGGTGTGGCTCGGCTTTAAATTATGTCTACATTTTAATTGTTTGTTATGAAAATTAGTCACACAATTTATGTGGGTAACTTTCGTAACACAATGGAATCAATTGGACATAGTTATGGGAAAAGGATCCAATCCACAAGAGATCACCAATGAAATGTATGACTTTTGTTTTAAGCAGAAGGTTCGAATTTCAAATTTTACATCGCGTGGGTTGGATCCTTTTCCCATAACTACGTCCAATTATAATGTAGACATAATTCAATCCATAACTATGTACATTTTTTTGCAATTCACCCATTAGTTAGGCCACAATAGTAAAAAAGAGAAAGATATGATTCAAGACACACAAAAAATTGCGTAAATAGATGATCGTCGAGTAACTGATAAGACTGATAAGGATCCTTAACGTTGATCGGCCAGCCTGTAATCGTAAGGCGGCGCTGGACGGCGTATTCCATGTGCATTCCGACCTAAAGGCGCTTTTTAACCGACTTCAATAGAGGGAAGGAGGTTCTCAGTTCGTCTGCATATTATTAGCTTTTTTAACAGACTTCAATAAGAAGGAAGGAGGTTCTCAGTTCGTCTGCAATGCATGTTTGCTTTTCTTTTTTTTATTTATGTATGTTCCCTGGTAACGCTTGACCACGTCGGCTGATTTTGATATTTTTTTTTTCAACGCTACCTGCGTGGTCCCCCATGTTGGTCCCATATAAATTTGGTGAAGGTCTGACGATGGGATCTAGGAGGAATCGAGGGAACTCCTCGAATTTGATAGGCACGCATATGCCAATTTCGGTATTTTCTGTAGGTAACCAAGCATTGTCTCACGGAAACCACAAATTGTGGCATAGCGAAGTACAAAATTGGAATCGGTTTTTTTTGGTATAAATTATTATTTATTTTTATTTTTTATGTAAGTACCCAGATGAGATAACTCCTGACCACGTTGGCCGATTTTGATATTTTTTTTTTCAACGCTACCTGCGTGGTCCCCCATGTTGGTCCCATATAAATTTGGTGAAGGTCTGACGATGGGATCTAGGAGGAATCGAGGGAACTCCTCGAATTTGAGAGGCACGCAAATGCCGATTTCGGTATTTTCTGTAGGTAACCAAGCATTGTCTCACGGAAACCACAAATTGTGGCATAGCGAAGTACAAAATTGGAATCGGTTTTTTTTGGTATAAATTATTTTTTATTTTTATTTTTTATGTAAGTACCCAGATGAGATAACTCCTGACCACGTTGGCCGATTTTCACAATTCTTTTTTTGTTTCAAAGCAGGTACCCCCAAGATGGTCCCATATAAATTTGGTGAAGGTCTGACGATGGGATCTAGGAGGAATCGAGGGAAATCCTCGAATTTGAGAGGCACGCAAATGCCGATTTCGGTATTTTCTGTAGGTAACCAAGAATTGGCTCACGAAACCCACAAATTGTGGCATAGCGAAGTACAAAACTGGAGTCGCTTTTTTTTGGTGTAAATTATAAATGAATCCAGTTGCTGGCGCTAACAAACGGGTGGCGCGCACCTGCGCTGGCGCCACCGGCGCCATGTAAATATATTTTCGTGCCAGTCCAGCGTGACTGGATCCATATAAACGGGACAGTCCCAGTTCAGCGATGGCGCGCGCCATTGGAACGTTAATAGGGTTAAGTATTCCTTAACTACTGCTATTATACTATTAATAATGGAGCCTAAGCTGCCAAGCAATGCAACCGGAATTCCTGCCCCTTTGAACCCCGATTTGGCGTAGGTCTATAGTGATTGAGTTTGTTTGTGGAAACCACTGCCATGCGCCTTTATGAAGAGTAACAGCAAAGTTGTTAGTAACGATGTCGGAACACGCAACGTACGTACGTAGTACCAATATTGGGCGCTTTGATTAGACCAAAAGAAACGAATATCATTTAAGAAGAATGTTCCCGGAAAAATAATGCGCTGGTTAAAAATGCTCAATATTACCTGATTGTGTTGATTTGTGGTGTAGTGTAGACGAAGAGGTCACTAATTTCGATCAATTAGAGCACTTCTTCATTCGTTCGTATTTGTACGTGTGCTACAACAGACGGGCGCTACCGCGAACCGAAAACGAAATATTTATTTGCCTCTGTCGCACTTGCCCATTCGTCTGACAGAGAGGGAGATAATTCGTTTTCACTTTTTCAGTTCGCGGTAGGCCTTCGGTGCTAAACTGACCGTATGAGAATTCTGTATACATAATTTTTCTAATACTTAGAGCTCAGTAACAAATAATTATACAAGATAAACACGACGTGATTCTCAACCTATTTAACTTTAGTTTCATTTGGTCACATTTTTTTCAGATAAGTTACAAGGTTATTACTTATTACACATTCGCTACAAATATAAAATACCTATCTCTACTACTCATTTAATTGAAGTGACCTTGCCCCAGTGTTTGGGCGTGTCTGGCAGGGGAATACAGTGAGACTGAATCCCTAAATCTCTGTAGGTACTTAAAATAGCTTATCTACATTGTAATACATGTAGATGTGATTCATTTAATTCATTTTACTCTACAGTGATTGTATGTAGTCCTAGTATGAATCACATTCCAATGCTACTAGTGTTTTGGTCGTTAACGTATTTAGAGTGTTTCTTCGTACGAAAGAGCTACGCTGAAATAAGTGGCCATCCAGTACCTACTCGAAGGGGCATTGAGCGAATGTAAATACCTAGTTTATTCGACACAGCGGTTTGTTTACTTACCTATCAAAAGGCAAACATTTGAAACATTTCACTGATCTCTTTTTGAATACAACCTATTTGGAAATTTAATCGACTTTATTATTTACCTACCTATTTTTATATACTTTAGCATTATCACACATGTCAGTTGTGCCGGGCAGTTGAACACCTCGTACCTATGAGGAAAACTGTTCTAATTATGTTTCCTATCTCTTATTGGTTTGTGTTCAGGAGTCCAAGTTAGGTATCTAAAAATTATGACTGCCGGATGAAATAGATGTTAAAACCTATTATCGTAACACATCCTAACCGAAAAAATATCGATCATATGTGAATTATCTCATAAAGAAAAATATCGAGTAACTCATTTGAATTTACAATACGATTCACATTAGCATATTTTATTTTCGGCACGCTTTTTCACTGACAGTTATGTTTTTGCAACTAGGACTTATTGTCAGAATGCTAATGTTTATTTTTGGTACGAACCTGAAACTATGAGCGCCTCATTCGGGCCGACGGTGTGAATGTTTCCCATGTTGTTTTTTCTTTTCGAAAAATAAACAGAAAGCACTGACACTATTCACAACTCCAACCAGTATACAAGATAAACAAAACAACAATACTACAATCAATACGCAGGACACAGACGCGCAAAAACAGACCCAAGAAGCGGCGCTTACACGACTGACCGATATGATATGATTTTGATTACTTCCAACTGTCCTTGAAGGTGACGTCAGACGTCATAAAAGTGTTTAATTACTTATTTTAGGGCGGAAAATACTTTAAAACTTGCGTATTTATACGCGATTTATCATGAAAATGCACGGTATTGATATGAATATAGTGTAGAATCTATAATTAAAGTGAATCCTATGTGTTGATTTATCAAATTTCCGAACGAAACTCAAATTGTTTATGATTCATGCTTGCATGTCTAATCTGTATCTCTATTCTGTCTGTTCGTTTGGTGTAACGTGTTTGTAATGGCGGATTGTGATTGTTTGTAGAATTTAAACGATTTATACAGAAGAATAGTTGTTAATTTGTAAGTAAACGTGTTGTTTTCACGCATGCTAATAGCTCCTCAAAGTGTGGCTTTGTAATAATACAGCAATATTCTTTGAATATATTGTCGGTCATATATAAGTTCAAGTTTTTTGTTCCAGTTTTGTCCTTGCGATTAAGTTACTACAATGTCTGATACGAGTGATCTCGACCGTCAAATCGAGCAGCTGAAGCGCTGCGAGATTATAATGGAGGCCGAGGTTAAAGCCCTCTGCGCAAAGGCGCGCGAAATCCTAGTAGAGGAAAGTAACGTCCAACGAGTGGATTCCCCAGTCACAGTAAGCATCACTTGTTTATTCATAACTCCGTTTCTATGTAAGTTACAAAATTCTATATTAAGTATAAATATGTAAACATTAAATAGCAGTCTGTGTAAACTTCAAAATGATGGTATTTTAATGTACATTTAAATTATTACTCAATTAAATTTGCACATCTGTAAACTTATTGATCTAGTAGTAGTAGTAGATTACAGTCCTTGTGAAATAGCAGCTTAATGTTGGCACATCACAGCAGAATAGCACCCATATGGTATATATGTGCTTGGATTGTTCAGGAGATTTAAATAATGAAATTATAAAGTGACACAGCATAGTTTGCCCTCATCTTATTCTATTTCCAAATGAGAGAAAACTCATTCATGTTGGCCACTAGCTTCTCTTTACAACCAAAAACTGTGGTTGTGGAAAAACATGAGGAAACCTGCTTATATGTGTGATTAAAATCATTGGTGTATGTGAAGTCTCCAACCCACAAGTTTGTATACCTACATTTCTTATTTACTTATATTCAACACTAGCGACCCGCCCTGGCTTTGCACGGGTGCATTGCTGCTAAATATAGTAAATATACTTACTACAGAATGTCTGTATATACTATCCGACTGGTACTGCCGCAACCGCTATGTCCCTTCATTTTAAATCCATAATCTCTTAGAAAATATTTGTTTAAATTACATGCTGTAAAGGGCCATATTTAGCTATAATTAATGCACAATGTATTTAAGGTACTTAATTGGATAAGGATAAATGCTGTGTTGCTTAAAACTGCTTAGTAAATAAGCAATTATTTCTAGTAAAAAGTAAAGGATATAAAATGGTTATTGTGGGTTTCTTCTTCTCAGTCGTGCACTCTTGTCAGAGTGGTCGTGGTTATGGGTTGCCTTCTTCCGTCTTAGTTGCAGCTTTTGCGAGGTTTCTCCATCTCTCTCTATTTCGCGCACACTCTATTAGGGAACATTTTGTCGAGGATTTTACTAGATCTGTCCATCTTGTTGGTGATCGGCCACGAGACCGTTGATCCTTGCACTACTAACCATTTATTGTGGGTTATCCCTATAAATATAAATATTGGGGGATAATCTTAGACAAATTGACCTAGTCCCAAACTAAGCAAAGCTTGTACTGTGGGTACTAGACGACGATATACATACATATATAGATAAATACATACTTAAATCTCAGAAACACCGGCATACAGACCAGAGCCAATTATACCCCTACCACAAAAATACATATACAACCAATTAAATCGGCACGCGAAACACCAGCATCAAAGATACTGGGAGGAGATAGACACATGTCGACAGACAAAAGAGATACTGTGGGAACAAGACCACAAACTCACAGCTACATTACTGAGGACACACAGGGACCAACTACGCATAGTAGTTGGAATTATAACGACACAACACACACAACAACCCTCTGTACAACTTAGGCATTACAGACAGCCCCATGTGTAGGGCATGCATGGAGGCAGAGGAGGCGTCTAAACACATTCTACTGGACTGCAAGCAGGTAGAAGTATACAGGAAAAAGCACATAGGAACGCCGAACACACTGCACGAAGCAGTAAACAATATCAAAGCATTGGTAAATTTCATACAGGAGCTAGGGTGGTTAGAGTAGCGCTACCCCTTTCACGCAAAATAGGCATGTTAGATGTCGACTTGCGGAAAATGCCCAGTAAAACTAACTAACTAACATACTTAAATACATAGAAAACATTCAAGACCCAAGAACAAATGGACGTAGTTATGGGAAAAGGATCCAATCCACAAGAGATCACCAATGAAATGTATGACTGTTTTAAGCAGAAGGTTCAAATTTCTAATTTTACATTGCGTGGGTTGGATCCTTTTTTCCATAACTACGTCCAAATATCCATGCTAAATGCACAAATAATCAAAATAATGCCCTGGCCGGGATTTGAACCCAGGACCTCTAGCTTCGGAAGCAGTGTAACTACCAAATAGGCTAAACAGGTTGTCACTATATGTCTAATAGATACTATCGCGGACTTTTTTGTAGAGCTTTTTAAGGTGCACTATACTGTAGTACATTATTTTGAGCTATCTCATAGTGTTCAGCCAACATTTGCAATGTAAGTGCAAAAAATGTGTTTATTTATGACATCACATTAGAAACCTCTAAAACGATCAGTGTTTCTCTATGATGTTATGCATCGATTATAAATATAAACCTTCCTCTCCAATCACTCTGTTTATTTAAAAAAAAAACCTGATCTATTTTCAGTTGCATAGTTTTATAGATTTAAGCATACATAGGGACAGACAGAGGCAAAAAAACAAAGAAGAAAGAAAAAACATTTATTAATGACAAACACAGATAATACATAGAAGTTTACTAAAATAGGACAAACACTGTTTGTCAGAAAAGGGCCACAGCTCAGCATGTTGCTGGCAAAGCCAGGCTGTTCCTCCGTTGTGGCGCAGGTGCAAGCCACAGCTCGCCGACGACGCGGCTATACTAGCCGATTTTTCTGACAAATTATTTATGTATATATTTATAACATTTATAAATTCTAACATTATGCAATTTACAACAGAAAATAAATGTAAATGTAGGTGCAGTGACTTTGTTAACCGACTTCAAAAAAAGAAGGAGGTTCTCAATTCGTTGGAATATATATATTTTTTATGTATGTTCACCGATTACTCTGAGACTAGTGGACCGATGTCAAAAAATCTTTTTTTGTTTGAAAGGGTGTGTTTTCTTGTTGGTCCCATTGTCACCAAGTCTGGATCTGATGACGGGATCTTGGAAAAATCAAAGGAACTCCTCAAATTATATAGCAGGAGGATGGGGTCTGGCTAAGTTTGGAGTCGGTGTTATTTTGTTAAATTTTACTTGTTTTATACTGTGTAGTGATAGTGATAATTAGGATTTCTCAAACATGCTGCGGAAAAGTTCGTGTTTTGTATGAAAAACAACCATGCCAAGAGCCTAATTTTTTCTGCCCAAAATTTAAAAGTTAATTCTAAGGATAATTACCAAAACCCATTATTTCCTGCTCCGTTAAACAAAAAATTCTGTCAATGCCATATTAAATCAAACTGACTAAGGTAAAATTGTCCTCTGTTGTTTACAGGTGTGTGGAGATATACATGGTCAGTTTTATGACCTGAAAGAGTTATTTAAAGTAGGAGGAGATGTCCCAGAGACCAATTACCTTTTCATGGGGGACTTTGTGGATAGAGGTTTCTACTCAGTTGAGACTTTCTTACTATTACTAGCACTAAAGGTAAGGATTTTCAAACTTCGTATATTAGGGTCAATTAAACTTTTTCTCTGGTCACTTTAATTGCAGCTTATACTTTATGTATGGCAGTTTTATTGTTAACATTGTAAAATCAACAGGTTACCTCACTTTGCACAGATGTTGAATAACATTATGTGAACTGCCACTCCCCTAACTACATGATAGAGAAGTATATTGTGGAATATGCATTCACATGTTAAGTTGTCTATGGGTAATGTTCTCTGGTTCTCTAAGGGCCTCGGCGGGTCGTATAAAGCCTGGTCACAGAACAGAAATAATTACAGACGGTCAATTTTTTTCTTATACTATGTTAGTGGCAAAGTGGTCACCATAGCCTATGTGTGTTAATTTAACTTCAGGGGTTTCACATGCGCGTTGCGGACCCTTTTTTTTTTTTTTTTTTTTTTTTATTAAAAATGGGATTGCTCTTGGCCAGCATCTAGCCAGGGGGCAAAGATGAGGCCGACGATGAAGCGAGCTCACCCAGAAGATGCCTATTCACTCGTGCCTTAAAAAGGTCCAGGTTATATGAACTCGGAAATACAGACGCCGGCAGAGAATTCCAAACCTTAGAAGTGCGCATTATAAAAGAAGATGCAAAGCGCTTGGTTCGAACTAGAGGAATTTCGACCAGGTAAGGATGGTAGCCAGCCGTACGTCTGGATGTCCGATGGAAGAAGGGGGAAGGCGGTATGAGCTCATGGAGCTCCTGAGCACACTCACCGAAGTACAGTTTGTAGAAGACGCACAGACATGCTACTTTGCGTCGATGTGCTAAGCTCTGCAGCTTATTTCCCACTACCGTACTGCCGCCAATGAGCCTCCTGGCTCTGCGGTCCACCGAGTCGAGTGCGGCAAGTTGGTACTTAGCCGAGCCATCCTAAAGGTGACTACAATACTCCATGCAAGACCGGACTTGGGCTTTATATAAAGATAGAAGCAGCCCAGGGGTGAAGTATTGCTTGACCTTATTTAGGATGCTCAGCTTTTTGGCCGCTGTTCCGGCTTTGGACTCGATGGTAGTGCCGAAGTTAAGGTTTGCGCTTAACGTCATGCCAAGCAGCTCGAGATCGTTGGCTACAGACACGGTTGTACCTCGGAAAGTAGGAGCCAGATTGAATGAGCTCCTTTTTGCGGTAAACAGACACGCTTGCGTTTTGGTGGCGTTGAAACTAACCAGATTGTTATCACCCCATTGGGAGACAAGACTTAAGGTTGAGTTAATTCGCTCTACCATTGTCTCTCTCTCAGACTGAATTTCATCACGGCCAGCCCCCGTGCTGGACAAACTGCGTATGCGACCACTCCTGGTAGAAGAAGGTCGTTAATATGAAGCAGGAAAAGGGTCGCGGACCCTTTGAAAATGTAACAGTCTTTGAGGAACCCCATATTGTAGCTCCTTGGCACGAATCCTCATTCTATAACCAGGAGGAATGTCGGAAGGAAATTCTTTTGAAACCATGCTGTTCATGACCATTTAGGTTCTAAGGTGTGAGGATGAATGCCCTGCTGTTAGGCGAGCAGAGTGCTGGCAGAAAGTGTTTATAGGCACCATGTCGAACTGTTCTTTCTGACCACACCCCGTTATACAAGTGATAGAACATAATACATAAGGAGGCAAAGTTTTTCCTTACCTCATCTCTATTACTGTCATACTGCACAATAAGGTCAGGGATTGTAGCAATCGAGGTAGAGATCTCCACAGTAATATTACAATGTGTACAACAGAGACAAATAGATATGAGTCACTGTCCGAAATTCTTTCTGTTCCACCACCAATATCTAGTATGAGAATTTGATTCTTGATAAATGTGTATTAGGGCACTTTTTTCATCGACAACTACACATGAAAATTAGATGGATACGTTATTTTATTTCTTTATGTTTATGATTGTTCTATTTTCTAAGGTCCGTTATCCTGACCGCATCACACTGATCAGAGGTAACCATGAGTCCAGACAGATCACACAAGTGTATGGATTCTATGATGAGTGCTTACGGAAATACGGATCTATTACAGTTTGGAGGTGGGTTAAGAAGATTTTAATAATTTTCTAATTCTCCATGACAATCTCAACTTGTCTGTTAACAAAGGCCACTTCCAGAGCTTTCCATCTGTCACGATCCCTTGGTTTTTGCAGCCAGATTTTTGCCTTGTATTTATTTTTAAGTCCTTGTCATCATCATCATTCGCTAGCCCTTTTCCCATTTATTTGAGGTTGGTGCAGCATGTCTTTTTCTTCCATACATCTCTGTCACGCGTCATATCTTTAATTCACATCTTTCCTATTCATATCGTCTCTCACACAATCCATCCACCTTTTCTTTGGCCTACCGCGTTTCTTGCATCCATCCACATTCATATCTAATATTCTTGTTACATGGCTGTCATCCCTACTTAATTTGTCAATTGTAAAAAAAAAACAATAAAAATAAAAATATTCAGGCGGGAGGTCTGTGAGGCCAATTAAATAGAAAAGAATCAATTCTCGTTGGCTTTACGATCAATTGATAAAGTCTTCATCTTTATTCCAGGTATTGCACAGAAATATTCGACTACCTATCCCTATCGGCGATCATAGACGGGCGGATATTTTGCGTGCACGGCGGCCTCAGTCCGTCTATACAGACACTGGACCAGATCCGCACCATCGACCGCAAGCAGGAGGTGCCCCACGACGGGCCCATGTGTGACCTGCTGTGGAGCGACCCTGAAGGTAACTGCAGAATTAGTCGATAATAGATGACCTCAGCCCACTCTGGTCCAAATCCGCACCATCGACCGCAAGCAGGAGGTACCCTACGACGGGCCCATGTGCGACCTGCTGTGGAGCGACCCTGAAGGTAACTGCAGAACTAGTCGATAATAGACGGCCTCAGTCCGTCTATACAGACACTGTACCAGATCCGCACCATCGACCGCAAGCAGCAGGTGCCCCACGACGGGCCCATGTGCGACCTGCTGTGGAGCGACCCTGAAGGTAACTGCAGAACTAGTCGATAATAGACGGCCTCAGTCCGTCTATACAGACACTGTACCAGATCCGCACCATCGACCGCAAGCAGCAGGTGCCCCACGACGGGCCCATGTGCGACCTGCTGTGGAGCGACCCTGAAGGTAACTGCAGAACTAGTCGATAATAGACGGCCTCAGTCCGTCTATACAGACACTGTACCAGATCCGCACCATCGACCGCAAGCAGAAGGTGCCCCACGACGGGCCCATGTGCGACCTGCTGTGGAGCGACCCTGAAGGTAACTGCAGAACTAGTCGATAATAGACGGCCTCAGTCCGTCTATACAGACACTGTACCAGATCCGCACCATCGACCGCAAGCAGCAGGTGCCCCACGACGGGCCCATGTGCGACCTGCTGTGGAGCGACCCTGAAGGTAACTGCAGAACTAGTCGATAATAGACGGCCTCAGTCCGTCTATACAGACACTGTACCAGATCCGCACCATCGACCGCAAGCAGCAGGTGCCCCACGACGGGCCCATGTGCGACCTGCTGTGGAGCGACCCTGAAGGTAACTGCAGAACTAGTCGATAATAGACGGCCTCAGTCCGTCTATACAGACACTGGACCAGATCCGCACCATCGACCGCAAGCAACAGGTGCCCCACGACGGGCCCATGTGCGACCTGCTGTGGAGCGACCCTGAAGGTAACTGCAGAACTAGTCGATAATAGACGGCCTCAGTCCGTCTATACAGACACTGGACCAGATCCGCACCATCGACCGCAAGCAGCAGGTGCCCCACGACGGGCCCATGTGTGACCTGCTGTGGAACGACCCTGAAGGTTATCTATACAGACACTAGACCAGAGCTCTGACAATCTTACTCGCCACCAGGAATATTACACCTCATACAAACAGAGCAAGTCTTATAATGGCTGCGGTTTTCTGTAGGTGGACGTACTTTCCCAGAGCGGATTGTCATTTCGCTCATAATTGTAAGGCTGCTGAAATGACAATGCGTTTACACTCAAAATTATAAAGTTACGTATTTTCTGAAGTGTGAAAAAACAATGGTTTATTTTTCTTTAACATCAGACCCAGTACACGTGGTTCTGAGATGGAGAACCGAAAATATCCAATTTCCGAGGAAACAGCAACAGGTAAAATTTGAAGTGATGACCCCCCTCCGCGTTACGGCTCTTGGCCTCGATATCGAGCGGTAGCTGTGCGCCACACGTGGAAGTGGCAGTCCGGAGCGCGGCCACTTGCCCCAACTTATGGCGCCGCCGTGGAATACGTAGCCGAATCCTTAAGCCTTCAGAGAAAACGTCCAATAATACCACTACCCAACGAGATGTTCATATACTATACTGTTTTTCACGTAAGAAGAGTCCGGTGACAGCTGTCAACCCAGTACAAATTATGTCATTATACGTCAAAAATGACATAATTTGTACTGGGTTGACAGCTGTCACCGGACTCTTACGTGAAAAACAGTATAAAATCGACGAATCCAGAAACGTAAAAACTAGTTTAATGATTCAAAAGGTACTTAAATACAGAGTACTTTACGTAGTGGCCTCCTTTTTTCAATATCTATCGTTATATTTAAATAATCACAATTATTTACGAGTGGCGCCAGTGGACACGTTAAAGCACTCTTAAGCCGTTCCTTATTTCATTCATTCATCTGTACCTCGTTTTATTAAGATTAGAATTTTATCAGCCAGTTTTGCACACGTTTCTTTCGTTTCCCTAGGATATCAGAGGATAATATTGTAGGTACTTATTTCAGTAACTTATTAGTTATTACATTTCAAAGACAACACACCGCGTATGTTCCCGTTTTAAGATTGTTTTTCTTGAAATCGCAATCGTACGGATAACGCACGATTTTTCTAATCTGGAAACAAGTGCGAGTCGGACTCGCGCACCGAGGGTTCCGTAAAAAATATTTTTAGTATGTGGTGTAACTAAAAATTTATGGTTTTCGCAATTCTTCCTTTATCTGTGCTTTTAGAAGTTGCTTCGTACCAAAATTTCTAAATTCTGAGTTCACGGGAAGTATCCTGTAGGTTTTGATTCCCTTGCGAGTGTCGAAAATTTGCAGGCTGTATCTTTTGATTGCGTTGGCTTAGAAGTTTGATTTTTTCACAGCTCCAAGGGACAGTAGACCTGAGTATTTGATATAAAACCCAGCTTGATACCTCCACGCGTTCCTGAGAAAAAGTGTCTTAACAGACAGACAGGCGGACGGACAACAAAGTGATCCTATAAGGGTTCCGTTTTTTCCTTTCGAGGTACGGAACCCAAACACAAGGTATAAACAACGCCATCAATGCTGTTCCAGACACACAAGGCTGGGGCGTGTCGCCGCGCGGCGCGGGCTACCTGTTCGGCTCGGACGTGGTCGCGCAGTTCAACGTTTCCAACGACATCGACATGATCTGCCGCGCGCACCAGCTGGTCATGGAGGGCTACAAGTGGCACTTCAACGAGACCGTGCTCACTGTGTGGTCCGCGCCCAACTACTGCTACAGGTACCTAGGGATCCATCATCCCAGCATTATCTCGGTACTGTGGCATCCTGTAGGATGACCGGGGTCCGCTACCTGATCCCGAGAATTGGCGTAGGCCTTATTGAGATTGGCTTGTCAAGTGCTTGAGAATTTATAACAGTCAAGTTGCCCACTCACTTGACAAGCCTAATCCCAATAAGGTCTGGTTTCCCACTAGGGTTGGTAGGTCAGATGACAGTCGCTAAACTAGTGTCTACGCCAATTCTTGAGGGTGGACCCCTGGTATGTTTTGAATGGAGTATTCCATTTGAAAATATTGTTTTCAGTTATGCATACTCATACTCATTTATTCGTAAAGCCAATTTACATGTCAATATTAAATTCAATTTGATTAATTATTAAGTAATAAAATTAAAAAAAAATTACATCATTTTAAAAAATAATAATAATAAAGAAATAAGCCAAGTCATATTTAAGCCAAGTTCCCTCTACTAATCAAAAATGAGCAACAGTGCTAAATCTCGTTGGGAGTACAACAAACAGACAGACAAACATTTTCAACTTTATTTTTTCTTCTCAGGTGCGGCAACGTAGCTGCTATCCTAGAATTGAACGAAAACCTACAGCGAGAGTTCACAATATTCGAGGCAGCGCCGCAAGAGTCGCGGGGCGTGCCCTCCAAGAAGCCCCAAGCCGACTACTTCTTATAATGTTGCTTACGATAGACAATTGGAATCCGCGAGTCTAGTATTACGGTTTTTATTGTAGTGACAAACATTTAATGTGGACATCATTTTGTGATTTTAAGACTGGTTTTTTTTTTTTTTTTATACCACGTTGGTGGCAAACAAGCGTACGGCCCGCCTGATGGTAAGCGGTCACCGCAGCCTATGGACGCCTGCAACTCCAGGGGTGTCACATGCGCGTTGCCGACCCTTTAAAAATTTATACACTCTTTTCTTGAAGTATCCCATATCCTGGTAAGTGTAGCAAGTCATGATAGAAAACCAAGTACAGATGTAGAAGAATGCTTTCCCATGGGCTACACTGGGAACATAACTAGACCCGATGAAGTGTCAATTAATGATCGTATTATTTAACATCTGTCATGTCATTCTGACATTTCACATTGGACTAATAAATTTTCACATTAACAGACATGAACTTGTCAATCATATAATATGATATTTTTTATTATATTGTATATTGGAGGACAATCTCACACAAGTCGACCTAGTTCCAAACTAAGCAAAGCTTGTACTATGGGTACTAGACGACGATATACATAGAAAACATCCAAGACTCAGGTACAAATATTCGTGCTAAATATACACAAATAAAGCCCTGACCGAGTTTCAAACCCGGGACCTCCGGCAGGGTACCAACTAAGCCAAAGTGGTCGGCAAAATTGATAGCCACTTAGGGTATAGTCGTATTCAGAGTTTAGCTGATGGAAAAGCATTTCACTACACTTGTACAGGTCACTGGTTGAGTACAGAACTCCAGTTAGCAGTGTCATCGCAGTGGGTTTGAATATTGCCGAACGCGGGATGTTGCTACTGCTTTGTACCAGAAAATTGACAGGTTGTCAATACTGCTTGGAGTGATAGTGAGCAGCCAAATCTTGCTGATTTTTTTTTCAGCTAGACAGTAGCCATTAAAATCGGAATTGGACTCGGCTATTTGAAAAGTGAAAAACATTTTTTTATAATATAAAGATGACCTGTGCAGCTTGTAAAGGAAGTTGTGGTCTTTATTTGAAAACTAGCTGGTCTCTGGTACAAATGTAGCGCCAGATTATTATGAGAGTTCTGATTTCATAATATTGATGGCTCCAATTGTAACTATGTACTGAACTTCGTACTTCGTTCCCATTAAGACTAAATGAAATATCAATGTGATACAGTTTTAGACACCAACATGTTAAGTAAAATTAATCTAATTCCAAATAAAATGAAACTTAATTCTTCATAACAATGTACAAAGTATCAAATGATTCAATGCAGAATGTTACTTGCTTCATGTTAAGTGTAATGATATTATATTATGTTTACGCCTCGGACTTAGGTGTGCGCATTTGTGATGAGAAGAGTTAATTAAGGACGTCATTAAGTAATTTAAGTGGTTACTTATTAGGTAGGATCTACTGTGCTAATAAAGTCATACATTTTTCACTTGAGCACTGCCGTATTTTTATCGTAGATTTGAATTAATTGTATACAATAGCAATAGACATTGGTATTGTTATCTGATGTTTTAACTTTTTACATACAAACAATAGTGATCTCACAGTAAATCTTTTTGTGACTCTGTCTAGTACCAATCTGTTGTGAATCCTTCCTGATTATTGTTCCTAACGAAAATGACAGGCCTAGTAAGAAACAATTTAGGTATTATCTTATTTATTTTATTCCTGCTCAACATTTAAGTTGTAAAAGTCAGCACCATATACTTGTCGTTTAGGCTCATTTCTCAAAATGATTAAAAAGCAAACTGTATCTGGTGGTGATAGAATATTGACTGAACAAGTAAAATTTCTGAGTTTCCAAGACTATCCTGTATGTAAATCCGTTTTGTATTACTTCTTTTATTTTTATCAATATTAAAATGAAATGCCAATTATGTGTTTTATTTTATATTTTAATAAAATCTTATGATTTATGTATGATCACGTTGAAGTAGCAACATCACACTGATAATGAATTAACTATTGAAATGACATTTTATAAATTAAAATGTACATATATGTGGTAATATATCACCACATTTAGTGGACACTTTGATATCTATGATATTATCTGCTCTAGTGGGTCCTATATTTAACAATGCTACTTCTTTGTTAGCTTCTTTAGCCTGTAGAATGATTCTATAACTCGAGTATACTGTGAGGCTGGAGCCCAGTATGAAAACAGCATCACTGTTGGAGACCTGATTCCTCACTTCTTCTACTCTTTGCTTTGGGACATTGTCTCCAAAGAAGACTATGTCTGGCTTCAAAGGACCTCCGCATTTGAGACATAGGGGAGTCTTAAATTGATCAATTTGCTCCTGAAATATAAAAGTTAAACTAAAGCAAATCATAAGGATATAAGTAGAATTATGTACCTTGAATCCACAAAATGTAAAGGGAGCAACATTACGCGCGGCACTTTTGACAGTTTCAAATGCACTTAGCGCGGAAATGTTAAAGCTGCTGTGCGCGTAAAACAAGTCTATATTGCGCGTGGCTGCCGCGGGTAATGTAAACACGGCTTTACATGTAGTACTATTACTTATTCTGTGGCTTTACTACAGTTTAAATTCTTACAAAAAGCACGTTTTTAGGGTGCCTTTCATCTGTGGGCTCATATACATACAAAAAGTACAGTGAGGAAGGAAAGTCCAAAGCAGTAAGGGTATAGATTGTGTGCAAGAGATCTTAGGAGACTTCTACTATATATTTTGTTTCCCTGTGGCAATAAAAAGTACAGTTACTAATAGCCCCTGCTGACATTTTCCAGTCTGTGTTTTATACTTACTTTAGACAACTCTACATCACCATCAGGCCTTATCATTGTGAAACTGCTCTTCATGGCAGGATTATTCTTCATTAGTATTTCTTGTAGCTCATGCCTGTCAATTTCATATGGACATGAGAGACATTTCACTAAGAAGCCGGACCCATGGAGCTCAATGACATATTTGGAGCCAGCTTTCTGATGTAGCTTGTCCACATTCTGTGTCACTATTGCTGTCACTTTACCTGCCTAAGGAAAAGAAAACTCGCGGAATGAAAAGGTGTCCTTTTCAACCCTATTTTAATGCTGTTGAGGTCGAGAAGTGATGAACCTTTTCATTCCACAACTATACACATTAATTTTTTTATTTATTTAATTTATTCGTGTAAACAATTTCAAAACACATTACACTAAATGCGCCAAACTGCAGTAACCAGTTTGTTGGCGCGTCGCGCTCAAGTTACATCATATCACTTAGGTATTGTTTACAAGTGTGAGTTATCTTATTATAGTGAACTTACTCAACTAGGGCATGCATAGTAATACTAAGATGTGGTTAATTTTTTTCGACACTGTAAAATGCCAATAGTGTATTTTTTAGCTTACCTTTAAAGGTAATTGTTAATAATATCGCTTTCACACAGAAAAGGTATGTTATTAAAGATTCGAGGAACCAAATAGTGCAACGTTCTCTCACCATAATAATTACAACTATTTGGCTCGACATATTGCGGTCTCCTATCAAGTCTAAGTGGCCTAGTGCTTAAATGCCTAGGTATCTTATAATCGTTGCAGTCGTATTGACCCACGGCTATAAGATACCTAAACTTTTCTTGGACGGGGAGGACCCTGCACACCCCATATATCTGGTCGTAGTTATTTTTGTATTTAAGTTTAACTTTTTTACTTACAAGCTGTTTCAAAAATCTTATTTGTATTGACTTAATGTAATAATTAACATAAAATAATGAAATACCATTGTGGAGAAGTTATTAAAGGATAAGTAAGTTATTAATTGATGAGTCGACAAACATTCAATATTTCAATTTTGGAGGTGTATTTGATAGATACTGTAAAAATTTGTGACAGCTAAAAATTTACACTGGTCAAAATCTCAGGCAGTAAATAACTGTACCCTTGACATACAGAAAAGGAATGTGTATGAAAAAAATCCAATAACAAATTAACAATATTTTTATCAAAAATGCCAGTAATATTTCTTATCCTATCCTCATATGATAGGGTGTTTATAATTGTTACCTCTTCGAGTTTGTTGATAGACAGGTGGGAAGCATTTGGTTGCACAGCACTAAACCTGGGCCAACCAACAAAATTTCTGGCCCAGTACCTCTGCCTAACTTTCGGATACTTCACAAATTCCTGGTACTGAACTGGCTTGTGGTTACTGCGAGCGTATAGACCCACTTCTTCTGATCTATAGTCAGGTATACCTAACATAATACATACAAGACTAGAATTACACAAATTATATATAAATATACCATTGTTTAAAACAATAATTGATCTCACCAGACTCTGTAGATATTCCCGCTCCAGTAAGAACTAAAATTTTCTGATGCCTGTTGATAAATTCTCGTAAAATTTCTACATCTTTAGGTTCAGGTGGTTTATGTTTTGGCACATAAACGATTTGCCTAGCGCATTCTTTGAAGTTAGGAAGGAACCGTGTAAACATTATTTAAAATAAAATAGATATATGTTATAAAACATTGAAGTAATCCATTTGTATTTCCTATTTAAATGTAAATAAAATAAATGTAAGTGGCACTAGCACTAGCGCATAATTAGATTAGATAACAAACAATAACATACGTCATCTGTGCGTCATTCTCATTCGTATGACTTTGACGTTTCGATTAAGACATATCTAAATACGTCGATTTTGTTCATAACATATTCGGGAGCATTTAATTGCCCGGCTAGTATACCGTCACGGTTTATGTGACGTTTCAGTCTATTTTGGCCATATAACGTGACGGTATAAATAAGCTATCAATACTATCATACTAGCCGGGCTGGCGTATGTAGATTCATTTAGTTAGTTCGTGCTAGCAAATGTCAAGATTCTATATCACATAACCTAAAAATTGAGTTCGTAAATCTTCATTACTTATCCGTTTATAAAAAAAAGTATCAATATGACTTTGTACAAATTAAAAACAGCGCCAATAGTTCTAATAGAAGACGACTCCGACAAAAATATATTGCCTTTGCTTACAGAATTGGCAAATTATGATAAACATGAATTACATGTGCTGTGTTATGAAAAGCCTGCCTGTTTATGGGAATGTGTATTCAAAAACAAAAATGTTACTTACCACGAAAGCACCAATTCAGAACAGCTGGAGACACTTGTGAATTCAAAATGTTCTGTAATAATTGATTCCATCAATCAGATGTCTTTATGCTTGGGATGGACTGATTGCTTAAAGCATCTAAGAAAGCTAATTTCCAACACAGATGTGATACAGTTAATATTTATTCTACACAAGGATTGTTTATCTCATACTTCAAAAACACTAAGTCAATTACATCACATAGCAAGTGCAATAGTTTCATATGATACAGGAGATTCATCCAAAATATGGGTTCAGTTGAAAAAAGGTGGTAAAATAGTGAAGTCAGAAGAGATCCTTACCTATGACACTAGAACATCAACCTTGAAGTCAAATATTGTAATTAATAATAAAAAGAAAGCGGAAGAACCTGAGAAACCATTGCCCAGTAATCTCTCCACATTCAAGATAGAAATGGATCAGACGGAGAAACTGGAGAAATACAAGCTAAAGCTGCCGTACATGAGCAAGATACACTCTGGAGAAAGTAAGGTTTACTATGAGCCGGACGCTGTGGATGATTGGGATGAGGAGGATCCAGATGAAGATTTAGATATTTAAATGAATTAAATGTATATTTTGAAATTACTTAGTTTTTTTGCATCAACAAGTATGTCCATAACCATGGACCAGCCTAGATTTATAAAATAAGTATACCATGGCAATGTCTCATGGGTCACTTTTCCAAAACATGAAATCACTCACAATTTTATTGTATTATAAGTTTATAACCATTTACACCGGATGGAAACCATTGTGAGCTCTAGTTACACTCAAATTTCAAATATTCTTTAGAGTAGTCTGTCTCAATCGCAATTTCTCGGGTGTAAAGGGATAATATGGATTAAATGTTTCTGCAAGCAAACAATGTTCTCTGTTTATCAACTGATTGAAATGAAGCATAAAAATGATTTTGTATGTCCAGATGTTCTCTACACTGCAGGTCGCATTTGTCAACAGATTCTCGTGAAATTCAGTAAGCATGTTTATATCTATATCAATCATCAGTTACTTTTGTCTTGCCTTTTACAAGACTGAATAAGAAGAAATCTGCAGTAAAGTATCCCAAACTGATTTCAACTTTGTGTGTAACAATTATAGAAGTTTAGTGTGCATCAATAATGACAGGCTCTCAAGGGAATAACAGAACATTGAGCATGTTACTTTGTGTTTGATGTTCCTTTTAGTATAATTGTTGTTTTATTCTAATATACATAGTGTTTTTATTGAATTCCGTTAATTGCGAGGGTACAATCCTGAGATGAAATAAAGTAATCTTCTCTAAGACACTAGTATAGGAGAACCCAATTAATATGGCGCGCGTCAAAGCTCTTAAGTAGTTGACCGAGAGGCCATTATTGCTAAATCCGCGTGCCTTATTACTTGGGTCTTGCTATACTCTAATTCATATTTCAAAGCATTCATTTTCGTTAATTAACACCCCTTTGTAGTATAAAAGATCCTTAACAATTAAACAATGTTGACGTGCGTGTCATTCGAATTCCGAATTGTCGTACTTAAGATTAACTTTTGCTTAACTCCACGTTAACTCTTAAAGGCTGTTTTTCATTAACCCTTGGAGTATTCTTAGATCTGTGCCCTTGGTGATATAATTAATTATTTTGTATGAAAATGAAAAAATACTTTTCTTGGGTTTTTAAAAACCAAATATGCTACGTCGTTTTTATTGCTATACATGGCTATATGCTTCAAGGAACGGAAATTAATCCTGTATACATTACTTGTTGATTGGTACCCAAATGACAATAGAACATGATTGGAATTTATGGTATTCAGTGGATGGTCACCATCATTTCTTTTAAACATAGCTTATTAGCGTCTAGCAAACCGCAAACGCAAGAACCCCCTAAATTCAATCAGGCGGCAACACGTCATTTGCAGACATCTTGATCATCGAAATAAAATTATGATGTTGACAGTGTTCCCGCGTTATCGAATCTAGTATAGCGAGTTCAACTCCAGTTCGCCACACTCCAGATTACTGTTGCAACTATGCCTATTAAAATATTTTTTTCACTCTGCCACTCCAACGTAAAATTATTCCATTTTAGGTAGGTTATGGATGGAAGCAGGAAATGGATGATGGAAGGAGAAGAGTCCATCACAAACTCTTGGTTACAAATAATCACTTTTTATTTATTTTTCTATAATCCGTTACAATTTTGCGATTTTTTTTTATTTATTTGCCACGTAGCTTATCGACATTACATAAATATCTAATAAAGTAGAAATCCCAGTACGTGGAAGTTAATTTTATTAATGAAACCGTAATTACATCAGCTCTTAAACTATTTTCACAATTACTCATTCCGTGATTAATTTTCGTGACCTATCTGACTAAACAATCGAATGGATAAACAATTAGAACAGAGAATCCACAGCGAAACTCCACACTGCCGCATACTTTGAGAAACGAATATGTATGCATTACATAATATAACTAAATCAATTAGTTGATAACAAACGAACGAGAAGTATTTTTCTTCTAATAAAAAAATTATTATGCAAGCATAGTTTATGGTACAAACGAGTCCGGTGAATTTAAAAAATGCATTCGGCACTAGCAATTTAAATACTGCAAATGACGTAGACGGCCGCCGCTCTAAAATGAGCGGGGCCGTTTAATATAAGCTCATTAATACACATAATAAAGCTAACAAAATATATGATAAAAATGATTTACAACCTCGTAACCTAACGAAAGCTTTCCAGTTCACATTCGATCTCGGCACTGAGGGGCGCACATAACCTGGGAGCGGGGGGAGGGGCGACGCGACCGACGTGGGGGGGGTTACTCGTTGGACAGCTCCTTGAGCCGCTCCTCGCGGGGGCGCGCGCCGCCGAATATGGAGGAGGCCTGCGACGTGGAGGCCAGCGAGTTCACCGGCTCCGTCACCGTCCGCGGCGCCAGCTTCAGCTTTGGTCTGCCTGTTGTGTCTGTGTACAGAAAAAAAAAATTAGGGGACATTTCTTTCACACAAATCGAACTAGTCCCATAGTAAGCTCAATAAGGCTTGTGTTATGGGTACTAGACGATGGTATATTTAATAGATATATGTATATATACTTAAATACACAGAAAACATCTAAGTCTCAGGAACAAATGTTTCATCTCACTACAGAAACAAATGCCCTTAACGGGATTCGAATGCGGGACCTCTAGCTTCCGAGGCAGTGACACTGCCAAGTAGGCTAAACGAGGTCGACAGAAAATAACTGTTAGATTAGGGATGCTAGCAATATATCAAGCGGGTTTCATCATATCAGTCGGAAGACGTCCACGTCAGATCAAAATCGGTCTTCAGTTCTTCAGCAGAGTGAGAGTGGAACGGAACGAGATGAGAGTGACCGGAAGCACTGTTCGTTCGTACGAACGAACAGTGTTCAACTAACGACCTCTTTCACATTGACCTAAAAGAGCGAAGGAATTAAAAGCCTACTTCCTCAAACCGATAGAACGAGATCGGAGCGCTCCCGTAAAAGAACGAGCGAGTTCAAGCCTACTGACCTCGCTGACCTGGGCGCGGGTTGGGCATGTCGCGCGCGCCCATGCGGCCCCACTCCTGCGCGCGCGGCTCCTCCGAGTGTCACTGACCTGGGCGCGGGTTGGGCATGTCGTCGAAGTTGCGGCGCGGCGGCGCGCGCTGCTGCGGCGGCGGCTGCGCGCGCGCGCCCATGCGGCCCCACTCCTGCGCGCGCGGCTCCTCCGAGTGTCACTGACCTGGGCGCGGGTTGGGTCGCGCGCGCCCATGCGGCCCCACTCCTGCGCGCGCGGCTCCTCCGAGTGTCACTGACCTGGGCGCGGGTTGGGTCGCGCGCGCCCATGCGGCCCCACTCCTGCGCGCGCGGCTCCTCCGAGTGTCACTGACCTGGGCGCGGGTTGGGCATGTCGTCGAAGTTGCGGCGCGGCGGCGCGCGCTGCTGCGGCGGCGGCTGCGCGCGCGCGCCCATGCGGCCCCACTCCTGCGCGCGCGGCTCCTCCGAGTGTCACTGACCTGGGCGCGGGTTGGGCATGTCGTCGAAGTTGCGGCGCGGCGGCGCGCGCTGCTGCGGCGGCGGCTGCGCGCGCGCGCCCATGCGGCCCCACTCCTGCGCGCGCGGCTCCTCCGAGTGTCACTGACCTGGGCGCGGGTTGGGTCGCGCGCGCCCATGCGGCCCCACTCCTGCGCGCGCGGCTCCTCCGAGTGTCACTGACCTGGGCGCGGGTTGGGCATGTCGTCGAAGTTGCGGCGCGGCGGCGCGCGCTGCTGCGGCGGCGGCTGCGCGCGCGCGCCCATGCGGCCCCACTCCTGCGCGCGCGGCTCCTCCGAGTGTCACTGACCTGGGCGCGGGTTGGGCATGTCGTCGAAGTTGCGGCGCGGCGGCGCGCGCTGCTGCGGCGGCGGCTGCGCGCGCGCGCCCATGCGGCCCCACTCCTGCGCGCGCGGCTCCTCCGAGTGTCACTGACCTGGGCGCGGGTTGGGTCGCGCGCGCCCATGCGGCCCCACTCCTGCGCGCGCGGCTCCTCCGAGTGTCACTGACCTGGGCGCGGGTTGGGCATGTCGTCGAAGTTGCGGCGCGGCGGCGCGCGCTGCTGCGGCGGCGGCTGCGCGCGCGCGCCCATGCGGCCCCACTCCTGCGCGCGCGGCTCCTCCGAGTGTCACTGACCTGGGCGCGGGTTGGGTCGCGCGCGCCCATGCGGCCCCACTCCTGCGCGCGCGGCTCCTCCGAGTGTCACTGACCTGGGCGCGGGTTGGGCATGTCGTCGAAGTTGCGGCGCGGCGGCGCGCGCTGCTGCGGCGGCGGCTGCGCGCGCGCGCCCATGCGGCCCCACTCCTGCGCGCGCGGCTCCTCCGAGTGTCACTGACCTGGGCGCGGGTTGGGCATGTCGTCGACGTTGCGGCGCGGCGGCGCGCGCTGCTGCGGCGGCGGCTGCGCGCGCGCGCCCATGCGGCCCCACTCCTGCGCGCGCGGCTCCTCCGAGTGTCACTGACCTGGGCGCGGGTTGGGTCGCGCGCGCCCATGCGGCCCCACTCCTGCGCGCGCGGCTCCTCCGAGTGTCACTGACCTGGGCGCGGGTTGGGTCGCGCGCGCCCATGCGGCCCCACTCCTGCGCGCGCGGCTCCTCCGAGTGTCACTGACCTGGGCGCGGGTTGGGCATGTCGTCGAAGTTGCGGCGCGGCGGCGCGCGCTGCTGCGGCGGCGGCTGCGCGCGCGCGCCCATGCGGCCCCACTCCTGCGCGCGCGGCTCCTCCGAGCCGCCGCGCGAGCCGCGCCCGTCCGCGCGCACGTCGCCGCCCCACCGCTCGTTGCCGGCGCCCCCGCCGCCCCCGCCGCCGCCCGTCGCGCCGCGCTCGCGATCTACACGGGACACAATCACAGTATTTGCTGTTATTCTTGGCTGGAAGAAATCCCTAAATATAGTAAGGGACTAGTAAGTATTTGGTTCGGTGCATAATTCACAGGTTGTTTATCATCATATTCCATTTATTTTCGATACACTAATTTGCTCAAAGGTTAGCTGAAAGAGATCTCTTAAAGAGATAAGCTCGCCTACTTTTTGTTTGTTTCTCAACGTTCGTCTACTTTTTATTTGTATCTCATTTTGTCATGTTTTATGTACAACTAGCGGCCCGCCCCGGCTTCGCATGGGTCATCATCATTTCAGCCGAATGACGTCCACTGCTGGACATAGGCCTCCCCCAAAGACTACCACAATGACCGGTCCTGCACCACCCGCATCCAGCGGACACCCGGGACCCTTACCAGGTCATCAGTCCACCGTGTGGGAGGCCTGCCCACGCTACGCCTTCCGGTACGTGGTCGCCACTCGAGAACCTTTCCGCCCCAACAGCCATCGGTTCTGCGTGCTATGTGCCCCGCCCACTGCCACTTAAGTTTAGCGATTCGAAGGGCTATATCGGTCACTTTGGTTCTGCTGCGGATGGCCTCATTTCTGATGAGATCACGTAGAGAAACTCCCAGCATAGCCCTCTCCATTGGTCTTTGGGTAACTTTGAGCCTTCTTATGAGGCCCATAGTAAGCGACCACGTTTCAGTACCATATATCATCACTGGCAACACACACTGGTCAAAGACTTGAGACACTTCGGAATATTGGACGAAAAGATGTGTCGAAGCTTCCCGAACGCTGCCCAGCCGAGTCGGATTCGACGATTAACCTCTTTCTCGAAGTTGGACTTACCTAACTGGACAGTCTGTCCTAGGTATATGTAATCGTCTACAACTTCGAGCGTAAAGTGCCCGATTGTTAAGGGAGTTGGTGCTACATGGGCATTTGACATGATCTTCGTCTTGTCCATGTTCATCCTTAGACCAACTCGCTCGGAGGCTTTACTGAGGTCATTGAGCATTGTACCTAATAAATAGCATGTAGCTAAAAAAAGTAAATCCTCCATGGTCTCAGCCAATAAAACTACTATCAGGGTGTACGGGTAGGGACAGTGCGGCCGTTAGGAGCAGTTGTGACGTCATCGGAAATAAGTAGTTGTTCGGACGCAGGGTTGTACAAAAACGTCTTTCTTTGTTTTGACATGTGATTAGCATCATTCCTATATTATTCGTTTGAATAGATAGATAAAAATGCGTGTCTAAGTAAATAATGAAAAAAACCGGCCAAGTGCGAGTCGGTCTCGCGCACCGAGTGTTCCGTACAACTAAAAAAAAACTGATTTATTAATGTATTGGTATTATCTGTTAAAATAAACGTAATGATAAACAAATCACTAAATTTGAAGTTGTTTTGTCACTGGGAATTTAAAAAATCTCCCTCCTGTTATCTCACCATTGTCAAACTCCCTATTTATTAGCGAGGTAACTGAAAGCGAGATTCTCGCAATAATTCGGCAAATAAATAATAAAAAAAGTTTTGGTATAGACGAAATCCCCGCGGCGCTTTTAAGACTGTGTGCAAACGAGTTGGCTGTACCGTTACGGGTACTTATAAATCAATCTTTTAGCGAGGGCGTGTTTCCGGATTTATTAAAAATTGCAAAAATTAAACCGTTACCTAAACCGGGAGGCGATAAGAAAAACCCGAACCAGTATAGGCCTATTGCGCTTTTGTCTGCTATTTCCAAGATTTTTGAAAAAGCAATGGTAATCAGAGTATACAATTTTTTTGAAAAATTTAACGTACTGGATAAACAACAATTCGGTTTTCGTAAGCGTCATTCTACAACGCTTGCGGTCTATAATTACACACAGCATATCCTTAGCAGTATAGACAGCAAACAATACGCAGTAGGATTACTTCTTGATATGACTAAGGCCTACGATCGCGTCTCACATAAAATCCTTTTGGCAAAATTAAACGGCATGGGTATTCGCGGAAACGCCCATATGTGGTTCAAATCATATCTTGAAAATCGTAGTCAATATGTGCAAGTAGACTATTATTGCAAAGATTCCGGTGAAGTTCAAAACATCAGGTCTAAAGTACGAGGCATTTCATGCTCCATACCCCAGGGAAGCGTCGCCGGATGTTTATTATTCTTGGCTTATGTAAATGACTTGCCTAAAATACTGGACACAACCTGTATAATGTTCGCGGATGATGTTTCCTTGTTGTTTAGTTGCTCGGAAAGTGGAGATTGCAATAAGCGGTTGCAAGAAGTATCACGAACAACCCAAAAATGGCTCATTGATCACAATCTCGAAATGAATTTACAGAAAACAAAAATAATTCAATTTAAGCCCCCGCAAAAGAAATTGTTAGATTTGTCATTAAAAATTAACCATGTATGTATTGAGGAAGTGACTGAATTCAAATTGCTAGGAATAAAAATTGACTGCAGTTTGAACTGGAAATCACACGTGCAAAACATAAAAACAAAATTGTCCCGTTTTATATACGCCCTAAGCATTTTGAAAGTAAATACAAACTTTGAGACTGCTTTGACAGCATATTATGCGTACGCGAATTCTTGGCTTAGTTATGGTATAATACTCTGGGGTGCTAGCACGGACGCTCACCAGCTCTTTGTTAGTCAAAAGGAATGTATACGTATCTTAACCAACACGCATATACCTAACAGCTGTCGTCCGCATTTTGCACGACATAAAATTCTGACTTTACCAAGTATCTACATAATGGAAGCGGCAATGTTCGTTAGGAATCACCCGAACTTCTTCCCATTGCAAAAAATCACATCAAACAGACGTAATCCTAATCATAATAAAATCCAGTACTTCTTACCAATCTCAAAACTAGCTATGTACAGGAACGGTCCTTACTGTAGATGCGTCATCATAGCGAACAAACTACCCGAAATATTGAAACAGGAAAGAAATGACAAAATATTTAAAAGTAAGTTAAAAATGCTGCTCACCGATAAGTCTTACTATTCAATTGATGAATTTTTGAATGATGAAACATTGTTGGAATGGAATCCGTTAAACATTTAAATTTAAATTTTGATCAATATAGTAGGAATGAATTTGAATATGTATAAAAAATAAATAATTGAGAATAATAACAGAATATGACATCACATTGTATACTCCTTAATTTAATTAATATCGTTTTGACATACCTTTCCTTTGCATGAACTAGCTTAATAATTTTTTTCCATATAATTTTAAGTGCCTGATAAATAAATACTTTAAGCGAAAATATTAAGGCCGTAAATAATTATTATATATAACAAATTATTACACTTTCAGTTTTAAACTAGTTTTAAGATTTATATGCTATACCCTAACAGGGTGCCATGTGTGCCTAAAATTTATATTGTAACAGCTGTACTATATGACCATGGTTTGCAATAAATGAATGAATTATGAATTAATTATGAATTATTAAAATCTTCGGAGCAAAATGTGTGACAGACGGACACGCGAGTGACAACAATAGGGCTCCAATTCCTCCACATCCCAAACATTCATGATCTAAGTACATATATTCTATTCAAGAAAGAGTTGTTTAACTTTCTAGTTAAGCATATTACTCCATAAAAGAGTATTTAAATGATTACGACATAAAATAATTAACTACTACATTACAAACTTAATTATTATATATTTTTCATTTATAAAGAGACTCAAGTGGTCAGCAATATTTATAAATTGAAACATCCATAAACATAACAATGACGGTCGTAATTTGACTTAATTTGTCGCGTGATTCGCGCGAAGTACTTGCCGGCCTAACTTTACGTTAAACGTGTTGCCGCGACAGCGAGGCGGCCCCGACTGAGAACGGGGGAGACCGGCTGACACGTCAATCATTTAACGCGTAGCACAAGCGGCCGCGCACACATCGCCGCGTGCATGTGTGCGTGAGCCGCGGATGTGTCTTTTGTATGGCGTGTCCTTACCAGGTGTATCCTGCTACTATATCGTTAGCAAACCTATAAGGTGAGTGATGTACTAGCCGTTTATGTTGATGCCTAGCCTTCTCCAGTCCAGAGTCTTGGAACACATCGTCCAGTGCAGCGGAAAACAGTTTAGGAGAAATAACATCTCCTTGCCTGACTCCCGCTGCAACGGAATAGGCTTCGAGTTCTGGTCCTGGAGTCGGACTGACATAGTGGCGTTCTCGTACAAACACTTCATCACTTCGATATAGCGGTAGTCCACTTGGCACCGTTGGAGAGATTGTAGTACAGCCCAGGTTTCAATCGAATCGAAGCCTTTCTCGTAGTCCACGAACGCTAGACAGAGGGGCAGGTTATACTCCTCGGTCTTCTGTATAACCTGACGATGCGTATGGATGTAGTCTACGGTGCTAAAGCCTCTTCGGAAACCGGCTTGTTCGGGAGGCTGGAAGTCATCTAGCCTGCGTGCGAGACGGTTCGTAATGACTCTTGAAAACAGCTTATAGACATGGCTCAGAAGTGAGATGGGGCTGTAGTTCTTCAGTAAGGCGTTGTCACCCTTTTTGAAGAACAGCACCACCACACCTCTGTTCCATGCCTTTGGAGTTTTCCCTTCCAGTAAGACGGAGTCGAACAACTTCTGAAGGGCCTTAAGGACCGGTTTTCCACCCGCCTTTAGTTTGTAACTGTTTTTATGTTGTTATTATTATTATTTTCTTCATTTTTTGGTGCATAACCAACTTGTTGCCTACCGTGAATTCACTCGACGGTCCCATCGGAAGACCAGCGCTGGCAGTAATGCCCGCATTATGCTGAGACGGGACCGTTTCGTGAGAACACAATATGTTTACAATTTGTTGTTGTTTTTGTTGTGTACAATTTGTTTTGTTTGTATGATGTTATGTTGTTGTGAGTTTGTTTGTTGGTCACGAATAAACGGTTCTTACAGTGAACGAAAAAAGCATAGAACGCGAGCTTCCTACAAAAGTCCACTTTGAAACGGGGCATTTATTCGTAATACGCACGCGCGGTGTTGTACCAATAAGAATTGCCAAAAATGTCAGCCGATTTTCTATTACCCAAAACAAATAAACGTGATTGGTAAATTTCAAAATGACTGGCTTTGTTTGGTATCCTAGCGCTGACGTTTAATGTGTCAAAAGGGCGGCGACAACGACAACGCTTAGCGGGTGGATGGTTGCATGCAACAAAAAGTCATCTTCATACGCAAAACCGCCGTATTATTTAAATTTGATTTTAAGTTTTATTTTATTTTTAAATATCATAGATAATTTATAGCTTGCTAAACACTGTTAGACATAGAGAACAGCAACCACTCGTAATCGAAACTTTTACAGTATATTCAGACAACGCAAACATTTAACATACGTACGTTAACTCATTTTTACAAGCTTTTATTTAACGTGCCGTGTCAGTAACTTATGTCTTTTTTGTTTGTGTGGGTCAAATCTTAGAAGCTAAATTAGACCCACTTCTCGATTTCCGATTGAGCTAATATTTGACGTTAGTAGGTACGCTGGGCTGAACTCGATTCTCCATAAAAACGTAGTTTTGTTCTCATTTTAAACCCCTTGCTGAAATAACATGAAACGTATACACAATGGGAGCCGCCATATCTAGGTCGGAAATTAGTTCCTGTTGCAAGAAATTGTAATAGAAAAAAATACAGCTAGTCTTTGAGTTTTTTACGTCTTTTATGAAAACCTTAATAATCGCTGTATTTTTTCTCCATTATAATTTCAAGCAACAGAAACCAATTTCCGACCTAGATATTCCGGATTCCATTGTGTACCTATACAAAGTTTCATGTTATTCTAGAATGGCATTTTAAAATGAGAGCTAAACTACGTTTGTATGGAGGACCGAGCTTACTGCATATATGTAAATTCAGTGACAAAAAATATTATGATAATATTATTATCGAGCTGATCTGATGATGGAACCGGAAAGTGGTCATAGGAACTCTGTAATAAGTTAACACAATCATACCGAGTTTGGGGTCTTTAAATCCACTCTTTGAGAAGTTGATAATAATTGTATATATTGTATGTATAGCGTAGTTACACACTTATTCTATTATTTTTATTTCGGTTTTAGTTTTTGTTAAAAATATATTTATTTCTCGCTTCCCTCATATAGTTATATAGTCTAATTAGAATCAATAGTCTAATTGTAATTGTACTAAATGTCCCCTAATATTTATTTATTATGGAATTAGTTTACCTTTTTCGAACATTTTAATTTGTGAGATACATGTTTTCATACACAAATTAGTTATGTGCATGAAAGCATGTATCTGAACAAGTTAAAATGTTTAATAGGTATCTTAGGTACCTTTTCATTCAGCTATTAACATTATTTTGATGATGTAAGGTGGCATAACACCATCCCTATACAAAATCGGTTCCGACTAAAAAAATTAAACAAATATGTTTACCGCTTTACTTACATATGAACAGTGATACCATCTTTTTTTTAATGTTTTCTAGAGTGATTAACGCACCACTTCACTGCACAAAAAGACATATTTTTTATTTTTGAGATTTCAGTTAATACAACTGTTACGTTGCGCCGCCATATTCAAACTAGACAGCCGTTGGACACAACTTTGACGCCCCGCCTTAGTGGACACAAGTTTGATGGTGTCATTTTGCGACGCTAGTTGTGCTTCTGTTTTTTTCATTCGCTGGATTCTTATTCATAAAAATGGTGGGTGTGGAGTTAATCCCTGAAAATGGTGCTCGCAACAATGTCGAAATATCGGAAACTCAAAAAAACATAATATAGGTACATGGTAGGTACCCCGTTCTTAACAGTAATTCTAACTCAAATGTGATTTGTTTAGATGAATGGTACTGGTATGATGACCTTCCCACCCGTTTTGTGTGTACACAATACATGTGTTGTGTTATTGTATAACAAATAATTCTGACATTATATTACATATTGGTACTGCATACAAGGTGTATAAATCTAAATTTGTCTTTTTGTCATGATAAAAAAAAACTGCATTCATCGACTTAAAAATGCGTCATATCCGGGCCGAGGCTTGAGACTAGTCAAATTTGTCAAGAAATCACGGGAAAATACCATATTTCATAGTTTATTTACGGGATGGGATCTCCCCATACTAAAAACGGTTTCGTCACTCCTAAGAACAAATATCCGTATCTCATAGCTTCTATGTTCTCTCACTGTCACGTCTAGGTTTTAATCCTTATTTAAATAGATATGTACGACATTTAAATATAACATTCAATTAACTCATGACATGATAAATGAAATTGCATGAAAAGCATACAAATCACATTGTGAGTGAACAGAATTTCAATAAAAATACTTCACATCCAATAAAGATAACAACATCAAAATTTGCATGATTACGAAACGGGGAAGTCCCTTCACTCATAACAGTTAAATAGGCATGTGTCCTATAAAATTAAAATTAGTCCGACAGTTGGAATATAAACAAATTAAATATTTTTATTTTATAAATTAAACAATAAATATGAAGATGTAGCGGGACTATAACGGGTTATAGATCCGCGTGACGTAGTGATGTGCCGTGGGAACATTCCCGGGAATGGGAATATTCCCATGGGGAATATTCCTTTTGTTCCCAGGAATATTCCCAAAACACCGAATATTGCAAACCAGAATGGGCAATTTTTTATTTTTATTAAAGTTAATTAATGATGAAGTACTCTGCAGAATTAAATGAGGTTTGCTAAAAACCTCGTGTTATACCTACTAGATACACGTAAGAAAAGCTAAAATAAAATTTTAGCTTTTCTTTTGATCACAAAATCGGTTCTCTTTTTGCGATGCCGTTTCTGAGTATTATGTTTCTGCCTCTTTCTTTCAATGGCTGTCTCCCTTCCTCTAAAAAGATAAACCGCGTTGCACTTGTTCAGTCTGTGCGGTACGAATGCATAAAAAATTTTACAGATTCGTCCTAGTATTTATATCGTAATGGCTCCTCTACATGATGGCCCGCCCTGCTGGCCGACAAGGATGGGCCAGCGTGTAGAGAGGGTAGTGGTATCGGATGGCTTATGGCGCGGCGGGATGGCGATGTGATGGCCGTGGTGTCGGTTTTTCGGCCGCACATTAAAGGGAGTGGGCCAGCGATGACGGTACGTATCTACACGGGGCCCATGTCGACCGCGGTAAAGAGAATATAATCACTACGTTTCATCTCGCAAGACGATTCGATCACAACTGAATGTCGCCATAGTGTAGTGGCGTTCAACCATCGCATGGCCATAGCGCTGGGCCATAGGACGGGCCATCATGTAGAGGGGCCATAATTACAAAAACCAAAGTACATGATATGCTACTGTGATTTTGAATGAAACTGTGATGATTTGTATAGTTTTTGCTTATAAAAAAATACTTTTTTAAAAAAAAATTATTCGACTTCCCTAGGAACTATGGGAGTATTCCTGGGAATATTGGGAATATACCCCGGGAATATTGGGAATATTCCCGGGAACATTGAGAATTTACTTTCGCAAGTGAGTTACACTGTTTAATGTGTCGGTAAATAGTTCAATGAATAAAGTTTTGATATAATCCTCAATCACCCAAAATGTAAACCTATACACTTTCAAAATTCCCCAATGTTACCTTTGTGTGGGAATATTCCCGGGAATTTTCCCACCTAGGCAGCCAAAGTAACTCAGTAGTATATAAAGCAAAGTCGTATTAGTTACCCCAATTATAACTCGAGAACTGCGGGCGTGACGTCACGCCGTGCTAAAAAGTGTATCACGAGATTGAGGAAAAAAAATACGTGTCCAATTTTTATTATTAGACTAGCTGTCTCGGCGAACTTCGTTCCGCCCCGACCCGTTCCGTACAAAATGTATGAGAAAATGTTTTTTTTTCGTATATTGTACCGACATGTTAAGTTATTCTGCTATTCGGGGCGAAGACAAATCCAAAAAATCTAAGATCATAAAAAGGGCCCCGCAGTTAGTGATATGCCGTTCCCGGGAATATTCCCTAGGTGGGAAAATTCCCGGGAATATTCCCACACAAAGGTAACATTGGGGAATTTTGAAAGTGTATAGGTTTACATTTTGGGTGATTGAGGATTATATCAAAACTTTATTCATTGAACTATTTACCGACACATTTTTTTTTAATTTAATTTAATCGTATGGCATTTATTTACGAACCGTGAGATCTTCGAGAAGACAAGTACGGTTGCCAGTTTTTGTTGCACTTTTAGCACCACCCAGGGGTCACGTGTAGGGTAACGGTGGGTACTCCCTACGGACGTGGTGCAACTTCGACCCCCCTTTGTCAAGTGAGTGGGCAACTTGACTGTTAGAAGTTCTCAAGCCGCCCGAAGGCCTCTAACTTGGCTTAACGACTGCTGTCGTCGTAGACAGCAGCCGGGATCAACGGCTTAACGTGCCTTCCAAAGCACGAGAGCGCTCAATTAGTAACCACTCAAAGCGGTCACCCATCCAAGAACTGACCTGCGCCCACATTGCTTAACCTCGCATACCGCACGCGGTAGGCGGGTGCCGCTGGGCCACGAGCGCTCTACCGACACATTAAACAGTGTAACTCACTTGCGAAAGTAAATTCCCAATGTTCCCGGGAATATTCCCAACATTCCCAGGAATACTCCCATAGTTCCTAGGGAAGTCGAATAAATTTTTTTTTTAAAGTATTTTTTTTATAAGCAAAAACCATACAAATCATCACAGTTTCATTCAAAATCACAGTAGTATATCATGTACTTTGGTTTTTGTAATTATGGCCCCTCTACATGATGGCCCGTCCTATGGCCCAGCGCTATGGCCATGCGATGGTTGAACGCCACTACACTATGGCGACATTCAGTTGTGATCGAATCGTCTTGCGAGATGAAACGTAGTGATTATATTCTCTTTACCGCGGTCGACATGGGCCCCGTGTAGATACGTACCGTCATCGCTGGCCCACTCCCTTTAATGTGCGGCCGAAAAACCGACACCACGGCCATCACATCGCCATCCCGCCGCGCCATAAGCCATCCGATACCACTACCCTCTCTACACGCTGGCCCATCCTTGTCGGCCAGCAGGGCGGGGCCATCATGTAGAGGAGCCAATACGATATAAATACTAGGACGAATCTGTCAATTTTTTTATGCATTCATACCGCACAGACTGAACAAGTGCAACACGGTTTATCTTTTTAGAGGAAGGGAGACAGCCATTGAAAGAAAGAGGCAGAAACATAATACTCAGAAACGGCATCGCAAAAAGAGAACCGATTTTGTGATCAAAAGAAAAGCTAAAATTTTATTTTAGCTTTTCTTACGTGTATCTAGTAGGTATAACACGAGGTTTTTAGCAAACCTCATTTAATTCTGCAGAGTACTTCATCATTAATTAACTTTAATAAAAATAAAAAATTGCCCATTCTGGTTTGCAATATTCGGTGTTTTGGGAATATTCCTGGGAACAAAAGGAATATTCCCCATGGGAATATTCCCATTCCCGGGAATATTCCCACGGCACATCACTACGTCACGCGGATCTATAACCCGTTATAGTCCCGCTACATCTTCATATTTATTGTTTAATTTATAAAATAAAAATATTTAATTTGTTTATATTCCAACTGTCGGACTAATTTTAATTTTATAGGACACATGCCTATTTAACTGTTATGAGTGAAGGGACTTTCCCGTTTCGTAATCATGCAAATTTTGATGTTGTTATCTTTATTGGATGTGAAGTATTTTTATTGAAATTCTGTTCACTCACAATGTGATTTGTATGCTTTTCATGCAATTTCATTTATCATGTCATGAGTTAATTGAATGTTATATTTAAATGTCGTACATATCTATTTAAATAAGGATTAAAACCTAGACGTGACAGTGAGAGAACATAGAAGCTATGAGATACGGATATTTGTTCTTAGGAGTGACGAAACCATTTTTAGTATGGGGAGATCCCATCCCGTAAATAAACTATGAAATATGGTATTTTTCCGTGATTTCTTGACAAATTTGCAGGGCTCGGAACCGGTATTCTGTCCATAGAAAAATACCGGTATTTTTTTAGTTATTATCGTTCTTTCGTCTACTATTTCATGCTTAATCAGACAATCTAACAATATGAAGTAATAACCCAAATACATTATTGAGTCCTACATAAAGAGCATAAACTAATTAAAAATATTTGGCTATTTCAGGATTTTGAGATTAACCGGTTCCGAGCCCTGCAAATTTGACTAGTCTCAAGCCTCGGCCCGGATATGACGCATTTTTAAGTCGATGAATGCAGTTTTTTTTTATCATGACAAAAAGACAAATTTAGATTTATACACCTTGTATGCAGTACCAATATGTAATATAATGTAAGAATTATTTGTTATACAATAACACAACGCATGTATTGTGTACACACAAAACGGGTGGGAAGGTCGTCATACCAGTACCATTCATCTAAACAAATCACATTTGAGTTAGAATTACTGTTAAGAACGGGGTACCTACCATGTACCTATATTATGTTTTTTGAGTTTCCGATATTTCGACATTGTTGCGAGCACCATTTTCAGGGATTAACTCCACACCCACCATTTTTATGAATAAGAACCCAGCGAATGAAAAAAACATAGAAGCACAACTAGCGTCGCAAAATGACACCATCAAACTTGTGTCCACTAAGGCGGGGCATCAAAGTTGTGTCCAACGGCTGTCTATTTAGTTTGAATATGGCGGCGCAACGTAACAGTTGTATTAACTGAAATCTCAAAAATACAAAATATGCCTTTTTGTGCAGTGAAGTGGTGCGTTAATCACTCTAGAAAACATTAAAAAAAAGATGGTATCACTGTTCATATGTAGGTAAAACGATAAACATATTTGTTTAATTTTTTTAGTCAAAACCGATTTTGTATAGGGATGGTGTTATGCCACCTTACATCATCAAAATAATGTTAATAGCTGAATGAAAAGGTACCTAAGATACCTATTAAACATTTTAACTTGTTCAGATACATGCTTTCATGCACATAACTAATTTGTGTATGAAAGCATGTATCTCACAAATTAAAATGTTCGAAAAAGGTAAACTAATTCCATAATAAATAAATATTAGGGGACATTTAGTACAATTACAATTAGACCATTGATTCTAATTAGACTATATAACTATATGAGGGAAGCGAGAAATAAATATATTTTTAACAAAAACTAAAACCGAAATAAAAATAATAGAATAAATGTGTAACTACGCTATACATACAATATATACAATTATTATCAACTTCTCAAAGAGTGGATTTAAAGACCCCAAATTAAAGACCCCAAATTTTTTGAATTTCGTACAAAATAGGTCAGGGGTTCAAAATAGGATGCTGAGTAGGTTTATGCGTCGTTGGACTTAAAGTAAATATGGCGATGTATAAAAATGTCTACTTGCATAAGTTCGTGCGTATATAATTTCGACGAAGTATAAAAATGTCCACCTGTATATTAGACCAAATATAAATATGTTGCGGCACTAGACTAAAAGTAAATATGACGATGTATAAAAATGTCCACTTACATAAGTTCGGGCGTATATAATTTTGACGAAGTATAAAAATGTGCATCTGTATATTGGACCAAATAGGCAATAGTAAGCAGTTTTCGTAGCGTATGGACGCCTGTAACGCCCGAATTAAGGAAGTTGACAATTGTAGAACCTGTCAACTTGGTGAAATAGGGGCCTGGACCTATGTAAAGAAAGTAGTCATTTTTATATTCAGACTTGATAAGACTTAGACATTTGTATACTTTGAAAGTAGTCATTTTTATATTCCGACTTGACAAGACTTAAACATTTTTGAAGTATTGGCTTTCTAATACTCGGACCAATTTTTATTTTATATGTAGACATTTTTATACATCGCCATATTTACTTTTAGTCCAACGACGCATAAACCGCGAAAATGTCGTTCTTGGGAAATTGTATCAAGTTCTACAATAAAATTCCTAAACACATTACTGAACTTAGCAATTCAAAATTCAAACCTGTAGTAAAACGAACACTTATTTCATAAGCATACTATAAGGTTAATGATTACATCATGGACAGGGATGTTTGGCAGTGATAGCGTCCTGCACAGATAATCTATCGCGAAAATAGGTTTTCTACTGTAGCATTGTAGTTTTGTGGTAGCTGACACTATAATTTTATATTTAACTATACAATGTATAATGTTTTGAAAAAATGACACTTCGCCGAGTTTCTTACGCCGGTTCTTCTCGTGGCAGAGGCTTATTTTTCAGAATCGGTGGTAGTTTATGGACGTTCATAGGTGTATGTAATTATGCCTAGTTTGAAGAATAAATTACTTTTATTTTTTAGCATTACTGGCTGCCTGGGGAGCCGGCGGGCACTGAAAGGTGTGTCCAATAAATGTGACATTCAGAGCCATGACAGGGTTATAACACTGTTAAACCGTTATTGCATACGTAACCATATATGGCAGATATATTTTATGACCGTCAGGGTTCAAATTTAAAATGTGCGCGCAAAGTTTGCGCCTTTAATTGGCTTTGTATTATTACTTTAGTCACTATAATATATCTGTATGTTGGTACTACTTAAACTAAATGTGGCAGCATACCTATACGTTCCTGTATTCGCGCGAGTGATATTTTTATGTATGGTAAGACTAAATTAGCCTACTGTCAACTACCCTGTTTTGTATTTTTTATGTCGGTCATATGTGTATATAAGTAGCTAAGGTTTTCAAGTAAATGTTCATTACAACGCCTAATCTGGTTTCACTTAGAACTCCCAGCCACAGATGATCCTACTTCAACACTAAATAAATAAGCAAATAATTTTTTACGTCATGCAATAAAATATCCCTACCCACAACCCATTATAGATTGCGGAAGTTTTAATATATGTTATTCGCGTGCGCTCGCGCCGGGCATTTCGCCTTGGTTAGTGTGTGTTACCCTGAGCAAACCCTCTCGAGCCCTGGTGGTGAGCGCGGAGGTCTTCATCGTGGTGACTGGTGGTACTTACCACGGCCGCCGCCACCACCGTCGCGACGGAACCCGCCGTCGCGCCCGTCGCGCCCGTCGCGTCCGCCGCCGCCGCCGCCGCGGCCACCACCGTCCCGCCGCCCGCGGTCAAAACCACCCCCTCTGGAAACACATGGACATACAGATAGAAAACAGCAAATACTCATTATGGCACACATCAATAAACAAAACTAAATGCAGAACATAAAACTTAGTAAAAATCTAAAGGGCTATTGCAGGAACGCACAGATAAAACTAGAGTTCCTCAATCACCAAGAGAAGCCAAAAGGCACTAGCTTGTTTACTTACCCCCTTAGTATTCATAAACGTCAAATAAGCCTATATTACTTAACAAGCCACTAAAATTGGTTTGTCCTTATCTGTCACTTTGACATTTATGTTTGTGAGAAAGGGACGAAACAAATTTTAGTTAACAGAGGTTTATTAAGTTTTATGAATAAGGGGGTTAGTATTTTGTTGGATTTTCAAACCTTCAGTAATTGGATATTTTGTGTACCAAGTTGTAAATTTTGTAGAGTGGGGCTGGTAGCGTTAAGCTGTATGGAGTTGGATGCTAGGCGCTACTTGTGATCTGATAATTTTTTATGCTGAAAATAATATGTATGAGTTAGGGGATCTTGGCAATTAAAGTAATTGAATGAAATGTTTTAGTGATTCACTTTATTGATAGAGTAGTTGCATGATGTTGATGTGCCCTTGATGAGTATATATTGAAAGTGCCGACCATACAAGGAACTGACTCACACATTAAACCAATCTTTTTTGAAACTATAAATCTCAACATCACCTTAGACTTTCTCTTAACTTTCCATCCGGTTAGACTAGGGTCAAAAACAAACCCATTTTTAATAAAAAAAAACATTTCCTTTTTTCACCTTTTTTGAAGGGTGTGTTGCCAACCATGTAGATAAACCCTATGAGACCTGTATGTTACATTATGTTATGAACTTGGAAATATTTAATAGCGAGAACAAAATAGTAAAACAAGGTCACTTAATCATAATTAAAATTAATACATTAGTAAAATGCTATAAAACTATTATATTAACTAATTCATTCATTTCATAGTCTGTTTTCTCTAATAGTGTATTTAGGCTAAGCAAACAAACATCAAGGCTGTTGACTTTTAGTAGTTGAATCTGAAGACGGGTTCAATCAAACAGGAATAGTGACTTTAGTAAAGATTATACATCAAAATTGTATTTAGTTATTTTGAAATAAACTCTTATTAGGCCTAAACTGACACTGTTTGTTTGTTTAAGTATATTGCAAGTACTACCACTACGCAAAATATGAAAAGTGACATTTATAATGTTTTGGGGCCTGATAAAAAACATTATAAAAAAAAGCTATATTATAAAAAAATTAAATCAAAATGAAACAAACTGAAAGTTATTCTTTCACAGTACTCAAAATAGTCATGTGGTTGATAGATTTACTCCACTCCCATAAACCATTTGTGGGAAGTATGGCTGCAGACAAGTATGTTAAATTGTTTATAGTATGGGACATGGCACACTACACTAACTTACCGGTCATTTCGTTTTTCTTCTGCCACATCAATTTTAATGAAATTTCCATCCACATTAAGATGACCATTCATTTCAATAGCTTTAATCAAGTCGTCTAGGTATTCAAACTCTACATAGCAGAACCCTTTGAATTTGTCTGTTTCTCTATCCATCACCAATCGTACATTTTTAATGTTTAGGTTCTGAAACAGAAAAAATTGTATACAATTAGACAATTACACTTTCAAATTATTAGATTACAATATTTAAGCAAGTCACTCTTAAAATGTAAAAAATGCAAGTGGAGGCACGCCGGGGAACAATATTTAAACTTAATTAACGAAATTATAATCAATTTGCATGGATATTACGATTAGACTATCATACTTACGGGAAAAATTCTGTTAATATCTCCTTGAATGATATCACCGGGTAAGTTTCCGACGTAAGCCTTGTATGGTGGCTCGGTGGGAAGCGGGCGCCCGCCCGCTGTCCTTCGGCCGCCGCCGAAGTCCCTAAAGTCACCAACATAACCAAGGAATATCATAACCTATAAAAATACATCACACGCACTTCTTTATACACAATATTATATCAGAAATGATCATCACTCTCAGGGACGCAACGATAAAACAGTTTACATTCACAATTTTCTCTTAAATCCGCAATTTTAGTCTATGTTATCGCATTGCCAAAACAAGGGAATTTGCTGATAGAAGCGGGGAAGCGTCGTATTCGGAGGGAAATCCATTCGCAGAAAAGTTAGATACAACTGGAATGATCTTGAAAATGGCTTTTTAAATAATATTTCTGACTTTATACCTAGGATTTCCATCGTCGAAACCACTGCGACCTGCCATGTTTAGAAACATGGAACACTGAGAGCGCGCGCATCAATTTCTAAAGGTAGTAGCCATTACTTTTTTCCCAGTAACAACATTACGCTATAATTCACCATCAAATTTAATAAAAATAATCCCTTATAAAAACAATATGATTTTTTCAAAACAAATTTATAAAATAACGTATATAAACCAAGGGTTTCCAAAATTATAGCCGTCTCGTACTTATAATTTTAACCTAACTGTATCTTTAATCCGAGGGTGTAAGACAGTTTAAATTCATAGACAAATTATTTTTTATTATTACCGCACGTGTTTTCAAACGGTACCTAATTGACATCTGTCAATTTTACCAAACTTCGTACGTCAAAATTCTCAATCCCATGTGGATGTGCCTCTTTTCGTTAGCATAGAATGGATATAATAAAAGTTTAAAAAAATGGGTGAAGAAATGGAAGTGGATGTTATAAAACCTACTAAAGTTGTGAAAGTTACTGCATCAGTACTAGATGCATTTGATCTACTGAAAGCTTCTGATAGAGATTCCAAACTAAACGGTGGCGCTAAAATAATTTCACGACTACAAGGCGGAGATGAGGTTAGTTTCATTGTAATCTTTAGAAATTAAATTAAAGAAATATATTTTCATTGGCCACAGGCAGAGTTAGGATCTAATGTGCTATTGCGGTTCCCTATAGTTAAGTAACTGCAGCATCAGCATACTATATATTATGGTATACCAAACCGCATCAAAATGGGTTCTTAGTGACTGTTCTTGCTTTTTGCTTAATTCTACAATTTTTATGTGGTCTTGTTTATATTGCTAGTACGAGATGATAATGGTCAACATTCAGGAAAAGCTAGAGTGCATCACAGGATGTTACTACAACAAATGGTTAATGGGTATAAAACTTTTGGTAGATTATACTAAATAACATCGATGATGATGATTATTCAATATTTCTATGTATGTCACAAGACATTAAAGTATGAAGAGAAGATTACAATTTGTTTAGCAATATGTGTCTGTAATGGAGATTAATTTCTTTCAGAATGAAAAAGAGCTTCAGTATGTTCTAAAAAGGCTAGTCAGAAGTTTGGGTGCTAATATCCCTGACATACGGACGGGTTACTTTGCCACCCTGGTCTCCCTCCTAAAGAAGTTCAAAGTGACTGTGGCACAGTTGCTCGAGCTGATAAAGAAGGAACTACATGCCAATGGCTCTTCCAAAAGTGTAAGTAATAATAATAATAATAAGCCTTTATTTCTCACATTTTAGGTTAACAATGTTTCACTATTATTATTGCATTTTGTTATGGTCACAAGTGAGGTACCCATTTATGGGCGAAGGCCTCCTCCAGCTCCTTCCAGTGTACCCTGTCCTTGGCTGTGCGGGTCCATGACGCTCCGGCTATTTGAACAATATCATCAGCCCACCGCCGCCGCGGGTGTACACGCGGGCGTTTAGCATCTCGTGGGTGCCAATGTAGGATCCTCTCGCTCCACCTACCATCGGTAGTTCTTGTGACATGACCAGCCCATCACGGTGAGCCACCTGGAGCCGAGATATCAGTAATTATATCAATCAATATCCCACATATCAATGTCAAAAATCGAAAATCCTGAAATCTTATGCTTTATGAATTAATTATAGATTGTATTTCTTGATGACAACCTATGATGAGTTTCTCCATGATTTGGACCAGTATGATGAAATCATAGAACCTTAAGGTTATGGACTCCTTTTTCTGCACGTATTCCTCGAAAGTCGAACCATTGTGCATGACGTAAACGCCAGCTAGGGATCTAGCCAGCCTAACTCTGACAACCAGAAGCGCAGGATCCTCCTGGTGTCACTACAGGCTTCGCAGGGCAGGTGACCTTGGTGCGTTGAGGATTTGAGTGTTGTTGTGTAGCTATTCCTTCGCATTCTAGGGTGACATAGGGAGCTGTTCCATCGGCCGACAGGCATCCTCTGCATAGGGGGCTGTTGGTTGTAGTTAGAACATATAAATTTTGTTGAATGAGCAATGTCCAGTGATGATGCATACGATTATACGTAGTGACGCTCTGTTAAGGGAGCTTTTATCCATTGTAAGGGAACAGTGTTTGTGAACCCTACCAAAGAATTTGATAGTTCTTTCTTGACAAAGCAAACACATGTAGTACAGTCAAGGATTTTAATTTCTGACCCCCTTAAAGTTGTCAGTCCTCTCAAAGTATAAAGACATCTACCGGTACCACTACCATACCAATTCAAGTAGTCAAATCATGTGTGGACTATATTGCAGACCCTCTTATGCACATTATAAATCTTACGCTTGAAACTGGAATATTCCCCGATGACCTTAAAAAAGCAATAATAAAACCACTTTATAAAAAAGGAAACAAAACCAATATGAGCAACTATAGACCCATAGCCTTATTACCTATCTTTTCAAAAATTTTTGAGAAGGTGATCCACAGTAGATTAACTAAGTACCTTAACCAAAATAAAATTCTGAACTCATGCCAATTTGGCTTTCAAAAGGGGAAATCTACAACAACAGCCATATTCGAAACGTTCTAACGAGCGACTATAGACCCATAGCCTTATTACCTAGCTTTTCAAAAAATTTTGAGAAGGTGATCCACAGTAGATTAACTAAGTACCTTAACCAAAATAAAATTATGAACTCATGCCAATTTGGCTTTCAAAAGGGGAAATGTACAACAACAGCCATATTCGAAACGTTAAAGCTTGTATGGGGGAGTGTAAATAGAAAAAACCTTTGTGCCTCTCTCTTGATCGATATGTCAAATGCTTTTGACTGCGTAAGCTTTGACATTATTCTACAACAGCTTGAACATATAGGGATAAGAGGAAATGCTCTTCAACTATTTTACACTTATTTGTACAATAGGGAGCAAGCTGTAGAAATTGTTAGTTATAATGCTCAGACTAAAACACAGCACAGCACACACACAGCGCAGCACAGCACAGGTACAGTCGTCATTTGAGAAAGTTCAATTTGGAGTTCCCCTAGGTAGTATTCTCGGCCCTCTTCTATTTTCAATCTACCTAAATGAACTTCCAAACATAGTCGATGTACCGTGTACTTTATATGCAGATGATGTCACACTTTTATTCTCAAATGAAAGTACATATGAAAGCATGCAAGACCATATAAACTATGTCCTAACAACAGTTATAAAATGGCTAAATAGCCTTAACCTCCATGTCAACTTAGATAAAACTAAACTTATACAATTTAGAAATTATAAAACTGTCTGAATCTATCGTAGTGTCAAATGCGAATACGTCAATAGATGACGTAAGCTATGTTCGTTTTCTCGGCGTTGAAATAGATACGCATTTAAATTGGAAGGCACATATAAATGAGATAAATAAAAAGATATCTAGTAGGTGTTATGCTTTATCGATATTGTCGGAAACTTGTACCGAAAGAATAGTAATCAGTGCATATTATGGAACAGTCTACCCACTACTTACGTACGGAGTAATTTTTTGGGGAAATTCTGTTGATGTTGAAAAAACATTCCTATTGCAGAAAAGATGTTTAAGAACTGTTTTTAGAATGTACACAGATGAATCGCTACGTGACGTGTTTAGGGAAAAGCGCTTTTTTACACATACTGGTATTTATATATTAGAACTAAGTCTATTTGTTAAGAATCACCCTGAACATTTCACAAAGCGTTCATGCAAAGATAATGTCAGATCGCAATATAAATATAATATGGTACTGCCAAAAGTTAGCACTCTAATATATAAATAAAGCACATTCATATCTGCGATTAATATCTTTAATCATTTGCCTAACGAAATAAAATGCCTCGAAGGAATTACTTTCAAAAGAAGCCTAAAAAACTTTTTAATAGATAAAGTCTTCTATAATTTGAAAGAATTTTATAACTCTGTAAACCTAAATGTATATTAAAATTTAGTCTAGGATTAAATATTAAAACTTAGTTTATGGTTATATAAATTGTATGCCCGGAAAGGGTAAAACTGTTGATACTCATCAAAAAATTACCTGGTTATACTTCTTGTACCTACACAGTTTACACAATAAATATTTCTGATTTCTGATTTCCAAAGAAAAAATTCGATTCGAAATTAAAGAGCCCAACCATACTATAAATATGGCATTAATTTTCTTTTCAGGAAGTAGGTGATGTAGCGCTTGGCCAGATCCTAGTATGTGGCGCCATCTTCCGCTCGGGCCACATGCTGACCTGCTCGGAGGAGGAACAGAAGGTGCTGCTACAACTGCTGCTCAAGGCCAGCGCTAAGAAGTCATACCTGGGCACTGTGGCGTACTTGATACTGATAGATTTCATTAATGGGGTGAGAATAATTATTTTCATTATTAAAGGCTCACAGTATGCGCGGCGCCGTGCGAATTACCAGTGGACGGTGTACGAGCCCAATTCGAGATGTACAGTTTAGGTATTTGGTACACGCATACTAGAGGTCAAAAAAAATTGTTGAGCCGACCTGCAAAATTTTCCTTAGGCGGGGAGTGTGAAGTCATTTTTTTTTTGTATGGAAAAAAAAACAGATACCTGTCGTGTGTGGTATTAGTATGAAAGGCCTTTGAGGCGATTCTAATAACTACTACATCATTACATTTCAACCATTTTTTTTAAAAACAAAAATATTTTTTTAATACTTAACAAGTTTGGGCTCCTCTAGATCATAGTCTGTGCTCTAGATACGATACGGCTGATTTTTTTTTGTACAATATACCACAAATGATACGTGATATCAGCATTCATATGTAACCCTGAGAAAGCTATTTTGAAATTAATTTCATGTGGCATTTTAGAAAAAAAAACTAAATTACTTCAGTACCTACTATTTCACGAGACTCATGGAACTATACGGTTCAATTTAATAATAATTTCTCAGCTTCAATCTGTCAGCTTCCTAGATAGGGTTACTAACCACTAGGCCGTCTGGACCACTAAACCGGTCGTCAAATGTGCTGAACTGGATTGTTACATTTCTCCTTATATTTTATTGTATATTTAAATTTAACAAAGACTTCTCATTTACAGTTGAATGAAGACCAGTTTTCATCAATAGTGTGGTCGCACATCAAACAAGACTTCAAGAAGGAACTCAAGGAGCACTCCTTGGACTCTCTCTACTTCCTCATGGTTGTCAGCAAAAAGTTTCCGGAAAAGGTGAAGCTTAGAAAGCTGCTGGGTGTTCCTGAAATACTGTGTGAAGACAACATACATGTTATTTGTGAAAAACTTATGGTAAGTTATTTTTCTTCTACAATAAACCAATGTTAATTTAATGGGCATTTAAATTACCATGCATTCCTATATTAAGAACCTCACGGCATTTGCTAGAAATTCCCTGAATAATCGAGATTAACAGTAGTGGTCGTCATAATCAAATGAAAAGTTAGGATTAGTCATTATATCACTATTTAAAAGGTTCGCAAATTTCAATCCGCAACGTAGGCTTCGTCAGGTGCGCACAGGAATAGGTACATCAGCACTAGGCTTCGTCAGACACACACATCAGAGATGAAATCCACAATTTGTTCTCCCTTTTCTTGGTGCTTCAATAGAGTCCTGCTGCTCTATACAATTCTCAGCTCTGTATTTATTACATATGAGTTTTTCTTACAATTTCAGAGTGGCATAGACTTCAACTCTCTAAACCACCCGATATACCACGAAATGGGAGTGAGCATTGCTCAATCCCCTCATCTCCTTCTCTTCTGGACATCAGGCATCGACAGCCAGCTGGTCAAACACAACAGGAACCGGGAAATCGTGGCCGTCAACATGCTCACGACCATTCTAAATAACTTGAAGGATAATGTCGAAGTCATACCTGAGTTGATAAGCAAGAACTTCTTCAAACTCTTCATGGACTGGTTCAAAGGTCTACAGACGGCCAGCAAGATCAGAAATAAACGGGATGACGAGGATGACCATAAAATCATGATCAAGAAAGAGAAAGACCTCCTAAATGCCCTGAACAAAGCTCTAAAGTCAGACAAAGTGGTCAGCAAAGTGAGAGTTGAAGTTCTCAAGAAACTGCTGTTTGATCCTGGTGAATTGAACTTCACTGAAATGACAGGCACCAGCATTGTCAAGTCAATCATAGCTGACCTGGACAAAGATGGTGTAAAGAAATTAGCAAAGAAGTTCAAAGGCGTACTTACAAATAATAACAAGTTTGTTAAAGAAAATGTTGAGAGGAATTGGTTTAACAACGAGAGGATGAGAGCTGCGGAGCTTATTTCGTACCTCGTGAGCCATGAGGCGGTGAAAGACGATACGGAATTCAAACTAACGCATATGAAGCTACTGATGTGCTTTGGTTTCTTCAAGATTAGCAGCGGGGACAATGGCACCGTCAGTAGCGATTTATCAAGTAAGTTGTTCTGGTCTGTCGTGGCGATAGGTCGTCAAGTGAGATTTATTTATTCAACTTACTTGATAAACATAAAATTTAAAACAAATACAAAACCTAAATAAAAGAAAGGTCTCCAAGATGGAGCCCTGTGGCAGGGTTCCCATAAGCCTGGCAGCATTCCCCCTTTGGATAGCTATGCTGATCCGCTGGCCAGGGAATGAGCCAGCCCTACGGTCGCCTGACACCTCGCCCAGCCTTCGGGTTGGTTGCCCAAAAAGGCGGTGGGCATCCGTGCTCCACAGCGTTGTTCTTATAGTTGTGAAAACACTTTAAAACAATTATTAAACGATTTTAACAAAGGGTGTCAACAAATGTCATCTAGATCGTTCAAAACATTAATTCGCCCCACTCCTATCTATGATATGAACAAAACACGATCTATTATGCAATAAGGTGTTGCCGTGAATTTAACGTTCGACATGTATTTTTGTTTTTAGGGTTCCATACCTCAAAAGGAAAAAACGAAACCCTTAAAGGATCACTCGTGTGCCTGTCTGTCAGTCCGTCCGTCTGTCACAGCCAATTTGCTCCAAAACTACTGGACCAATTGAGTTGAAATTTTGTATACATATGTAATGTGTCCCAAAGACAAACGTGTAACGTATATAAACGAATTTTGAACATGGGGGAACACTTCGGAGTAGGTAAGAAAATAAAATAAAATGGTCTCCAAAATATATCGTGTGATATATCAAATAAAAGGGCATATTGTGAGCATCTCAAATATATATATTTTTATAGTAGATAATACCATTAATAAATATTTTTAATCCTCACTAATCATGAACATGTGGTTAGTTTGTGTTAATCCCTGTATTTTCTTCCGCAGCCTGCACCAAGTCATGTTTCTACCGCTGCTTCACGTCCCGCTTCACAAACGTCGACAGTCTAGTGGAGGTCCTTTCATCACTCGCCGACTTCATCAACAACATCCTGCAAAAAGAACAGGTCCGGGACAAACTAGAGAAACAGTTCCCTAAAGAAAACATGGAGTGCTGGGAACTACTAACTGGAGTAACCGGAAAAATACAAAAGAATGAGCCGAAATCTAAAATCGATAAGGTGTTCCTTGTGCTCTTGTATCAGCTGGGTTTGTTTCTGTTCTCTGAGCCAGACCACGTCAAAATGGCAAGAAGCTCCATTAAGGAACTGAAAAGCTGCTACGAACATTACAGGAAAGGGCAGAAGAAAAAGGCAAAGAAAGGTGAAGGCAGCTTAGCAGAAGATGAGCCAGAATGGATAGAAGTGTTAACAGAAGTTCTACTGTCTATTTTGTCCACTGAATCAAGTGTACTCAGATCTGTGGTTCAGTGTGTGTTCAGGCTACTTTGGGAATATATGACGCCTACATCAATTGGTCAGATTCTGTCTGTGTTGGATCCTGACAGTGAAACGAGCCCATTGACAGAAGACAGCGAGTCAGATGATGATGATAAAAGTGAATCTGAGGAAGACAATGATGAAGATGACAAGGAAGGTGAAGTCAGTGAGGACAGTGATGATGATGAAGATGATGACGATAAAGTGACGGTCCCTGACCAGCTCAGAATGGCAGTGCAGAAAGCTCTAGGTGCTGCCGCGCCCGACTCTGACGCAGAAAGCGTGGACGCCGACATGTTAGATGACGAAGATGGGAAAAAACTTGACGAGGCTCTAGCCGAAGCCTTCAGACAGTTTAACCAAGGCAAAGGCAAAAAGTCCAAAAAAGACCGGAAGGACAAAAAGGCGCTCTCCGATTTCAGAATAAGGGCGCTAGACTTGATCGACATTTATCTAGAAAAGGATTTGTCCATGGACATGTGCTTGGGATTGATCGCACCATTGACGCGCTGCCTTGAGTTTTGCATCCTAGACACCCAGTTCAGCGAACTGGAGAACAGAGTACGGAAAACGATCAAAATATTAACGAAGATCCGGAAATTTTCGTCAACAGACGGTATTACTATAGACATCTTATGTGACAATCTAAAATCTGTAATTGATAAGGGATCCAGGTCGCATTTCATGTTCCAAGCGGTAGGCGACGTCATTACACAATTTGCCACATTTATAATACATTGCTATTTAAAGCTCGATACCAACGTTAAAAAGTCGCCTAAAAAACAGAAGAATTCGCCGCTTGTTAAAATTTTTCAGGAAGCACTTCAAAGTTACTTCCAAAATCGGAACTGTCTGTTGCCTATAATTTTCTTCCACAACGTTTTACAGACAGAATGGAACGGGAACTATCAACTAGTGCCTGTAATAGTTGACAACGTTTTTAACGACAGTGTCAGGCAGTTCCGTCGTAACGAAGGTTTAGAACTGTTGACGGGTTTCTACCGATCTTTAAAACGCTCCAAGCCGACTGGCGAAGCGTTGAACAAATTGAATGATATGGAAAGCAATTTTCAAAACAAACTAACAAGTACTTTAAAAAACGAGAGCGGGTTTGAAGCTAAAAATAACTTCTTCACTGTCCTAAAGAAGTTGATAAATACAATGAAGATGTTTCACGAAAGTTGCCATATTCCTTCAAATATAAACTTCAAGTTAATGGTGGATTTAGTAGGAACTTTTAAAGGTACAAAATGTAAAAACAAAAACCAGACAAAGGAACCTAAGCAGCAGCAGAATCAGCAACCCAAACAGAACCAGCAAAATAAGAAACAAAACTCTAATAAAAAGAAAAAGCGGAAATTAGAGAAAATTAATGGTCATGCAGAACCCACAGGCAAGAAGATGAAGAAGAGTTCTGAAAGTGAATAAAAAAAAAACTTTAGTTAGATTTTTTATTTTTTTCGAATACAATTTTATTAAATCGAAACTTGTGCTTATTTTGGTTTCATGGTAGATCTCCTATTTTATCGTCTGAATATTGCAGTCCTTAGGATCCAGTAATTTACGTACTTTCTGCTATACCTGTACTTAGCGTGTCAAAAATATCCCGGTTTTCAAAATTGAATGGATTTTGCTTCAATATTTACGTGATACGGATCGTGATGTGACTGTATCGCGTGATAATAATAACCGTGTAATAGGCCCTATAGAATTGCTACTTGTATAGGTAAATGTAAATACAGTACATGAACGATGTACCTATTCGCCGTTTCCACCGTATAACTAAAGGTTTTTCACGATGCGTGTCCAAAACAGAAAAAAACCGGCCAAGAGCGTGTCGGGCCACGCTCAGTGTAGGGTTCCGTAGTTTTTGTAATTTTTTCAAAAACTATTCAACCTATCAAGTTCAAAATAATTTTCCTACAAAGTTTTTATAAAGTTCTACTTTTGAGATTTTTTCATATTTTTAAAACTTATGGTTCAAAAGTTAGAGGGGGGGGACACATTTTTTTTTTACTTCTGGAGCGATTATTTCCGAAAATATTAACATTATCAAAAAATGATTTTAGTAAACCCCTATTTATTTTTAAATACCTATCTTACAATATATCACACGTTAGGGTTAAAATGAAAAAAAAACACTCCCCACTTTACGTATAGGGGAGGTACCCTAATAAAATATTTTTTTCCACTTTTTATTTTACCACTTTGTCGGCGTAATTGATATACATATTAGTACCAAATTTCAGCTTTCTAGTGCTAACGGTCACTGAGATTATCCGCGGACGGACGGACAGACATGGCGAAACTATAAGGGTTCCTAGTTGACTACGGAACCCTAAAAAGAGTGGAAAAAAGTAGTAGGATAGTGGAGCTAGCATGCTAGTATAAGATGGATGCATCTCTAAGCTACTCGCCATTCACAGGAATAATTGGTGAGACTATTTTCTCTGCAGGCTTACCTACCTTGATCAAAAGCGACAGGTTCAAACTACGAAATCTTTAAGAATCACGAAAAGTTGATTTTAAGTCGCATTCTCAGCTCAGAGTAAGGATTACTCTGATAGACAGTCACCGTGGTTCCGTTTTCGCCGTTTCCGTTTTAGCAGAGAAACACAGATAGGTAATAGATTTCTAATGTGATGTCGCCAATAAACATATTTTATTGCGCTTACAATGTAAACGCTGGCTGAACCCTACGAGATAAATCAAAATAATGTACTACAGTATATGTCTATCATAACATAGCGGTTGCGGCGGTACCGGCCGGGTTGTATATAAAGACATTCTGTATCATATAATTAGTATTAGCATTGCACCCGTACGAAGCCGGGGCGGGTCGCTAGTATACCATAATCAACTTCAACTTCGAGTATAAAGTGTCCGATTGTAACGACAGTTGGTGCTACATGGGCATTTAACATGATCTTCGTCTTGTACATATTCAGCTTAAGACCAACTCTCTCGGAGGTTTTACCAAGGTCATTGAGCATGGTACTCGTACTTGAATCCTGTATGGTCTCAGCCAAGACTACTGTATCGTCAGCAAACCGAAGGTGAGTGATGTACTCGCCGTTTATGTTGATAGGCATCAATATAAACGCCTAGGTTGCCTAGGCTTCTCCAGTCCAAAGTCTTGAAAACATCCTCCAGTGCAGCGGAGAACATTTTGGGAGAAATAGCATCTCCCTGCCTGACTCGCGGCTACAACGGAATATAGGTATCGAGTTCTGGTCCTGGAGTCGGACTCACATAGTGGCGTTGTCGTACAAACACTTCACCTTCACTTTACTTCGATAATAGCGGTAGTCTACTTGGCACCGCTGGAGACATTGTAGTACAGCCCAGGTTACAACCGAATTCAAGGCCTTCTCTTAGGCTGGGTTGCACCGACTTACGATCACAGACCGATCAATGTTAAATATGGCGCCGGCAGCTGTCATCCCATAGAAATTTGTCAAACTTTCCATACATTCAGTTTTTTACGAACACAGCTTACGATTACAGACGGTTTGGTGCAACCCAACCTTAGGCTGGGTTGCACCGACTTAGGGATGACAGCTGCCGGCGCCATATTTAACGTTGATCAGTCTGTGATCGTAAGTCGGTGCAACCCAGCCTAAGTCTACAAACGGCAAACAGCCCTCTGTTTGTGCAGCTGTGTTGTAGGGAACAGGTTATACTCCTCAGTCTACTGTAAAAACTGACGAAGCGTATGGATATAAGTTGATAATGTTCGACTCTACATAAACACAGGCGCAGTAGTAGTGAACCACGACTGTCATAAAATTATTACTAACATATTTTTTTGACCGAGCGAGCGAAGCGTCTCCGTTTCAGCTTTCGACAAAAATTCTTTCGTATGTCTGTCTGTTTGAATGTTCTCCTCTACAGGTCGCACTTCTCAACCGATTCTCGTGAAATTTTGTGAGCATGTTCGATAATTATATAGGTTTAATTATGTTTTTGTCGAGACGGTTTTTTTAAATTTTGAAATTTAAAAAAATATTTTTTTTGCGGGGTCTACAGCTCACAGAGCCACTAGTTTTAAGCTTTATTGTAATAGCTAACACTTTAGGAGCCACGAGCCTGGAAAAAACGTTAATTTAATTTAATAAAATACAGACAGAATATTTTTTGGTGGTTTAATTTATTCGTCAAAAGTTAAAAGCATTGCGACGTTTTTACTTTTTTACTATTTATGCGAAAGATTACCGTATTATTGTTTAAAAAATACCAGAAATGATTTTTACATAAAGATGATAAAATAATCAATATGGTATATGAAATAATACCAAACTTGCCACGATAGCTACCTGGGTAGATTTATTAAAAGAAGATTAGCTAGAAAGATAGATCGTGTATAAATTTTAAAAGGGTCGGCAACGCGAATGTGACACTTCTGGAGTTGCAGGCGTCCATAGGCTGCGGTGACCGCTTACCATTAGGCGGGCCGTACGCTTGTTTGCCACTGACGTGGTATTAAAAAAAAGACGGCCGGAATTAATGTGGTGAAGCTCATAGCTTAATAAAAATATTCAAGTGCAAAGCAGTAGATCTCCTATATATCTACAATTTATGGTAATAAACATTTCATTTATAATTTTACCATGTTTGGTTCCATTTCTGCAGGGGTTCAGTTCAGTTGTTATACTGTCATTTTTATATTGTGGCACTATGACCATAATTTATTTGTTAATTACGACTTTTTCGTTTGGGTTTTATTGCCCTTCTTAAATAACTTGCAACAATTATATAAATTCGTCAAAAACTGATTGTTTGGTGCACGAAACAGTCGCGGATAAAACTGACACAGGTCCGTTGTCCGTAAGCGCCAGCGCAAAGAGAATATAATCACTACGTTACGTTCAGCGCGCGACTGATCGGGCTTGCCGAGCCTCCGCGCTCGCGCATTTTGTAGGTATTTAAACATATTAATTAATACAATCATTTTATCTATTTAAATTCTGCAAAAATGTCTCTTGACGACCTAGCCTTAACGATTTTTGCGCCTGGCCCGGGTCCTGAATTATGAAACGAGATTCAAATATTTCCACCATTTTCAAACACGTATACTCGTAACGTAGCCAACATATAGAAAAATATGCTACATTGGGTGCAATGTTGGTGGACATGCCACTATACACATTTTTATTCTCTAATAAATAAATAAGATCAAGACTTAGTATTAATAAGCTGTTGAACTTTTACTGATAATAATATTTTTGTTTTAAATTATATAATATATACAAACGTTAAAGAAGTTTTAAAGCATACAGCATGTTTATTCACATTTGGAGGTTAAAATTGTTCTATGGCAACATTAGCGTCAATTTCACCGGAAACAAGCAACTCATATGTTTCACAACCTGCCCAAAACTCAGCCAGCCATCTTTTGTGAAAAATCATTTTATTTCGTGTCGCCTGGGTAAATTTCGCAATTGTAATTAATGTCAGAGCCACAGTCTTCGCTTTTGTTAAAAAAGCAGCTAGCAGGTATGTGTTACAAATAATTCCAGAGGCTATATTTTACATCACACTAGCGTGAGCGTCAGACGACATATTCGTACATTCATTGACCTCCGTGGGTCGAATATTGAGAATCGTCGTGGGATAAATCACCACGATGTGAACGTGTGTGTTAACAACGTGGTATTTGACATATTATTCTCAAATATTTTTTACGAGAATCAGGTTTACGTTAAAAATCAATATTCGTCGTAATAAGTGACGTGCAGTGCAGTGCCAGTGTGAGGAACGTTTTCACTGTTTTTATATTTAGTCTTCGTTCACTGACGATCCCACCTATTCTCTTATTGTACGCATTATTAGTAAGAAAAAGGATTTTCATTTAATAGTCTTGAGTGTGCTAGATAAAGTAATTATGAAATTGCACTATCATTGTATTGAGTTTTGTTTCAGAACTGAACAAAAATCCGGTGGAAGGCTTTTCTGCTGGATTGATAGACGACAATGACATATATAGATGGGAAGTCCTTATCATTGGTCCTCCGGACACCTTATAGTGAGTAACAAGTATTGTATTCTAGCAAGTTAGCTTTCTAAAACAAACTAACGTTATCTGTGACACCCTTTGTTTTAGTTTAACTGATAAACGCGGGTTAAAAACCCAGAAATACGTTTTGAAATACTATTACAGTGCTATTTGTTTGATTCTTATTTCCAGCGAGGGTGGTTTCTTCAAAGCACACTTACATTTTCCAAAGGAATATCCTCTGAGACCGCCACGGATGAAATTTGTTACTGAAATATGGCACCCTAATAGTAAGTACAGATTTATTAAGCCTGTTTACCTCGGTAATTTTTATAATAATTAAATAAATGAGAAGCTGAAATGCTCTATGGTGGTATGGTAATTATTGAGCATGTATCTTATGGCATCTTTAGCTTAACACTTTCATAGTCGGCTAGTGCTACATGCTACGCTCGTAGGCCGTAGCCACGTATTTCTTGTATATAGCCCGTAGCAGCTACAAACAGAGTATCTGACAATTGGGTTCTCAGCTCTGAATATGTTAAACAGTTATTGGGGCATACTTTGGGACTAGTTTTTCATTTGGCTGGAGCTAAGAAGCCCCAATATATGTGAGCCTTAGGCAACTGCCTAGACTGGGAGCCACTTGCTTCACACAGTGGCTCCCTTTCACAAATAAATATAACACAACTGTGATTTAGTGATTATGAACTATAAAAATCATGAAGTCAGAGCAATCTGTGAGTTTGCAGTTGAAAAAGGAGAGAGACATGGAGACCTTTCTCCAATACTATTTATTAAGTGCTCAAAGAAATTTTCAGACATATAATGGGAAAACAAAGGCATACGGATATTAAATAAAAAAAACCGACACATTTAAGATTTGCCACTGACATCACACTTTAGTAAAACAGCCCAAGACCTGGCAACAATACTACGAAATCCAGAAAGTGGAAAGTCAAGTTTATTTGGGCAAAATCTTTTGACGGCAATGATAAAGAAAATTAAGTAGACAGAAGAATAAATACTTGGCAAAAATATTGGTTGAGTGAAGAAATCCTGAAAGGAAAATATGAGGATGTAGCAAGATACAAAAACAAGCCGTGGACTCCTCTTCTAACAACTAAATGGCAAGGCCCGCTAGGCAATAGGAGCAGAAAGACAATGGACGCTTCTAACAACTAAACAGCAAGGCAAGGCCCCTTAGGCAAAATAAGTGTGGAAGACAAAGGAAAAGATGGACCAACAACATCATATATATTGCAGGAATGAATTGGATCTATGTTGCCATACACAAATGCAAATGGAAACAGATGGACCATCATGTGCCCTGAAGAGATTAAGTTTCTTGAGTTCAGCAAAATCCTGCAATTCTTTGAAATAGCAGGCCTTGACGGAATTGTAGAAGGTGGCGATCACAATAGATCAGCAGTGGTTGCAGCAATAATAATAATGGTGGCCTGTTTAGCCTAGTTGGTAGTGACACTGCCTCCGAAGCTAGAGGCCCGGGTTCGAATCCGGGCCAGGGCATTATTTTTGCATTTAGCACGGATATTTGTTCTTGGGCCTTGGATGTATTTAAGTATGTAGTTATCTATATAAGTATGTATATCGTTGTCTAGTACCCATAGTACAAGCTTTGCTCAGTTTGGGACTAGGTCAATTTGTGTAACATTGTCCCCCAATATATAAAAAAATTAAAAAATGTATATAGTTGCCTAACACCCCCGTAATATAAGCGTTGGGACTAGGTTCAGTTGTGTTAGATTGGCCACAAATATTTATTTATTATTATAAAAAATATATGTAATTCCAGTTGAAAAGAATGGTGATGTCTGCATATCAATACTGCACGAGCCCGGAGACGACAAGTGGGGCTACGAGAAGGCGTCAGAGCGGTGGCTGCCTGTTCACACTGTGGAGACGATCCTGATCAGTGTCATCTCGATGCTGGCCGACCCCAATGACGAGAGCCCCGCCAATGTAGATGCTGCGGTAAGTCTTTATTTTTTTATTATTATTATATTCTGCAGACACCTAGCCTATCTATCGGTGCTAGCGACTCCAGAGGGTGTCAAAAAGACTTGCTAACTTTTAAATAATTTGTTGTATAGTCAGCTAGGGACAAGGTAGGTTACTCAGTAAACACAATGCATCCTTAGGGGCCAATAATGTGTAGATATGATTTTTTTTTATCAAATAATTGGTAGGTATATTCAGCCTACACGATAATGATGATATCAATATAATGGGAAATAATTATAATAATTAAAGCATTAGAAGTCTCTTAACTAAATTAAATCATTAGACTTGTCATGATAATTTGACTAGTTTCCAAAATGGGTTAGGGTCCCAATACAATTATCAAATCACAATAATAACTTGAATAAAAGGATAATTTCTTGAGGCCTATCAATAATACTATTGTAATAAAGGATCATGGGCAACTACGTATCCCAATAAAAATATATATGTGGACCAAAAACCAACAGTGCTAAGAGTTATGTCATCATTCATTAAATAGGTATTTACGTGTACTTCATTTGATTCTATGGGTGCCAAGTTCAGTTCCATTGCAGAACTGAGATATTCATATTTTAGTCAAAGTAAATATGATGCTAATAGTAGATTTAACCCTTTGAACGCCAAGAACATATAAAGTGGTCGTGTGTCGTCGTGCCCACCACGCCAACAACCACTAAAAAGGTCGGAGTGAAGGTTTACTTTGATCATGAAAAAAATCTATTATGAATTATTTTTATTAGTTTAAACGTTACATCAATTTTTGATACCTTGGTGTCTGACTTTTCACTTCATTCAAATATGAAGGTGTTCAAAGGGTTAAAGATCTATTTATTGACCTAATTCTCAGCTTTTTTGTTTTTAGGACAATTTTGACGCAATTTATTCTTTAGTCAAGAATGAATACGAGCTAATAGTGGATTTAAAAACCTATTTTATTACCTCTCAGCTCTGTTGGTTTTTGGTCCATTTTGATGCATAGTCCTTTACCTGATTATGATTACAGACAAGGTTTCTGAAGAGCGCGCGAAGTCCTAAGTTTGAGCCCTTAAAACTTTATCATGTTATATAAAAACCTAGTTGTTTAAATATTTTTTCACACCCGTAATATATCGTTTTTGTGGCCTACGGCCTCAAATGTTCGTTATTTTGTTCATGAACATTTGTATAGGTGAAAAACTTAAGTAAGTCACCTGTTGTATGTATAATAGTTGTGACGTGTTCGAATAGCCGTTTGTTTTGTTTGTGTTGCACATTTTAAATATGTAATGTCTATCCGAACACGTCACAACTATTATACAACAGTTGACTTACTTAAGTTTTTCACCTATAACTCATTCTTATTCATATCCTATTTTTCAACATATGGATAGAACATGCGGATTTTCCTTCGATCAATAATAAACCTAGATACACTATCACCTGCAAATTCAAGTCGAAAAAGTGTCCGAATTTCATTGCGACTGTGTGCGTGTATAGGAGACACACAAAAAAAAGTAATGCGATTTGTACCATTTCCTTTTATTCGATATTAAGCCTTACATCACAAGCATAACGTTTTATTTTGAATGATAGTGTTTGGCGGTTATAAAATTACAAAATGCACGTATCGATTGTGGAAAATTTCCACAAAAGTCCGCATTATGTTAACAGATTGTACACCGTAAATCAAGAGCAATTAGGTTCAGTTTCGTTTCTGTTGATTTTCCACTGATTAGATGTCAACATTGGAACAGAGGCCGTATCGTGTGCCGTGGAGTCGAAATTGTTTTTTTTTAATAGGCATCGGTGGAATACAAGCATACGACTTGTCAGGTGGTAACGTCGATTTATACCACCACGACCACTTTGGCTTAGTTGATAGCGACCCTGTCTGTCTATTAAGTAGGACGTCTCGGATTCGATTCCCGGTCAGGGCATTTATTTGTATGGTAAGCAATTGAGCATGAATATTTGTTCCTGAGTCTTGGATGTTTTTAAGTATTTAAGTATGTATTTATTTATATTTAAATATAAGTAGTATATATTATGTAGTAGCCATATTACAAGCTTTATTAAGTTTGGGACTATGTCGATTTGTATAAGATTGTAACCTCATTGTTTTTTTCTCACCTCATTTAAATCATCACGAACAATTTGCTTTAACTAAATGTTACAAGGGCATTTTCAGAAATAAGTGTACCCAATTAGCGTGAGTTGTTAAAAAAAGTTAATCAATGTCAGTTTAGTGACAATAATTAAGAAATAAATTTAAATGAAAACTGAATACATAGTTTATTTTTATCAGTTATATGCGTAAAACAAAATTCTGAAAAATGACAGGAACAAACCACGCTAGAATCATTTGGTTTAAAATATTCTTCACCTCTTTCTTTAGCTATAATTTGCCTCCATTTATCTCTCTCAATTTCATTTTTTGGAAAACTGTAATAAGGTTAATAGTAAGTTAGGTTAGTAAGCTACATGTAAGTGAAAACCGTATCAAAATGAGTAAAAAAGTTTTTGATTTAAACAACGTATATTGAGCAGAGCGACATGTCAGACAAACAAACTGTTACCACCCGATTTTGATATATGAATAAAGTAAAATACAAATACACTCCATACATAATTATGTGTGTACAATAAAAACAATACATGTAAACTTCCGTAAAAAAGTTTTCAGTCTTCGACTCCTTTCATTCGAAATTTTACTATAGTCCAATTCGTCCGTTCTCCGTTTCGTTTCAATATACGACTAACTCAACGTGAGGGAAAGAGACAGCAGCGTAGCTGGTTGGCTGTTTGAGTATTTCAAATATTTACATAAAATATTTTTTATAAGCGTGTTATGGCCTGACATAACTACAAATTCAATAAATTATGAAACTTTAAATAAATACTCATCGAAAATACGAAATTCCATCCTTTTTTAACGTCGTTAACGTGTTGTTTTTGCACTTTTTCACGGAGCACTTAGGCATGTTGACTCGCCGATGGCTAGCGCGCGACTGTGAACGCAAGAGTGCTTAAACGGAATTTAAGCACTCTTGAGCGTGGACGCCGTTGACAGGCAAATAGTGTATCTAGGTTTATTATTGATCGAAGGGATTTTCTCATTATTGTTGAATTATTTGAAAAAATTACACCTCGCCGAGGTTCTTACACCAGTTCTTCTCGTGGCAGAGGGTTATTTTTCCGAACTGGTGGTAGTTGATTGACGTTCATAGGTGCATGTAATATGCCTAATTTGAAGAATAAATTATTATATTTTCCAGCATTTATCGAAAGGAGTCTTAACACATCCTTACTCATACAGTAATAAACATGTTTTGTGTTATATTATGATGCTGCTACTAACTACATATATTATAGTGCTGACTGAACTTGAGATTGTTTGTGTTTGCTTTATTTACTTTTGATTATTAGACAGCCCAATCTACCAGGACCAGAGAGAGGATAAAAAATAATTTTGAAGGAAGAAGTTCATGTATGAAATAAATAACCAAAACTCATAACATAACAAATACTTACTTAAATCAAATAAAGCTTGTATCTCAGCATCATTTCAGTACTAAGATGCAAGTTTTCTAAGAGTAATGACAGATTTGCCAGTGAATTTTGGCTGTCAACCTACGAGATACTCTCTTCTCTCTGCCAGACGGCATACATTTTATTAGTACTAATATTATTTATTATTAGTACTATTGATATTTAAGGAGCCTTTTCCTTTAAATTTTTCAGTTAACTGTTTATTAACATAACACCCCTTTGTGAATTCGCATGAGATTGCACCTGGAGCCTTGGTCAATATAGAAGTCTCATTCTGAGATGTAAAGCATGGTGATAGAGGATAGAGGACCAAACATATCTTTCATTTCTGAACAATTCTAAATTACATTTGGTGTATTGCATATTGCATGGCCCCAAAACACAAATTTTTTTTTTTTAATTTGTCATATTTACCAATTACAGAAAGAATGGAGAGATCGGTATTCGGATTTCAAAAAGAAAGTTGCCAGATGTGTTAGGAAAAGTCAAGAAGATTGCTTTTAGGAATGGATGGGCAGTAGTAGATGGCATACTGTATGTTGGAAAAGGGCCGCATGACAGTACATACCCGCAGCACTGAACACCGGCCGCCGGCCCCCCCAGACAACAGACCACACAAGTAGAACACCGCTCATTCTGCTTCTCTTTACAGAAGGAATGGAGAGAATCATATTCGGAGTTTAAAAGAAAAGTAGCACAGTGTGTAAGAAAGAGTCAAGAGGATTGTTCCTAAATAACAGTGCCCTTTTTCATTGATTTAGTTGGATAGAGTGAGTGTTTGGTGATGCACCTAGACAATGCGCCCCCCCCCCCATCCGGGCCAGAGACAATATTGAAATTGATTTAAAATAAATACTTATTGTAATTAAATGGTATTGTAATTACGGTAAAGTTGCCACATCAAATAATAAATTTAAATAGAATTTGAAGTCTTTTTCATCTTTTTTAAGACATGTTAGCTAGCTATTATTATGGTAATAAAATGTGTATTGTAATTTTTGATAGAAAAACAAATCTGCATTTTGTTCTTTTACTTCCATATGCTTTGTTGATCTCTGTACAGTTGAACCAAATGTGAAGTGATTTAACAACGTTTATTTATTGTGTTGTGATACTTCTTGCATAAGATCATAGACCACTGTAATGGAACTTGTAGAATTTTATCAAAACTGAAATATAAAAAAAATGCAAAAGCTAACTTCGATATTTCAATTTTAACTTTCTATTATACTTAGTCCAGCCAGCAAATGAATTTAGGAAATTGATATAGCTGATGCTTATTTTAGTGATAAATTTAATACCTATTTATATGTTTTTTCTCTAAAAACACTGTAAAATTACCAAATGTATTAATTCTACCTTGTCTTCACTATGACCTACTCATCGGGACGCTATGGCTCCGTCGCCCTTACATTTTGACGTCGCCAAGCAGTCGCTAGATGAATGGGATATACAATACATCTCAGTATGAATGACTACCGTCGCCGACGAGGTCGCTATGGCGCCCAGGTGAGTAGGTCTAAGGTACGGTCACGGACTTTAATTGTTGAGCCATTTAGAGCTCACTTTATACTGGACACTTTATTGCCAACTATGATGACCAGTATGAAGGGAGCTCTAAATGGCTCAACAATTAAAGTCTGAGTGTACAGTCGCGGAATGAAAAGGTTCGTCACTTTTCGACCTTAACGGCATTAAAATAGAGTTGAAACGTGACGAACGTTCATTCCGCAACGTTACATGCATAAATTTGTTATATCCAACTAAATATTGTACTAGCATTGGGTTAACATACATTATGTGCATAAATAACATTTAAGTTCAAGTAATTCTTGTCAAGGTAAATTGCGGGTACAAATTAGTAGTCATATGAATTGCATTTGGGAATTTCTCAGTCACACACTTGGAAGAGGCCACATGTACTATCAGCTGCAGAGAATCGTGACCCCCCTCCCCCTGCATACAAAACTTCTATGCAGGGGGGTCACGTTTCTCTGCAGCTGACTACTATCCCCAATTCAGTTAGGCCGTCTAAAAAATAATTGAGTGTTGCCACTAATGGTCACCCGAGATGTGTTTAGTAATAAGTCAAATAAACTCGAGACCAATGAAAGCAGGTCAATTTGTATAATAACTGAAGACAAAGTGTGTCCGCTTTCATTGCTCTTGACGAATTCTATTGATTTCTACCAATTGCTCATGTATTAAGGCCGGAATGACACGGTTTCTGTGATGAGAGCTGCTCGTTCCCGTGATACATTTTTCTTTAGCAAATGCATATCAGATTCTCAATACGTCAGATTCCCATAAATTACATCTATTATTCAATTTTAGCTCAGGTATCCTTGTGTTTGCAGTCTGGTATATTGGGAATGTGGTGAAGCGAGAATACGGTATTTCACCGATAACCAAATCGGCAACTTTACAAAACGTAAAAAAGGCTTGGTTAGTATGAAGTTTGTAGGGAAATGTGCCTAATGAATGACGTCATAATTTGCTATGATTAACGCAGTTTGATTCGTGTTTATGTATTTAATCTTTAAAATTGCATTAATGAGCTGAAGTTTGATTTTTTCAAGTATTTTCGTATGATTTGTTTATTGGTAACGTAAAAGAAAAAAAAATATTGGTTTGTAACGCAAAAGAAAAAAAATATTGGATTGTTAATTGGTAACGTAAAAGAAAAAAAAAGTCGTGAAATACCTTATTTAGTTAGTGATATTATAGGAACAGCAACAGTTCTTGGTTGCGTGGGTGCAGGCTACCTCGTCAACCGCCTCAGAGACTTGTGTACGCTCCGCTTAACTTTGGTTTTGTTTGGTGACAATTGTGAGGTGGAAATTGGCAATACCTTGCATACCTACCGCTTGGAACGTGTGTACAATATTTTTACCTGTGTATGTATATTTTTTACTATAAAATATTAATGCAGTAAAATTTCGAAATTTTATTTATACACCTTGAAATTCAAAATTATATACATATGAGTAAGGGTATTTTAACGACAACTGTTGGCCCAACAGTGTTGGGTCTTGAGCACATTACAGGTATACTATCTATTTGAACTATGAAGTTCAGGTATGATGACATAAATTGTACTGGGTTGACAGCTGTCACGGACTTCATAGCTGAAATTGGCTGAAATAGATAGTAGTGAAAAAATATTTTTGACAGGCTTGGTAAAATTAAATTTTACGCCAATATTGAAGTATGACAGAAGAAACTTCCCAGTTCATTCCCAGTAGTCTCGTGGAAAATGTTCCGTAGTGGAACCAGTGAAACTTTTTCCCAATAGTGCCTTCAACGGTACAGAGTGGTAGTTAGGTGCGACGACAAGCGAAGCGAAGAGGAGTGTTAGCAGAACTGCGACCCTAAAAGGCGCGAGCGTGCCGAAGCGAAGCGCCACAACTGAACATTGGGAACGGAACTATTGGGAAAAAAAGTTTCACTAGTTCCGCCATGGAACTCCTTCCACGGGACTACTGGGAATAAACGGTGCACCCCGCCCTTTATCTGTAAACTGAAAAATAAATATTCAAAAGTATTTATGAGACTTAATTTAATTTCCTGGAGAAATCCATCTAAGGGGAATAATCGTAAAATTAGTGCCTACGCCAATCTTTAGGTGACATAGAGGACCGCCGGGCGCGAAATTAGAAAGCCAGCTATATGAGTCAAAATTGAGAAAACTGATTTAGATTTTGGTCAGGCAAAACCTTGACAAAACCCTGATCTGTTGGCTTTTTCCTCGTGGTCAAACTGATTTGCCAAACTGGTTTGGCCACGAGGAAATGCGATTCCTCGTGGCCAAACACAGTATTGTCATCCTCCTGTATATGTCTAGATTGTCTAGTGTTTACACGCAGAAACTCTTTTGAAGAGTTTTAGCACTTAAACATAATGACACTTACTAGTGAAACTTTTTTTCCCAATAGTTCCGTTCCCAATGTTCAGTTGTGGCGCTTCGCCGGCCGCTGCCGCGGCACGCTCGCTTCGCTCGCTCGGCTCGCGCGTTGTAGGGTCACAGTTCTACTAACACTCCTCCTCGCTTCGCTCGTCGTCGTACCTAACTACCACTCTGTACCGTTGACGGAACTATTGGGAAAAAAAGTCTCACTAGTTCCACCACGGAACTACTTCCACGGGACTATTGACAATATAAATAATCTGGCATGGAATTGTCTGCGACTCACAATGTCTGTTTTGACTATGTATACTAAAAAGTTTCAATATGGACTATTAAGTGATGTTTGTTCTATTTTTTTTCTATTTATTCAACGTTTGATATAGGGTGTGGACATTTGTTACAATTACGTGAAATAATACGCAGTTTGACCACTAGGAATCGCATTTCCTCGTGGCCAAACCAGTTTGGCAAATCAGTTTGACCACGAGGAAAAAGCTGATCTGTTATAGTATCGAGTGAAATCGCGTAGACTTAGTTAACTAAATTTATACTGGCATTGCAGCAACAAATGCTGCAAGTAACAAGGTATAGGCCGGTTACGCGACTAGCGCCAGTTTGCGACCACCTGATGGACGATATTTTTTCAATTAAAGATATTAATTTATTTACAAACTCTTTTAGTGATTGATTGGGAATCCAATAAGAAAACGAGAGAATATCCTTTCAGTTCATCAACTCATTCGTTCATTTTGAAGGGGACGGAAACTCCAATGCTGAACTTCATGATGATAATACTGAAAATGACTTATTACGGACTACGGTAATGGGTGCTGACCAGAATAATGAAAGAACGAAGCCGAGCGATCTCAAAGCATACTCGGCCAAGCACCTAACCGACATACCGACCCTATTATAGGCTTTGCAAAAATTTACTCCACGGACTTTGGGTTAAGACCGGGAACGGTGATGAAGAGGTTGAGGTACTGCAGGTGCATCATGGTTGCCATTTTATCACTTATCGTCGTGGATAAGACATTCATCACGTTCTGACAAGTATATGAGTGCGAGAGTGACGGGCGTCTTATTCACAACGATAAGTGATAAAATAGCAACTGGACTAGATAAGTTCGCCACTGCGCCATCTTTAAGAGTTCATCATATCAGCAGGACGTCCACTGCTAGGCCTCCCCCAGAGTGGAACAATGAGTGGTCCTGCGCCACCCGCATCCAGCGTTCAGGTCATCAGAGAACCTTGTGGGGGGCCTGGTAATTGGTTGTGGTCGCCTGCCGTTCTATCCGCTCTTCGCCTGAAGTTCACACATGCCATGAGGAACCTTATGGACGCCAACGACTGATATATCCGCACTATCAGTTCAACGCCCACGACGGATATATCCGTCTAGGCGTGCAGTACGATATCAACCTACATGCATTCCTATAGGGTTCAATTTCGCGTTTGACATGCCGATGTCATGGCGTCTGAGTGATAACTTTTGCATAATTGACAGAGCATTGGAAAAGGACACTGGTTTCGTTTAATAAGGGATTTCCTATTCCCACCTCTACAATAATAGAAATGGAAAAGTAGCCGTCATTTTGAACTTTTTGTATACCCCTTAATAGTTCACTGGTAAAATAGTTACCACCTGATTTTGAACCTTATTGCTGTAAGATAAGATGGAAAACCAATGAAAAATCAGATTACCCTCTGCCCTAGTAAGGGATACTGGACTGTTGTTTCTAATGTGGTTCAAATAGAAGTACCAGAACTACTCTCTATCTAATCGAAACATTACAAACCATTGTACAAAGAAGATAATTTAATACAATTCTACAATAACTTAACAAATAACAGGTAAATCACAGTCAAGACTCAGGATCCGAGTCTTCGGCTAACACAGTGCCTTGTAACAAAGTCATATCAATAGTTTGTTCAAAACACCTTTTAAATACTTTCCGCACGAACGCCACAGCTGTGGGCGAGGGTGGTATTACATCACAGTCCACATCAAGCTGATGGTTATTTATACTATTTTCTTTGCCAACAGCCTCCGTATTTAGTACTGCAGGTTCTTCAGGAATATCGATGAAATTGAAAAGATGAGAGTCTTCCTCTAAACATTTGGATATGTCTGTATTTAAGTTTGGTTTCTTTTTTGCTGATCCATGACTAGTATTTGCATCTTTCCTCTTAGTTCTCTCGGTTCTTGTAGTGTTCTGTGTGGTGTTCTGAGATCCACTGTCAGCTTTGGATGTTGCAAGAACAAAATGAGCCTCAAATGTTGCGCCATTGTGCACTATGAACACAACAGGCCGGCCTGTTGTCTCAAAATGAATTTGGATAGGCAGATTTAACGCTTCGGCAAATGCTAACAGTGCTTTAAACTCCTTTAAAGTGAATGTGATCATTGTGTCTGTTCCTATGGTGTAACTGTCAAATTCTGCAGGTTTTAACATGACTTGAGTCCGAATGATTTTGGTGAGGTCACCGGCAGTGTCGATGTAGTTCCGAAGGAGCATGTTCTGGGCAGTTACTTCTAGTGTCACTTGATCATCTGAATTTTGAAAGTTGCTTAATGCTTCCGAAAGTATTTTCTGAGGTGATGTTATTCTGAAAAAGGAGTAATATGAGTATTATTTCGTTATTAATATAACTCTTAATTTTTCATTTCAACACCAAGGAAACCCAAAATGTGTTACATACTGTCTTGCCCAAAGCACCAAGCAGGGTTGGGCAGTATTTCAAATACGTATTTAAAATACAAATACGTATTTTGTATTTGTATTTCAAATACTACTTGGAAAAGTATTTTGTATCTGGTATTTCAAATACCACACTCACATGTATTTTGTATTTTAACTACTTGAAGTTCTAAAATACATTTGCACAAAAATACATTTTATTAAATTGTATAATGAAGGTGGCAACACTGAGTGTAAGTTTCAACGTCAAGTGTGAATCCACATCAATTCAGCATTTAGGCTGTTTAGTTTGTTAAGCGGTTTTTGCTATTTCTGAGAATTTGATCCAGACCAGATACTTAATTTTACGGGGTATAGATGTTGGATTTAAATTTACGTCCACCTCACAGAACAATGTGATGGCGGTGGTTACAGTGGAAGTTCAATGACTTATCCAATAATTAGTGTTACATACCAATTTAATTTTGTGGCTTTTATCTATATAATATTATGATGTTATCAAGATAAACTTGTATCAGTGCTGTACATGTTTAGTTCTTGGTTTGCCTATAAATCGTATCTCCACTCAATTGTTCAAAGGTTAGCTGAAAGAAATCCCTTATAGGGATAAGCTCGCCTTTGTACATATGTCAAGTGTTCTTGCAATTACTGTTTTATTGTTGTGTTTCACTCGTGTACAATAAAGAATTATACATACATACATACAATTGTACCAAAATGGTTCAACAGAACACATGCGATCACACATTCACATTCCTCGAAAACCATTTGACAAAGAAAGCTGAAATTTGGATATATATGGCAATTGATGGCCTAATTTCATACCTAAAGGCAAAATGGTGTTTGCCCCATTTAAGGTGTAAGTTTGGGGAAAATAAGGGTTCCAGTTTTTGCACTACATACAGTATAGAGTACTACAACCAGTATGTATGTATTCACACATCTCTAAAAAATAAGCACTGCTCAAGGGTCAGAGCTGTCATATTTTTTAGGAGAGTTATTATTACTTTTATTAATCTTTTTCTTACATAAAAAAATGACCTATATTGTTTTTTTTATAAGCCTATTTAATTGAAAACGATGATAACGCGATTCAACAGGTTTCTGAATACGAATTCGACGTCAGGTGGGCTTGCACAACTAGCTGTCAAGTCGCATCCAGCGCGACTAATCAATTCCTGGATCACTTGAACTGTTGCTTATTATAAAGAAGATGGTAGATTTTTCTCTACTCGCGTCGCGTCCAGGGCTCGGAAACCGTTATTCTGTCCATACACAAATACCGGTATTATTATTTTTTCTTATTGTTCTTTCGTCTACTATTTCAAGTTTAATCAGGCAATCTAACTATATGAAGTAATAACCCAAATACATTATTGAGTCCTACATAAAGAGCATATACTAATTTAAAATAAGTGGCTATTTCAGGATTTTGACATTTACCGGTTCCGAGCCCTGGTCGTGTCACAGTGGTAGTTTTTCTAGTGCCACAAGTTTGCAAAAAGGACACCCATTTAAACTTCTTATTAACAGTTTGATGTGGTTTAAATCAAATATCAATAATAATATCTTAGGGTCCAGGAGGTCCCTTAGTTAGAATACGCCATTTCATTACCTGCCACCGAAGTAGTTAGTATTTTGTAACTACATTTTTAATTGTATTTTGAAATTTGTATTTCAAATACAATGAACTGAGTATTTTGCCCAACCCTGGCACCAAGAAAGAGACAATAGTTACTCTGAACAAACTAGGTTAGCTTATCTTGATATTTTGTACCTTCACTGTGACTTCATGCTGAAATATTCACCATACCAATTTGGGAATCCCTAGGTGTGTGAAAGTTAGTGTGTAATAAATTGAAGTGATAAAGTTAGAGGTGGATCTATCACAGGTATTCATCATAATTTGGATGGAAATGTTTTCAAAATAATACAAGCAATTAATAAGAAGTGAAGGAGATTCTACCTGTTTGGAACCAAATCCTTAGTGTAGACTGCTTGCATCGCCTTGCAGTCCAGTATGGATACAAAATGTGTCTTAACTATCCCATGCTTGCATCTCAGCTGGAATATCAACTTGCAAGACTCCGGGTCCAACTTTATCTCCAAATTCTCAACCTGCTTGTCCATATGCGTCGGCGATTTAAATGTATGTAGCGCAGATTTCATCGAAATCTTGCATTTGAGGCCCTCATTGTCTTCAGTAGAGTAGTAATTGTAGTTAAAATAAGAAAAGAAATTCTTGTTGAACTTCACTACAGCGTATGCGGATTCAGCCGCGTTTAGCGTTCTTAATACCACACAATCTGCAAGAGATTCTAGGTATAGCTCATCTCCAAACCTTGCTAAAGCGTGAACCGTTCTTCCTAAAACTAAACACCGAAATTCAGTTTAAAGTAAATGGAAAATGAATAAGATTTGGCTAACTTTAAACACTAGCAACTAACCTTTAACATTTGGCCCAGGTACGTGACATTTCATCCTGTCTTAACTCTATTTACATTTATAACTGGGAATAAATATACCGCGGTAAATATTTTTGAGAAGTTCAAGTTCATATATGTTTTTTTTAATTTTTGACAATACGAAGTTAAACTATTCGAGACCATGACAAAACCGTGATTCTTACCCTTAACACAGATTACTAATTAGCTTACAATTCAAAATATACGGATATTGCTTCAATATTCATCAATATTTACGTGATACGGATCGTGATATGAGTGTATTGCGTGATAATAATAACCACGTAAAAGACCCCAATTAAAACCTGTACGGTCGACAACACGCCTTTTCCACAAAGGTTTTTTTTGCTGTGAACCGTATAGCCACAGCTTTAGGGTGGGTAAGGTGGTTGCACCAAATTACGATTACAAACCAATTTACAGACTGATTGATACATACATATATACATAGACTACATTAATTACAGACTGATCATTCTGATTGTAAGCTAATTAGTAATCTGTGATTCTGATCAACGTTAAATAAGGCTCCAGCATCTGTCATCCCATCGTATCTTGTGAAATTTTCCGTACAATGAGATTACGATTACAGGCAATTAATTACGATTAGCCTGTCCAGCAGTGGACGTCATTCGGCTGACATGATGATGATGAATTACGATTAGGATTGACCAGTTTTGATCTTGACTGAGTTCGTTTTTCGTTCGTTCCCCTACCTATATCCCGTCCCTATTGCTCAATTAGAGGTCGATTCCCTGCCTGCTTGTATAATAATACTAATGCCTGTGGGAAGCATGGGCATGAGTGGTGTGGTGGACTTGATTTTTTCCTTCTTGTGTAAATAAAGAAGGACCTGTAGACCCGTAGAAAAAAGTTAATTTGAATAAAGAATTCGAGTACCTTTTTTTACCGGGGGGAAAATCCTTGCTGATAATGATGATGACTTTGAAACAAGAGGAATCACTTATTACCTACCTATTAATGTAGCTACGGAGATGTAGGCACGGACAAGTAATCGTGGAAGTAAAATCAGTGGAGGACACATCAGTTGAAGTTACAGTTCTTTTATTTAAAAAAATCTAAAATTTTAATAAAACTTCATTGATTTTTTATAAAGTACGCTGTAAAAGCAGGATCGTCCTTCAAGAACTCGAAGTTTTCCACAGTGGTGTTGGAGAGATGCCACGCGGCGAGCAGGTGGCACGCGCCCGCGGGCGCGCAGTAGTCGCTCGGCACCCGCGCCGCCTCACCAGGGTAGTACGCGTACTCGGAGAGTACACGGACTCCGCACACCGCCATGTTGTCTTCTAGGGTCCGTACTACACCTGCAAAACCAAGGAAAAAATGAGGTGCCAAGGGCACGGCGAATGGCATGTTGCTCATTTTATACCACGTCGGTGGCAAACAAGCGCACAGCCCGCCTGATGGTAAGCGGTCACCGCAGCCTATGGATGTCTGCAACTCATGTTTGGAGCAGCCGAGCTGAAAATCCACGTATACGGAAGCTGCCATTATTGTTCTGTAAAGTGTAGAGAGTGGGTTCCGTGGTGGTGGAAAAGTCGTCAAATCTCCCGAGGAACACAGCGCGTGATGAGAGTGAAAGCGATTATTGTCAATTGTCCCTAGCTGGCAAGCAGCGAATCCCCAAACCGTCAAGCTAATAAATAAAGGTTTGGTCACACAGCGTGCGCGGTGCAAGCGGGACGGACATTCCGGGTGATTCCGGTGTATAGGTGAAAAACTTAAGAAAATGACCTGCGGACGTATGATGGTTGCCGTTTTATCACTTATCGTCGTGGATAAGACACCCGTGACGGATGTCTTATCCACGACGATAAGTGATAAAATGGCAACCATCATAGGCCCGCTGTTGTATGTAGTAACGTGTTCGACTAGGCGTTTGTTTTGTTTGTGTTGCACATTTTAAATATGTATTGTCTATTCGAACAGCCTACAACTACCTACATACAACAGGTTTTACTGCTACATTTTCTTAAGGTTTTAACCTATACAGCGCGAGCATTGCGTGGCGTCCCGCTTGCGTTGCACACGCTGATTGGCCAAACCTTTAAAGCTTGGGAACGGGTATGCAAGTCTTCGAGAGTCGCAACGGTCCATGACATATGGTTTCTGTTTAGTGTTGAAATTTTTTGAAGTGAGCTCATCCACGCAACTACATTCACAATGGCATTGTATCTATACAATCCTATTATCCATAAAGGTGACGCCTCGCAACTACAGTTGCGGAAAGCATGTGAGTGGTTATCTGTGTTCGTTCTCGTAAACGCCAAGCACTTACCTATGATGAATAGGTGGTCGCATAGTCCTTTTTCTAGATAGTACATTCTTGTAGAGGTTGTTGTACGGTAGTAAAAGTTGCGACCGCCATTATTCTGTTAGTGTATTTTGTGTTGTGTTTATTTTCTGTTATTTTAGTCTTGTCCAAGGAACTAGAGTTGATAACACAAACTAATAAAGTTGATAATCTATATATTAACCTACCATAAAGCGATTATAGTCTGCGGTGCTGTGTTATGTTACTACAAGCTGGTTACTTAATTTAATTTGTGAATACCTTACCTTAGTGGTTTAGTTCAATAAGTTTCAAGTCTGTGACACTAGTGGAAAAGGGTATACTTAAGTGCAGTACAACTGTATAGGACTTGTATCCCTTTTCACAGAACTTTACCATCAGATAGCTCATACAGTCAGGATCAAAAGTAGCTACGCATTAGAGAATTTCAAAAGTCTTTATTAGAAGGGAATAAGAGCTTTTGATACCTTCATATGCGTGGCTACTTTTGATGCTGACTGTACCTACATTTGTTTGCTTCCATATTTACTTCATTATAATCATTATCCTTCGCGTGTTTAGTTAATCTCAAAATACCTATATGACCACGAGGAATACATTTTCAAGTGACATGTGTTCATTTGTTTCGTTTTGTTTTTTTCTCAAACATGCAATGTAATTTCGTCATTACGTGCGTTATAACAGGCTTCAACGCATCGCATTCCAGGATTTGCAGGCGGAACAACTCGGGAGACCTTTAAAGGAATTTCGGCCGGGAAATATATTTTTTTAAATTTTAATGTCAAACATGGCGTCTGTTAAATTTGCTTGTATTTTTTTATTTCATTGCATATGTTTGAGAAAAGCACTATACAAATCTCCACGAGAAACGTAGGGGTTGGGCGAAGGCCGCGTATCCCTATCTACTTGGCCTGCAACTGTTAGGTAGGTATTTGTAAGGGCGCGGACACACGACCGTAATTTTGTGAGTTGTGAGCTACGTAATTTCGGTCTATCACCGAAATTTTCGGTATTACATACTATTATACTATTTATACTATTCTCTGGTGTGTGTGGTGTGGTCATATCACAAGTATGGCGATTCATGACCGATCGATATTACGCCGTTCACAACTCACAAGTTGTGCTCACAACGACGGTAGTAAACAAGCTTATGATCAGTGATCGTAACTTTTGTAGCATTTTCGGTGCAGCGTAAGCGGTGTTAACGGAGTTGGTATGGACAAATACAATGGGGAATGTCTGAAAATTTTAAAAGTCCTTGATTATTTTTCTAATGGTAGGAATAACCGTCGCCATTAACAGAAAAAAAGTTTCAGGTTTTTCGGTTGCGCCATATATTTTATAAAAATACAAACATTTTATATCAGATCGCGTCTGCCCCGTATCGGACTACAAAGACATTTCTAAGTCCGTCAAGTATTTAAAAAAAAAAACCTACTTTAATCTGTGGTACGCAATGACATTGACAGTTCATCATAGGTTGGTCGTATGACTTGAACTGTCAATGTCATTGCGTACCACAGATTCAAGCATGTGTTTTTTTTTAATATTTGACGGACTTAGAAATGTTTAGTAGTCTGATACGTGGCAGACGCGAGGTGACATAAAATGTTTGTATTTTTATAAAATATACGGCGCAACCGAAAAATCTGAAACTTTTTTCTTTTAATGGCGACGGTTATTCCTACCGTTAGAAAAATAATCAAGTACTTTTAAAAATTTCAGACATTCCCCATTTAAACGGTCATTTAAGGTCAATATTAACGTTATTAACGCTAATGAATCATAAGAATTTAATAGTTATTTGTTATACAAGGGTGCAAAGTTGTATTTTACCCGCGAGTGTGGAATTGAAACACGAGCCAGCGAAAGGATTCTATAGTTGAACCACGAGCGAAGCGAGTGGTTCTAAAATAGCGAGCGTAGCAAGTGTTTCAACACACGAGAAGTAAAATACAACTTTGCACCCGTGTGTAACACAAAACTTTTCTCCTCACTATAGCGAGGAAAGTACAACATGCAAAAAACACAGTTCCATAGGCATGATTTTCATCACTGGAATCACTGATTTTTTTACGATATTATAATATAACAGAAAACTCTGAAAGTTGTGTACCTATAATATTTACGCGAGTCGGAGTCGGTGACAAGTTGTGTATATTTTAGTTGACATTGATGATGATGACATTTCTGACGATGCGATTTGAAATTGCATCGACTCAACTTGTGCGTTTACAATTATACTCAGTCATTATAAAAAAAAATACTTATAGAATTTTAAGGTTTACGACTTAAATCATTAAATAAAGCTAAATTTGGTATTTTTTATTAAATTCTCAAACCATTTATATAAATATATGATAATTGATATCAAACGAACCATTAATATGAGCGTTTTACGTTTTGTTATCTGTCAAAAGCTACTCAAACACGCTCCAAGGTAAAATTACTTTCCCCACTTGTGGATAAAATGCGTTTTTACCCGCTTGTTTCAAAGGATAAAAGACGGCTTTCCGAGCTAGTGAGGGGAAAATCATTTATCCCAATTCTGTTAACACCACTACGCCGCACCGAAAATGCTACAACAGTTACGATCACTGCTATGATGGTAAGCCTAAGCAGACACCGTAGCCTAATGGGCGCTTGCGACTTCAGAGGGCTTACCGCGAACTTCGAAAATCGAACTTCGTATCGTACCGTCCCTTTTCGTCATATAGTGTATAACACGAGAGTGAAAGGGACGGCACGACACGAAGTTCGAAGTTTGCGGTAGGCCCTCAAATCGTTATACCCTTTATTGACTTGAAGATTCGTTGTCCTGAGAGCTATAGACAAAAGCAGGGCCCTCACTCTTAAGTACTCTTAACACAGCGCATCCTCGGGAGCTCTGGCGACCTTAAGGCCGAGCCACACCGAATGCGTGCGCAGCACGTCCGCGTTGTATCGTATGAAATGTCATAGTAGATGACTCACATGTCATAGTAGATGACACACATGTCATAGTAGATGACACACATGTCATAGTAGATGACACACAGCTTGCGTGGCGTGCACGCGTGCTGCGCACGCAAGCGGTTTGTTGATGACGTTTCGCTACTTCCATTACCTCTTATATTTTGGAAATTATCCGGTACTAGGGCCCTTAGGCTGACTGGGCCCTATATAGGCCGTGACACATCAGGCACCTGTATGTAGGGTGACAGCACCAGTAATGGACAAGTACCAATGATGCACATCGACTCTTATTTAAAAGAAAATAAGAGATACATTTTTATACAACAATCAATTTAAAACCGATCGTTGCATTAGAAATGAAGTGTCCATTACTGGTGCTTGTCAACTTAAAGTGTCCAACACTGGTGGCGTCACCCTATGTATGTAAATACTTTACTGTACGCAAAACACAGGTAAAAATAGAGACAAATTCGGTTATATCGGTACAATTATCCCATTAAGGGATCTTCTATTTCTATAGCCATTGCCTATATACTATACATATATGTACTACAAACTACAAAATAATACTATATACTACCGACTAATAAAAATAATAAATATATACATATACTATACATAATACATAACGCATATATAATCAGTACCTATCAAACCAAATCACAAGTCATTGGAGAGCAATGCGCACATGTACAAGCGTAGGTGGAGATGGCGCTTCCTAGGCACCACAATTCCTCTACGTACGCACGTCGTATCGGAGACGTCTCGTACTCGGTACAGTTGAATACGCACTCACCGTTCTTGCACGTTTCGTTGACCACGCTCCTCGGCACGCTCATGTAGCGGTCCAGCGTGGTATTGAAGCCGCTCTTGAGACACAGGTAGTCGTCCTCCACATATTCAGCGCGGCGTCGTGTCGGAATCGTCTCGTATTTGGTGACGGAGTTGAACACACACGGGTCTGGTTTCGTTGGGGTCTGAAACGAAAGAACCTGTCTTAGACACTTGACACTTGACACATTTGTAGGCCGAAAAAGAATACGAATATTTGAATGGATACCTTCCTCTTAACGTTCATTAAAAAAAAAGTGAAATTTCTCATACATTACATAGGTACTTGAATATATTTCGATCTAGATAAAGACATTTTTAATTTTTGGAATCAAAAGACCTATATCATCCGACATGTCAAATTTTAGGTTTCTACGACCATTTTTATATTTTTGCGATTTATTTTCTTTTTATCAAATAAATGCCATTTTTCTTTTTGCCAGCAGTTCTCTATGACATTGGACGAGCACCCCTGGCCTGGCTACCTCACATCGTCTCCGCGGGTCATCGGTGAACCTTTAAGCTTGATCATGTAGCTCGAATGTTAGGTTTTACGATTCATTGTTGTTTGATTTAGTTAGTTATTTTAGCAAGCAGCCCTCATTATATACTTAAAGCGTGTCTATTGCCACCTACTCTACAAACTAACACTAAAAATGTAATTTGTTAAGAAATGTGGGATAAAAAGGCTTTATTATTATTTTAGAATAGAATAGAAAGATATTTATTCGGATAACACACTATGACATTACAAGTAATACAGCAAAACTTAAGAACTAAAAATAACAGAGATGTGCTACCGAAACGGCCTCCACTCAGCAATGCAGTTGACACAGTACTGCCAACGGCGCTGGTTTTCAGTGGATCCAGTAAGGTGTGCGGGATAGCATACTTACCGCAGACTGCGCGACTCGTGTTAGGATATATAAATGCATAAATGAACAAATAAAATTTAAATTAAAAAAATAAATTTTATTATTATTATTGCCACCTATTGCCAAGTGTACCGGTTAGGGCATGATTTAGAACATCAGGAATCCATCAGCAGTCGTAGCGTAGGAGCCTCGATCGCTCGCCGCGTAGTAACCGTTTAGGGTATCTAGTAATACCTACAAACGTTTGTAGGACGGAAACATGTAGATTGTTTTAGAATTTCGGTTAAAAGCACTCCAATAAAATTTTGGAAAGGTTTGCCAGCAAACCCAACTCCCCCGTATTAAGTATACTTTCATGTCAATAATTTTAATAATTGGTTATCAAAACTGATTGCTAATCATCGAATTATTGACTACCACCACCACCACCACCATATCAGCTAAAGGACGTCCACTGCTGGACATAGGCCTCCCCCAAATTCACGCGGGGTATATGCCATAATCGCCACGCTTGGCATGCGGGTTGGCGGTCGCATTATCTCCACCGCACTCCAGGTATGCTGCTTGCTGCCCATCCCCCGGTGGTCTTGTTCGTAGTTTTAGGACATACCCGGGTCCAATTATTGACCCACTAATTGTTGACTAACTAATTAGTAATTAAAATACCGAGACGATGTTTAAGTAATTTAAATAACTAAAACAAATTTTATTGGATACCTACACGTAATTACTACCCAATGGATCCGAGTTATCTGAATAAAGAATTATTATTAGTTATTTTTAGGATGAGTGCTAAACTGATATTTATTGGCTATGTGCGAAGTAGGTGGTGGGGGTAAGCTAGGCGATCATAGCGCACACCATGGCAGAAATGTGTACTTACCGGGGACCACTGTCAAATTTACTTTCACGTTTTCTATTGGTTTTTTAACGGTTTCCTACAATTCGTTTCGTTTGTATGTATTTATTTATTCTCTTATTTATTTCAGTAAAATTTCCAATACGGGGTCTTTCTCGTTTACTAAAGTAAATAAAATATTCATGTGTCATTATTTGACATCTCTGAGTTTTGACATTGTCTCGGGACCTTTGACGTTTGACGTTTCAGACGTGCACATAGCCAATAGATAAACGGTGTTAAATATCGAACCGTGTACGTGCGTTTTCCTTGCTTAATACGAACTCTTATTACGCAGTTAGAATCGTGAATAGCAATTAGCCTAATTTAGTACGACCGCGAACCAGTCGTAAACTTCTGATATACTTACAGTCCTTACTTGATTTAATCGAAGACGGTGACCCGGGTTATTAGTTCAGCTCGATATTATGTGCCCTTTCGTGGGCTACGCTATTATACTATTCTGTGCTATATTGTCTCACTTTGTTCGAACGCGAAAATATCTCTGAAATAGGCGGCTTTAAAGCCTTGGTTAACAATCTACTATTTTCCATTTATCATATTTAGAAACCGTAATAGATAAGTCATCTGGTGATGCATCGATAATAATTGCCGATACGACAAATTCCATGTGAAAGTCGGTCCAGCCGTTTGGGAGAATTAATGCCAGAATGCCACAGAGCACATAGTGTTAATGTTTGAGCTGTTAACACCCCTTGTTTGCGAGGGGGTTAAAATGGATGAATGGACTGAAGTTTGTGCTCAAGTTATGTACCGAGCTCGGCCACAGAATAAGTAATAGTTGCCTCGGCATGAGTCCTTGCCGATGATCAGTCAAGTCAACTATTACATGTACTCATAAACTTGACCGCTCACGTCCGAGCGTTGATCGTAAAATGACCAATTAAAATCTATGAAGACATATGTATGTGTCAAGTCATGACACTCATGACAAACTGTGAAATAATGTGTTTGGTAGTATAGAACTATGTAGCTTTCTCTTCGAGTATAACAATCTAGATCCTCTCTATATTTTCTACATACCTATCGGCTCATATAAATTGTTCAGTAGTTTAAACATGAAATGCATAACCGACCGACTAACAGACAAACAGATAGACAAAGAGTAAAGATTATATGAAATAAGTAGGTACTCTCAACGAATCGGTGCATTTGTATTTGTATAACGTAACGTGACTCATCATTCATCTCTCATCAACATCATATAATTGTAATTTGAGTGTTTCTGACCCTAGTATTTATGCTAATAGGGTAATAGGTACGTAAATCCATTAATCTACTCACAAATGACTTGCAATATTAGACTATTTTAAATGTCGGTTAAAAGACAGGTTATACTGGTAATAGCTCGCTTCATAGTCGAATGATAGTCAATGAAAAAGGTAAGATAACTCTAGACTTTATTAAAATTCTATTAAAGTTCAAAGGTAACGATTCATTCCGCGCCTACAACGGTCGTACATTATCTTCTGTGCTCTATTAGGTAGTTATCAAGTGTACTCTTTGGTAGTTACTGGCTGACAATAGTGACAATGCGTGATTTCTCTGTAATTTAGTCACAATTTAGTTAAATAATTAAATTGATGGGCGTGACAAGACAAGTTGGCGGCTAAATTATACTTTACAGATTTTAATCATGTACTAAAAATTAACTTAATCGGATCCGCACAGCAACTTAGGTATCTGAGTAACAATAAGTATGTGTGAAACCATCGCTTATGGCATTTTATGTGCCTAATGGATTCAGTCTGTATTAAAAACTTCAAAATCATTAACTGCCAGCCATTCAAAAATACCTACACTACAAAAGACGATGCTGGTTAGAAAACCAGCAGGATGATGATAAAAGCATCATTAAAATGGTAACTTCCACATTGACAAATGTAGTCGCCCTCGCTGTGGGCTCTATAAATCCCAACGATTTCAGGTGAAAATAATATATAGGCACAAATTCAGATACAGAACGAGTGATTGGCTTTGCCAAATCGAGAGCAGCCGTCATTTCGAGTCAGTTCGACTAGGCCGAGCACTCGGACTGACTCGGACGCACTGCCTCATAGAACTGTACCGGTATATTCTTTGGTACCGGTCACTTTGAAATTAAGGCATATTAGCAATCAATATGTTACCTCAACACCGACGCACTTGGGGCCGGCAAGCCTCTGAGAGTCGATCTGCAGCAGCCCCTGGGCAGCGCGCCCAGCTGCCGTCCCGCACGAGGCACGAGCGCGGCGCGTGTCACCGTCACCACACAAGTACAAGTAAACGTGTTACCTCAACACCGACGCACTTGGGGCCGGCGTGCCCCTAGGAGTCGACCTGCAGTAGCCCCTGGCAGCGCGCCCAGCTAACGTCCCACACGAGGCACGAGCGCGGCGCGTGACACCGTCACCACACGAGTTTAAGTAAACGAGTTACCTCAACACCGACGCACTTGGGGCTGGCGAGCCCCTGGGAGTAGACCTGCAGTAGCCCCTGGCAGCGCGCCCAGCTAACGTCCCACACGAGGCACGAGCGCGGCGCGTGACACCGTCACCACACGAGTTTAAGTAAACTTGATACCTCAACACCGACGCACTTGGGGCCGGCAAGCCCCTGGGAGTCGACCTGCAGCAGCCCCTGACAGCGCGCCCAGCTAACGTCCCACACGAGGCACGAGCGCGGCGCATGAAACCGTCACCACACGAGTTCAAGTAAACGTGATACCTCAACACCGACGCACTTGGGGCCAGCGAGCCCCTGGGAGTCGACCTGCAGTAGCCCCTGGCAGCGCGCCCAGCTAACGTCCCACACGAGGCACGAGCGCGGCGCGTGACACCGTCACCACACGAGTTTAAGTAAACTTGATACCTCAACACCGACGCACTTGGGGCCGGCAAGCCCCTGGGAGTCGACCTGCAGCAGCCCCTGACAGCGCGCCCAGCTAACGTCCCACACGAGGCACGAGCGCGGCGCGTGGACCGTCACCACACGAGTTCAAGTAAACGTGATACCTCAACACCGACGCACTTGGGGCCAGCGAGCCCCTGGGAGTCGACCTGCAGTAGCCCCTGGCAGCGCGCCCAGCTAACGTCCCACACGAGGCACGAGCGCGGCGCGTGACACCGTCACCACACGAGTTTAAGTAAACTTGATACCTCAACACCGACGCACTTGGGGCCGGCAAGCCCCTGGGAGTCGACCTGCAGCAGCCCCTGACAGCGCGCCCAGCTAACGTCCCACACGAGGCACGAGCGCGGCGCGTGGACCGTCACCACACGAGTTCAAGTAAACGTGATACCTCAACACCGACGCACTTGGGGCCGGCGAGCCCCTGGGAGTCGACCTGCAGTAGCCCCTGGCAGCGCGCCCAGCTGCCGTCCCGCACGAGATACGAGCGCGGTGCGCGCGACAGTGTGTGAACCGTCACCACCGACACTCCCGACCTGGTAACGTGACGTCAAAGTTGAATCTCCTGATATAATCCCCGAAACCCACCGCAGATTGAACAATGTATAACAAAAATACAATACAACACAACACAAATACCCTTTATTTTATTGCTCACCAAGAAAAACAATACAAAAAGCTTAACCTGGACATAAACTATGGTAGACATTTGGCGGTCTTATCGCTAATTCGCAACGGAGCGATCTCTTCCAGACAACCTTTTGGTAGCGGACAACAACTCAACTCAACTAAAAACGACGTGTGGCAGAGACATCGTCGGGGAAGTTATTTGCCATTAAGGAATGGCCAAAAAGGAATTGTGAGAAATAAAAGTATTATCCTTTATGGTAATAAGGCGTAATAATACCCGTTGGAAATATCTCTATGCAGCGTGAAGGGAACCGCATTCCAGCGAGGCCCGCTGATATTTCTAACAGTTTGTAACTTGCAGAAGTTGCAGAGAAATTATCACCTCAAAGCAGCAGTTCTCCAAATCGGGACATGATATTATAGTATGGTAGAGTTTATAATGTAAATCAACGCTTCTCGCTTCAAGTACCCCGCTGGTTTACAAGTAAGTATGTTAAATAATTTGTCAAACATGCTACGCAACGTAACTTGATAATTAAATTAGCTGCTGTTCGCTTTCCACCGCTTATGTATTTTTTTTATTAAAAATGGGATTGCTCTTGGCCAGCATCTAGCCAGGGGGCAAAGATGAGGCTGACGATGAAGCGAGCTCACCCAGAAGATGCCTATTCACTCGTGCCTTAAAAAGGCGCAGGTTATATGAACTCGGAAATACAGACGCCGACAGAGAATTCCAAACCTTAGAAGTGCGCATTATGAAGGATGATGCATAAGCGCATGTATCTTATAATAATGTAAAGCGCAGTTTCGCAGCCACCTTGCGCCCGACAAAATACGCGACAAATACTGCAGGTTCCTCTCCATTCGATGAGATGAGTAAGTAAGTAGTTGTAAATATGTACATACTCGTAGCTCCATCTGCTATTTGTTCTCAAAGCTAGCGCGTGGAAAGCGAGTTGAAGATTACACAACATCTACTCATGGGATTGAGAGGAAACTGCAGGAAGTACTCTATATAGCAGGGTGTGTTGCTTCTGGCAGAAATTGTAATGAACTCCAGCAAGTTCTATTTGTATATATACTGTAGCGATTCTTACCTGCCGTTAGTTATGGCGTCTTTCAGCGTAGCTTCCCGCCCACTTATCGTTGCTATCTGCTCCCTCAGTGTAGCTGCGAGCTCCTGTGCCCGCCTCAACGCAACCTCTAGCTTGGCTTGAAGCGTCGGCGAGGACGCGAAGTTGACCAAACTACCCTCGTTACTATCATTGGCCTTAGTTGACGTTTTTGGGAGACCCTGGTTAGGGATTTGGAGCTCTTGGTCTTCGTAGAGTTTTAGGTCTGCGTCGTAGTTCATTCGAGCGTTAATGTCTTTACTAAAAATGATTGTTAAGTGGCTAAGAACTAGTGCATTACCAAGACAACAATAACAATTGTATGAAAGTATTGTATTCTTGGACTGTGTGGCGTGTAAGTAAGCGTAACTACATAAATGTGCCGACTGATCTTAATAGTATAGAATTAGATATACATCCAAGTACTTACACTGATCCAAATTCATCCTGCACTTGTGCCATCCACTCTGAGGCCTAATAAATGAAAAATACTTTGTTAGAATTATTCATCATAAGTATAGTATAAAAACTGGGTCAAATGCAAATTTAGGATCTCATTTTTTTCCCAGTTAATCCTGTGAGAATGATACCATTTGCCCTTCAAAGGCCAGTATTGAAAGGAGGCAACTTTATCGTTACTTACTTCAATAGGCCCATATCGTAACATCCAAATTCGTGCACGACTCCTACCGATTTACTTACACTTACCCAGTTGCCGTAGCAGAAGCCCAAAACTTGTAAAATCAAGAAAATCTTGTTCGGATACATATTTGAAAACAAAAATTTTACAAGACGTGTTAGTTCTCTAAGCTCTTTCTGTGTTGAACTGCGAGTACAACATGAGTGTTTACAAAATACAGAGCGATAGAACCAATTGAAGTAGTTCTATTGTTACCTTGTTTTGTGAAAAAGTTCTAGCAGGTGGACAGATATTGAATGCTATTGTAATTTCTCAGTAGATATCAAGTATTAATAATACCAACTTAATTGTAACTTCCTATGTGTAAGTATGTCTGGGTTTCTCAGGGAGGTACAGTGTGTTATACTTTTACCTAATCATCATTTGCTTGCTTTTATTTGATTTATATGCGTACTCTACTCTGTCACCCGTTATCTGCCTAGCTAGCACGATATCTTTTACCGTCACGTTTTATGTGACGTTTTAGCGATAAAAAACATATGCATGTTCACTGCAAAAATCTCCAAGAACACTAAACCGAACTGCATTAAATCATATATCTGGAGTATAGCGTTATACGGCAGTGAAGCATGGACCATGACGCAGAAAGACAAAGAAATCCTCGCAGTGTTTGAGATGTGGTGCTGGAGGAGGATGGAGAGGATTAGCTGGACAGAGAGAGTGACTAATGAAGAAGTACTCATTAGAGTGGCGCAGAGGAGAGAGCTACTAGACAATTTGGAAAGGAGAAGAGGAAAGATGATAGGACACCTCTTGCGGCATGACAATTTCAAAGCGTGGCAGGGGGAGACCAAGCATAAGTTACATGGAGCAGATTAAGCGTAAAGTAAATGTCATGTCGTACCAAGAGGTAAAAGAAACCTCTTGGACCTTGGTACGACATGACATTTACGCTACGGCAGGGACCGAAGAAAATGGAAACAGCACTTTGAGCTACACCGACAAGAGCACAGCTCTTAAATTTGAGAGAGAGTACATTTTGGCCATACCATATAACGTGACGGTATAAATAAACTATCGCGCTAGCTAAGCTGGTTCCTCATTTTCCTCTCCTTTTTCTTAATCTGTGTGTTTACCTATTGGCTATGTGCGAAGTAGGTGGTGGGGGTAAGCTAGGCGATCGTAGCGCACACCATGGCAGAAATGTGTACTTACCGGGAACCACTGTCAAATTTACTTTCACGTTTTCTATTGGTTTCTTAACGGTTTCCTACGATTCGTTTCGTTTGTATGTATTTATTTATTCTCTTATTTATTTCAGTAAAATTTCCAATACGGGGTCTTTTTCGTTTACTAAAGTAAATATAATATTCATGTGTCATTATTTGACATCTCTGAGTTTTGACCAGTATATAATAATTTGACGTTGTCTCGGGACCTTTGACGTTTGACGTTTCTGACGTGCACATAGCCAATAAATACATATATACTGAAATAAGTATAAACATTCGCAAAAATATCCGGTTGGCGCTCTCAGATATATTAAAAGGTGTTTTTATGGTTCCGCAGCCAAAATGGCGAAAACGGAATCCTTATGTCAGTCCGTCCGTCCGTATGTCACAGCCGATTTACTCGGAGACTATAAGCACTACAATTATGAAATTTGGTAGGAAGGTGTATTCTATGAACCGATACTGAGAAGTAATGTAAAATTACGAAAAAATATTAAATTAGGGGGGGGATGACGACTTACATTATTATACTATTCAACTTTAAGCAACATTCGCATCAAACCAGTTACATAGATGTTTCCAACCTTGTTTTGTCAATTTCTTTATGACTTCGCTTTAAATATAATGCTAGTATCGTCAGCGTATAGGTATGGAGATCCACATGAGATATTGTCTGGTAGATCGTTGATGAATATAATAAAAAGCAATGGTCCCACAGCCATAACTCCCGTGGGAGGTAAATCGCTTATAACTGCTCTATACGCCTGCGTGCAATAAGACCCTTTACGAGCAAGTGTGATGAAAAAAAACTTTTCCATTCAAGTCAACCGTTGGTAAGATGTTAAGATGACAAAGTCGTAAAAAGTGTGTCCACCGCCCTCTAATTTCCAAACTATAAAATTAAAAATCTGAAAAAATTGACTCGGGTCATTGATGTACTATTATAGAACTAGATTCACAATCAGCTCACAAAAATGGCCCCCGTGAAAGTACCGCCCGCACGACTCGGAAAGTACTTTCCTGTTTAGTCGTGTTTGGACCGCAGACAGTGACAGTTGTCCAACAATGACGAAATCTGCTTTAAAAAACTGCTTTAGTAGCTACAAAAAAAAAACAAGGAAAAAGACGGAATATACTTCTTTAGGTTAGTTGTTTTGATAACATTACAGAATGTATGTAAAGTCCTGGTAATTTCATGGTTTTGAGTAAATAAGTTTGTTAGTTCAAATGAAAGGTTATCAAGAAACAAAATGTAAGGAGTCGCTATTAGGTCATTATTTTTTTACATGAAATTAGTAAGGAATAAATTTATGTTTTAATTCAAGATTTCCACAACATCCTCAGCGACGTTCAGAATGGACCGGTTTATTTAAGCGCAAAATAAACGTGACGCACTCTATAAACCAAGCCACACGAGTGTTGTGTGTTTGGCCTATTTCCCTATTTCCGACATATACAGGACCAATAAAGGCTTAAATCGACCAGTGGGGCTAGTATGATCGCTTATATGTCGGACATATAGCATTCGTCCCGTACTGTCAAGTATGTAAGTGCGAGAGGGACGAATGCTATATGTCCGACATATAAGCGATCATACTAGGCCCACTGCTAAACCTGTCTTGAACGTAAGTCCGTTCGTTCCCGACTCAAACTACATTTTCCAAATTCTGTTTGAAGATATAATTTTAGCGTGAAAAATCATGCAGAGGAAAACATTTTCATATACTTATATGAATTGATGTAATAAAAATCAATTTAACGTTAATATATTTACATAATTTATCTTTCAAGTTCATAGTCGGTATCTTTGTTTTATAGATGTCAGAGATAGATGACGATGACTTGCAAAGCAAAAGTTGTAAAACTACAAATGCTGCTCCAATGGCAGAAGTCAGTACTTTGAAATAACTACTTACTTATTTACCTATAGTCTTGCTCAAGAGTTTCATGAAGGTAAACATCTTAATCTCTAACACAGAAAAAGAACAATCACAGAATGTGTGAATGTTGAAAAGGAATGTTTTATTCATATTTTTTTGTTCAAAAATATTATCAATATAAATATAATTTAAATAACCAAAGCGACTTAGGTACTTTCACTGTTCACTTTTGACATTTATAAAGTAAACATTGGTAGCCAGTATAGGTACGACAGTGGCATTTTACTAAAAAGTTTTTACCATGTTGGTTCTTATGTTTGCAAATTTGACACATGACGCTAATGTCTGTAAGTTCTTTTTTGTATGAAGTTTTTATCTTGACTCCGACTATAAAGAAGCGTTATTATCAGCTATTGGAATGTAACTGTCAGTGTCATCTTGCACCATATTTTTAGTTATTTATGTTCGGCATTGTGCTTCTATTTCTATATCTTATGTCAATGACTCGGGTTAATAAATACTTTCAACGATTTTTGGTTTATGAGTATTTCAGTTATCGCTGAAAAACTGTCTTGCCCACACAAAAGAACGCAATTTATAAATTTCATAATTGTAGTGCTCATAGTCTCCGAGTGAATCGGCTGTGACATACGGACGGACGGACGGACGGACGGACGGACAGACACGACGAATCTATAAGGGTTCCGTTTTAGCCATTTTGGCTACGGAATCCTAAAAAAAAGACCCTACACGTAAAGTGGGAATGAATTTTATTTGCTTCAACTCTATATGGTGTGGGGTGTTGTTGGCAAGGTCTTTCAAAATGAATAGAGGTCTTCATCAAACTTTGAAAATATGAATATTTTCGGAAATAATCTCTCCAAAAGAAAAAAAAATTGTGTCCTCCCCCTCTAACTTTTAAACTATGGGTCGAAAAAATATGAAAGAAAAGCTTAATAAAGACTCAACGAAAATTGTAGCGGACATGATCAGTTTAGCCGTTTTTGAGTTATTTTAAAAAGTCTTCCCTTCTTAGTAAAAGACGTATGAAACGCTGCGGAAGTCCCTTTTGCTTGTTATTGATTTTTTTTAAGTTCATTGGGCAACTACGGAACCCTACACTGAGCAGGGCCCGATATGTTCTTGGCCGATTTTTATTAGTCCTTGCAACAATCGTAATAAGAAATAACGTGGATTGTTGATAGACAGCGTCGGCTATAAAGAGTTTTTCTTTTTCTAATTACCTATTAAGGTTACGTAACTATGCGAATCGAACAACGTCTTATTGTGAATGTCCTTTATACACCTACTCACAACAAGTTTTTTAAATTGTTTTTTTATTCTAATGCACTCGTTGACGGACACTTCTATAGAATAAGACTTCTTCTGAATGCGAATACGCTTATTAGATGTCATGTCATTTTTAGGGTCCCGTACCCAAAGGGTAAAACGGGACCCTATTACTAAGACACCCCTGTCCGTCCGTCTGTCTGTCTGTCCGTCTGTCACCAGGCTGTATCTCGTGAACCGTGATAGTTAGACAGTTGAAATTTCACAGATGATGTACTTTTTGTTGCCGCTATAGCAACAAATACTAAAAACAAAACAAAATAAATATTTAAGGGAGCTCATGGGAGGGCTCATTCGACTCGACTCTTCGGCGAGGCCGATAATATGCTCGCGAGATGTCAGCTCGCGATCAAACTACACGTTTATTCCGTTTATTCCCGTAGTCCCGTGGAAGTCGTTCCGTGGCGCAACTAGTGAGACTTTTTTTCCCAATAGTACCGTTCCCAATGTTCAGTTTATTATTTATTTTATTTATTTATTCAATCACAATTCACACAGTATAATACACACAACTTTTCGCCAAACTGCATGACAGTTTGTTGGCGAACGGCGACACTCAACTCACTTCCTATCTACTGTGTAACACACCCTACAGCGCCACAGTTAGCTGACCAGATGCTAGACGTTATCTCATTGCAATAAGGTTTATAAGTGGTCAGGTAACTGTGACACCGCTGAACAAAGTAACATGCTTCTATTTTAATGCTAAGGTTACAAACAATCGCTATAAGCTGAGTCTTTTAGCCTTTTAGTTGTGGCGCTTCGCCGGCCGCTGTGCCGCGGCACGCTCGCTTCGCTCGCTCGGCTCGCGCGTTGTAGGGTCACAGTTCTACTCGCTTCGTTCGTCGTCGTACCTAATTACCACTCTGTACCGTTGACGGAACTATTGGGAAAAAAAGTTTTACTAGTTCCGCCCCGGAATTTCTTCCACGGAACTACTGGGAATAAAGGAAACTTCACTCCAAGGTCTTTAACAGAAACAACGCTGCTTGAAACTTGGCCATCCATAGTATAATTATATTTCGTAGGATATTGACGCCGAGTAAATGTCATTGTGACATTTTCTGTTGTTGAAGTGAAGTTTCTTCGCGATGCTCCAGCGAAAAACCCGGTCTATGTCCTGCTAAGACTGCTCAAGTCGGACTCCTGCTCAATCTCCATCACTATATTTTGAGGACACAGTTATGTTAGTACGCGGTCGAAGGGATTACAACATACCTAGGTAGTGTAGGTACTGACTTAATTTTTAATGCAAAAATATCAACTTCTTTCACGTGTGAAGGGATCAAATAACTTAAACTAAATATATCAACTATTAAGATAGATATTAGCAGTTCAATATTTGGCCCAAGGTCAAAAGGTCTGGAAATGAATGGGTTGCTTATCAAATGTCTATTCTACGCCGATGACCAGGTTTTATTAGCGTCGTCGGCTGAGAAGCTACAGAAGATGGTAACTAGCATGCACGGATTGTTTGCGAGAAAAGGAATGAATATAAGCAAAACGAAAGTGATGGTATATGAAAGAGATGAGTGTATGACAGTTTGTAAAATTGCGGTAGATGGGGAGAGGTTGAAGCAAGTGGAAATCCGTGATCTCTGCCTACCCCTCTGGGAAACAGGCGTGATTATATGTATCTATGGGTATGTATTAGCAGTTCAGTAGTAAAAATTCGTTCATTCGTTGGTGCCGTTCATAGAAGCCTAAGTCTTCTACGGTAGATGTCGCTGTACGCCTCCCTAAGGCGTTGTAAGAGGGAACTATTGAAGGATTTCGTGGACGAGCTTGGTTGTTCCGATAGCTCAGAGGCTAGAGCGATTGGCCGCGTATGCGAGGTGTCGCAGGTTCGAATCCTGCTCGGAGCATTAAATATTTCAATTTTTACCTTTAATTTGAAATTTTCGTTAGCAGCGTTACTGCTTTAGTACAAAATTAATTCAGTTCAGTAGTATTTATAAAAGTGAGTATTGAGAGAGGTAGAGCACAGCTGAACGTGATCTCGTTCATATTTGGAGCAGACCAAGTGGGGAAGAACCTCCACCTTACAGAAGACAGCAGCCTTAATAAGGCCACTACATTCGTTAAGTATGTGGTGTTGTGTTCCTGGTGGTGACTGTGGTGAGTAAGGTCGCCAGAGCTGCCGAGGATGCGCCGTGTTGAGAGTGAGGGACCTGCATACGCCTCTAGCTGTCAACACAACGAATCCTCAAGTAAATATTTCCACAAAATATTTGAACGGAACAACAACACAAGACTCAGAGGCCAGGCTAGTCGCTCGCAGGTCACACAGCAACCCCCACAAACACTTTCTGAGTAACAGGGTGGTGAAGGCCTGGAATAGACTACCAGATGATGTGGTTTCGGCTCACAATGTCAACCAGTTCAAAAACAAATTGGATAAGCACTATTCAAATTTAGCTCAACACTGAAGTTGTACTTAAAGATAATTGGATACAGGTTTCATCAGTGGTTTCAACTGCCTGCCTGATAAACAAATAATAATAATAATAATAAATAAAGGGTCTCGCGTGCGGTATGCGAGGTTAAGCAATGTGGGCGCAGGTCAGTTCTTGGATGGGTGACCGCTTTGAGTGGTTACTAACTGAGCGCTCTCGTGCTTTGGAAGGCACGTTAAGCCGTTGATCCCGGCTGCTGTCTACGACAGCAGTCGTTAAGCCAAGTTAGAGGCCTTCGGGCGGCTTCTGGGCGGCTTGAGAACTTCTAACAGTCAAGTTGCCCACTCACTTGACAAAGGGGGGTCGAAGTTGCACCACGTCCGTAGGGAGTACCCACCGTTACCCTACACGTGACCCCTGGGTGGTGCTAAAAGTGCAACAAAAACTGGCAACCGCACTTGTCTTCTCGAAGATCTCACGGTGTACCCTGATCTCACGGTTCGTAAATAAATGCCATACCATTAAATTAAATAAAAACACGATTGTGATACTTCTGGAACCGCAAGCGTCCATAGGCGACGGTGTCTGCTTACCATCAGGCAGGCCGTAAGCTTGTTTGCCACTGTCGTTGTATAAAAAAAAATAGGTATAAAGGTAAGGTGAGTAGTCCGGCTAAAGCCGGACATGTTTGGCTTTTTAGGGCCGTGTCCGGCCAAATGTTCACTCGTCCGGCCTGTCCGGCTTTTGTTAAGCTTTTTGCCTGGCGGCCGCGTAACCCGCGCGAGTTAAAACTTGAGCGGTAAGCGCAAGTAAAACAGTGCCGTGCCGTGCGTGTTGTGATGGTCCGGCTTTTAGAACGTAATGGCCGGCTTTGAAAAAGCTATAATTAGCGCAAAAAAGGTCCGTCCGGCCTTTAGGGTAAAATGTCCGGCTTAATTAATTGCCGAGTCCGGCTATTGTATTTTTCCAGATACCTACCTAAGCAATACCAGATACAGTCCTGGAATGTACAGTCCTTATGTATACACTTTTTCACCTTATTCCACTGGAATAAGGTCCATAAATGTATACATATTGATGCCCTCGACTCTACACATATTTCTGATGATGATGTATAAGTAGAAAAATCTTTGCCGTAAACAGCACAAGTAAATGGTAAGGTTGTCTGGAAGAGATCGCTCTTTAGCGATAAAAACGGCCGGTTGTTTTACCTCTTTCACCCTGTATCTTTTTAATTTTTATTGTATGTAATGATTAATGATTTATTATGTGAGGTGTGCAATAAAGAGTATGTGTATTGTATTGTATTGTATTGTAAATGGACTGGAGAAGGGCTATTTTAACACATACCGTCGAACCTCCTCAGTAGAACCACTAGAACCAGACCAGCATTCGTTTCAAAGGTTAACTTAATACCTAAGTTCTTATGGATCCCGGGGGTCAAGATATTCTAGGCACGAGAGACGAAGTGCTTTGAGGTTGTGAATCATGGAGTAGGGTCTTGTCCAACTTGACCTACTTAGAAAAGTGGGTCACTGGGTCACTCGGGTCGGTTCCGATATAAAGGGAAAATGAAATAATATCTCTAAGGGATTGTGTTGTAGGAATTGGGACCGGTAACATAGCTAAGTGCAAAAATAAGTACAGTAATAAGTTTCTGTAAAATATGTTGTCATTTATATGTATGTTGGTACAGTCAACAGCAAAAGTAGATGATCATTTTAGTACCTTGTCACTTTCACTACTTTGACGCATCCCAACTGTCACAGTATCACCGCTAAATAGTCGACATACAGTCTATAAGAAATTTAATAGTCGACACATATTGTTCACCCCTAATTATTATGACAAAGAGATTGAAACCCCTCTTCCCTTGGGTGTCGTAAGAGTCGACTATGGGAATCAGGTTGAAGTGTGTTGTGGGCGATGGGCTAGCAACCTGTCACTGCAACATCACATTTTCTCCATCTATAAACCTAAATACAATTGCTAAAAGTGGCACTGAAATTAATGTTCGTGTGCTCTGCCTACCTAAAAAAAAAGGAGCCGGCGCTGATCTTCCGGCGAGACCTAAGTAAGAGCGAGTTCACATTATGTCGTAAATAATTGTTATGTAGGTATATTTATTCCACTGTACGTGACTGTACCATAGGTACCTACGTTATACGCATTATATTATTATTATTTATTTAACAAGCAACAAAAAATAAAATTTAATCAAAATGACATGCTGAACTGTGTAAGACAGTTGGACTGCAGGAAGACTAACTCAATCAATAATAATTTATTTCTATTTATTATGTAACGCAGAGAATAGATAAGAATAATAGATAGTTCCAACATACGTAAAATAATAGAACAGATAGAGAAGATACCTACGAGTAAAACGTATACGCTGTTTTTACATATAATTTAAGTAGTACCTATTATCATTCCAATTGGATTAGACAAGATTATTATGAGGGTATTAGGGTGAGGAATTTTGTTATCACTTAATAATTTTGCACTGGACACCGTGGACACGTCAGTTATGGTGTCATTATCACGGCACTAATTACCGATACGTATTCACGATGATTACCCACTGCTTGACGCAGGACAGGCCAGTGTAAATCTGAACTAAAAACGACTCTCCAGCTTTCAATATAGCAGTGAGGTGAATCGGGGTTATGAATAGCTAAGCTGAAAGCGAGTTAGGTAACGGTGTTTCCTTTTCACTGCATCGACATTGCCATTTACCAGTAAGCGGCCGGCTTGGCTCCGAAAGGGACGCGTGAAGACCGCTGGAAAAAAACTAAAAAAACTATATAAACGCGCGGAACACTCGTATTATATTATTATTAGTCAATACCCACGCACGCAACTGTTCTTATAACAGCTTTGTTAAAAGTTGTTCTGTAAATAACGGGATATAGAAGTGGTGTTGTGTGATTTTATAGGTACGAACATATCAAGTATTCATGTGTTGGGCCCGAGGTGCCCAATTTGCTAAACAAGGAAAGACAAACTTAATGCGGTCAAGATAAAAGAAACATGGACTTAACAGGTAAGGAAGGGCTTTAATATTTAATGGGTGCGATGCGATCAATTACTGAAAGTGTCATAGTGGACATATTTACAATAGGTGGGTACCTACCTACTCATCAAAAGCAATATTAATGCATCTACACATTTAAATACAGAAATTATACAAAAAGTTTTTACAAGCTTTGATTAACTTGCTATGTTTATATATAGGATGTTTTTATTGAATTCCATTAATTGCGAGGGTACATTCCTGAGATGAAATAAAGTAATCTTCTGTACGACACTAGTATCCCAATTCGTACCATTTCGAAGATATTCAAGGATTAATTTTCGTTAATTAAGTAACACCCCTAGTATAGTATAATTAAAAAAAACCCTAACAAATAATAAACAATGTTGACGAGCGTGTCATTCGAATTTCGAATTGTCATATTTGACATTAACTTTTTCTTAACTCCACTAAAGGTCGGTTTTCATTCACCCTTGGTGAAATAATTAATTATTTAGTATGAAAAAAAAAAACATTTTTTTCTTGAATTTTGAAAAACGAATGCTACGCCTTTTTATTGGATATATGCATGAAGGAACGGAAATCAATTAGAACACCGTGTATATAATTTTTATGTTGGTACTTGGTACCTATAGGTACTCCTTTATATTTATGTTTGGGTCAAACCTTGCAACTGAATTTAAAATCAGTTATCCTCAACCGGTTAAGCTGATTCAGTGACATTATGGTAACACCGAGCTCATCATCAGATGGAGACTGAAGGTGGCCATAATAACTCCTAAACAACACACGAAACCGTCGTGATTGGACTCATTGGAACCGTCTCAATGAGAAGGTAGTTAGTTGATAACTGTGGAAAAAAGATACAGTCAGTAAGAAAAGCTAGAATAAAAAAAACCTTTTCTACGGAAACTTTTTGTCCAGATTTGCAAAGATATCTTCCCTTTGCCCTCCTTACCCGATGCCCTAGGTAAATGGTTTACCAACATAAGTGTAAGCTAACCGGGACTCGAACCCGGGGCTACTAGATTCCTAGGCAGTGTCACTACCAACTAACGAGGCCGTCAATAAATCTAAACTCGCGATAATACTCGGCAACCATCACGTTTTAACTATTTTTGCTGTTGTAAGATTTTTAAATACATGAAGATGTAAAAGGGATGCTGTTTGACAATCAAAGATCCTGACGTCACTTTTTAGGGTTCCGTATCCAAAATGGCAAAAACGGACCCTTTATAGTATCGTCATGTCGTATGTCTGTGTGTCATATTAGGTATTTTACTCTTAAAGTATAATAATAATTTATTGAACCATTAAGTTGTGTAACGTAACATGACAGTTTAAACCCGACCAAAAAACCGGCCAAGTGCGAGTCGGACTCTCGCACGAAGGGTTCCGTACCGCATGATCTATAAAAAGAGTCCGACTCGCACTTGGCAGGTTTTTAATATTTGTTGTTATAGCGGCAACAGAAACACATAATCTGTGCAAATTTCAACTGTCTAGCTATGAAGCCGGGTCCCCAGCGCCATGTTTTTCGTGTTTGCAAACATCATTAACATCAAACATGTTTTACAAACATGTTTTGTTGGATTTTTGGTGATGCAGTGGACCGGCCTTAACATTGAGGCCACGCCTATTTTGTGTTCGAAAAACATGTTTGATGTTTGCAAACACGAAAATCATGGCGCTGGGGAACCGGCTTTACGGTTCTTGAGATCTAGCTCGGCGAGTGGTAGCCATGTAAAAGGGCTAAAATGTCACGTTTTTTGTATGGGAGCCCCCCTTAATTATTATTATTATTTTGTTTTTAGTATTTGTTGCCATAGCGACAACAGAAATACACAATCTGTGAAAATATCAACTGTCTAGCTATTACGGTTCTTGAGATACAGCCTGGTGACAGACGGACGGACGGATGGACAGCGAAGTCTTAGTAATAGGGTCCCGTTTTTACCCTTTGGGTACGGAACCCTAAAAATAGTACTTATTTAATTATTTATTTCTTATTTAAAAGGAAGGTACACTTTACAGACATCATACAATACATGGTTCAGTTAATAGCTCGCTCGTGTTCAGTAGCTTATGAACTAGCATGATATCCAAAGCCAAGTGCACGTGCACACAGCTTGATCAAGCACGGCTAGCACAAGACGGCGCGCGAGCTATATCGCGCGCGAGATAGACCATACGTCTCTTTCCATTTGTACTCGTTAGATAGAGACGGATAGTCTATCTCGCGCGCGATATAGCTCGCGCGCCGTCTTGTGCTAGCCGTGCAAGAGAAAGATCTTATTCAATAATATAAACGAAAGGACGTAAGTGCCGAGAGTTTCCTATGAAGATATAACCTTTTTTTCCTCGGTACAATGCCTCAAGGGCCCGTTTTAGATTTAAGTTAGTTTCAATTTTCTTTATATTATTTTGGTTAAGTATTCTTGTATATTAGTTCACAATATAGAATAGTGATATTAAATTAGGAGTATTAGTAGAAGGTACAGAACCCTTCTTTGTGCGTGTTCCGACACGCACTTTTCATACAAATTGATGACCACTGAGTTACCTACTCGAGTTATGGATACAGCATTATAGTATTTGGATAATTATCAAAATTATTTAAACTAATAGCCTAATTAAACCCCCTTTTACAATCACTAAGCAAGTAATTCAAGTGAGGGACAAGAATTCATAAATATGCATATTAAGCATATGTGTTGTGTGCGGCCCACGCACGCTGCTATATTTACACTCGGTTAGATGAACAAACAAACTGACATATACTCATGTAAGTACATTCAACAGCAAATGCAGATTATCATTTTAGTACTTTGTCGCACAAACGTAACGTAACAGTTGAGATGCGTCAAAGTAGTGAAAGTGGCGTTTAAAATACCAAAAATAATTGAGGTGGTGTAAAAATAATTTCAACGATTTTTTGTTTGAACAAGATAAGTCTAAGGGTGCCTTTCCACCAGAGATGTGCTATGATACGTTGCTATGGATGCGTTTGAACCCACCAACCATATTAACTTGTTCACATAGCATAAGTAGCACTGATGGAAACGGGTTTTCATAGCGTAGCTTACACATCCTCGTATAGCTGCTTAGCACATCTCTGGTGGAAAGGCACCCTAACGGTTTTTGAATTATCGCCAAAGATGATATACAGAGTGTGGCCTGTAATATGAGCAAAAATTTAAACGGTAGACTATTGAGCTCTCCAGCAATTGTTTACAAATGGTTTTAACAGAAAAAAAAACATTTTTTTTTGAAATATTTTTCTCGCAAATTATAGCTTCTATGTACTTTTTTACTCTACTAGAGCTATATCAAGAACTATTTATTAAAAAAACAAATAATAATTAAATAACTTCAAAAATATCCTTTTAAACCGAAAATGCAACAACGATTATGAGTCATAACTCTTCCTTGCTTCCTGAATATCAGCAGTGACTGCCGCGCTATAATCTCGTGGTGCCAAGATCCATTACTTGGAGGTCATAATTTTAGATCAAAATTTCTTCCAAGTGAAAAAAGATATTTTTATTTTTGACACAAGAGGTTACTGCAGATGCTCTAAGGAAGCAGCCTTTAAATTGTTTGCTCCTATTACAGGCCACACCCCGTATACTAACGTAAATTATCGCTGAAAAACTGTGTTACTCAAACAATAGGACGTAAGTGAGTGCCGTGACTTGTCTACAAAGATACGACCTATTTCGATTTCATGTGTTGTATAATTATTTTTAAATGTTGACTATAGTAGTAAATTCGCAACTAGTGGGGATAAATTGAAACACGACCGAAAGGAGTGTTTTAAATCGACACGAGTTGCGAATTACCTGTTCGCACGTGTATCGTACAACGTTTTACAGTACATATGGCTCTTTAAAGTTTCGACATATGCACATAATCTGCTGTCATAAATTTACTATTTGAGCTGTCACTATTGACAGCTCAAAATTCCACCAACTCAGAGTAAGGATTCCTAGAGATCCTATACAAGTTCCACCAAGGCGGATTGAAAAGCTCTTATGCAGCTAAATTGAGAAAGTCTCAAACGTCTGGCGGCTTACCATTAACAACCTCTTCCATTTCGGCGGGTCATCGTTTATTTGCCTCAAACTATTTGACATTGACGTTTACATGAGATTGAGGCTAATAAAGAAAAGCGGAACTATGACAAGATTGACAAGGACAACAAATAATAATATCCCTATCTGTATTCAATTTAGTATTTGACCATCTCGCTCGGTGAGGGTATTTCTTCCGTCGGACATCCAGACGTACGGCTGGCTACCATCCTTACCAGTGTGTCTAATTAGAACTAACTAATTACCTATGGAACCAAGCGCTTTGCATCATCTTTCATAATGCGCACTTCTAAGGTTTGGAATTCTCTGCCGGCGTCTGTATTTCCGAGTTCATATAACCTAGACCTTTTTAAGGCAAGAGCGAATAGGCATCTTCTGGGTGAGCTCGCTTCATCGTCGGCCTCATCTTTGCCCCCTGGCTAGATGCTAGCCAAGAGCAATCCCATTACTAATAAATAATAATAATAATTCGATTTGAGGCCACCAATATTCCGGATCTCTGTTGATGACGATGTATTTCCCAGCGCAAGAGGTGATCGACGGGCTGTTCTCCCAGGAGTGCCGCGAGGCTCCCTCCGACTCAGCTAAGCTGGAAGAGCTGGACCTAGAACTGCCCAAATGGTTCGACGAGAAGAAATACAACCAGTGAGTATTACAAAATACAATACATATACTGAGATAGAGATACCAGTACTACATAGATCGTAGCGCCGTTGTGTATTTAGTAAGAACAAACCGCACGAACGCTGCACCTCTGTCACTTCAATATGCAAGTGCGATAGAGATAGCACCCAGTGGCATCTAGTACAAACAATTTAAACTAACATTTCCATAGAAAAAATCGTACTTCGAACTGAAGGCCCCCAGTGAGTATTATAAGTATATGTTATTCACAATGATATTAATCTATATTAATAATTTCGTGCAGGGGTACGGTAGACCCGAACGAGACCTGTCTCAAATTGAAGAACGTATAAAAATAACGATTTTTGATTTGAACATATGTATCCGCAAAATTCGGATTGTCGCGTATTTTGCATTTAAAAGTGTTAATTTGATGACAAAACGTCGGCCATATTGCCCACAGACTATATTGCTATATTAAATTTGTTGGTTGACAGTGTCGGCTACGTTCGAAAATCGTGAACTATTTTTGCGTCCGGTATGTTGGCCAGGTTGCTGGGCTGCGTTCTCGGTGATTGGCCATCATCGCCCATTGTGTGGATTCGGCTAGCCGCGTCTGCAGCGTTTTGTTTTTGTAGTTTTCAAGCGTTCTATACACCTATCAGCCTAGCTAGCACGATAACTTATACCGTCACGTTATATGGGCGAAATGTATTAAAACGTCACATAAAACGTAACGGTATAATCTATCGTGCTAGCTAGACTGATTGTCACAACAACCGCCTTCAAAGCGAATGTATGGGGCCTGTTACATGTATTCATATCACGATAAGTATCACGTGAATATTAAAGCAGAATCCATACAAATTTGAAAACTGCGATAATATTGACACCCCAGTATTATGATAATATTAATCGTGTAAAGGACACCACTTGAATGTTTGCTGAGTCTGTCCGCCATCTTAAAGCTGCGTCTCTATTTTGTTTGTGACAAACTACTTTTAAATGTCTAGCAAAATTCTATCCCTATCTCGCTCTATCTTATTACTTAGTGGTACTGGGGGACTACTCCGAAATTCGAAATCCGAACTTCGTATGGTGCCGTCCCTTTCACTCATATAGTCTATGAAAGGAGAGTGAAAGGGACGGCACCATACGAAGTTAGGATTTTGAATTTCGGAGTAGATCCCCAGCTCATGCCGTTCGCCGCGCTCGGACGCTAGAGGCGCTACTGCGAACCGAAAACGAAGTATCTGCCTCTCTCGCACATGTATATTCGAACGACAGAGAGGAAGATAGTTCGTTTTTGGTTCGCGGTAGGCCCTCAGGCGTCAACTTTAAAACGAATAGGGTATTTTACTATAAGATAAATACAATTCAAAATGTAATAAAAACCAGCCAAGTGCGTCGGAGTCGCACACTGAGGGTTCAGTACAACTAAAAAACAAATGTGATTTATCAATATATTAATATTTTTGGTAAAATATACTTCATAATAAACATTATCACTTAATTTCAAGTTCATAGGTCGATGGGAAGCTAAAAAATTATATGTGTGACAGACAACACACGGAATGTTTTTGACTTTCTTCGACCGTCCGCCACGCTCGGACTAAGGTGCTACCAACCGAAAACTAAATATATATGCCTCTCTGTCGCACTTGCATATTCGAGCGCGGAGAGGGAAATACTTCGTTTTCAGATCGTGGTAGGCCCTCTGGTCTGACGGCTCCTATTCCTGGATGGTGCGCGTATCGGAATGTGAAATACCTTTGGCAAAACGGAACAAGTTGTTAAATAGCTTCCATTAATTGGAGAAAATATTACCAACTGTTATTATTATCACGTGAAACACTGAATATTGAAGCAACATCCATAGGGGCCTGTTACATGGTTATTATTATCACGCGATATACTCATATCACGATCCGTATCACGTGCAATGAATATTGAAGAAAAATCCATACGATTTTGAAAACTACGATAATATTGACACACCTGTATTGTAATAGTATTAAGCGTTTAACAGACCCCATACAATTTTAAAAATCGCGATAATATTGAGTGTAAAGGGCCCCACTGAATAGAATTTGGCGGAGAACAGAGAGCTGCTATCGCGAAACGAAAACGAACGAACATCGTGTATTTCCCTCTGTGTCGCTCGAATTTGCAAGTGCGACAGAGAGGGAGATACACGAACTTCATTTGGTTTTCGCGTTAGCAGCTCTGACTTCGCACCAAAAATACTGACTGGCACATCAATATTTAACAATGCACATCTGAAATGAATTTTAATGAACGATTAGTATTTTAGCTATACAAATCAGTACTGATTACGGTGTCAAATTTTTTATGTGCCTTTAAATACTACCCTTATAAAAATGCTTAGGATTAATTAACTTGCAAAGATACTAGCCTTTGCCCGTGACGTCGTTTGCGTAATCTTTTACTCCCAATTCCATATAATTCCATTCCATACTTTTATTCCCAATCCAGATTACAGACTATATTTCTATACGATTCGAAGTTTCATCATAATCCGTTGTTGTATATAACTTATAAGTAATGTTTTTATTTTATACATTTTTGTACACTATTTCTTTCGTCGTTTGCATAACTGTCACGAATATATGTTTTGTTTATTTCTTTCTTATTTATTTCACCCGAGCGAAGCCGGGCTTTCATCTAGTAATTTATAACATTATACCCCTTTTTTTAGGATTACAATTTTAACGGTCAGTTTCGCCCACGTTTCTGCGTGTCCCTAGGATATCAGAGGATAATATTGTACTAATTTCAGTAACTTATTACGTTTCAAAGATAACACACCGCATATGTTCCCGTTTCAAGATTGTTTTCGTTGAAGTCGCATGACGGATAATGCACCGTTTTTCCCAACTTAAAAAAAAAACCAAGGTATAGTTTGCATGTTGACTATGTCAACTGAATACTGGAACACCAATAGTGGTCGCCATACTGGAATAGCAATGACCAGTGGCGGATTTGCTCTAAGGTCCAGGAGGCTAGGGCTGCCAGGTTCTAAACTTCAATGATATTTTTAGGCGATGGTTAATTTACAAATGCGGGACAAAAGCCGAACAGACCGGACAGGACCGTGAAAAACCAGATAAGTCCTGGCAACAGTGGCAACCCGGGCCGCGCATAGGGCGGCCAGGGGGTCTACTTACTCCGAAATTCGAGATACGAACTTCGTATGGTGCCATCCCTTTCACTCTCCTGTCATACACTATATGAGTGAAGGGGACGGCACCATACGAAGTTCAGATTTCGGAGTAGACCACCAGGTATTAGGGGCGGCCAATCGGTACTGAGCAAGGGGCGGCTGGTATTTACTACGTCTACTGGCCGCGCCAAGACTGCAATTCCGCAACTGGCAAATTTAATGTACTTAGGTGTACGCGCACTCATTCTCACGCAGTGAACGTATTACTTATTCTGTGCTATTCGTTCCGAATCACGCTCACAGCGCTCAGAGCGCGCTCACGGTCGGACCGATTCACGCTCACAGCGCTTACACGAGATTTCGTGACGTCATTGATGACGTCATGGACGGCGCTCACACTCCCAGCCGTAAGCACCTTGAGCGCAAACGTCAAGTTGACGTTTGACACGTTATGACATCTCATTATAGGCGCGAAAAAACAAAACTTCACAGGTTATATTAGTTTATTTATTACTATAATAATAATAATCATTTATTTCACCATCTCCTATGCTACGAGATCAATCTCAATTTGGTACTGGAACATGTCGTTCGGAAACTGCTGTCACAGGATTCCGGAATTGAACTAAACAGAAAACATAGGCTGATAGTGTTGACCCTATCAGTTTATGCTTTCTACGCGTCTACGCAGACTTTGGTTTGCTAGGCGAAAACCGAGAAAAGGTGGAAAAGTCAGCTCGAGAATGTTGGATCAAGACGCAGCAAAAGTGGGGCTCAGGATTAATCATGGAAGACGGAATACCTCCACATGCGTTTCAGAAACAGTCGTGCCAAACGAGAAGTCCTACTTGTAGGGGAAAGAAACCTCTTACAAGGGAGTGTCCAAATTAATACCTCGGATGCATTGTCACTGATACGCATGCTAGAGAGAATGAAATTAACACCCGTATCCAGAACACCTTACGCTGCAGTGTTGCTCTGAACAGAGTGTTGGCGTCCAAGCTCCTCAGTAAACGATCTAAACCTCGGATATATAAGATCGCAATCCGCCCCATCTTAATGTATATGGGTGTGAGGCCTGACCGGCTAGTATGATAGCTTATACCGGCACGTTTTATGTGACGTTTCAGTACATTTTGGCCATATAACGTGACGCTATAAGCTATCATACTAGCCGGGCTGGACGCTAACAGTTAGGGAGGAGCACAGCCTGTTAGGAGGAAAACGTATGTGTTCCGAAAAATCCTGGGACCAGTGAAAAGAGACGATGGGAGTTGGATGATACGTTAAAATGCTGAAATTGAAGAGCTGGTGGCCGAACCAAATATTATGGGTGAAACCAAAGCGCATCGTCTTCGCTGGCTTGGTCACTTCGAGAGGATAGGAAAAGATCGACAGGTGAAGAGAGCATACCTGGGCCGACCGACCGGACGGCGTCCTGTGGATCGCCCCAAGTACCGCTGCAAGGATTTGGTGGACGAGGACCTGTGTGAGCTTGGAGCCGGTGCAAGCTGGCGAAAAATAGCGCGAGAAAAGTGGCGTGCTCTTGTCTCGGAAGCCAATACTCATTTTGGGTCGTCGTGTCAGCCTAGTTAGTTAGTTTTATATTAGTTAGTTGCAGATTGCGATTAATTTCAATTTTCTACAAATCAAAAACCCAGCCCAGAATTTCCTACTACGATTAATTGACGAACTCAAAATTCAAATTCAGTTGACGTTGACATGAACATGACAGTGAACACGCTTATGACTGGTCCGAAACAAAACACCACTTACGCGGCCTTGAGCGCGCTAACTGATTCGGACCGGCCGCCAGCACTGTAAGCGTTGTGAGCGTTGTAAGCGTGATTCGGAACACAGCCTAAATGTACAATGTAGGTATCTATTAGCATTGGCTGTGTATAGGGTTGCCATACGTCAGGATTTGTCCGGACATGTCAGGATTTTTGACCCTTTGTCCGGATTGCGGCCGGACTTGGCAAGTGTCAGGATTTTTAAGGATGACCTCATAAAACAAATGTTTACGTGATATATTTATTGCAAAGTTTACACAGTTTTAATGAATGAAAGGTTACATAAAAGTAGTAAGTAACCAACATTCAAAACAATTTAAAATAGTATAAATTACAGCTAAAGAGAAGATCAATTTGTTTGCTTAAAACTACTTACAATCTACTTTTGTTATTTGGTTTCAATTATTAATCAAATTGCACAATACAACAGGTAGATCCACGATATAGTACAACCGCAGCGCGCAGCGCGCCGCCGGGGCGTCGTTCAAGCTACGCCATTTACGCCAAATCTCTGTTACAAGAAATGTCAGGATTTTTAGGGTGATGTCAGAATTTTTATCAGGACATTTAATTCTTCCATATGGCAACCCTAGCTGTGTACCTACCATACCATCATATAAAGATACGCGAGCTTTTTATTTATATTCGTTCTGCCGGATCCGGTGTCACCGCCCGACTCACATCACATTAACATTAACTATATGTAGCGGTATATATGGCCTTTAAGCATAACATGGTGTTTATTCTGTGAATGATCGAATCTGCTTAGTATAGTTGGACAGAGTGTTCCGCATACATATATATTTTTTTAATTTATTGATAAAAAAGGGCTTGTCGCCAGGCGAACATACCGCCCCGTAAGGCCAACAAAAAGAAAATATTACATGAAAGAAAAACTTAAACTCTAGATCTTAAAGCTACCTCTGTTAATTTGTATAAAATCTCGGCTTCATACGATATAGGAGCAGACAGAATACTATTTAGGAATCCCGAGTCCAACTGATTCCTCTCGAACCAGGCAGCTCTCAAAGGTTCGGTCCGAACACACTCCATCAGTACATGTATTACGTCTTCAACAGATCCACACTCATTGCAATTTGGGGAGGGGACTTTTCCCATCAAAAACGCAAACCTGTTTGATGGAATGTGACCGGAACGTAACCTGAGTGCAGTTTTTAATTTAGTTCTATTATATGGTGCCTGGTCGATCCAAGGATAATACGAAACTTGAGGCTGAATAGTTCTGAACCAAATACCTTTCTCTCTAGAACGCAAATCAAAATACTCTTGCCATCCTACTAAACAATGTTCGTTCCGCATACATAAACATTAGATCAGCGGTTTGTCTACATTCACATTAAGTTCACTTTGCATCACCGATATTTGATACCGTTACCGATGTGCGCAGTATTATCATATTAATCATGTTTCAATGAGCCCTATTGCATAAATATATATCTATACAAAGTGATATTTTGTCGCCCTTATCGATTTGTACACCAGTACTAGAGGAAGTAAAATAGGGCTTGCACGCACAGAGCGGGTGCGGCGCGGTGCGGGGCGGCGGCAGTTTTGCATTTTTGATCTTTCCGAAACTGTCGACTGTCGATTACTGCTTCATACGTCACACACGCCGCCTCCGCTCTACCGGGCCGCCGAATAACGCGCGGTTTTATGATGCGAAGTCCCCCGAACCGCGTTCGCTTTACCGCAAAACCGCCTCCGCCCTGCAACGACGCTGCGCTGTGCTCTGTGCGTTTTAAACTTAACAGTTACTGCGCTAAACCAAAGAAGACATATACTAACGTACAGACAGGCATGGCAAATGTTATAAGGGTTTTTATTGTTCGGTTTAAAGAACTTTTCACCTCAGCGGCTCGAAAAAGGCGGTTTTGCTGCTTGAAACCAGTGAGCAAAATGTAATTTTTCTGCGAGCGTGAAAACGACTTTTCCTGCTTGAAATGAGCAAATTTCAATTTTGCTGCGAGCGTGAATAAAGCTTACTATTTAATTATTCATATCTTAGATTAGTTTAAGTAACTTCATTCTCTCTATCACTATTCCTTTGCGTAATATGTTCTCGCCGCTGAGGTGAGAAGTTGTATGTATCACACGAGAGCAAAGATATTTGCATTTCGTGTCTTTGAGTCCCTCGCTACGCTCAAGATTATAATTTTGAATCACTCGCTATGCTCGTGATTCAATTCTTATCTTAATAGAATCTTTCGCTTGATCGGGACTCAACATCAACACTCGCAGCAAAAATCTACTTTGCTCTCTTGTTGAACAAATCCACCACCTGACCACCCTGCGAAAGATCTTTTCAGGGAGTCAAAAATACTCACGCTGCCGAGTGTGGCGATTCTTGTCGCATGCAAATACGTCAGAGCTAATCTTGACAGCTTTACAGCACCTCTGGTTAATCAAAGGAGTACCCGAAAGAGACAACTCCTAGCAGTGCCTCCATGCAGACTCGGAAATCCCTGGCTGTCGTTGGGCCAAAACCTTTGCCAAAACTGTACAACTCGCTCTCAGTAGAGGTTACAGAATTAAAAAGCGATAAGCAATTTGTTCTTCAACTTAAAACGCTTCTAACCGACTTGACGTAAATAAGGCGGTTGTCACACTGCTAGGTATTGCGGACTTAAAGTAAAAGTACTTATCATTTGTACCTTATGTACGAATAATGGAGTCGAAAAGTGGTAGGCTACTTTCTTGGCCGACTGTATAAAAACAAAATTTAATAGACACATTGAGTTTGACTCAGTAACACTCCCACCAAAGACTACAATTATATAATATACGACATGACAATACAACGACACGCCTCCATAACGTTGTTTAGGCTAAATAAATAGTGTCAAAGAAATAATAAACATTTTACGAGTACGGTGTCTGCTAAACAGTCCGTATGTTTTATTTGCCGCCATTCGGAGACATTCTGCAGAAAGGCCAGGCAGTCGTCTTTACCTATGGTGCAGAGTGTGCGTTTGCACACGGGCGCAGCGGTCCTAAGGGGGCGCCGAGCGCCGCTCGCTACTCAGGGGGCGCTAGGGTAATGTTTACACGCGGGCCACATAATAAGGAATAGCACACGCGGGCGCTAAATGGTCTAGTCTTGAGACACCTCTGGCAGGTCATGAGTAGATACCCTAAATCGGCGCGCATGCATGAAAAATGTTATGAGAGTTCATGAAGCGAAAGTTGTATGTCAGGATAGTAGCAAATGGAAATCCGTTAACTGTACCTACCCCTCTCGGAAACAGGCGTGATTATATGTATATGTATTCGACCTTCCTGCAACCATCTCTGCCCACCATCCACTACTTGAAGGTCATATTTCTTTGCATTGAAAAAAAAATGGACTCATCCGAAGCACGTCTACTGCTGGTAATATAGGCCTCCCCCAAAGAGTGCCACAATGAACGGTCCTGCTCCACCCGCATCCAGCAGGCTCCCGCGACTTTTACCAGATCATCAGTCAACCTTGGTGGGGCTACCCACGCTGCGCCTTACGTTACGTGGTTGCCACTCCCCTTAACGTTCTGTACGTTAGTAGGTACTATTAATTATTCTGTGTTATCTATCACTTCGCAGAGGCCGCCGCTTCTACTGGGACAACTGTTTCGCCCTCACATCTTCGATGCTGATGGGCTTGCTAGCGGTGCTGTCGGTTCCGTCCATCCTGAAGATCCTCATCAGTTCCCGCCGCTCCACCTCGCTGTACACTAGCTACAAGCGCTATCTGTCCACCATTCTGCACACAACGAGCTGGTTTGAGGATGATCTCAAACCTGGCACGAAGTGAGTAGTGCTTAGCCCTGACATCCGCATCGGCTCTCACAAATCACTATAGCTACAGGTACGAGCGCTACCTGTCTACCATTCTGTATATACACCATGTGATGATTGGAACGATGTGAGTAGTGCTTAACTTTGAATATCTGCATCGGCTCTCACAGTACACTATCTAGAGGTACCAGCGCTTCCTGTCCACCATTCTGTAAACCATGTGATGGTCGGGACGACGTGAGAGGTGCTTAACCTTAAACATCCGCATCGGCTCTCACAGTACACTATCTAGAGGTACCAGCGCTTCCTGTCCACCATTCTGCACACCAAGAGCTGGTTGGGAAACGTGAGTGGTGACCCTTAACATCCACATCGGCTCTCGCAGTCGCAGTACACCATTCTGCATACCACAAGCTGGTTAGAGGATAAGCTGAAGCCTAGGACAACGTGAGTAACTTATGTAAAAACAAGCACCTAGTCAAACGACTATAGAATATCCATATTTTCTTTATCGTAAGCCACTTCATCTCCCCCTTTTTACGCTGGGATCTGTGATCGATCCAGGGTCACAGGGACACTGACAAACAGACCCCAGCCACAAGTCATGGATCTGTTTCAGGATGACCTTTGTCCCCTTTGTACTTTGTACTCACTGACCCTTCCTAACCGTAACTCTATATTTTCCAGGGCCTGGAAGTCGCTATACACCGTACGCAGCCGGCACCTCAAAGCTGGCCTCGCTGCTAAACTACAAGGCTTGGGCGTCGTCTCTCAGAGGGATATCGCCCTGACACAATTCGGTTTCATGGGCTTCGTCATGCTGAAGCCGGACAAGTTCGGCGTGCGGCAGACGGAAGAGTTTGACTGGGACGCGTATAATCACACCTGGGCTGTCATGGGACATATGATCGGGCTGCAGGACAGGTGAGGAAATATGTATGTGTTAACCGAGCTTTGAGAGCGCATCCGCCTATATCCCATCCACCACCACCATATCAGCCCAAAGACGTCAACTGCTGGACATAGGCCTCCCCCAATTTCTAGGGGGGTAAACTGGGGGTAAATGCCATAATCGCCACGCTTAGCTTGCGGGTTGGCGATCGCAATATCTTCAGGTCGCAGTTTTAGGACATACCCGGGACCCATACGAGTAGTTGCAGACAATTATAGACCGGTGGTCGGGGCAGACAATCTATCTCGCATTAATTTCTACCTTGGAATGTATTTGTAGAATACCAGCTCCTTCTAAAGCAGCTCTTATCAAGTAGACGCTCGTGTATGAAATACTTGTTTCCTCCTTTGGGACAATGAGCGGTCATGGGTTCTAATGTTGTTAATTTATTATTACTGACTCTCATAAAATGCTTTCCCTCGAGTTTCCTAGTGAGGAGAATTGTCCTAGCTAGTAAAAGTAAAAAAAAGTAAAAAAAGTAAAAGTAGTTTATTCTTCAAATTAGGCATATTACATGCACCTATGATGCTAGGCAATTAAAACTGGCTATGGCAAAGATTTTACATCGATTTCAACGAAGCAATTCGTTGATCCCACTGTGAAGTCATTATCGATTAGCTTTAGCAGCATAAAGAGGAAATGAGGAATGTGTTGAGTACTTAGGCTCTTTAAATATGCCATAGGAAAAAGATCCCTTGATTAGTAACCGTATTCTGATCGATAAGTCTTCCAATGACAATCTCTCTTCGCTCGCCTCGCTATTATATGTCAGAACTATCTTCTAAAGTAACCAAACCTCATCACAGATACAACCTCTGCCGCCGCAATGTCGACGACACCCGCCAAGTCTGCCAAGCGATCCTAGAGCGTGTGTACACGCCGTGCCTCGACAACGTGCCCGAATACTTCGAGCACATGTCCCGAATCATGCTTGAGGCCATGTGGTGCGTCAACCCGACCATCAACGTCGACTCGTTCCTGTATCTGGTGAAACATCTGGCTGACGTGCCGGGGTACATTTATACGGAGACTGATAGACTGGACTTGCAGAGACGCCTGAGAGAAAAGCTGAACGGAAAGCCTATAGATTCGGGTAAGGTTTTTTCGTTTTTTAGGGTTCCGTACCTCGAAAGGAAAAAACGGTACCCTCATAGGATCACTATGTATACCCAAAATAAATTAAAAAAACAAAATTACCCAAAATAAAATAGTCAAACTACTTACTTTTTAATTTCGATTACTTAACACCCACCAGGACAATATATACTAAAACCAAACTAATGAGCTTAAATCAACTTTATACTTACAACACGAACATACTAATAAGAAAAATCGTTTACCATACCCTGTCCATACATGTTTACCATACCATACACTGTCGAACCACATTTAAATCAAACAAAGAGAGGGGCAAAAGAAATCTTCGAAGTGCAAATAAATTAATTTTGCCATTTCCGCGAACCAAGAATTTTGGAAATAAAAATATTACATACCAGGGAGCGCGCATGCATATATAACGACCTACCTTTAAATATTAGAGACGCGCCGTCTTTGGCGTCATTCAAAAATAAATTGAAAGCGCACATATTAAATAAAACCCCCGTCATCTAAATGCAGCCCTGGCCACTGCAACGAGTTATCGCTGTGCGTCCCGATAATACAGCGAAATTACCGGCCTCATATTTTTTAGTATTGCACATTTAGTTTAAGTGATTGATTACCGATTTATATTATCTGTTTGGTTACAAATTGGTTTAGCTGTTAACTTGTTTGTGAATTGTTTTTGTTATTGCTAGTTAATTTAACTTTTGTACCTTACTACTTGTTAACGCACAAAAACAATGTTCAAAATATTTTATCTCATCAAGTGAAATGTAATATTTCTTTTGAGGAATAAATGTCTTTAATCCGATGTTGTCCGTCCGTCCGTCCGTCCGTCTGTCTGTCAAGACCCTTTTTCTCAGGAACGCGTGGAGGTATCAAGCTGTAACTTATATCAAATACTCGGGTCTACGGGAGGGGGGGGTGTCCCTGGGAGCTGTGAAAAAATCAAACTTCTAAGCCAACGTAATCAGCCGTTTATGCCGCAAATTTTCGACACTCGCAAGGAAATCAAAACCTACAGGGTACTTCCCGTGAACTCAGAATCTTGAAATTTGGTACGAAGCAACGTTTTATAGCACAGATAAAGGAAAAATTGCGAAAACCGTCAAATTTTTTGTCACATCATATAATAAAAATGTTTTTTACGGAACCTTTAGTGCGCGAGTCCGACTCGCACTTGGCCGTTTTTTTTTCCAAATTGTATTATTGCATCATTATTGTACGACCAAGATACGGCACACACAGTAATTTATGTCCCTGGAAAACGCGTCCCTCCGATGTATTCCTGCGCTGTGAATACGGTATTTCAAAAACGCTCGGTTAGTATTAAGTAGGGAAATGTGCCTAATGACGTCACAATTTCCTATGGTCAAACTGCGTCTATTTTTCATGTTTATGTATTTACAAATCTTTATAATTGCATTAATACGCAGAAGCTTGTTTTTTTTTCGATGTAACGTAAAAAAATATTTTTTCGTGCAAAGCATTACTTATATTCACTACGTCTGTATACCTACCTACGTCCTTAATTTAAGATAAACATATTTTAGTAATCTAGGTAATTACCTATCAACCAGATAATAGACCATCTTATCGCCAAAAGCCACATATTTTTGTCTATCACAAACAGATATCGTTAATAAACCACCAGAAAACAATATATCCAGAAACTAGATATAGGGCAAGATTCGTGATGGTTGAACCCGACACTTTTTCCTTCAAGGCAAGAGTGTGCAGTACAATGAAATAAGGAACTTCCTAAATCTGAAAATTCATGATTTACCTTTTGTCCCCAGGAGTGGATTCAGCGAGTCTCATCGCCCCGTCGGCTATAGAAGGCCTGCCTCAACGCGCGCCTCGCCTGCTGCACCTCCGCGACTATGAAACCATCTCCACCGCCCCCGAATACAGTTCCCTCCCCTTCTGGTCCAAATATAACCTCAATTTCCTCCACGTCATAACATTTTTCCATGCCACGTACCTCGGGAGACTCTACTTCAAACTCAACTATCTCTACAGCGTATTATTAATGAAGTACTTCCCGTATTTGGCGTTCTTCAAGTTTGGGATAAGGAACTCATTAGTGAACATTTTCAAGGAGGATCCTACGGATGACGAGAAACCGAAGCCTAACGCTGAATACACTAAGCCCAAGCCACCTGAGACGTGGTTTAGAATATTTTTAGGCGCGTTTTGGTAAGGGTCTTTAAATAATTTAAAACTCCGTAAGGGGTGCCGTTTTGCGCGATAGCAGTTTCCTATTTGCTCCATAGAATAATGAAAGTCGTAACATTGGTAACCCCAGAGAAGAGTTCCATACCTCAATTGTAATTGAACATGTGCAGGGTACTGCTCGACGAAGCAATGTTATTGCCAACAAATAGCTACGTATTATTGTAGATTCATTTTAAATAGGGTAGACCCGAACACAATATCTGTGCACCTTCCCCGTATGCGACGACACTCAAGCTCAGTAATGACGTCACACGGTCAGGTTAATAGAACTGCTACCGCGAAACAAAACGTACCAAGTTCGTATTTCTCTCTGTCGGTCGAATATGCAAGTGCGACAGAGAGGGAGATACACAAACTTTGTCCGTTTTCGTTTCGCTGTAGCAATTCAGATATTGTAATCGCGTAGTTAGGTACTGAATTAAATTAAATTTACTTGTATTAGGGAGAGGGTAGTGTATTTTACAATTAATGTATTAATTAATTTATTATTTTGACTGAGTTGAAATTAATTCCATGAGCAATTGATAATGACACTACATAGTAATGAATGACACATATCGTGATATAATTTAAGTAGGTATAGTACTTTTGATTGACTTCAAGAATTTAGTTCGTAAATTTGACTGTGTTTATATATTGTTTAAAAAAAATTAACGAAAATTTCTTTACTTTCTTGATAAGAACGTTTTTAATTTCAATAATCGATTATTGTATTTATCTTAAAAGTGACGTGATCTGTATGTGTAACAATATCCATAACAAAAATTATAAGCACAATTATAAACATATTTTTTAGATGTAATCTGATAATTATAATAACCAGAAGTTATTGTTATCTTATATTAATTAAATGTTGTTACCGTACGGGACCAGTGATTAGTCTTTTTATTTCATCCTAAATGATTCTTAATTGTAATTGTACCACAGACGACCCCAAATAGGTTTTCTCAAACATGCGATGACATATTGCTATTTGCTATACATATAATTATACGTACGGACAACCAATTTTATTTCTAGGCCACTTCGCACCGTGTTATAGTGAAAATCAACATGAAAGCTGCTAGAGATCTCATATTATTGTCACTGTGACAAGGTACGAAGTGGCCTAGAAAACAAATTATTTGACTGTACATACGTATATATTTTTAATATGGTGCCATATGTGTGTGGTCTTTTACTTATTTATTGAATATTTTTTCTGATAGCAGAAATGCAAAGAAGAACGTATTATACGGTAGCAAAATTATTTCTAACTCGGACGTGGTGCTTTGAATCCCTCACTACTCTTAGGATTCCATGTTATTCTGGAATCCTTCGTTTCGTTCGGGATTCATCGCGCTAACCCTCGCTGAAATATTGCATTTTGTTTCCTTGTAATACAATCTATCATTATGTACATACCCACAAAGTACAATATATTACATACCCTTAATCCATACGCAACGAATGTATTACCGTATTACATTTCATGTCACAGTGCGAGTACTGGCGCATGCCGCCTATTAGCGCCAGTAACTGGATATGTATTATCTCTTATTGTTTAGGGCGGGACCAAAAAATAAAAACTGGTATCAATGGAATCATTTTCATGTATTTATGTAATCAATATGATCATCACAAATCCATACTTGACAGTAGAAAATATCGGCTCACGTCACGTTGTCAGAATCAAACGAACGATCACTATCATTTCAAATTCACGGTTCTTCGAATATTCGACATAGCGTATATCGAGGTTTACGTGGTCAAATCCGTAAGTCGCGCAAAAGATTTGAAATTAGAAATAGAAGAAAAACAATACAGCGTTTTTTTCAATTTTTTACGGTTTGTATGAAAACCTTAATAATCGTTGTATTTTGACTCCATTATAATTACAAGCAACAGAAACTTATTTCCGACCTAGATATGCCGGATCCCATTGTGTATACAAAGTTTCATGTTATTCTAGCATGGCGTTTTAAAATCAGAGCGTAAATACGTTTGTATGGAGAACCGAACGTACTGCGCCCTCTTAAGGTGAGTATCCAACCACAGTCTTACTACATACAGTCTGCTGACTCGGCTCTTTTTGGGCCAACGATGGAAGGTACGCGAGGAGTTGAGCGGCGTGGAAAAAAAGCGCAAACTCATTGAGTTCCTCATATACGTCCCGATTTAGTTCAAAATCGATATCTGAGCGTCCGAGAGGCCTTTTAATACGATTCCGAGATAAAATTTGGCAGCCATATTGATTTTCCTCATATACGTCCCGATTTCGTTCAAAATCGATATCTGAGCGTCCGAGAAGACTCTTACAACGAATCTAAGGTAAAATTTGGAAACAGTGGCGGCCATATTGATTTTCCTCATATGCGTCCCGATTTCGTTCAAAATCGATATCTGAGCGTCCGAGAGGACTCTTACAACGAATCTAAGGTAAAATTTGGAAACAGTGGCGGCCATATTGATTTTCCTCATATGCGTCCCGATTTCGTTCAAAATCGATATCTGAGCGTCCGAGAGGCCTTTTAATACAATTCCGAGGTAAAATTTGGAAAAAGTGGCGGCCATATTGATTTTCCTCATATACGTCTCGATTTCGTTCAAAATGGATATCTGAGCATCCGAGGTAAAATTTGGAAAAAGTGGCGGCTATATTGATTTGCTTTATTTACGTCCTGATTTCGATCAAAATCAATTTGTATTTGGAGATCTGTCGGACGCTCAGATATCGATTTTGAACGAAATCGGAAATTAATGAAGGAAATCAATATGGCCGCCACTTTTTATAAAATCTGACCTTGGATTCGTATTAAGAGAGCTCTCGGACGCTCAGATATCGATTTTGAACGAAACCGGAAAGTATTTAAAGAAAATCAATATGGCCGCTACTTTTATTCAAATCTGACCTCATATTTGTATTTAGAAACCACTCGGACGCTCAGATATCGATTTTGAACGAAATCGGAACGTTAATGAAGGAAATCCTTAAATTTGCCGCTACTTTTTTCAAATCTGACCTTGGATTCGTATTAATAATAATAATAATAATTAATATTTATTTCAGACCATAGATCCATAATTTGTTAGTTACATTAGGAAAAAAAGACTAGGGTTAGAGTAAAAATAAAATAAAAGATAAAATCAAAAAAGAAACATTAGATGTATTATCCCTAAGCACTGGTTAATCCTACATGGAGTTTATTCCAGTGCCTCGGTAATGGCGCATCCAGTTTATTAACGAACGTTTTCAAGATGCTATTGTCACTGCCACTCAATCTCCGCATTAGTGACGCCGACCGATTGCGTATGATCGCGTAAAAATCATTCGTACGCGCCTCCGCGAACATAGCGGACGCACTGCAATATCGTGGCAATTTCAATAGCATCCTGAAAACGTTGTTATACTGTATACGCAGAGCATTGTACGCCCGCTGGGTGTAGTCGGTCCACAGGCTGCATGTGTAAAAGGTTTGACAGAATGCCTTGAAAAGTGTTATTTTTACGGCCTTATTACACCTCGCAAACCTGCGGGCCAGCATGTTTCCCCTAACCGCCAACGCCCTGCGCTCCCTCTCGATATCGAGATCGTCTGACAGCCCCTCGGTGACCCAATGACCAAGGTACTTAAACTTTTTCGTGACTCTCAGAATTTCACCCCCTAAAGTCACGGGAGGTACTTTCTTGTAGCTCTTTTTACCAGCCTTAAAGACAAGGACCTCACTTTTCTTCCCGTTGTACCTTAGTCCGTGAGCCACCGAGTACCTCTCACACACATTTAACAACTTCTGAAGCCCACTGATGGACGAACTCAACAAAACCATATCATCCGCATAACTGATGTTATTCACCGACCTACCATCTATAGAGCATTCGACATAGGCTTTGTTGAGCTCGTCCATCAAACGGTTAACATATAGGTTGAACAACCTGGGAGAGGTCAACCCGCCCTGCCTGACACCACACTGCAACATGTACTCATCTGAGTGCACGCCCGCCCACTTTACAGAATTGATTTGGTTCCCATACCAAAACTTAAAGACCTCAATCAATTCAGCCGGTACACTGGTCTCATCTGACATCTTGCTCCACAAAACGTCATATGACACCAGATCGAAGGCCTTAGATAGGTCTAAGAAGCAGGCGTACACTGGCGTGCTCCTCGTGGTATAGTACTGGACAGTGCTTTTCAAACAGAAAATAGCAGACTCGGTAGACAGTCCAGGCTGAAACCCAAATTAAGAGAGCTCTCGGACGCTCAGACATGGATATTGCAAGAAATCGTATCTGAGCTCATATTTGTATATAGAGACCTCTCGGACGCTCAGATATTGATTTTGAACGAAATCTGAACGTATTTAAAGAAAATCAATAAGGCCGCAACTTTTTTACAAATCTGACCTCATATTTGTATTTAGAGACCTCTCGGACGCTCGATGTCGATTTTGAACGAAATCGGAACGTTAATGAAGGAAATCAATATGGCCGCCACTTTTTTCAAATTTGACCTTGGATTCTTATTAAGAGACCTCTCGGACGCTCAGATATCGATTTTGAAAAAAATCGGAACGTATTTAAAGAAAATCAATATGGCCACCACTTTTTCAAATCTGACCTCATATTTGTATTTAGAGACCTCTAAAATAAAAATAAGTTCAATTTAAAAATGTAAGAATGTGAAAGTAAAAAAACAATTAATAACTCTCTTGATTTTTTTGACAACCCTTGCCCTAGAGCAGTTACGCTATGCGCGTACGTAATTTCTACAGATGAATGAAGATTGCCTACTGGTAGTAAGTAGTTCTTTATACTGTGATCCAACTGAGATATACTGAGCTTATAGATTTGCTGTGTTTTCAAACCTGATCATTCAAATTGCAACAGTAATTTCATAACAATAAGATTCAATACCCTTTGTCTTACACTAACTCGAGTGGGTTCTGTCCGTTTAAACATCGTGGGAAGCTTGTTACTCTAAGATGTCGGCTCTTTTCTTTTTATATAACGGTGGCAAACATGCTTATGGCCTGCCTGTTTGTAAGCACACACCGTAGCTTATGGACGCTGAAGAATCACAAGCTGGTTGCCGACCCTTCGTCGACTTGAGCGCTCGTTGTGTTAACAGCTAGAGACATATGCAGGTCCATTTGTTAACTAATACCCAATGCATTCGCTACTTGAAGAAATCCTGCGCTTTGACCCTCGATCGCTTCTCCAGATTGATCTGTAGGAGGTTGTCCGTCAGGTTGTCGGTGGCGGTCGGGCCGGCGGTCGGGCCGGCGGTCGGGCCGGCGGTCGGGCCGGCGGTCGGGTCGGCGGTCAGGATCTGTGGTTGCGGTCGGCGGGGCGTGCGGCGCGGCGAGGCGTGGAGGACGCCCACGCCGGTGGGAGTCAGCTTGAGGCGGGGGGAGAGTAAGTGCTTCGTGGCGAGTAGCCGAGCCGCGGGGGACATGCTGGCTAGCCGCTCTGTGTTTGATCTGAAACTGAAGAAATATATTCACTCAGTCACCATAGTATCAGCCGAAAGACGTACACTGCTGGACAAAGACTTCCAAAATGACCGGTCTTGCGCCGCCTTCATCCAACGGCTTCCTGCGATCTTGACGAGATCGTCGGTCCACCTTGTTGGGGGCCTTCCCACGCTGCGTCTTCCGGTGCGTGATCGCTTCAGTTAGCACCGTTCATTTCGCTCGCGCGCGCCCGACTCCAGCATGCGGTACGGTGTGTGGGGCTGCCCTGGGTGGGGCGGGGTGTGTGGGTGTGCGACACTGACCTGGGCGTGTGCGGGGCGGGGCGCGGCGTGGCGGGGCGGCGGCGGCGCGCGGCGCGCTCGGCGAGCTGCAGCGCGATGCGCTCGCGCGCGCCCGACTCCAGCATGCGGTACGCCGCGCCGCAACCCGCGCTGCAAACCAATCATCATCATCATCATCATGATGTCAGCCAAATGATGTCCACTGCTGGACATAGACCTCCCCCAAAGACTTCCACAATGACCGGTCCTGCGCCCCCCGCAAATAAATATAATACTGGATTTTCCAAACAGTGGAATCCACCCGAACGCCTCCTATTTGGGATGGTGGATCGCGTCATCAGATATCTTCATGAAAATTATCTATATAGAACCAACTTGGAGGTACTTCCTCTCAAACAAATATTACAAAATATACAACCGAATTCAGAACCTCTTCCTCTTTTCGAAGTCCGTTAAAAAAGGTTGAAATATAAAAATAACGTTGTACCATCATAGCCCATTGTTATAGTGCTGTATGACGTCACAATTGACATTCTTAATCGCGGCTACCGTTTCGAAAATTCTTGGCACAAATGGAAAAAGCATGAATTTCAAATAATAATTATATAACTTATTTTTCATAATCATAAATTTATATCAACACAGTGCAACTTGCTATTACAAAATATTTCGTTTTCTTACAATTTTAATGTTTATTTTTCATGTACCCTATTTAACGGTATTCTTTTTCGGTAGCAATTATATATACAGGTGGTCGCTGATCTACGAAATGAAGTCGGCACATGAGTCATATACTCACGCAGGCAGCGGAGTGTCCCCGGCGTCGAGGCGGAAGGGCGTGCCCTCGATGTGTCCCCACGTCATGAGCGGCGACGCGTCCGGCCCCGCGCCCGGCGCCGGCGACGGATCCGGCACGAGCGCGTGCGCCGGCGCCTGCGACACGGCGGACCCGTCCACGCCGATCTTGCCGGACGCCGAAGCATCCTGTAACCGAGACAAGCTGATTTATAAATTACTAGTGGCTTTGTGGAATCAGAAGTGTATTTTTTCCACCGAAAACCGCAAATTATATCAGACACGTACTCGTACAAAAACGTCGCGTTTCCAACAGAAATATACGACTTGAATTGGCTGTATATGACCTGTGCCATCTTTTGTATGGCCACAGTACAAAGAACTACTACCAGTAGGCAATCTTCATTCATCTGTCGAAATTACGCACGCGCGTAGCGTTACTGCTCTAGGGTAAGGGTTGTCAAAATAATTAAGAGAGTTATTAATTGTTTTTTTATTTTAACATTCCTACATTTTTAAATTGAACTAAGTAATTTAAATTGAACTTTTTTTTATTTTAGAGGTCTCTTAATACGAATATGAAGTCAGATTAGAAAAAAAATGGCAGCCGTATTGATTTACTTTAAACAATTTCCGATTTCTTTCAAAATCGATATCTGAGCGTCCGAGAGGTCCCTAAATACGAATATGGGGTCAGATTTGAAAAAATTAGTGGCGGCCATATTGATTTTATTTAAATACGTTCCGATTTCGTTCAAAATCGATATCTGAGCGTCCAAGAGGTCTCTTAATACGGTTATGAGGTAAGATTTGAAAAAAAAAATGGCGGCTATATTGATTTTCTGTAAATACGTTCTGATTTCGTTTAAAATCGATTTCTGATTGTCCGAGAGGTCTCTTAATACGAAGCAGCAGTCTGATTAGAAAAAAGGTTGCTGCCATTATGAACTTTTTTGATTTTGTTCGTTATCGATATCCCATAGTTTAAGAGGTAAGGTCGGCCTCACAAGGGGATGAAAACATGTTGTACTTTGCCGCTTTTAAGTCATGTTTAAACTGTCCTACATTTAGTCCAACAGGTGAAAGCGACAAAGTCGCAGAGTGTCGTCCAGCTACTTATGGCCGATTGTACCTACTTTTTTTAAAGATAAGATAAAACTTGTTTTGATTTACTTGTATATTTACACTCAAATTATTACTGTTCCATATTTTTAAAATATTAACTAATTTTATTTATTTATTTCCACAGTTGGTTTTAGCTAGGGTTGCCAGGTGGAAAAATACAAAAGCCGGACTCGGCACTTAATTAAGCCGAACATTTTACCCTAAAGGCCGGACGGACCTTTTTTGCGCTAATTATAGCTTTTTCAAAACCGGACATTACGTTCTAAAAGCCGGACCATCACAACACGCACGGCACGGCACGGCACGGCACGGCACTGTTTTACTTGCGCTTAGCGCTCAAGTTTTAACTCGCGCGGGTTACGCGGCCGCCAGGCAAAAAGCCTAACAAAAGCCGGACAGGCCGGACGAGTGAACATTTGGCCGGACACGGCCCTAAAAACCCAAACATGTCCGGCTAAAACCCTAGTTTTAGCTATTTATTTACACATTTATACAACATCTAATTTGACCTATTTTTTATCACAATATGTGTGTTTCAGTTTTTCATGTTAGTTAACACATTTTTTACTACATAGTACTATTTATTTATATACAGAATTGTAACGTTTGCATCTATAGTTAGAGCTTTATAGGACATCAATGTATGGGAACCAATGTTTTTGACATTAAAGCATGAGCCTTGGCACGCTTGTTACTTAGGTGGACTAGAGTTAAAAACGTCCGGGAGACAAGGACGGACGCCCCGCTGGTGGGGAGGGAGAGGGGGGGATGGTTCATCCCGCCGTGCGTTCTTTCGGTCCTCCTATCATATTATTTATACAGACTAGGGTATGTTTGGTATCGTTTTCGGATAAATTAAGGATAGCCGATCATTTTCTGGGACATAAATAACATCTTTTCATAGAAAAAATGAAATAAAGACAATTGCCGTAAAGTCACAGTTTAAAAAAAAAAACTGCGTCTATTACGTGAAAACAAGCAATGATTTGGGCATGAAAAAAATATAATTATAAAGCTACATTTATGTAGATTCCAAAAATATATAATTGTATACAAGAATATGACACGCAGTTTGTAGTTTATAGCTGTGTTTTCGTTTGTAAGCATGTGTGTTATATTTTAAATGATCTGCATTTATTTGATTTTCAAAATAAAACTAACAAGTCACAGATCTAATCATATATTATTGTTAATTTAATTATTATACTTCTATCGTACAAATAATGAATATTCTAGTTGGTAGTGAGACTGCCTCCGAAGCTAGAGGTCCCGGGTTCGTATCCTGGCCAGGGCACTATTTGTGCATTTAGCACGGATATTTGTTCCTGGGTCTTGGATGTTTTCTATGTATTTAAGTATGTATTTATCTATCGTCGTCTGGTACCCATAGTACAAGCTTGCTTAGTTTGGGACCAGGTCGATTTGTGTAAGATTGTCCCCCAATATTTATTTAATTATTTAAACATATGTGTAACATGTTTCATCACAAGCACACAACTTGGTGCACTCAGTGAACGAAAAAAGCATAGAACGCGAGCTTCCTACAAAAGTCCACTTTGAAACGGGGCATTTATTCGTAATACGCACGCGCGGTGTTGTACCAATAAGAATTGCCAAAAATGTTAGCCGATTTTCTATTACCCAAAACAAATAAACGTGATTGGTAAATTTCAAAATGACTGGCTGTGTTTGGTATCCTAGCGCTGACGTTTTATGTGTCAAAAGGGCGGTGACAACGACAACGCTTAGCGGGTGGATGGTTGCATGCAACAAAAAGTCATCTCATCTTCATACGCAAAACCGCAGTATTATTTAAATTTGAATTTAAGCTTTATTTTATTTTTAATATCATAGGATAACCTTACGAAAATCTAACTAAGCTGTACCAGCTGATTAAGCTGTACCAGACTTATACTATGCATATTGGACGACCATGTACATAATTTATAGCTTGCTAAACACTGTTAGACATAGAGAACAGCAACCACTCGTAATCGAAACTTTTACAGTATATTCAGACAACGCAAACATTTAACATACGTACGTTAACTCATTTTTACAAGCTTTTATTTAACGTGCCGTGTCAGTAACTTATGTCTTTTTTGTTTGTGCGGGTCAAATCTTAGAAGCTAAATTAGACCCACTTCTCGATTTCCGATTGAGCTAATATTTGACGTTAGTACGCTCGGCTGAACTCGATTCTCCATAAAAACGTAGTTTTGTTCTCATTTTAAACCCCTTGCTGAAATAACATGAAACGTTGTATACACAATGGGAGCCGCCATATCTAGGTCGGAAATTAGTTCCTTTTGCAAGAAATTGTAATTGAAAAAATACAGCTAGTTTTTGAGTTTTTTACGTCTTTTATGAAAACCTTAATAATCGCTGTATTTTTTCTCCATTATAATTTCAATCAACAGAAACCAATTTCCAACCTAGATATTCCGGATTCCATTGTGTATACAAAGTTTCATGTTATTCTAGAATAAGGAATCCCTACACAAAATCGGTGCCGACTAAAAAATTAAACAAATATGTTTACCGTTTTACTTACATATGAACAGTGATACCATCTTTTTTTTATGTTTTCTAGAGTGATTAACGCACCACTTCACTGCACAAAAAGGCATATTTTTTATTTTTGAGATTTCAGTTAATACAACTGTTACGTTGCGCCGCCATATTCAAACTAGACAGCCGTTGGACACAACTTTGACGCCCCGCCTTAGTGGACACAAGTTTGATGGTGTCATTTTGCGACGCTAGTTGTGCTTATGTTTTTTTTTCATTCACTGGGTGCACTATAATTGTTGTTAGAAACGCTTGAATCTAGCAGCGCATTTATTTTTGCATCTGCACCTAATCATTTCCATGCAGGCTTCGGCAGCTACAGGCAAACTAGTCAAAGTTGGTTCCCATCTGTTCTTTTTTATCTGTCATTAACTTTCATCCATGCCCAACCAGATGGACTAGGAAAATTTTGGATCGGTGAAATCTGACCCCATACATGAAGTGCTTGAATAACTGCCCGCAGGAAATGCTAGTGCAGTGCAACATTCGTTGGTGGAATACTTTCAAACTGGCGGGCTTATTTCGTAAAAAACTGCTTTCGGCATTCGTTGACAGTCGAAACTGAGCTGGATATAATTCTAAAAACGAAAATGTTAAATATTCACAACCACCCTCTAAATTACTCAGTTTTATGAATACAGTAAATATTACCTATCATACATGAAGATAACAAACTTTTCCACAATCGCCATTGCACCTCCAATTCTGCCGTCGCATGCGGCCAGGAAACCTTCCGTGGCACTAGGGAGTGCATTACAGGCTTCGAATGCACTCTTTTTTACTTTTCCTTTAAGGAACGAAATTGTGTCACAAACCGTGAAGGCGTGGAACGGAGAAAATCTTTTGCTTTTTGGGGCCGTGTAAAAGAAAATATGTTTTAATAATTTTACCCAGTCGTAACGTATAAAATAAAGCTATATTATTTATGACTGTTTTGACCGAGCGCGTTGGCTATTTCTTTACAGCAAAGGTACTGCTGGTGTTTCCCAGTACCAATGTGTATCCCCAGTTCCTCTGGCTATGGTGTTTTTGCACACTCGCAGCAGCTAATACCACAACATCTAAAAGCGTTCGGAGCACCCAAGCTCCGTGTTACCATGAAGAAGCCGACTGGAGAATGATGGTGCACGTAGCTGACGCTGTAAGCCAGGGTTATACACATATCGTGATTCGCACCGTTGATGCTGATGTTGTGGTAGTAGCTGTTGCAAGTGTGAACGACCTAAGCTAGAGAATCTGCGGGTACACATTGGTACTGGGAAACACCAACAGTACCTTTGCTGTAAAGAAATAGCCAACGCGCTTGGTAAAACAGTCATAATAGTACATTACTACAGAGGCCGGGACGAAATGGGTTGCCGGCCGAAGACATATAGACGGCCGAGCGAAGCGAGGTCGGATAGGTCTCAGGCGGGCAACCCCATATTTCCCGCCGAGGTATGTATAGTGCTTTTCTCAAACATGCAATGAAATAAACAACAAAAAAATCAAAGTTTTATTTTTAATACGCATAGTGGCAGAATGTCATGATGCCTGTGTCACAATTTATGTGGAATGGAAATTAAAAAACAGGACTATGCCGGCCTAGGCCTGCAAGATTTGTATGAAATTCCATTAACGACCTCTTGTCCTAGCCGCGCCTGAAACGTCATACTTCGCAGCCTATTATAAGGAACAAAACATCAATATTTCATTGCATGTTTGAGAAAATAATATATCTTTATTGTATACGTTACGACTGGGTAAAATTATTCAAATATGCTTTCTTTTACAGGGCCTCAAACGCTCCACGCCTTCACAGTTTCCCAGCTCACACGTGACACAGTTTCCTTCTTTAACGGAAAAGGAAAATATTCCACCAACGAATGCTGCAGTGCCGCATTTCCTGCGGGCAGTATTCAAGCAGTTCATGTATGGGGTCAAATATCACCGATCCAAAATATTTCTAGTCCATATAGTCCGATTGAGGATAGACGAAAGTTAATGAGAGATGGGAACCTACATGCACTCGCTTGCGAGGAGCGGCCGAAGCCTGCATGGAAATGATTAGGTGCAGATGCAAAAAGAAATGCGCTGCTAGATGCAGGTGTTTCCAGCAACAATTAAAGTGCACCGAGTTGTGTGCTTGTGATGGGACATGTTAATCATAAATAAATATTTTAGGAGCCTGCTGTTTTTTTCAAAACATTTTTTTTCAAAGTTGCGTGACATATTATGTATACAATTATACATTTTTGGAATTTACATAAATGTGGCTTTATAATCATGTTTTTTTTTATGCCGAAATCATTGCTTTTTTTCACTTAATAGAGGCAGGTAGAAATTTTTTAACTTAGATTTTTCGACTTTTGTCTTTAGTTAATTTTTTTTTCAATGAAAAGATGTTATTTATGTCCCAGAAAATGAATGCCCATCCTCAATTTATCCGAAAACGATACCAACCATGCCCTAGTCTGTATAAAAAATATGATAGGACGGAAAGAACGCACGGCAGAACGGAACTTTCCCCCCCCCCCCCCCCCTCCCCCACCCCACCTGCGGAGTGTCCACCATAGTCTCCCGGGCGTTTTCAACTCTAGTCCACCTAAGTAACAAGTATGCCAAGGCTCATGCTTTAATGTCAAAAATATTGGTGTTGTCCTATAAAGCCCTAACTACTACAATAATAACTAAATACGTGTACGAGTATATTACTATATTTAGATTCACATAGCTTAGTTAGGTTTACATAGGTAAATCTACATATTTATATAATTTATATCATGCAACATAACTGTTGCTGTCGTTAAGGTATAACAAAAACGGCAGTGATTCGTTTAAGGTATCCATCGGCATCATTTTACGACTAGAAATAAGATTACAAACAGTAGTAATTTCGGTATGCGGAATTAGCATATTTAGACCTCTTTACTAAACTAGTTTTTTAAAACCATTGAGTTACTTATTTCTTAGCTATTTTCGGTAGTAACCATCTCATTTCCTGTCGGAAAACAGTTCATGTGGTAAACTGGATAGGATACACAAATAGGTGCTTATTCTCACGAATCAAATTATTCTTCTTCTGACTGTTCTAATCAGTTACGTTTATGTAAGCATAACAGTAAATTAAACCAACTTGCTTGCATACTTGTCAAAGTTATTTTTTAGCCTGCATATTGATACAAATTTATTCTGAAATAAAGCCATTACTTGCATAAAATTACGTCACAGTCGTCCGGTTTATCAATTACAATATTTGTTTAAAAACACACGATTTTTTACCAGAACTGATATAACTGTCCGCAAATACATCAATATGTGGGGTATTCATGGTCACGACATTGAGGAGAGCGAGTGCCCTCGCAGTGAGCGTTTCAATAATAATTAGGTATAGTGTAAAAACGGCGCCGTCTTTCTCGCTAATCAGAGGCTGTGTGGCAGACCTGATGTGGTCCAGTTGGAATTTAGCTAAGCGCATAGCTTACCCACCAAAGTAGCAGAAGGTAAACATTTGAAGAAAATACAAAGCGGTTGCTAGTAGTAGCGGTTGAGAATTCAAGACAAAGATTCACTGTGATAAGGGCACTAGTCCATCAAATCAGAAGCATGAGTTTGATTTTCGTCTTAGGCTAGCTCTCGGACGTTCAGATGTCGACGATTTTAATCAAAATCTGAACGTAAATAAAGGAAATCAACATGGCCGCTACTTTTTTCAAATTTTACAACAGATTCGTATTAAGAGACCTCACGGACGCAGAGATATCGATTTTGAACTAAATCGGAACGTAAATAAGGCAAATCAATATGGCGGCCACTTGTTCCACAATTTTACCTTAGATTCGTTATAAGAGTCCTCTCGGAAGCTCAGATACCGATTTTAAACGAAATCGGGATGTATATGAGAAAAAACAATATTGCCGCCAATTTTTTAAAATTTTACCACGGAATTGTATTAAAAGGCATCTCGGACGCTCAGATATCGATTTTGAACGAAATCGGGATGTACATGAGGAAAATCAATATGGCCGCCACTTTTTCCAAATTTTACCGTAGATTCGTTATAAGAGTCTTCTCGGAAGCTCAGATACCGATTTTAAACGAAATCGGGATGTATATGAGAAAAATCAATATTGCCGCCAATTTTTTCAAATTTTACCTCAGAATCGTATTAAAAGGCGTCACGGACGCTCAGATATCGATTTTGAACGAAATCGGGACGTATATGAGGAAAATCAATATGGTCGCCACTTCTTCCAAATTTTACCTTAGATTCGTTATAAGAGTCCTATCGGACGCTCAGATATCGGTTTTGAACGATATCGGGATGTATATGAAAAAAAACAATATAGCCGCCACTTTTTCCAAATTTTACCATAGATTCGTTATAAGAGTCCTCTCGGAAGCTCCGATTTCGATTTTGAACGAAATCGTGATGTATATGAGGTAAATCAATATTGCCGCCAATTTTTTTCAAATTATACCTCGGAATCGTATTAAAAGGCGTCTCGGACGGAGGAAAATCAATATGGCCGCCACTTTTTCCAAATTTTACCTTAGATTCGTTATAAGAGTCCTCTCGGACGCTCAGATATCGATTTCGAACTAAATCGGGACGTATATGAGGAAAATCAATATGGCCGCCACTTTTGCAAATATTACCTTAGATTCGTTATAAGAATCCTCTCGGACGCTCAGATATCGATTTTGAACGAAATCGGGACGTATATGAGGAAAATCAATATGGCCGAAACTTTTTCCAAATTTTCCCTTAGTACATACATACATACATACATATAATCACGCCTGTTTCCCATAGGGGTAGGCAGAGATCACGGATTTCCACTTGCTACGATCCTGACATACAACTTTCGCTTCATGAACTTTCATAACATTCTTCATGCATGCGCGCCGATTTAGGGTACTCCTGACCTGGCCTTTCTGCAGAATGTCTCCGATTTGGTCGGAGTACGTTCGCCGAGGTCTTCCCCTTCCAACTTTTCCATCCACTCTTCCTTCATACACTCGTTTTGTCAATCTTCTTTCATCCATCCTCTCTACATGTCCAAACCATCTTAGCATACCTTTCTCAATTTTCGTCACTATATCTTCATTCACTCCACACCTCCGTCTTATAACGGTGTTTCTCACTCTATCTCTCAAAGTAACGCTACACATACTTCTCAGCGCTCTCATTTCCACTGCATTCACTCGACTCTGATGTTTCTTCTGCCACACCCAACTTTCACTACCATACATTAGTGTCGGCACCAACACTCCTCTATGCACGGCCAGCCGCGCCTTTTCTGACACTTTCTGGCTACTCATAAAGGCGTGAAGTGCCCCATTCACTCGATTCCCAGCTATCACTCTCCTTTCAATATCTCCTTCATGCTTACCGTCTCTCGTGAACAAAGTCCCCAAATACACAAACCCATCCACTTGCTCCAACCTCTCTCCATCTACAGCAATTTCACAAACTGTCATACACTCATCTCTTTCAAATACCATCACTTTCGTCTTGCTTACATTCATTTTCATTCCTTTTCTCGCAAATAATCTGTGCATGCTAGTTACCATCTTCTGTAGCTTCTCAGCCGATGACGCTAATAAAACCTGGTCATCGGCGTAGAGTAGACATTTGATAAGCAACCCATTCATTTCCAACCCACATTCATCGTCTTTCAAATCTTGCAAACAACTGTCCAGAAATAGATTAAACAGCCACGGTGACGCTACACATCCCTGTCTAACACCCTTTTCGATGCTAAACCATTCAGTGTAGGACCCGTTTACTCTCACGCAAGCAGAGGAATCCTCGTAGAGAGATTTCAGAGCTTGAATGAGATGGTCGCTCACTCCATATCCGGACAGTACCGACCAAAGTTCATTCCTCACCACTCTGTCATAGGCCTTCTCCAAATCCACGAACGCGCAATAGACCTTTTGACCTTGGGCCAAATATTTTTCGGCTATGCATCGTAAAGAGAAGACCTGATCCGTACATCCCATACCTTTCCTAAATCCCGCTTGTACATCCCATATTTTCTCATCGGTTTCTTGCATTACCCTTTCAATCAACACTTTCGCATATAATTTGCCAACGATGCTGAGTAAGCTAATGCCCCTGTAGTTCTTGCAGTCAAGTTGTGAGCCCTTTCCCTTGTACAGTGGCACGATGACCGCCTTGCACCAATCTTTTGGAACTATGCCGGTATTAAAACATAAGTTGAAAAGGCGATACAACTGACTTGCTACGACGCCTTGCCCAGCCTTCAGCATCTCGACTGAAATTCTATCATACCCCGCTGCCTTTCCTGGTTTCATTCCTTTCAAAGCTTTTACAATTTCATCCATACTAATACTACACTCCTCATGTGGCAGTGCATTATCATTCACTCCTGACGTATTTTCCTCTTCTCTCTCAAACAAACCTTCAAAATATTCCTTCCATCTCCCTAATATGCATTCCTCATCATTCAATAAACTTCCATGCTGGTCTCTAATCGAGGTTAGCTCTGAGGTCTGAGTTTTACCTCTGGCTAGTCGAATGGCTTTCCAGAAAAACTTTATGTTTGCCCGGAAATCCTGAGACAACCTCTGATCCATCTCATCATTCTGTTCATCTTTCTTTCTTTTAACTACCTCCTTTACCAGAACATTCAACCTTTTATAGTTACTTTTCCTTTCACTCACGTCTTCAAGCGTGGCTTTTTGACTTCTTTGGTCAGCTCTTATCGCCAACCAATCTAGCCACGCTTTCTTCTTCTCACTTACTGCCTTTTGTACCTCTTTATCCCACCATACATTCTTCTTCTTCTTCCCTTTGCTCCTTTCTTTCACACCACATACATCCCTGGCTGTACTTACAAGCTTATCTTTAAAACCATTCCATAGTTGATCAATCTCGCATATATCATCTATCTCTCTAAGATTTTCCTTTAGTTTATGAATATACTCATCAGCCACACTTTCCTCTTGCAAATTTTCTACTTTTATTCTCTCCAGAACACTAGTGAATATACGAGGTCGATGCCGCCATCCTTGAAACAGCCCTTTCATTCGGCTCATCACCAGGAAGTGGTCTGTATTTATTCCGGCCCCGCGATACACCCTAGTGTCCAGAACATTCTTCCTCAATCTTTCGTCCACTATCACAAAATCAATCATACTCTTTCTTACGTTCTCCGCCTCACGCGTGTACAAATGAATCCATTTGTGGGCAAACATTGTATTTGTCACAAAAAGATTTCTCTCGAGGCAAATATCTAACAAACTCTCACCATTCTCATTCACTCTCTCGTCACCGTGAGTACCCAGAACCTTTTCAAATCCATCTCGCTTTACCCCTACCCATGCATTAAAATCACCTAACATAATCAACCTTTCATTATCCTTACATCTACTTGTGACATCCCTTAATTCCTCCCAGAACTGTTTTCCCTCTTCCTGGGTCGACTGTGATGTTCTCGTACCCAGGTTTACAGGGGCATATACCCCAACAACAAAGATACGAGTCAGTCCTAATTTCATTCTGACCCATATTAATCTGGGACTCACGCATTCAAATTCATTCACACACTTGGCAATCCTAGCTGAAAGTATGACACCAACCCCCTGACATGCTCTGTCTGAAACGGTCACTCCAGACCAGTACGCTGTATAGGGTCCATGTTTCGTGGTGTCACACCCTTTCCGTTTTGTCTCATTTACACAAAGAACATCAATCCTCTTTTTATCCATCATCTGCCTTACTTCATTCATTTTTCCTTCCATTCCTCCTCCAACATTCAACGTAGCAAAACGGCACTCCGTGAGCCGCTTTTCGCCCCCACTGGAAACGTGACGTGACGGGTGGCGGACCGCGTCGCCGCCATGCGGATGATTTTTATTTTTTCCAATCTCCATAGCGTTCCCACGAGTAAATAGGGAACTAAAGGTCCATCACAGCAGAGCCCTATACTGTGGTAAGGTGGATTACCACTGTGCCCTGTGACCACCAACACAGACACCCTCCGTTCGACACCAGACTCCCCTCTGGCCATGCATCCCTTGGCACGGGTCGGCTAACACCTTGGATTAGGGGTTTTATATCGGGGTTTTCCTTCCCCTAGACAGGTTGCAGGCCAATGCTAACGAGGCCCATCTCCCCGGGATGATCCCTTAGTATGTAGTAAGAATGTGGTATGGCTGTTATTTCTTTTAAAAATGTTTGAGACTTGACAAATAAAATATATATGTAACATTATAGTCGCGCGGGGCGAACCTGCAAGGTTTGAATTTTTTAAATGACTGACCATAAACTGTACACTCCTTTCAATATGTAGTAACGTGCACTTTTACGAGTATTTTTGTTTTGTTCACATAACATGGACCTTTTTAAGGCATCTTCTGGGTGAGCTCGCTTTATCGTCGGCCTCATCTTTGCCCCATGGCTAAATGCTGACCAAAAACAATCCCATTTTAATAAAAAAAAAGCAATAAGTATACCTGGTCCCTGGCGAGTGCGGAGATGTGGTGGTTGTTGCGCGCGCGGTGGAAGGGCTCGGCGCGCAGGCGCGTGTTGTGGCGGCGCAGCCCCGCCTTGCGCGGCGCGCGCTGGCTAGCGGCCCCGTCGGGCACGTACATTATGTAGTTCCGCGCCGTGTAGCGCCACGTGTCCAGCTACAACCAACAATACTTATTTTTTAGGCATCCGTACCATAAAAGTAAAAAAGGAACCCTTCTGGTGTGATTCGGCTATGTTTATCATAAAGTTATGATGTTGTGACGAAGGCACCTGAATTCGTACATTAATTACTGATATTTTTCAAAATTATAAAAAAATGCTGTTGCTGCTAATGACATTTTGTGACGATAATTATGTTTTGCGGAAAATAATGACGCAATGTTGCCGTATGTAAATATGACATAAATGAGGAAATAAAATGTTCTTTAGTATAGATTATCTAATTTCCAGTCATAGCATTTAAGTCAGCTACCCCCTAATCCTTTCCAAAACCCTATCCCTGGAAAACGCGAGTAAGACAAGAACGTCAACTGACAGCAGCTGACAATCAACCAGTTCGGCTTTAGACACGGTTCGGGTCGGTCAATGTTGAGTAATATCTCCATTCCGTCACTCGCCAAAGGAACGCCTCGAACTAATCATTTGTGAATATCAGCGTGTTACACCACCAACGCAGAAATATTCAAAAGAAAAGTGCGTAAGAGCGGCAGCCTTAACATCTTGCAGCCAGCGCTACGTCTCGAACCAGGTAAGCGTTTTCCACTACTTTACCTTTTGCTACTTCAAATATATTTATATAAATTTGATGGTATTTCGAAGAGATGAGGGTATGACAGTTTGTGAAATTGCGGTCGATGGAAAAAGTGGATGAATTTGTGTGTTTGGGGACTTTTTTCACGACAAATGGGTAAGCATGAGGGAGATATTGAAAGGAGAGTGATAGCTGGAAATCGAGTGAATGGGGGCATGGGGCACTTCACGCCTTTATGAGCAGCCAGAAAGGGTCAGAAAAGGCGGCTGGATATGCATAGAGGAGTGCAGTAATAGTAAGATACTAGGGGTTAGCAACCTATTGTAAAATGTTTTAAATGTATTGTTCTTTTTATGCGTGACTATTTTTTAAGTCTACAAAAAAGGAGGTGATTTTTGGAATAGCAATTCGATATCGCAACATAAACATCTTTCGGCTGACATGATGATGATGATGAATTCGATATTGACTAATTTCCAATTTATGAAGGAAAAGGACGAAACAAATACCAAAATTCATATAGACGTAAATAAAGTGTGGACACGAAAAAATCTGGTCATGCATGATATGGTAAATCTTTAAAATTAATGTGGATTAACAAGCAGCACTTTTATAAAATAATTTGTGGATATCAAACTACATAATAAAAATACAATCATAATATAACGTTAAGTTGTCTGTGACTTTCAGCATTATATATTCCACCATACCTATATTTTGTTGAACAGCGCCTTCGGACAGTATGTACCAAGTTTTCCTGTTAATATTTTTATTTTATTTTTATCTGGATCTTTCAAATTTTACCTTTTTACATCATCCTTTTACAATAGCTAACATTTTTCTAGTTGACTTCAGATTGACGTAGTTCGAATTGTTTTTCATTTTGGTTTATTTGCCTTTTTTACAGAAAAATGCCTCCCATATAAAACAACTTTCGATGCTTGGAGTAGAAAGTCTTCCTGACTGCCTCAAGTAGAAAAGTGTTCAAACAAGTATGTTTTTGGAATGATGAAATTCTAATGAGCTTAAAACAACTCTTAAAAATATATATACAATTGTAGCTTAGTAGCAGGAAGCGAGTGAAAATTATCAGAAACCGCTGTTCAACAAAATATCGGTACGGTGAAATATATAATGCTGAAAGACACAGAAAACTTAACGTTATATTATGATTGTATTTTTATTATGTAGTTTGATATCTACAAATTATTTTTAAAAAGCGGTGCCTGAAAATCCACATTAATTTCAAAGATTTACCATATCATGCATGACCAGATTTTTTCGTGTCCACACTTTATTACAGGAAAAATATAACCTTATGTGTGCCTACTGTGTTTTTTATCCATCAAAAATATTTTTAAATTAATAAAAAAAAACTATGTATTTTGGTTATAATTAGTTTAAGTTTTTTGTGTTGTAGTTAGCTTTAGTTTTATATTTAATTTGTTAATATCTATTGTACAAAACTTATTATTATTCTCCTTATTTATTCTTTTTCACATGTTAGGTTTTTTACAATAAATTTATCAAATGTAAAATATAAAAATATACATACAAAATATAAAAGCATTATAAAAAACCTAACCTAGAGTGCCGCCGGCAGCGAGGCGGGGCCTAAGCTACCGGTGGTTAGGGCGACAGAGAGAGGAACCTCCTGACTATCCGCACCGTGTCCAAGAGTACCGCCTTCTGCATCTGACCCTTGACCCAGCCATCTAGCGAGAGTCTCTTAAGATGTTGGTCGAGACTCTTCGCAATTAGACCGTTCGCAGAGACGACTATCGGGACAATGATCGTCGAATCAACATCCCACATAGCGGTTACCTCGTGTGCCAGGTCTAGGTACTTACTAACCTTGTCCTTCTCGGCCTTCACGAGGTTCTCATCATGGGGGATGGTGATGTCGACGAGCACTGCCTGGCGCTTCAATCGATCTGTCAGCACGATATCAGGTTTGTTGGCTATAATAGTCCTGTCCGTGATGACAGATCGATCCCAATAGAGCGTGGCACGACCATTTTCGAGAACTGGCGCAGGTGTGTACTTATAGTACGGCACTTCGAAGTCCACAAGACCGTACAGAAGAGCAAGCTGCTGGTGAATAATCTTGGCTACCAAGTTATGTCTGTGCAAGTACTCGCCGTTAGCAAGATGACCACAACCGGAAATGATATGCCTGAGCGACTCTCCGGGACGGCGGCATGCCCGACAAATGTCAACCGTACCATCCTTCAGGATATATTTCCGGTAGTTGTTCGTCATGATAACTTCGTCCGCAATTGCACAGACAAAACCTTCGGTTTCCGCAAAGAGATCCCCGAAACGTAACCAGTTCACCGACGCGAGCAGGTCTACGTCGGGCCCCGTAAGAGCCTTGTAGAACCGCCCATGTAGCTCCTTACTCTTCCATACCGCCCTGCGGTCCTCGGTGCTTAGTACTTTAAGTCTGCGCCAGTTCTCGTTTGCCATGGAGAGCGGGGTGAAAGATGCGTCTACTGCCACTACGTCACGATGCATCCCACACTCACTGTTTAGGAAGTAATCCCTGAGACTGCACACTTCGCGGTTGTGGAGGTCTTTGGCATTTAAGAAGCCGCGACCTCCAAACTTCCGCGGGATGTACAGTCTCATAACAGAAGATCGTGGGTGTAACATACGGTGCGCAGTGAGCAGTACACGCACTCTTCGATCCAGGAAATCGAGCTCAGTCTGAGTCCACCTTAATATGCCAAAGGAGTATGTGAGCAAGGGCATCACCCAGGCGTTGAAGGCACGCACCCTATTGCCGCCCGACAAAAAACTGTTGAGTACTTTTGTCAGGCGACAGAAGAAGCGCTCCTTCACCGCCCGCTTGATGTCTCCACCCTCGATACCCAAAGATTGTGACATACCAAGATATTTATAGGTTTCTGCTTCGGAGAGTGATCTGAGATCCATTGTCTCAGAAATTTGTAAATTTGTGGAATTTACTACTTTCCCCCGCTGTACATGCATGGCCGCACACTTATCGACACCAAATTCCATTTTGATGGCACTACTGAAGGCCTCTGTGGTTTTCAGTAGCTCCAACAGGTCATGTTTATTTGGTGCAAATAGTTTGAGGTCGTCCATGTAGAGCAGATGAGAAATGACCTCACCCTCTCTCCGTAGCTGGCAACCTAGTCCTGAATCCTTCAGCAGGGTACTGAGCGGATTCAGCGCTAGGCAAAACCACAAGGGACTCAGACTATCACCCTGAAAAATACCTCGCTCAATCCTGATGGAATCCTGCGGGCCAGAGGGGCCCTCTCCTCCCCCGGGTTGACGAAGGACTGTGGTCCACTGCCGCATGCAAGCCACTAAGAAGGATCTCAGAACTGCATCAACTTTATACAGTTCTAAGATCCTCCTCAGCCATGAATGAGGCACCGAATCATAGGCCTTCTTATAGTCAATCCAGGCGGTCGAGAGGGTCCCTCTGTTTCGCCGGACTCGTTGGCAAATGGTCATGTCTATGAGGAGGAGCTCTTTAGTACCACGTGACCCAACCCTACATCCATTTTGAGCGGGGGCCAAAATGTTGTTCGCAACAATGTGCGTGTTAATTTTTGCTCTCAAAATGGATGTAAGGAGCTTGTATAGCGTCGGCAAGCACGTGATGGGTCTGTAGTTCTTCGCTTCCGTGGTACTACCGGACTTGTAGAGCAAGGAGGTGACACCAGTTGTTAAGGGAGGCGGTAGGGAACCGAGCTCGAGTGCTTGCTGGAACTGTGCTGCCAAACGCGCGTGCGAGCACCGAAACCACTTTAACCAGAAGTTGTGCAATCCATCCGGACCCGGACTTTTCCAGTTCGGAGCCGTACGGATGGCACAACTTACGTCTGCGGGGCTGATGGTTACAGACCCCATGGGTTCGATGGACTCACACTCACGCTCGACAACACCCATCCAGGCGCCCTCATTGTGTTCGACAGGCACCGACCAAATACTACGCCAAAAGTTAACCATGGCAGTAGCATCCGGTCGCTGTCCATCAGACACACGATGGTCGGTTCCATCCCACTTCCGGTATACCTTCCTTTGATCGCTTTGGAAAAGGCGATTCTGCTGGTATCGGTCCAGACGCTCTCTGTAGCGACGAATACGGCTTGCCCATGCATAAACTTTCTGCTTCAGAAAGTCAATGCGTTCCGTGACACAGGTCATGTAGTCACGGGGCCTGATACCTGTCCCCGCGAAGGCCTGGTTCACGAAGCGCATGACTCGGGGGCGGCTATTGCCCCCTTTGAAGCAGATCAGCTTTGCAATGAGAGTCCCATACGTATCGACACGCCGCTCAATTCGCACTTGCCAGGTAGGGACACTCCCGGCGGTCCTAGGTGCCCGGTCAGCGTCCGGAAACTTGACGCGAGCAACAGGCGTAGTTACCACGAGGTGTAGTTTCTGGAGTGTATCTTCAATAACTACATATAGTTGTATCGTAATTGCTTGGGTATATAAGGATTGTGATATTATTGTTGTGAGCGGTGCGATGCATTCGCGTCACGCATAAACCTTAAATAGGTTTCTGTGCGCGTCTATAAGTTTGTATTGAAATGTGTAATTTTTTTTGTTATATAAATAAATAAAAAATAAAAAAAAAACACGGCACGCCGCGATGGCCCCGCAGTACATAATTGAGTGCGTGTCAATCAAATCTTCGCAAGCCCCTAAATACGGGACTAGGAGATCGTTCAGGGCTCCCATTAACGCTAGATTGCGTCTATTCACGGGCAAGCGTGGTAGTCGCGGCCTAGAATTGGGTGTGGAGCGATACTGCGTAATCGCCTCTTCCAAAGCCCTCCTCAATTGCTCATAGGCTTGGCTACTTACACTCTGATTCGCACAGCCTTCGTCGGCACTGGGATCGGCCCCCGGTGCTGTATCGAGTGCGGGCACCGGAGCCGGCAACGTGGCGGATGGGTTCCGCGCCGAAGCGGAGGCTGCGCGAGCAGAGAGTGCCTCCAGACGGAGCCGATCAAGTGTCGCGTCATCCAACCGCTTGAGCCGTTGGATGACGCGCACTTGATCCGATAGCCGTTGCGCAGATACAGAGATGGCAGGTTCAAGCGCCCGAAACAGAGGAAGCATCCTATCACGGTACGCGGACAGATTTGTTCCTCCGTCTGTCGCCCCATAGTAGGCGCGCATGCAGTTCTCGTTAATCGATTGCGAGCACTGCATGCGGCGCACTATACCACCGGTAGCGGGAGCCGTGGGCGGAGCAGGATGCCCCGCAGGCCCCAAGCGTGCCGGCAGCGGTGGCCGCCCGCGCCGCGCAGGTGGTCGTGGCGGCGGCGGCGGCGGCCCGCACTCGTCGCTCGAACTGCTGCTGCTGGTGTCGGGAGCGGTGGCGAACTCCTCCGACGACGATGCTGACGAGGATGAGACGGGCGAAGGTGGTGGGCGTGCGCTTTGTGGTTATTATTATTATTATTATTTTATTTTAGGCAGGCAGCTGTCGCTGATACGTCTAAATCAGAGTTCACTTAGCACACGATCACACTACTTATTTTATAGATTTTAAAGTTTGTTTTTAAACTGGTTAACACTTCTGGCGTTTACTACTTCTGAGGGTAATTTGTTCGATGCCTTTACTATTCGATTAGAGATGTTTTTACCGATATTTGTTTTATATTTGCTTGCTGATAATTTAAAGTTGTGTCCCCTCGTTCATGTGTTTGTATTTCGAGTAAACAAGTCGCTCAGCTCTGTCTTACACCAGTATCTATGTTAATAACTCTGATTAAAACATGAAATCAAATAATTAACAAGATATATATATGGCTGAATGAGTCCAACGAAAACAGTGATGCCTAAAAAGTTTGTGTCTTTTAGCTTCCTTGATGCGCTGGCTTACCTCGAGCGGGCGCTCGGTGTGGTCGGCTTGTTGCTCGAGCGAGGGCAGCGCCAGCGCGGCGTCCGCTAGCTCGCGCGACGACGCTTCCGCGGCTAGCGCTGGCACTAGCTTCGCCGCTTTCTTTTTCTGTACAAATTCATCATGTCATTATCACACATTTCATACAATTTTAAAGTGGAAAGTAATCAATGACAATGTAATTAAATACAATTTAAGTAAATTGTTTATGCTTTTCGCCGCCGTTGACTTGGTTAAAAAGTCGGTAATTTTAGTGCCTCCCACGCCATGACTTCATATCATCATCATCATCATATCAGCCTAAAGATGTCGACTGCTAGACATAGGCCTCCCCTAGAGAGCCTACAATGACCAGTCCTGCGCTACCCGCCACCAGCGGACTCCCGAGACCTTTACCAGATCAAAATTATAGCTATTAATGGACTGTCACTACGGGGGTGTGCAGTTACCATTAGATGCAGTAATTATTGACTACGTGACGAAAACCTCATTTCACCACCCCTGTGATCAAGCGTGGTATTTCGAAAACCCCCCCTCCCCTCCCTGAACGGGTTTTTTTTGGGAACTTTAGTAGGAGTGTTAGTAAGTATTTTAGACTCGGACTCCAGCTATGACGTCATAATTTTTTTGTGTGGAAAAAAAAAGTTTTTCTTCAGGAACCTACAGAGTGGGGTATCAAATGAAAGGGCCCATGAGGAGCTAATTCCATAAATAAACCACACCACTCAATCACAACTGGTTACGAAGCTCTGATTATGTACGCGGCCAAAGGGATTACAACATACTTGTACCTGCTGACTTAATTTTCATGCAAAAATAATAATAATAATAATAATATTGGGGGACAATCTTACACAAATCGACCTAGTCCCAAACTAAGCAAAGCTACTCAACTATTAAGATAGATATTAGCAGTTCAGAGATCCGTTTCTGTCCTATGCCATAATAATATATACCTGTTCTAATGCAATCACGCGGTCATAGCTAGCATTGTCCTCGCTCGTGTGTGCAGCCAGGAACGAGTCCAGTGTGTGCTTATCAGTGACATCCTCAGGTTCTGCACTCTTCGGCTCTGCGCTCCTCTGCTCCGCGCTGCGCTCCGTCGGCGACCGTGGCCGGCTTATGTCGGGCGTGTCGAATGTCGCTGGCGAGTTATCTGAAACATACAATTTCAGGGATGAAATAGTGGCTATATTGTTATGGGGGAGTGATAGTTCTACCCCAAGGATTGAATAGCTAACATCCTCTAAAGAGCCCAAGGACTCAATCTGAGGCTCAGTAAAAAAATTGTATGGGATAAACTGGGAATAAACTGTATTAGTGTTAGGTCAAATTGACACTAAGCAGATTAACAAGTTATATGAATAGAATAGAATATTATTTATTGAATTGATCAATTTGATCATACATTGTCAAGAGCATATCCATTTATAGTATGTGAAAGCTTGTATGACTATAGTACTTACAGGGTTCGGTGGGTGGGCGCTGTCCACTGTACTTCCGGGCAAGCTCGCGCAGCCGTATGTAGTCCTTATTTTCTGTGGCCTCCAAGTACTCATTCTGAGCTTTAAGCTTCTCTAGGTCCGGGAAGAAGTCTCTTTGGATTATTTTTGCAATGCCCTAAAAAGTAATGTCATTCAATAAACTAGCTTTATTATTTTATATTAAAAATGGCCACCGGAGCAAAGGCAAACCAAAATTGTGGGTGGTTGGTGACAGCATACAATAGGGCCATCTAGAGGAAAAGAGAACGGAAATACTTAAACACAATAAGCTTAAAAATTAGAAGACTCTCAGCTTCATAGATGCACCAAACTGTGTGTGTACAATATGTAACATTAATGTTTACTACATTATATACATGTGAGGCATTTATTTTGCTAACTATTATTTTTCAGTGGTGATGTATTAAAAATGTTTTGAAAATTATGTTACTATAAAGATTTTTACGATGAAAAACGATCATGGCAAACTGATAGAGACACGTGATGATTTCCTTATTTTCTATCAAGGATTATAACCTAAAAGCTACGGTTAATAGTTATTTCTAACCTCTACGTAGACATCCTCATTTAGAACCTCCGTTTGTTTCTTCTCAAGCTTCGTTTTAGGCACTTTAGGAACTTTGAAAACGCTGCTCTCGTTTTTCAACAGCTGCATGTTTTTAAGCGCGGCTTCTCCTGGTCTCGTGGGTGTTGGTTCATCAGTCATATTTTATGTAATTTCCCAGTAATACTAAATATAATACTACACACACTATTCCCGTTCCTGTTCTTCTATTTCAATAAAATTACATGAATTACAAAATACCGAAGAGATTCACAGAGTGCGTCAACAAAGATTTTTTTTGGCTGTCACTGTCATCATCCTGTCATCTGTCGCATTGCGCACGTTTGCCCGAGACTCGCGGATTTTTTTGCAAATGAGCTTGTTCACATTATCCGGCACGGCAGGGTACACCGTGTCGGCCCACCACTAGCACAGACCACAGGCACCATGAAGTAAGGATAAATATGGAGTCCGCATTGCACACATAAAAAGGTTGGCGAGAGAGATGAAAGCATTGACAAGTACACACGTAGGAACGAGGTACAATGTCTTGTGTCCCTCATCGCGTACAGAGGGCGTACCGCGAACTTCGAAAATCGAACTTCGTATCGTACCGTCCTTTTCCGTCATATAGTGTATAACACACCACCCCACACCACACACCCCAGGCTTTTAATATTTGTCACCGGAATATGGAATATCATCTATGAACCGTCACCATATATAACACGACTAAAGATGAGATGTCATAAACGTGTTAAAGGATGTATCAGTCACCTGATACTTTTCAATTTAGTCAGATTATCATAACTTCAGGGTACCCAGTGAATAGAAATATATTTTACCCATAATGTTAGGTAATCCAGCCCGAAGGTTGTAAATTACAAAGTAATTTTTTTTCGCGATAATATTATGCTTTTCATATTCATATTCATATTCATTTATTCATTGTATAGTCATGTAGGTACAATAATGTTGGTGTTTGGTTACATTTTGAGAAAGTCTGTACATGACGCCCTGCCAGGGCACACAATAGTACTTATATACTAACTTATCTAATAACAATATTTAATTCAAGTGATTACTTCAAATCAAGTTAATATGCAGTGTAGGTAGGTACAAAATTGATTTATTTATTTATTCATTTTTGTCATCCAAGAATTCATTTAACGAGTAATAGCTCTTCTTTATCAAGAACGTCTTTAGATGGTGGTTGAAGATGTTTCCAGAACTAAGGCATTTTATCTCGTTGCTAATTTTATTAAATATCTTTATACACATTACGTTAGGGCTATTACTATGCATTTTTAGTTTCGATAATACAGTGCGTGCTAGTTTATTTTCTTTATTTTTATACCTGGTCTCGTATCGTCGCGGTTGGTCGGCGAGTCTATTAAATAACTGAGGGTAATTTCTAACAAATTTGCAAACTTCAAATATATAAATTGATGTTAAAGTGAGAATACCGTACTTTTGGAAATAAGGTTTACAGCTTTCGGTATTTTTAATGTTTGCAAGTATGCGTATGCACTTTTTTTGGAGTATGAATAAATCATCTACATTTGTGCTATTTCCCCATAGTAATATACCGTAGCTAAGGCGGGAGGAAACGAACGCGTAATACGCCATAAGAGCAGTATTAAAATCTGTGGCTTTTTTTAATTCTCGCAGGGCGTAACTAAATTGAGAAACTTTAGTTTTTACTTTTTGCACGTGTGCCTTCCAATTGACGTTGGTGTCAATATCTAAGCCTAAGAGCGTAAAATTGTCTACACACTAGCGCGATACCATTAAATATGTAGTTTATATTTAAGGGATTTTTCTGGTATGGCCTAAACTGAATTAATTTTGTTTTAGCAAAGTTTATTTTTAGGTGGTGGTCTTCCATCCATTCCTGTGCATTAGATAATGTCTTGTCTAGGGTTTGGTTTAGGTTTTGATCGTCCGGACATGAAAATAGAAGAGATACGTCATCTGCAAACAGCACGCAAGACTCATCTATTACTTTAGGTAGGTCGTTGATGTAAATTATAAATAGGATACAACCAACGACACTGCCTTGTGGAATTGAATTTTTTATAATTTGCGTTTTAGAAGTTGTAGATATAATTTCTCCGTTATCATGATCATAATACTGTACTCTGACGTATTGTTCCCGGTTTTCCAAGTACGATGCGAACCATTTATGGCTTATGCCCCTTACACCTATCCCATAAAGCTTTTCTAAAAGTATTTTATATTGCACAGTGTCATAGGCTTTGGACATATCAAGTAAGATCCCGATACCGTATTCTTTGTTGTTAAGTATGTCGAGCACTTGTTGCATGTATTTGTAAACTGCAAGAGTAGTAGAACAATCCTTCCGAAAGCCGTATTGGTCATCGTTAAAGATCCCATACTTCTCACAAAAAAATGTAAGTCGCTTACACATGGCGGTTTCAAATATTTTAGATGCGGTGGGTAGCAATGCTATCGGGCGGTAGTTGTTAGGGTCCGTTTTTTTTCCTTTTTTCTTATAGACTGGTTTGATAATGGTTTTTTTGAGTTGATCAGGAAATACACCCTCATGGAAAGATTGATTAATTAACGCATGAAATGGCAACACAAGTTCATGAGCGCATTCCTTGATAAGGAACGGTGGTAGTTCGTCTAAGCCACAACTACGTCGATTTTTTAACTGCTTAATAATTTTGTATACTTCTTGTGTTTCAACTGGGCGCAAGTACAAAGTGGTTAAGCTCAATGTTCTTATAAAGATTTTTCTCGTTTTTATTCGTGCGTTCTTTTATTATTCTCCACACTGATTTCATTACGTTTTCTGATTTATTTATTTCTTTTATGAATTGTTTTTTTTTTGATACATTTATTACATTTTTTAACGTTTTACTGTAGGATTTGAAGTGGCTATTAAGAATATGATTTTTATTATGTAATACAAACGTTTTTAGAAGTCTTTTATTTTTGCATGACATTTTAATGCCTTTTGAGAGCCAACCTTTGTTTTTGTTTCTTTTAAATTTTACTGTTTTAAGCGGTATACAACGGTTTAAGATATCATTTAATGTATCGCTAAATATGTTGTAATTATAGTTTATATCCTTGTCCTGATTTAGTAGTTGGCTCCAATCTATCCTTTGAAGTTCTAATTTAAATAAATTTATGTTATGATTGTTGAAGATTCTTTTAGTAGTTTTCCAGTAATTACGAGTAGCTTTTACCTGGATTTTAGTGTGTACTGTTATACTTTTGTGGTCCGAAAAACCCAAATTTCTTACCTTCGTGCATAGATCATCATCTTTATAGTTTGTGAATAATAGGTCTATACAAGTGGAGGTAGTTTGAGTTACACGAGTTGGTTCTGTTACATATTGTGTGAAGTTATACTCTAACATGAGGTCTAGTAGAGTATGTGACTGCTTACAATTTTTTAGAATGTTTACATTGAGGTCACCCCCAATTATAATATTTTTGCTGATATATTTTTTATTTAATAGCTCGAGAATATTTTTAAGTTGGTGATAAAAAGTTTCAATCTCTCTACCATTCCAGTACATTACTAAGATTATTAAATTAAACTTTTTTAATTCTATTGCACAAATCTCGATAACGTATTCAATCGACATATCAACAATATCTTTCCTATCTTCATATTCTAGATCTTCTCGTATTAGTATGCAGACTCCACCGCCAGCGTAGTTCTCCCGGTGGTAAGATGACGCGAGAATGTATCCCTGTATGAGTACGAGGTCTATTTTTTCTTTTTTTAACCATGTTTCCGAAACACATATAGCATGATAACAATCAGGATCTTCTTCCAAGAAAGCTTCGAGAGCGGAAATTTTGTTACAAATACTTTGCATGTTCTGAAATAGGATGCACATGCTGCTTTCAGTTTTCACGAAAGCTATGGGGGTTTGTGGCGTTGATCAGGGTGTCAGTTAGGTTTGCGCTTCCATATGTGATCTCGGCGGGGTCGTTTTTATGTGCATCAACGCGGCTTGTGTTTGGAGCTACAGTAAAGTGTTGTTTTTGCTCGTTGTTTGTTGTTAACTCATATTCCCTGCCATTGACGAATACTTTGCCCTTCTTGACTATAGGGTATAACCCCTTTTTTCGCGCGTCCAATATAGTATCTCTTAGGGAATGTCTCTTTTTTAGTGCTACTGGGTCTAAGTACTCGGAGACAGCCAATCCTGTGTTTTTAAAGTAGGTACTGCGGCTGAGAACGTATTGTGTCATTCTTTTACTGATGAGCTCAATTACAACCGGCCTTCGGTATCCTCTCTTGCCTATCCTGGTTACACCATCGATAAAACCATTAATATCTATACCGAGCAGGTCGAAGAAGATGTTGTTTATACGATCGATGAGGTGTTCTTCCTGTTCGTGCGTATATTCATTGAGGCCATATAAGACGATTGAATTACGTTTATGTCTTGTATCGTCGCTTTGATTTTCGATTTTATATTTTATAGAGTCCAATTCCGTTCGTAAGTTATTATTTTCCTTTTGTAGTTCCTTAATGGTTTGATCAAGGCTATCCATTTTTTTCTTCTGTAGCGTCTGTTCTGCAGATAAAAAATCCGAGTTGGCGATCATATCCGATTTCAGGGTGGTAATTTTAGTATTTAATTCGTTTATTAAAGCAGATTTTATATCATTTGTGATTGACTGGGTCAAGTTTTCTCGCATTGCTGCCAGTTCCATTTTAATAAGCTTTTGTAAATCAACTACGCATATATCCGTACCATCAGTTCAACGCCGACAACGAAGATATCGGTCACGGAGTGCAGTGCGATATCAACCTAAATGCATTTCAACAGGGCTCAACTTCGTATTTGACATTTCATGTGAGTGCCAGCTTTTGTATTTGACAGAGCGTTGAAATGGTTAATGATTGAAGTTGGTTAAGTTTTTAAAAATATCTTGCACTAATTAAGGTGAATGCATTTTTAATTACTCAATCAATCAATCAAAATATTTATTGCATGTTCATGAGTTATACAATGATGTTCAACAAATTTACAGGCCTTCATGTCCTGCCTCAGAGAGGCGTACAATATTTGCTTAGTCCTAGATACACTAACAATAAATCACATTATTATTCACAACATTATATGTTATAAAAACATTGATCGATAAGCCAGTTGAATAATTTTCTTTTAAACTCTAGAGGCACAAGTTTCTTCACATCAACTGGTAACTGGTTATATATTTTCGGACCCATACCCATAACACTATTACAAAAAAATGCTGATGTTGATCTTGGACATCCCACATCATAGCCGTATTTAGATTGCAGTCGTGGTCTTGGATTTCTACCCTCAAACATGTTCAAATTATGTTTTACAAATAGACATAGTTCGTATATATATAGGGCTGGGAAAGTAAGTATTTTATTATCTTGATACAATGAACGGCACGTCTCGGTTTGCTTCAGACCGAAAATAGAGCGAAGACATCTCTTTTGCAATCTGAAGACTTGGTCTTTAGTGGCAACATTACCCCATAAAATAATGCCATATCGTAGATTTGACATGGCGTAGGCATGAAAAGCTAGCAGAGCTGTCTTTTCTGATGATATGTCTTTAAAACGTCTTAGAGCATATGCGAATTTACTTAATTTTGCTACTATACATTCAGAGTGGATAAGCCAGTTGGAGTGTGAATCAATCGTTATACCTATAAATTTGATGGAATTGACATTTTCTAATTTAATACCTTTATACATTACTTCCATTTGAACTGGTTTGCTTTGAATTGCATAAAACTCCATACACTTTGTCTTATTAAGATTAACCTGAAGTTGGTTTTTCTTCAACCATTCATTAACTTTGTTAAATACTTTATTTACTTCCTCTTTGTAAAGTACAATATTATCACCTCTTACTATTATTGAGCAATCATCAGCAAAAAGAAGAATTTTATTATCTGTTATTTTTGGCAAATCGTTGATGTACAAGAGAAACAGTAATGGTCCAAGTAGGCTGCCTTGTGGGACGCCAGTATTGATAATTCTGTACTGTGTAGGTTTCAAAAGATTTTGTTTTTTCTGAATAAGCCAATACCTCAGTGCTCTGCTGTCTACCTTCTAGATAAGATTTTAGCCAATCATAGCAGTTGCCTCGTTATGGTTATGGTTATGGTTATGGACTCCTTTTTCCGCACTTAGTCCGTGAGAGTCGGACCATTGTGCGTGACGTGATCGCCGGCTAGGGATCTAGCCAGCCTAACTCCGCCCAGAAGCGCAGGATCCTCCTGGTGTCACCACAGGCTTCGCGGAGTGACCTCGGTGCGTTGAGGATTTGAGTCCGTTGTGTAGCTACACCTTCGCATTCCAGGATGACGTGGGGAGCTGTTTCATCGGCCGACAGGCATCCCCTACATAGGGGGCTGTCGGTCGTACCTAGAACATATAAATGTTTGTTGAGTGAGCAATGTCCAGTGATGGTGCCTACGATTATACGTAGTGACGCTCTGTTAAGAGAGAGCAGACGCCTGGTAAATCGTGCCTCCAGGTGTGGCACTATCTCCCGGGATTGTCTGCATGTACTGGTATTTGTCCATCGATCAGCGTGTTGTTCAGATGTTCTGCGACGTAGCCATGATCTTAGCTGGTTAAAGGGTAGCGGGAGTATTGGGCTAGGGCCAAACGCCGGCCGGCTAGAACCTCTCCTGGCCAGCTCGTCAGCTACGTCGTTACCTAGAGAGCCACTGTGCCCTTTTATCCATTGCAGCAGTTGCCTCGTATACCATAGCGCTTTAATTTATGCATAAGTATTTTATGACAAACCCTGTCAAAAGCTTTTGACATGTCCATGAAAATACCAACTGCCGGTATTTTGTCATTTCTACTCTGTGACACTATTTTTATGAGTTCGTATTGGCTATGTGCGAAGTAGGTGGTGGGGGTAAGTTAGGCGATCGTAGCGCACACCATGGCAGAAATGTGTACTTACCGAGGACCACTGTCAAATTTACTTTCACGTTTTCTATTGGTTTCTTAACGGTTTCCTACGATTCGTTTCGTTTGTATGTATTTATTTATTCTCTTATTTACATACATACATACATACATATAATCACGCCTGTTTCCCATAGGGGTAGGCAGAGATCACGGATTTCCACTTGCTACGATCCTGACATACAACTTTCGCTTCATGAACTTTCATAACATTCTTCATGCATGCGCGCCGATTTAGGGTACTCCTGACCTGGCCTTTCTGCAGAATGTCTCCGATTTGGTCGGAGTACGTTCGCCGAGGTCTTCCCCTTCCAACTTTTCCATCCACTCTTCCTTCATACACTCGTTTTGTCAATCTTCTTTCATCCATCCTCTCTACATGTCCAAACCATCTTAGCATACCTTTCTCAATTTTCGTCACTATATCTTCATTCACTCCACACCTCCGTCTTATAACGGTGTTTCTCACTCTATCTCTCAAAGTAACGCTACACATACTTCTCAGCGCTCTCATTTCCACTGCATTCACTCGACTCTGATGTTTCTTCTGCCACACCCAACTTTCACTACCATACATTAGTGTCGGCACCAACACTCCTCTATGCACGGCCAGCCGCGCCTTTTCTGACACTTTCTGGCTACTCATAAAGGCGTGAAGTGCCCCATTCACTCGATTCCCAGCTATCACTCTCCTTTCAATATCTCCTTCATGCTTACCGTCTCTCGTGAACAAAGTCCCCAAATACACAAACCCATCCACTTGCTCCAACCTCTCTCCATCTACAGCAATTTCACAAACTGTCATACACTCATCTCTTTCAAATACCATCACTTTCGTCTTGCTTACATTCATTTTCATTCCTTTTCTCGCAAATAATCTGTGCATGCTAGTTACCATCTTCTGTAGCTTCTCAGCCGATGACGCTAATAAAACCTGGTCATCGGCGTAGAGTAGACATTTGATAAGCAACCCATTCATTTCCAACCCACATTCATCGTCTTTCAAATCTTGCAAACAACTGTCCAGAAATAGATTAAACAGCCACGGTGACGCTACACATCCCTGTCTAACACCCTTTTCGATGCTAAACCATTCAGTGTAGGACCCGTTTACTCTCACGCAAGCAGAGGAATCCTCGTAGAGAGATTTCAGAGCTTGAATGAGATGGTCGCTCACTCCATATCCGGACAGTACCGACCAAAGTTCATTCCTCACCACTCTGTCATAGGCCTTCTCCAAATCCACGAACGCGCAATAGACCTTTTGACCTTGGGCCAAATATTTTTCGGCTATGCATCGTAACGAGAAGACCTGATCCGTACATCCCATACCTTTCCTAAATCCCGCTTGTACATCCCATATTTTCTCATCGGTTTCTTGCATTACCCTTTCAATCAACACTTTCGCATATAATTTGCCAACGATGCTGAGTAAGCTAATGCCCCTGTAGTTCTTGCAGTCAAGTTGTGAGCCCTTTCCCTTGTACAGTGGCACGATGACCGCCTTGCACCAATCTTTTGGAACTATGCCGGTATTAAAACATAAGTTGAAAAGGCGATACAACTGACTTGCTACGACGCCTTATTTATTTCAGTAAAATTTCCAATACGGGGTCTTTCTCGTTTACTAAAGTAAATAAAATATTCATGTGTCATTATTTGACATCTCTGAGTTTTGATATTGTCTCGGGACCTTTGACATTTGACGTATCAGACGTGCACATAGCCAATATAGCTGACTAGATGAAAGCCCGGCTTCGCTCGGGTGAAATAAATAAGAAAGAAATAAACAAAACATTTATTCGTGACAGTTATGCAAACGACGAAAGAAATAGTGTACAAAAATGTATAAAATAAAAACATTACAACAACGGATTATGATGAAACTTCGAATCGTATAGAAATATAGTCTGTAGTCTGGATTGGGAATAAAAGTATGGAATGGAATTATATGGAATTGGGAGTAAAAGATTACGCAAACGACGTCACGGGCAAAATCTTTGCAAGTTAATCCTAAGCATTTTTATAAGGGTAGTATTTAAAGACACATAAAAAATTTGACACCGTAATCAGTACTGATTTGTATAGCTAAAATACTAATCGTTTATTAAAATTCAATTCAGATGTGCATTGTTAAATATTGATGTGCCAGTCAGTATTTTTGGTGCGAAGTCAGAGCTGCTAACGCGAAAAACAAATGAAGTTCGTGTATCTCCCTCTCTGTCGCACTGCAAATTCGAGCGACACAGAGGGAAATACACGATGTTCGTTCGTTTTCGTTTCGCGACAGCAGCTCTCTATTCTCCGCCAAATTCTATTCAGTGGGGCCCTTTACACTCAATATTATCGCGATTTTTTAAATTGTATGGGGTCTGTTAAACACTTAATACTATCACAATACTGGTGTGTCAATATTATCGTGGTTTTCAATATCGTATGGATTTTTCTTCAATATTCATTGCACGTGATACGGATCGTGATATGAGTATATCGCGTGATAATAATAACCATGTAACAGGCCCCTATGGATGTTGCTTCAATATTCAGTGTTTCACGTGATAATAATAACAGTTGGTAATATTTTCTCCAATTAATGGAAGCTATTTAACAACTTGTTCCGTTTTGCCAAAGGTATTTCACATTCCGATACGCGCACCATCCAGGAATAGGAGCCGTCAGACCAGAGGGCCTACCACGATCTGAAAACGAAGTATTTCCCTCTCCGCGCTCGAATATGCAAGTGCGACAGAGAGGCATATATATTTAGTTTTCGGTTGGTAGCACCTTAGTCCGAGCGTGGCGGACGGTCGAAGAAAGTCAAAGAACATTCCGTGTGTTGTCTGTCACACATATAATTTTTTAGCTTCCCATCGACCTATGAACTTGAAATTAAGTGATAATGTTTATTATGAAGTATATTTTACCAAAAATATCAATATATTGATAAATCACATTTGTTTTTTAGTTGTACGGAACCCTCAGTGTGCGACTCCGATGCACTTGGCTGGTTTTTATTACATTTTGAATTTTATTTCTCTTATAGTAAAATACCCTATTCGTTTTAAAGTTGACGCCTGAGGGCCTACCGCGAACCAAAAACGAACTATCTTCCTCTCTGTCGTTCGAATATACATGTGCAAGAGAGGCAGATATTTCATTTTCGGTTCGCAGTAGCGCCTCTAACGTCCAAGCGCGGCGAACGGCATGAGCTGAGTGTCTACTCCGAAATTCAAAATCCTAACTTCGTATGGTGCCGTCCCTTTCACTCTCCTGTCATAGACTATATGAGTGAAAGGGACGGCACCATACGAAGTTCGGATTTCGAATTTCGGAGTAGTCCCCCAGTACCACTAAGTTATAAGATAGAGCGAGATAGGGATAGAATTTTGCTAAACGTTTAAAAGCCATAAGTCACCTAGTACTTTGTCACAAACAAAATAGAGACGCAGCTTTAAGATGGCGGACAGACTCAGCAAACATTCAAGTGGTGTCCTTTACACGATTAATATTATCACAATACTGGGGTGTCAATATTATCGCAATTTTCAAATTTGTTTGGATTCTGCTTCAATATTCACGTGATACTTATCGTGATATGAATGTATCACGTGATAATAATAACCATGTAACAGGCCCCATACATTCGCTTTGAAGGCGGTTGTTGTGACAATCAGTCTAGCTAGCACGATACCGTTACGTTTTATGTGACGTTTTAATACATTTCGCCCATATAACGTGACGGTATAAGTTATCGTGCTAGCTAGGATGATAGGTGTATAGAACGCTTGAAAACTACAAAAACAAAACGCTGCAGACGCGGCTAGCCGAATCCACACAATGGGCGATGATGGCCATCACCCAAACGCAGCCCAGCAATCTGGCCAACATACCGGACGCAAAAATAGTTCACGATTTTCGAACGTAGCCGACACTGTCAACCAACAAATTTAATATAGCAATATAGTCTGTGGGCAATATGGCCGACGTTTTGTCATCAAATTAACACTTTTAAATGCAAAATACACGACAATCCGAATTTTGCGGATACATATGTTCAACTCAAAAATCTTTATTTTTATACGTTCTTCAATTTGAGACAGGTCTCGTTCGGGTCTACCGTACCCCTGCACGAAATTATTAATATAGATGTCGTTGATTTTTTTGCTCTGAATCCAAACTGTGAACTGGATAAAATATTGTGCTTGTCAAGAAACTGTATCAAACGCTGGTAAACAATTTTCTCGAATATTTTTGAAAAGACTGGAATGAGTGCGATCGGTCTATAGTTACTTATATCTGAAGCATTACCTTTTTTAAAAATCGGTTTAATAATTGTATATTTTAGTTTATCTGGAAACTATCCTTTTGCTATAGATAAATTTATGATGTGATTCATGGGGTAGACAAATAAGTCGGAATTTTCTTTTATTATTGATGTTGGTATGTTATCATAACCGACAGATTTAATATTGCGTAATTGTCTAATAATTTTAATAATTTCTATTGGACATGTTGGTTTCATAAATATAGTGTATTCTAAGGGCATTCCTAATGAATACTTATCTGTTGTTATGCCTAAATTGTCACTACTCACTTCGTCTATGAACCTGTCATTAAAAGAATTGCAAATGTTTTGTGGAGATGTAATAGTTGTTTTATCCACAACAATCCTATCAATACAATGTGGCATATTTTTAATGACGTCCCAAGTTGCCTTCGCTATATTACAACTTCTCTTAATATAAGCAGCAGCTGATAATTTGTGAGATTTAAAGATACATTTCTTTAGCAAAACTGCATATGCTTTATATGTTTGTTTATGCTCCTGGCTAGGACAATGCATGTACTTGTTTTACATTATCCTTTTATTCTTCGATGATAATCTGATGCCTGGAGTAATCCATTTGACTCTCCTTGTGTTTTGACTCTTTACTTTAATAACTGGAAAACATAGCTCGTAGAATGAATTAATAAGATCATGAAATTCTGAATAGGCATCATTAGCATTCTGAGCTTGAAAAACTTCACTAAAACTAAAACTATACATACACACCCTAAATTTTTTCCGATTGTTTTTAGACATATCTCTTTTCCAAGTATACCAATGATCTAAATTCCTAGAGTGCTTTACTGGAACAGTAATGGTTTGCGCAGTGTGATCGGACAAATTCAGATCATGTACTATTACTGTATTTCGATCGACAAAATTTAATGCGAAATTATCTATACAAGTGCTCGACTTACTAGTAATTCTTGTTGGCTTATCAATTTGAAGTCTAAAGTTGTATTGTATTAATAAAGATTCAAATGTACTATTCAAGGAATTTTGATTCAGGCGGTTTATGTTATAGTAACCACAAATAACATTTTTTTTATTACGTATTTTTGTAAGTTTTTGAATGAATGAATGTTTATTTCACAAAGAATATATGGTTATTTAAGATGTAGGTACATATGAGTCCCATAATATACTCAGCCGAAAATGGCATGTGAAAGTACTTATATAAAACAAAATTATAATTAAAGTATAAATAAAATGTCCTTTAAAACGTAATAAATAATACAAAATGAACAAAGTGCACATAAAAATTAAAATTGTCATTATTATGAAATGATATAAATTAAAACCAATTCATTACTTTAATATACTAAATCAAATCAAATAATATAACCAAGTCAAAGCAAAAAGTAAATAATGTCAAAAAACCTAATTAAAGTCATATTTACATCAATTCATTATAATAAATAAGCAAAATCAAGGCAATACATTATATACTTTGTAAGAAGTTGTTCCATTTTATCAAAAAATATGGTCACATCTGAGTTAGGAGTCCTATAAACACAAATTACAATAACATTGGATTGTTTTAAAACTATACCACAACACTCAAAACTGTTTTGGACACATAAATCATCTATCCAGGCAATTGGTTCAGTCCGAGTCGCAGTACTTAGTATACAAGTGCCTCCGCGACGTATACCTTTTCTTGTGTAGCTGGCCGCAAGGATGTAGTTTTGTACTATTATATTGTTTTCTTCTTCTCTTTTTATAAAATGTTCTGTTAGGCAAACTATGTCGATGCTATTCTTTTTCATCGCGAACTCATCCAATGCTAGTGTTAGTGAATCGACTTTATTTAATAATCCGGCGATATTTTGATGTAATATATTTAGTTTTTTATTGTTGACGAAAAAAAATTCCTTGCCGTTGAATTTTCTGTAAATCGCTGTTATTATGTGTAGTAGGGTCACTCGTTTTCCTTATCACTTTAAAGTAATTGATTATTTTGTTAATGGTGTTGTGGTTCTTTTTTACTTTGCTGGTTTCTTTACCATATGTTATTGAAATCGCATCATGTTGTTTAGATAGTGATGTTAACATGACTTTCGTCAAGTACAATTTTTCGTAGTCGTAGCTGTCAATTACCCTGTTTATTGAGTAAAGGCGACATTTAGTTATCAGTTGTCGATCTTATGTGCATATTTTATTATTTAAAGCAATGTAGGTGCAGTTAGGAAACAGTTTTGTTAGAGTTGCTATCATGTCGTTTAGTTTTTTCTCATTCAGGTAGGAATTTTGAGCTACACTTGTAATAACAACCTTTGGTGTGCTCAGTTCTTTGAGTAATACTGACAATTCTGCAGAAAAATTTGTCGGGTGGCATTCGTTGGTACATATGCACAATACAACCCAATCATTTTCATTTCTATTTTCCTTTGACAACGGTGACTGCTTGACTATATACTCACACGTCGCGTTACTGTAGGTATATCCCTTTATATCATACTCCTGTGGATTCTTGTATTTGCCTCTGTGAGCCAATAGCAAAGTAGGTAGATTTTTTGCGTCTTGGTCTCCCAGAATAAATATTCTATTCTTTGTTGTGCGTTGCGGCCGCGTTATTTGCGGTTGTGATAGTTGCTGGGGTGTCATCTGTTTATATCTGTGTTTTGGATTACTTATAATAGGTGAGCTTTGGGATTCGGGGGTATCCATTATTTCACTGGGTCTGTTAATCTTTGGCACGATAGGCTTAGTACTAGACAAATTGTTATTGCCTTTCGTAGTACACTGTGGTTTATTAGTTATAGTTCTAGATGTGTTGCCAGTCATACTATCAATTTTCCTGCACTGATCGTCAAATATCTTTTTTTGGGCTGCAGATTCTGCTCTTAGCCTTTCTATCTCTGCATGTGCTCTGGTTAGTTGTTCAGTTAAGCTAGTAATTTGGTATTTCAGATCAGCCACCAGCATGCTTTCGGTCATAGAAATATTGGGAAGGCTGCGGTAGGTGTCATCACCTAAAGTCGTATTAAGAGTATTATGACCATCCAATTCACGCTCTGAAGAACGAGTATTACTTATTTCTAAGGATTGCTGTGAGGGATTTCTCTTTGTCACGTTATTATTTTGAGAGTATCCGGTGCGTGACACTACTTTATTTATTTTACTAGGTCCAGCTACAATTATGGGAGATTTTTTTGTATGGTTATTCTTTCCTTGTGGTATTTGCGCAGCGTTGTGACTAGCCGAGCATTTCCATGCAGTTTTGTCTTCTTTTGTCATCAAAAGAAATCTTTTTTGACTAACAATAGTTTTCAATATGTCGTACGTTTTTAGACAAGTTGCACATTTTAAGTAATCGTGCGATTTTATTTGTTTAAAAGCCATTTTATCTACTAATTACTCACTCGTACCATAAGAAGCTTGAGAATACAAAGTGCCATCTACTTTATTACTGTAGAAACGGGATTTGCGTTATCTCATTCAATCAATTCTTCGGTTGGATTGGAAGTGCGCTCTTTCGCCGCTAGGTGACCAATTGACATGTCCTCGACGAGGTCGAGAAATGTTGCGTATGTCTCATAACAGATGTCGCTGTATGTTGCGTTTGAAGTATGTCGTAATTGTTGTATTTTAGTAATGTCAATGTTTGGCGTGGGTTATGGCGGCAGTTATAAATTCATATTTATGTACAAGAGGTTATTTTTGGAAATGTTTGTTAAAATTGACACAGCACACTATTGTAAATTGTCAGTAGGATAGGCACTGGCTTAAATTTTGGAAGTTTGTTTACTGTCACAGAAACTAATGGTTAAAAACGAGAAAACTAAATGGCTTTGGTTGAAAATAATATTCACTTATTTGTCCAGGATTGTTAATTATACGGATAGATAACACTCTCACTAATTTCATGGATCACTAACAATAAACTAAATCACTTTTGAGACAATATTACGACTTGAAACTATTTAAATTGAATTTAATACGTGGAACAGAAGTTAGCGCGCGACAAATTAAGCTTAATATGGATCTTGGTCGATTTGTGTATGATTGTCCCTCAGGAAAGAAGAAAGAAAGAAGGAGCATTACGACATACCTAGTCAACCCGGTTTTTAACAATTACCAATAAAAAAACACAAGGTCACGCATGCACTGCACACTAACGCTGGGTATGTTTATTAAACTGGCGTCACTAGATTATAATGATCCGTCTATCTGTTCTTCTTGGTCAGTCTCCTAATATTTATTTAGAGTTTATTTTGAAGATTTCGAACCCAATAACAACCTACTTCGGTCAATATAAATAGGGAGAATATTCTTCATGTGATAACCCCAGAGGAACTGTCAAATTATCTTCCAGCCCTTTCGGTGATACGCTAAGGCTCTTTCTATATTATCCTCTTTCTACGACAGGCACAGACATCGGAAACAATTTCCGGACGCGAAAGATGGCGTATGGTGCCGCCCTTAATATGAAAAAAAATTACAACGTCAACTGTCAATGTCAATTGTCAACTTTGTGTATGAGTCGTATGACACACCCACTCAGAGATTCACTTCATGTTTGTATAATGATATTATGGCTTGAATACGTTGTTTATCGGTTAAAGTTAAATTTATAACTGTTCTAATTGATTCTTGATGTTATAAGTGACTTCATTCGATCATGGCTACCCCAGGTAGGATTATTGTTACTATTTATCACCTCACATCCTCATTGTTACCAATTTATCAATAATTTTGGGTTTTCCCCCAGTCTGCAGGAAGCTCGGTTCTCCTTACAAACGTAGTTTCGCTTTCATTTTCAAACCGCATGATGGAATAACATGAAACTTTGTATATACAATGGGATCCGGCATATCTAGGCCGGGAACTAGTTTCTGTAGCTGGAAATTCTCCATTATAAAGAAAAAAATTGGTTGTTTGTAAAGTAGGTTTACGATCGAGATGTTTACGTGATAACGTCTTACTTCACTTGCACTTCACTTATACCTGCGATCGCGCTCGTGAGGTTTTGGTGTGACACAAGTTTCTGAACATGTCACCCGACTAAAACGATTTTAAAGACGTTATCACGTCAAAAATACAGCGATTATTACAGTTTTCATACGAGACGAGACCTGAGCCAACTCGCTGTATTTTTTTTGCTATTGCAATTTCTAGTAATATAAACTGATTTCTGGCCTAGATATGGCAGATCCCATTGTGTACAAAGTTTCATGTTGTACGGCGTTTTAAAATGAGAACGAAACTACGTTTGTATTGAGAATCGAGTTCAGTTGAGCATGTGGGGGAACCTTAATACCAATTTGTTACCTCTGGAAGAAATACAAACCATAGAATGGATTGATCCATACCATACCATGGAAATGCGAAAATGAACCTATCAAATAAATAAATGTGCCAGAGGGCCTACTCCAAACTTTGAAAATCGAACTTCATGTTGTGCCGTCCCTTTCACTTTCATGTTATACACTATGGCGGAAAGGGACGGCACGATACTAGGTTCGAATTTTGAAGTTCGGAGTAGGCCCTCAGCATATTTTAGGAGTTCAATGTGTTTGTTTGTTCTACACATGTACTTTTCTAATATAAAGGAAACTTGTTCTGGTTTATTTATTCTTGTAGTACTTATATTATAAATCCCTTTCTGTTAGCTATTCTTCATTGATTATAATATAGTAAGTATCCAAAACTGTTCCCACATTGCTTCCATCAAATGTGCTTGTTATTCTTCTGGGGTCACAAATGTTCATAGGCTACAGTGTCTGTTTACTACAGGCAGGCTTGTTTGCCATCTTCATTGTATATAAAAAAGAAAAACAACTACTAAGTATTTGTCTTTTTGTTCTAGAATCAATGAAAAGGCTGTTAATAATAGGAGCAGGAATTTTAGCTCTTGATTGCATCTTTTTGGGGATTGGAAGTTGGTGTCTATTGTTTGTGGATGTGGTATGTGTAGCATAGTCAAAGTATGACATTCAATACCCTAGTTCACACTCATAATAATTACAGGAAAAAAGGTGGCCAAATGAAGATTTTATATCATCCTAATTACACCAAATTTTCCCCCATAATTAGTATGATTGTGAACTAGAGTATACATATATAGGAAAAAAATGGGTACATAGTATGGCCATCTGTAAAATGTGACATAGCCAAACACACAAAAATATCCTACGAGGTGTGTTCAATAAATTCTCGGTATTGACATCTTTTAAACCTCTTTGGTAAACTTTTTAATACTGGCCGGTAAAAGTCATTCATTAATATTTAAAAAAAGTAAAATTCAAACAGCGATGTTCTTTTGTTTTTTTGCAAGTACCAAACAAACGTGAGGTATTAAAATTCTTGACCAAACAGGTAAATCAATAAGCTATAAAAAAGAAATGGAGGAGAGGAGTATATTGAAAAATAAAAATAAAACACCTATAATATTCTTTTGTTTTCACTCTAATACCGAGAATTTATTGAACGCTCCTCTCGTAAATGCTCTAATGGTTCAAGGAATAAATGTGTGTCTGATATTTATCTCTTAGATAATATTGCAGGTGATTGTACAACACAGAACAGAGTCGAGTCTTTAGAATTCTTAATTTATTTGGAATTCTACATGAAATGTGACTGTATAGAAAACTCCCGGGAGTTTCAGACATATTAAAATATAATGAAACAAGTCACTCACATCTTTAAGGTTACATATTGCTCGACATGTTTCAGACCGGTCCGGATTAAGGACTCGTACCGGTCTGAAACATGTCGAGCGATATTCGACCTTAAAGACGAGTGACCTGTTTCATTATTTTTTAATGTGTGACTGTATTTTCATTCAACACATTTAATAAGGAATAGGCATTAACTTGTTGATATAAGTTACATACAAGGAAATTGAAGCCCAAAATATTTAGGTATGTCATTTGATAAGATAGTCGGCTGAGTAACTATTTCAACAAAATACTTTTTTTGTGGTTTCACTATGGTGGCAAACAAGCATATGACCCGCCTGGTTAAAAACATACACCAATTGTATTATCGATCGAATGAAACGAAGGTCTTCGCGTCAGCTTCGAAAAAAATGATTACTTATGTCGGGATGTCCAGATGTCCGGATTTCCGTCCTGATAATTCAAATTTAGGACCCTTATTTTTTAATATATATATTAATGACATTCCACTTCAATTTAATCATGCGACCGCATCTCTGTTTGCTGACGACTTAAAGCTTGTTCGGGTAATTAAAACTCAATCTGATATGCAACTTTTACAAAAAGACGTTAACGCACTGGTGGAATGGTGCAAAGCTAACAAAATGGTACTTAACCCAAGCAAATGCTACCACATAAAATTTTGTCGCAAGCGCAATCCTTTGCCTACTAAATATGTTATATTTGATGTTACTTTACAAGAGGTAAGAGAAATAAAAGATTTAGGAGTGATAATTGACAGCAAACTGAGTTTTGTGAATCATGTAGATAAAACTATAAATACTGCTTTCAAGGCGCTGGGTTTTGTGTTACGATGTGCTAGGGAGTTCAGAGAATGTTCGACAATAATAACCCTATTTAATAGTTTTGTAAGGAGTAAATTAGAATATTGTAGCATTGTCTGGAATCCTTGTTACAAAGTCCACAGTGACAGGGTTGAGAGACTACAAAAGCGTCTTACTAGACATCTTGCCTACCGTAGCAAGACAAGAGGCCAACCATATAAGACCCGGCTTAAGCAATTTAAATTAAAATACTTAAGCAGTAGACGCAGTGTGTTAGACTTGATGTTTTTACATAAGCTGCTGATCGATAAAATCGACTGTTTAGAGTTAGTTAAACGAATTGGAATTAGAGTGCCGTCACGTTTGCCACGATACCCATGTGCCTTGCTTTATGTGCGCCGCAGCCGAACAAATCTTGGGACTCATGCGCCTATAACTCGCTTATCTCGCCTGTACAACAAACTCGCTAGTAGACTACCGACGTTAGATGTGTTTCACGACAGTGAGTCAGTATTTAAAAAGAAGTTACTTTCTGTTGACGATTTCAGTTAGGTAGTAAGTTTAATTTATTTAGTCACTTGATTACTTGTTTTTTTTTTTTTCTGTCTTTAAGCTGTAATTGAAAATAGTGCATGCTGTGATTGCCTGTAAGTGGGGGATCAGTTATGAATGTTGTTAATGTATAGTTTATTATGAATGTGTATTGTATCGACCGTTGGCAATCCTAATAAATAAATAAATAAATAATTCCAGGTTTTTTTTAATTTGAAATTTAAAAAAAAAAATTAAATTAATGCTCACATGGCCACTAGTACATAGTAGGTAGATTAAATTCAAACTTTGAAGATTTAGTAAATTTTCCATAAATATTATTATTTGTCAGCTGTCACTGGTCTGCTCAAACGCAAACATGAATACCCCAGGTTTTCACAACGAAGAAGCATGCTAGCCCTACTGCCAAATGGGCGGGCTGAACCGGTGAGATGGTTCTTCGTTGAATGTACATTGTATATTAATTGATACTACCTACTCAATCTAGTTGACTTTTTTAATTAATTTTTATACCTCCTGAGGCCCAGAAAAAATATTTTGTTTTTGAATTAGTAATTCTTTTGTTATTAATTTTAAGTTCAAATCAATTTTGGAATTTGTACAAAAAATTGTACGCGGGGCCTTAAGAAGTTATTTATATTACACACTAAAAAAAACATTTCACTACAAAACTAATAGACGCGCACAGAAACCTATTTAAGTTTATGCATGACGCGAATGTATCGCACCACTCACAACAGTATATCACAATCCTTATATACCCAAGTAATTACAGTATAAGAGTATAACATACTAGATAGAGCTCTTAGACTCATTGACAATTTGACCTAGTGATCTGCCTAAACTACTACAATATAAAGCGACGAATCTTCATACGCTCATTTGATTCAATATACAAACGATGAAATCATAGTTGCAATATGTAAGTATTATTAGGCGCCCGAAGCGTGTTTGCACCGCGCAACTTGGCGTTCTGCATTTCGATTTATATATTATTTAATATATTAATTAATATTATTTAGGTACTCTGTGCTACCTCCCAACCCACTGCTCAGGGATACGAGGCAGCGAGCGGGGATCCAAGCATTCCGCGCCTCACAATTTCTTTTCTTTCTAGCGTCACTCAACAACATTAGAGCGAGAATATATGCGTGTAAACGTATGTATAGACACCGACTTACCAAATCTGTATTGCACAGCATTGAAAACGTCAGTGCCACCGTATCTGACAAAGTGCGAATGCGAATTTGGCATAGTCGTGGAACACGACATCAAGGGAGCAGTCACGTTGTATTATGAACTAGATGAATTCGATCAAACCAACAGCAGTTATGCTTCGTCCAAGTAAGTTTTAATTCATCTAGTTCACACTCTGTGGAATTCACCTTTGACACCTATAATTTAAATTGGTTTTCATATCATTATCCATAACCGATGTCTCGCTTGAACTCCGTATTTTCCTTCACTTATATTTCTATCGCTTTATATTTCTCGTTGGAAGTTTCCTCAGCATTGGCGCAGTCGGTAGGCAGTCGGTAAGAAATAAAGTAGTGACAAATAGCAAGGAAAAATATACCTTATGGAAACTAAGGTAAAATTCTTTGAGCGCGCAGCTCGCTCCGTGTTTGATCCATGGATTTTCATATGTAGGAACATTGGTGCAGTCGTACGACTTAAATGGTCGCAAAAAGAGCACAACATAGCCTTAATTATGTATAGGCGTTACAGTTACCGACATATCTAGCGAGTTAGCGACTATGAAACCCTAAGTTGCCTAAAGTGTCGTCGTCCTCGTTACTATTGCCTGTTTCATAAAGGATTGTAAGCTAATACTCGTAGCTAATTTAACCTCTTTTTTCTCGACCGGTCCGTGAGCGCTTCTAGGCCATGAATGCTGATGCTTCGTATAACATATGCGAAGCCAAACAAGGCTACGGGTGTGTGCTACCCTGTAGCGTGTAGCAGCATTTTTCCGCTTAGCAGCGGGAATCGCTGCAACATTTTAAAATTTTCAAGTAGTATCTCATATCTTAATTCATATCTTTAATTTGTTAAAAATATTTTATTTTTTACGCTGTGACTGTGACGTCTTACTTGTCACTTAGTCTCTTTTAGAATGAGAAGCTTTTTATTTTTTTATATGATTTTTTTCTAGAAAAAATAAAAAATGTGGTAAAATAATATATTAATATTCATATAATTTATTGCATATATAGCAGCGGGAATCGCTGCAACATTTTAAAATTTTCAAGTAGTACCTCATATCTTAACTCATATCTTTAATTTGTTAAAAATATAAACTCAGACCTCAGAGCTAACCTCGATTAGAGACCAGCATGGAAGTTTATTGAATGATGAGGAATGCATATTAGGGAGATGGAAGGAATATTTTGAAGGTTTGTTTGAGAGAGAAGAGGAAAATACGTCAGGAGTGAATGATAATGCACTGCCACATGAGGAGTGTAGTATTAGTATGGATGAAATTGTAAAAGCTTTGAAAGGAATGAAACCAGGAAAAGCAGCGGGGTATGATAGAATTTCAGTCGAGATGCTGAAGGCTGGGCAAGGCGTCGTAGCAAGTCAGTTGTATCGCCTTTTCAACTTATGTTTTAATACCGGCATAGTTCCAAAAGATTGGTGCAAGGCGGTCATCGTGCCACTGTACAAGGGAAAGGGCTCACAACTTGACTGCAAGAACTACAGGGGCATTAGCTTACTCAGCATCGTTGGCAAATTATATGCGAAAGTGTTGATTGAAAGGGTAATGCAAGAAACCGATGAGAAAATATGGGATGTACAAGCGGGATTTAGGAAAGGTATGGGATGTACGGATCAGGTCTTCTCTTTACGATGCATAGCCGAAAAATATTTGGCCCAAGGTCAAAAGGTCTATTGCGCGTTCGTGGATTTGGAGAAGGCCTATGACAGAGTGGTGAGGAATGAACTTTGGTCGGTACTGTCCGGATATGGAGTGAGCGACCATCTCATTCAAGCTCTGAAATCTCTCTACGAGGATTCCTCTGCTTGCGTGAGAGTAAACGGGTCCTACACTGAATGGTTTAGCATCGAAAAGGGTGTTAGACAGGGATGTGTAGCGTCACCGTGGCTGTTTAATCTATTTCTGGACAGTTGTTTGCAAGATTTGAAAGGGTTGGAAATGTGGGTTGGAAATGAATGGGTTGCTTATCAAATGTCTACTCTACGCCGATGACCAGGTTTTATTAGCGTCATCGGCTGAGAAGCTACAGAAGATGGTAACTAGCATGCACAGATTATTTGCGAGAAAAGGAATGAAAATGAATGTAAGCAAGACGAAAGTGATGGTATTTGAAAGAGATGAGTGTATGACAGTTTGTGAAATTGCTGTAGATGGAGAGAGGTTGGAGCAAGTGGATGGGTTTGTGTATTTGGGGACTTTGTTCACGAGAGACGGTAAGCATGAAGGAGATATTGAAAGGAGAGTGATAGCTGGGAATCGAGTGAATGGGGCACTTCACGCCTTTATGAGTAGCCAGAAAGTGTCAGAAAAGGCGCGGCTGGCCGTGCATAGAGGAGTGTTGGTGCCGACACTAATGTATGGTAGTGAAAGTTGGGTGTGGCAGAAGAAACATCAGAGTCGAGTGAATGCAGTGGAAATGAGAGCGCTGAGAAGTATGTGTAGCGTTACTTTGAGAGATAGAGTGAGAAACACCGTTATAAGACGGAGGTGTGGAGTGAATGAAGATATAGTGACGAAAATTGAGAAAGGTATGCTAAGATGGTTTGGACATGTAGAGAGGATGGATGAAAGAAGATTGACAAAACGAGTGTATGAAGGAAGAGTGGATGGAAAAGTTGGAAGGGGAAGACCTCGGCGAACGTACTCCGACCAAATCGGAGACATTCTGCAGAAAGGCCAGGTCAGGAGTACCCTAAATCGGCGCGCATGCATGAAGAATGTTATGAAAGTTCATGAAGCGAAAGTTGTATGTCAGGATCGTAGCAAGTGGAAATCCGTGATCTCTGCCTACCCCTATGGGAAACAGGCGTGATTATATGTATGTATGTATGTTAAAAATATTTTATTTTTTACGCTGTGACTGTGACGTCTTACTTGTCACTTAGTCTCTTTTAGAATGAAAAGCTTTTTATTACTTTATATGATTTTTTTCTAGAAAAAATAAAAAATGTGGTAAAATAATATATTCATATTCATATAATTTATTGCATATATAGCAGCGGGAATCGCTGCAACATTTTAAAATTTTCAAGTAGTATCTCATATCTTAACTCATCTTTAATTTGTTAAAAATATTTTATTTTTTACGCTGTGACTGTGAGTGACGTCTTACTTGTCACTTAGTCTCTTTTAGAATGAAAAGCTTTTTATTATTTTATATGATTTTTTTCTAGAAAAAATAAAAAATGTGGTAAAATAATATATTCATATTCATATAATTTATTGCATATATAGCAGCGGGAATCGCTGCAACGTTTTAAAATTTTCAAGTAGTATCTCATATCTTAACTCATATCTTTAATTTGTTAAAAATATTTTATTTTTTACGCTGTGACTGTGACGTCTTACTTGTCACTTAGTCTCTTTTAGAATGAGAAACTTTTTATTTTTTTTATATGATTTTTTTCTAGAAAAAATAAAAAATGTGGCAAAATAATATAATTATTATTTTGTGTCTTTAGTTTTATTTACTATTTTTATTTATGTGATATGATATGGGCTAAGCCTTAAATAAAGTGTTATTATTATTTTAAATGTAATTTTTATCCCCCATTTGATTTTATCGGAGATAAAAGGTTTAGAAAATGAAATGCTGTTAATTCAAGGGACGACAAGCAGTTACTGGGCTCCCCTGGAGAGCGGCCCGCGGATTCGTGTGGAAACTATAGCTACATCAACAACACTCTCCCCATTTTCCCATGTGGCGAAATTGCGGACTCCATATTTAACGGTCAGTTCGGGTTAATTAATATATTATGTTGCCATTGATCAACTAATACACCTATTATTTGTACACCATTTGAAATCGCATATGTCACTCGAGTCGGTAACAAGAAAACCAGATGCCTACAACGCCCACCCTGGGTATTTTTGTATTAAATATTTTTAATTAACATGCAACCTCTTACTGCCTAACAGAATTGTATTATTAAGGTACTAAAATGATTTAAGCTTTTAAAAAGACCAACCAAAGTAAAACAAGCTGTTCATCTAATTCTAATGCCGTATTTGACCAAACTGGTTTAGTCTCGTCACCGCCACAGTAGGTTCCATATGTTGTGTCTCACACGCCTAAGTTTTTGTAACAAAATACTGATAATGAACCTTATTTGACAGCACGTACGTTGCCTTTACATCGACCTGATACGAAATCATGGCGTGTGGGACATTAAATAAATGCCATACGATTATTATTAATGTACTGATGACTTTGTATTTTATTTATTTCAATAACAATATTAACATTGTGTTAGAATATTGAAATCGAAACATATCAAGCGAATGGCGGCGAAAAGGTTAAGGACTTGGTCATGGGTTATCAGGGCTAATGTTGGAATAAACACTAATCTTGTTTTGTTGAATGCATAACTGAGACGGCGTTAGAGTTCCTGCTACCCGCCCGATCCACTTAAAGAAAGAAATAATGTTGAAATCTCACTTTTAAACTCACTATTTGCTACATGATTCAACCGTATTTCTTTCTTTAAGTGCCCAATCCACTTTGCTGTCAACCATCTTCATGGTCATAAGACTCATAAGGCGTTACTTTGCGAATCACAGTCTAAAAACAGAATTCCTTTGCTAGTTCGCCAAAGACCACGTCGGCGATGGCGGGTCAACCTAGACCGCTTTTTAAAGGGCTGGCTAGAAGAAGCCAAAAACCGAGAGCAATGAAAGAGAAAGGAATTCCTCTTCCATTGCTCTTGGTTTTTGGCTTCTTCTGACCCCTGCCTTTGCTTGTATTTATTTGCATGTTTGCTCATTAATGGACGATTCACACCAAACGGCCGGAATCGGTGCGCGCGCCACTAGAGTCTAAGGAATTCGTACCCTCCATACAGAAGCTATAGACTTCGTATCCAAACTGCAGCGGCAGAGCCGGCGGCAGCCGATTAGTTGCCCGCAGCCCATTCAAATATGAAATCTAACTTCAGTATGGAGGGTTCGAATTCCTTTGACTCTAGTGGGGTGCGCGCCGACTCCAACCGTTCTGTGTGAATCGTCCATAACTGCACGCCCCTCCAAAAATACGCAAGTGGATATATTGCATTATGGCTTATGGACCTTCACGTTTTTTAGCGAAATATTAAAGGAATAATGGTTCTTGAGTTCCCCCACGTAGTCTTTGCCCTGTCATGGGCGCTATTTCAGTACGGCCTATAGTCGATTAATTGTGTCAATGTTTCGTTTACTAAGTGTTTGTAACGGATATTTCCATAATATATTTTCAGACACGTTTAGCCTTATGAAAGACGATGACTCTGTACCTGTGGAATATACGGACTTATTGACCGGGTACACATTGAACTACCGCAATCCGTCTCCAGAAGGTATGTCAAACAATAGAAGAATTAGTCTCAAAGAACAACGAAAGAAACGTTTACCTATCTACATATGATTTAATTTGCCTTGTTTATAGACGCCTTAGTCCCAAAGAACAACGAAAGAAATGTTTACCTATCTACATAACATATGATTTAATTTGCCTAGGCTTATGTTTTCCAGTGACTTGGGCGGATACTGCAAAGAAAAAAATTATAAATGAATATGAAATTGTTTACCTAACACACCTATAGGTACATATATTTTCTTCCAGTACTAAAGAATTTTTCTTCGCCAATAAATTGGGGCATGCTTCAGAACGGTGAACGGCCGTGGGAGGCCCAAACAAAACTAAAGGGCTTAGAGGTGATTATGGTTTTTTTTCTCTTAACCTTTTGATCGCCGGTGACATCTAAGATTGTCGCGAGCTGTCGATATCCAGCTCAGATCACTATGAACACTGACTTATATACAAAGCACAACGCTTACTTATAGGTATACTGGCACGATTTGTGGGCCAAGAATGTGGTGCCATTGATAATAATGCACCTTCTATACGGTAATTCAAATTCAATCGACTCTCGTCAGACATGCGTCGACCCCTTCCGTCGGGTAAAAATGTTCGGATGGGGCTATCCTTGGTTTTTACCCGACTGCGCCAGAAGGAGGGTTATGTTTTTCGAGAGTATGTCTGTATAATTGTTTGGCACGCTCTGCAGCCTGAACGGTTCGACGGAATTTAGCTTGGGAGGTGTCGTTAGATTCGTATTTACTGTGAGAGTGACGCTGGGTAATCAACATAAAAAATAAACAAAATGGCGGATTTTTGGCGCCAAATTCCAAATTACACAGAAACGCAGTCGAGTTTTTTAATTAATTAGTCTTGTTAAATAATTGACAACATTTCAAATTTTGAAGTAGTATGAAATCTTAACTCATTTCGTTAATTTGGTAACAAGAAACCCCAAAATATGTTTATTTTTTATTTTTATAGCTATTAGTTTTCTAAATATTCACGAAAATGTGAAGTAAGCCCATATCGTAGTAATGACGTCATTACTATGAAATTGTGACAGTCACAGCGCCCAAAAAGAACAGCAGTTCACTTTCTTTAGTAAATTTGTCTTAGTAACAGTGCTTCTGTTTGATTTGTTACGCTGTGACGCCTTACTTGTCACTTACTCTCTTTTAGAATGAGGAACTTTTGAAATTGACTTATTTATATGAAATTGGGATATTTTCGAGAATTTAAAAATGTGATTTTACTTAACTTTTTATCCTCTATTTGATTTCATCGGTAAAAAGCCTGCTTAAAAAAATTAAATATTGTCAATTGTATACTAATGATTGTAATGGGTACGTATGCTGTTAAAAGTACCTTATCATCTATATCGGCGCATTTAGATTTTCGACCTAGTGATATTAATTTCGAGAAAGTGGCGTGCTCTTGTCTCGAAGGCCAAGACTCATTTTGGGCCGTCGTGCCAGCCTATACTGTTTTTCACGTAAGAAGAGTCCGGTGACAGATCTCAACCCAGTACAAATTATGTCATTATACGTCAAAAATGACATAATTTGTACTGGGTTGACAGCTGTCACCGGACTCTTCTTACGTGAAAAACGGTATAGTTAGTTTTGATATTAAATTATTAAAGGTTTAGAAGTTAGAATAGCACCACCTTCCCATGGGTGTCGTGGGCGTTAGCTAGCAATATCACATTTTCTCCATGCACCAATGATGTGTTGCAAATCCGCCAGTTTCCTTTTATAATTTTACGAGATATTTTTTAGAATCCCGCATTCCGGGCGTGGATGGACACGAGTCTGAAACGTAAGCCGGTATGGCGGGTGCAACGCAAGGGCCAGTATACGGACGGATTGCCAGCTGGGAACTACACTATTACCATTTTAATGCGTAAGAAATTGTTGTACTTAAATGCTTACAGTCTTAGAGCTCTTATGGACGATTCACATAAAATCAAATCAAATATATTTATTTGCATAGAACACAGTACAAAGGGATGACATAATATTATATTTCATATCATGCATTCAGATGCGTGTTAAGCATGCAAATATTCAATGTAATCTACAATTCAATTGACATAATTATTTACATTACACAACACATTATTGTTTTAGATTGATATTACGTGTCAAATGAAAATTTTACTATAATCACAAATAATTATATATCTAGGTTCTAGGTCTAAACAATCTTATATTGACCCAGAAAATATCGAACACTATAAAAACATTTATCTAACAGCCAGCTATTCAACGTAGATTTGAACAAATTACCACCCAACATCCTAGTTGGTAGTGACACTGCCTCCGAAGCTAGAGGTCCCGGGTTCGAATCCCGGCCAGGGCATTATTTGTGCATTTAAGTTCTTAGGTCATGGATGTTTTCTATGTATTTAAGTATGTATTTATCTATATAAGTATGTATATCGTCGTCTATTACCCATAGTACAAGCTTTGCTTAGTTTGGGACTAGGTCGATTTGTGTAAGATTGTCCCCCAATATTATATTATGAATATTAATTCCTCGGGCAGACGGTTGTGGATGGCAATGCACATATTAAATGGCCGGAGTCGGCGCGCACGCCACCAGAGTCAGGATTTCGAACCCTCCATACAGAAGCTATTCGTATCCAAACGGCAGCGGCAGATCTGGCGGCAGCCGACCGGCTGCTTGCAACCCATTCAAATATGAAATCTAACTTCTGTATGGAGTGTCCGAATTCTTTTTACTCTAGACGGGTGCGCGCCGTCTCCGGCCGTTTGATGTGAATCATTTATTAGGGAGGTATTCCACTCATCCAATAGCTTTGTCCAATATACATTAGATCAAAGAAATTGGATGATTTCATCAAACTTAGATGGAACGCCGACATTTGATTAAAGATTCCGATGACAGTAAAATCAATATGACTACGCATGAAAAAAAATTAAACTTGGACAAAGATATTGGATGAGTGGAATGGGCCTACGTCAAAGAACTTTGATCAAAGATTTGACAAAGATATTGGACGAGTGGAATACCACCCTTAGATCAGTATTTAGGTTCGGGTGAAATCGTTTGCAAGCCAGCTTGTGATATTAATTTAATTAGCTAGGGAGAATCCTTGTATAATGTAATGCTATTCATAACCGTTGCAGATTATGGTGTGGACAGGTACGACGGCCCTAGAAGGATAATACTAGAGGGCGTGTATACAGAAGCCGTCAGGAGAAATTTGGGATGGGGCATTGCCCTCATACTGCTCGCGATAATTCTACTCGCGTTGGGAGCCGGATACATATATACGCAGCGAAAAAGTAAGTTGAGCACGTGCTTATATGGGTTTTCATAAAACAAAAACCAGATTAGTGGAAAAACAGACACAAGAAACTAATAAATTATAAAAATAAATAATATTAATCGATATACTTTATTGCGCACTAAAAAGTGAGAACAGTATAAACAAAAACTTAAGACTAGTACAGTTCAACAACAGGCGGCCTTATCGCTTAAGAGCGATCTCTTCCAGGCAACCTTTGGGTGGGAGGAAATTCATAACTCGCAACTCTATAATATATATTCGGAGCTATTCCCAGTAGACCGCACTCCTTTAATTCAGTTTGCGAACTTTCATACAGATATTTTTCCTCGGCTGTCCACTTTGCGCCTTTGCGGACTACGTACTAAGGGGGCGGATTACTGGGAATAGACCGGCTATTAAATTTGAAAATGAAAATGAAAAATTGTTTATTCAGTAACTGAAATTAGGATACGGTATCTGTGCTGGTGCCTCTTTTTAAGTATACTAATAGATACTTGTGCTTAGAGAACACCGCTCTTCCACATGTTGTGACTTACAATTTAGCTTAGGGGTATTTATAAATCATAATCACTAAGAGCGCTCGTGGCCCAGCGGCACCCGCGTACCGCGTGCGGTATGCGAGGTTAAGCAAAGTGGGCGCAGGTCAGTTCTTGGATGGGTGACCGCTTTGAGTGGTTACTAACTGAGCGCTCTCGTGCTTTGGAAGGTACGTTAAGCCGTTGATCCCGGCTGCTGTCTACGACAGCAGTCGCTAAGCCAAGTTAGAGGCCTGCAGGCGGCTTGAGAACTTCTAACAGTCAAGTTGCCAACTCGCTTGACAAAGGGGGGTCGAAGTTGCACCACGTCCGTACCCTACACATGACCCCTGGGTGGTGCTAAAAGTGCAACAAAAACTGGCAACCGTACTTGTCTTCTCAAAGATGTCACGGTTCGTAAATAAATGCCATACGATTAAATAATAATAATCACTTATTGCGTCAACTTGTATTTGATCATTTTGTGATGCACACATGGAAATTATCATTTACTCATTCAAATCTTTCGTGCCAGCTCTCGTGAATAGACCCTGTACATGAACAAAGATTAGATTAGATAGATTGAGGAGCAAATTCGATCTTTCTTATTCGATATTCGATCTATATTAGTCAGGACTCAGAAGCGCTCTTCTATCGTTAAAGTATGACATCATACGCACGCGCATCACCGCGTCTAATTTCGACCCAAATTAGCTTTAATTATCTTGTTTGTAAGACATTAGGTATATTGTGTTGCATATTTTTGGAACTTATTTATTTAATAGTATGAAAATTTTCACTTTAAATTGTACCATTTCATATGAAACTGATGTTAGATATTTATAGATAACTACCTTTTGCCCGCGACTCCGTCCGCGTGCATGTTTCGTTATGTTATAGTATAATGTAAGTTGCACGCGGGCCCCTTTTCACCCCCTAAGGAATGATTACGGGAATAAAAACTGTCCTATGTCCTTTCCTGGGACTCAAAATCCCTATACCAAATTTCATCTAAATTGGTTTAGAGGTTTAAACGTGAAGAGGTAACAGACAGACAGAGTTACTTTCGCATTTATAATATATAATATAAGTATAAAGTATGGATATGGATAGTATAGATGTACTAAGGAATGAACAGTGTTTTTTTACCTATATTATTTTTCTTCGTAATATTTGAAATAACTTGTATTGATAAAGAAAGTGCACCTATTTTTTTTTTCATATTATAAATAAAACGATTATGATTTAGAATTTATTATTATAAAAAAATAGGTGTGGCTTTTATTATTTCTCGTAATAAATAATAGCAGGTACTCTTGATTCCTGAAAACGACCAATACTCATTAATTTATTGTAAATATTTTCTATTTTTATTACAAGCAATCTGGACTTCGGAACAACGATAAATGTACGTTATTTAACTTTTTCGCCGCCAGACGTCAAAGTAATTCGTCGTGCCCCTGACGCCACAACGGTAAAAAAATGTGTAAAGAAATAATGCCAATATAAAATTGGCCAGCTTCTCAGTAGTTTTTCATTAAAAAAAAATTGTCGGCCAGTGCCGTCGTTGGCGTCGGGGTGACGATTTTACGTTGACGTCTATAGCCGACCGTGGCGTTCAAAAGGTTAATACCTACTAATGAGGAATGTGGCTTGTCGCAATTAACAAAATGGGTTGCCTAGCTACCATGACAGCTTGTACCGTCACTTTTTTGTGATGTTTTAGTACATTTCGGCCATAAAACGTGAGGGTATAAGCTATAGGCTGGAGGCCTTAAAGCTGGTAACGCACAGAGCGGGCGCGGCGCGGTGCGGGGCGGAGGCGGTTTTGCATTTTTGATCTTTCCGAAACTGTCGATTACGAGTACCTACTGCTTCATATGTCACACGCCACCTCGGTCGGTCGGTTCTTTGGTGCGACGTGCCCCGGACCGCGTTCGGTTTACCGACAAACGCCTCTCCGCCCCGCAACGACGCTGTTTCAAGCTTAAGGCGACTTCCTGACTTGGCGGGGCGGGATCGATATGTCATAGGTATTTTGTTGTTTGACGTAAGCTTACTGATGTGAAATTTCCTCACTTGACAAATTACTGTCAGTATTACGATACGATGCGCTGAAGTGGGGCAGTACTGCATTGATATCGGTTGACACTGGCAGCTGACAGTTTTCTCATATCGTACCGCCTCCGCATCGATAAATCAGGAAGGCGCCTAAGTGCTACCGTGAACCGAAAACGAAATACCTGCCTCTTTCGCACTTGCATATTCGAGTGGCAGAGGCAGACATTTCGGTTCGTGGTAGCATATATATGAAAAACGTCGCAGCGTTGACGCTGAGACGACGCGACGCCAACGCGATACACGCAGTATGGCCCGGCCCTAATTGTTCCCTTTGTTCCACCCAGACAACCAAGTTTGATAACTGGTTAACTAGACGCACTATTTCTTCCGCGGATATAACCAGTTATGTGAGTGGAAGTCTAATTCCATATTCATAACCGAGTTGGATTACTGGAGATACATTCTACATCTTCTACTTAAGGCAGGTCGGTGTAGGTACGACGACGAGCGAAGCGAGGAGGAGTGTTAGTTGAACCGCGACCCTACCGCGCGCGAGCCGAGCGAGCGAAGCGAGCGTGCCGCGGTAGCGGCCGGCGAAGCGCCAGTACTTAACTAACAATATATTTTATATACTTCTTTATATATAATATGGTTTAATTCTCAATATTACAAAATTTCAAGTAGTATACTGTTAGTTAGGTACTGGCGCTTCGCCGGCCGCTACCGCGGCACGCTCGCTTCGCTCGCTCGGCTCGCGCGCGGTAGTGTCGCGGTTCAACTAACACTCATCCTCGCTTCGCTCGTCGACGTACCTACACCGACCTGCCATAAGTAGAATATGTAGAAGATACATTCCAGTAATCCAACTCGGTTAACAATATGGAATTAGAATTCCACTCACATAACTGGTTTTCTTCGCGGAAGAAATGTTCCACATAGTTAACCAGTTATCAAACTTGGTTATCTGGGTGGAACAAAGCAATTGTTCGCTTTGCAAACTGCAGGATATTTTCCATGTCCGCGAACTGAGAACAATCTCGTACTTGCACACATTTCTCTTGATATTCGCATGTCTTAACCACTAAGCCATCATAAATTTAAATAAGGCACTAACTTAAAATATTTTCTTTCAGGAATCTCATCTAAAGAGAACGACGAGGGCAAGCCCTCGGACAATGAAGCCAGACGACTTCGTTCGAATGATATTTAATATGTAATAGGTTAAGAAATACACTCGCGAAATAGAGGCTATGCCCCCGGCGGCCTTTCTGAAAAAGTTCAAACATTGTTCAGAATTATTTTGACGAACTACAAAACAATTTCACGCTGAAACGCTCATAGCCTCCTCGCGCTGAGTGCTCCGTGGTTGAACCGCGTTAAGCCTGTCAAAAACTGGGGCGGCCTGCGGTGGCGGCTGACCCTGGCCGCTTGACAGGCCGCAACAACAACACTCTGGCGCGGCCTGCGGTGGCGGCCTACGTCAATTTTCGCGCCAAACCAAACTTCAAACCGTTACATAAATAACCAAGAAAAAAAACTTGCTTACTTTTGGACACTCACAAAAGTAAAGTAAATCCTGCAGTTTGACTCTGTCTAGCTGATGAATGTATGATCAATAGTTTTTAAAAATATATTCGTTATATTGGATATAATATAGTCTAACTATGCATTTTTATCTATGGTTAAATGGCGGTCAGTTGTGAAAATTTGCAACTGGCAGCGCGGCCGTTCACACATGCGCAGTGGCGGAGAGGGCGTGGCTTGCGTCCGCGGCCGCTTAAAAATTACTTATATACAGATAGTTAATATCCTAAGCTTACGACATGTGTACAAAATTGTACAATTTGTTTTTCAATTGATGTAAATGTGAAAATACCTATATAATAATATTGACTTGAAATCTGTGTTACGGTGGTATTCCACTCGTCCAATATCTATGTCCAATTTCTTTGTCCAATCTTTGATCAAATTTTTTTGACAGAGGCCCATTTCACTCATCCAATATCTTTGTCCAAGTTTTTTTTTCATGCGTAGCCATATTGATTTCAATGTCATCTTTGATCAAATGTCGGGGTCCCATCCAAGTTGGATGAAATCATCCAATTTCTTTGATCAAATGTATATTGGACAAAGATATTGAATGAGTGTAATACCAAGGGTGGTATTCTACTCATCCAATATCTTTGTCAAATTTCTTTATCAAATCTTTGATCAAAGTTCTTTGACGGAGGCCCATTCCACTCATCTAATATCTTTGCCCAAGTTTTATTTTTATTTCATAGCCATATTGATTTAAATGTCATCAGACTCTTTGATCAATTTTTCATCCGTGGACATATTGATTTAAATGTCATCAGTATCTTTGATCAAACGTCGGGGTCCCATCCAAGTTTTTTTTTATGATAGACTGACCAGTTGGGTGCAATCATCCAATTTCTTTGATAAAATGTATATTGGGCAAAGATATTGGATGAGGGGAATACCACCCTTCCTAATAAAGTATGAGTATAAGTAACACTTGTTCTTTTTAGCGCGAAGCGCCATGGGATTAGCATAGTCAGTTATTTTATTTTCTCAAACATGCAATGAAATATTGATGTTATGTTCCTTATCTTCTTCTTCATTTGCCTCTCCATTACTGAAGGTTGGCAGTCAGCTTTTTAAAATTCTTCTTATCACGTGCCAGGCTGAACAGTTGCTCAACGGTCTTAATCCCAGTCCACTCCCTGATATTACGAAGCCAAGACATCCTGCGTCCTCCAGATTTGCGTTTTCCGGATACTTTTCCCATCATGATGGATGATGGTCTGTATGTTCCTTATAATAGGCTGCGAAGTATGACGTTTCAGGTGTGGTTAGGACAAGAGGTCGTTAATGCAATTTCATACAAATGTTGCAGGCCTAGGCAAAGTCCTCTTTTTTAATTTCCATTCCACATGAATTGTGGCACAGGCACCATGACATTCTGACACTAAAAAATAAAACTTTGATTTTTTTGTTGTTTATTTCATTGCATGTTTGAGAAAAGCACTATACATACCTGGGCGGGAAATATGGGGTTGCCTGCCTCAGACCTATCCGACCTCGCTTCGCTCGGCCGTCTATATATGTCTTCGGCCGGCAACCCCTTTCCTCCCGGCCTCTGTAGTAATGTACTATTAACATGAATGGCTCATGTAAAACTCAAATTATTCCTTGGTATTAACTACATTCGGTGCGATTTACTATTCTGTAGCTTCTTGCTACGAGGGGCGTTCAATAAATTCTCGGTATTAGAATGAAAACAAAAGAATATTATAGGTGTTTTATTTTTATTTTCAATATACTCCTCTCCTATGTTTATGCACTTATAAGACCGGTCAAATAGTTTTTTTAACCCCTCATAAAAATATTTTTTGTCTTTGGTGTCAAAATGCTCCTACACTACTGTCTTCAATGCTTCACCGTTAGAAAATTAATTTCCACGTAGATTCTTTTTGACATTGGGAAACAAATATAAGTCACTCGGGGTCAAGTCTCGACTATACGGTGGGTATGTAATAGTTTCGAGTCCAGATTCAAGAGCAGCAGCCTTGGCAATATGAGCACTATGCACAGGAGCGTTGTCGTGTAGAAGCAGAACACCTTTGGCTGATTTTCCCCGTCTGTTATGTTTGATTGCTTCCCTTATTTGGCACATAATATAAGCGTAGTGCTCTCCTTTAATACTTACACCCTTTTCTTTATAATCGATCAGCAACATTCCATCACAATCCCAGAATATTGTGACCATGACCTTGCTAGCTGAAGGCACGACCTTGAACTTCTTGGGGTGAGGAGTTCCTTTAGTGTGACACTGCATGGACTCTTGTTTGCTCTCAGGGTCATAATGATGAACCCACGTTTCATTTCTACTAACAAAATTGTGCAGTATCTCATCAGGAATTTCACCGCACACCTCAAGAAATTCGGAACAACGAGCAACACGCGTATTCTTCTGAAGCGGTGTCAGGATTCGCGGTACCCATGTCGCACTGACTTTTGACATATTAAGATGGTCATGAATTATATTGTGTCTAGTACCAATAGAATGGTTAGTTCTTTGAGCTATTGCTTTCACCTTTACTCAACCATCTTCAGATATAATTTTCTCCACTTTTTTAAATTTTCTTATGAAGAAGCTTCGACGGGCCGACCAGCTCTATGGTCGTCTTCGATACTCTCTGCCCCATGCTTAAATTGACTTGACCACTTCTGAATTGTTGATAAAGAAGGAGTAGACTCACGGTAAACATAATCCATTTCTTTTTTATAGCTTATTGATTACGTGTTCGGTCAAGAATTTTATTACCGCTCGGTGCTTTAATTTAACCAACATTGAAATAACGCTCATAGTGATCACGTTTGTTCGGTACTTACAAAAAAACAAAAGAACATCGCCGTTTTAATTTTCCTTTTTTAAAATATTAATGAATGACTTTTACCGTCCAGTATTAAAAAGTTTACCAAAGAGGTTTAAAAGATGTCAATACCGAGAATTTATTGAACGCCCCTCGTATATGCGAAATATCCGAGAATGGACGGGAATCACAAGTGCCGCGGAGCTTTTCAACCTTGCAAAAGACCGAAAGAGATATGCCGAGCTGACTGCCAGCCTTCACTAGTTGGAGAGGCACCATAAGAAGAAGTTTCTTGCTATGCTCTCCATTCACTTTTTAAAACTGTACTTTTTTAGAGAATATATAGAGATAAATCCAAATATATATGCTTGTGTGATAATAATGAATCCATTTCTAATGGTTATCTCGTAAGCATGTCTGGAGCTTAGAAGACTCCTCCGGGAGCGGAGACTATCGTTGGAAAGAAGCATAGCTACATGAAGTTAATCTTCCCATCTCGGGATATTGAGGCGTCAACCGCGCATATTTAGTATACGTTTTACGTTATCAAGATTGTATTTTTGTAATAGTATCTTAAGTTAGGTAGGTACCTAATATTCGTCGGCTGACAACCAAAACTCACTAAGTAACAAATACCTACTTCAAGTAAAACTCGTATCTCAATATCGATGTAGTATTGAGATACGAGGTTTTGAGGAGCAGTTTTTACCATTCCTGACAATTGTTTATAACTATTAATTTTAATATTTTATCTGACATTTTACATTATTTCTATTTTTATTTGTGTCATTGACATTTTTTTTTCTCTTTTGTTATTTAATTCTTATATTGACATTCATGTGTGATTTTAGTGACATAACCATAAAATTCAATGACATGCTATAGAATCATATTATACATGTACTTAGTTTAATTTCTAAGCCACGGGGGTGGCAGAATAACAGCGTCTGTTGATCAAGAGTCCTTAGTGGTCTTTTGGTACAGACACAAGCTGAGCCACCTACCATTTCAATTGTTGTTTCTGTACCTATACTTTCTGTTGTGCCATCATTGTATTAAGTTCATGGAAATACTATGTAATAGGTATACTAGCTAACTTTGAATAAATGTCTTATTATTATTATTGTACGCCATTTATGGCAGATTGTGACGAACAACTAGGGGCCAATTCTCGGGTTCGATCGAGATGATCTCTATTCGAGATTCCATACAAGTGGCTTTACCATTCTATACATTGTCACGATAGAGATGCATCTCGATCGGAACCGAGAATTGGCCCCCTGAACTTTTGGTATCTTTTCTACCATTCACTTTCAGACAATAAACTATTTGTATGTGTATTTAGTGACAGACATTTTAGTGACTTTTGCTAGTCACCCGAAGATATGCACAAATTTTTGAACCACCAGCACCATTTTTAGTACAAATATTGTACTCTTATTAACAGTTCAAAAATGTGTAATACACGTTTAAAACAGTAAAACATGCTCCACAAAATTATTAATAAATACAAACAATTACTATTTTGAAATGCTTTAATAATAAGACTCCATACATAGGGTGCTACCACGATGCTACTTACTAGTAACATGACCAAACGGACCACGATAACTACCTCCTATACAAATCTGATTATATGCTTCTACTTTGACTGATTTTTCTCTACCTAGTTATAAACTTATTCATTTATACCAAAGAAACCCGACTCCAATTTTGTACTTCATCGCTATACCTCACACATGGCATTTTTGCATATCCTTCCCACTTCAAATGAGGTGTTTACTAGTTCATTTATTTCAGGTAGGGTTGTGTGTGTCTGTTTTGTTATTATATGTACGAGTAACAAATAATTGTGTTTCGAGTACCACCACCGCCACCATATCAGCCCTAGGACGTCCACTGCTGGACATAGGCCTCCCTCAATTTCATGTGGGGTAAATGCCATAATGATTTTTTGATGGAGGGTGGAAGGAAGAGATGGGCCGATGATATTGTGAAAACCGCTGGGAAAAACTGGATGAGCATCGCCCAAGATAGGCAAAATTGGAAAAATATATAGGAGGCTTTTACCCAACAGGGGCCATACATTACAGTAAAATAATATACAACACAAATACAACTTAAAATATATATATTGTATGGAAAATAAAGCTAAATAAATAAATAAAATGCCATAATCGCCACGCTTCCGACCACCGGGGAATGGGTGTTACGTGTAGTTACGATTAATTTAAGCGTGTGTTGTATTTTGTCTTTTTATTTTAGTAACTTGCATTTGCATTGCACGCTGAATACTAATACAGACAATCCGATGTGTTAGTTTTTAAGTATATTGTTTATAAATTAAATGTAATACTGTTTTAGTTTCGGCAATAAAGGCTATTATGATTATGATGATTATGAACTTGCATTTATGAGCTTTATTTGAAGTAGTATTGTTCAAAGCTCACTAAAATATTTAGTAACATACTATAATGCTTTGCACGAAGTAAAGTTAGATAAAATTATAAATTGACACTAATAAAGGAGAGTTATTTATATAATATGTTATGTACCACGGGACAGTTTTCGAAATGACGTTATATTTTTGCAATAGTATGGTTGTGCCTATGCAGTGTAGTTGATATTATTTTCACTATAAGATTAGTCCATTCAAAAAGCGTCCTTATTATTCAAGCAAGAAGGTTCAAATTCTAATGAAGAGTTTTTTAAAGTGATATCACAAATAATTTCAACTATACATGTGACATGTGTGTGTGTGTGTGTGTGTGAGTACATGTGTGTTGTTCTTAAGATACAGGGACCTTAGCGTGTTTGTTAATTGCGCCATTATTACGCGGTAACCGTCGCTTTTGTATTAACGCATCATATTTGTTGATGTCATAATTGCCAACCCACTAAGGTCCCTTTCCATACTCATTTATTTGTAATGAAACCTATTGTCGCCTCGATTTGTTTTTAATTTTTAATTAAGTTGTGTTCTCCTCTGCTTATTTGTATTTTTTTGTAATGTAATAAATCATTTTTTTAAACAAATTCATTACATGTCAAAATAAATATAAAAAAATGTAAAAGTAAATAGTCACGAACTTTAATTTGGGACCCCTTAAGGTTGACAGCCCTGTCAAAGCGTATTGAAACCGTAAAGATTTTTTTTGCGAAATGGGGCACAAATTAACGAGCGTGACTGTACCATTGTCGTACTTAATTAGTCCTTCCCCTTTTGTTCGCACCACGAACTGAGGCGCTACCGCGAACCAAACGAAATATTTGCCTCACTGACGCACTTGTATATTCGAGCGACAGTGAGGGAAATACAATACTCTTTATTGCACACCTCAATTAACTACTACACTATTGCCATATGGATTCCTCTGTTTATTATTTAAGTAATACTTAATATTAATATCTTACTATTATACTTCGTTTTCGGTCGCGGTAGGCCCTCTGTTTGCTCGCCAGTCCGCACCTACGACAGTTGTCGAATATGCGTACTGGCAATACTAGTATAAATTACCTCGTCTGTCCGCAGTGTCGATCACTGAAAAAAATAAGTAGTTCGCAATGCGGACAAAAAACGCGGACTAGTGTAGTGGGCATAGCCCGAATATATGTGTTGTACGTTAATAAATAATTTAAATAAAGCACATAGTAATCCCACACCATAGTTATTTTAAATCCCCTTCTATTAATACCTATTTGGTAGCCTCAACAAAACAAAAAAACATGAAAATCATTTATTTGCCAAAAATTAAAAGACCAAACAGATTTTGCAATGACACCCACACTAGGCAAAGCCTGTCGTGGGTTTCAAGCACGGAACAAATGTGAAAGTTGGGATTTGATTGACATGGGAATTCACACCGACGAAGTCGTAGGCAAATATATTTAAATGTAAACTCCACGAAAGAGAAATTAAATGGGAAGCAAAACCAGAAATGGAAGGTTAATTTTGAGATACTTTACAAGTTTACACTTTGTACGTAGAACTGTTTAGTTCCTGAAGCAATAGGTTCAAAATCGTGTAAAAAGAACTTTAGCCGGGGAACTGGCTACGGAAATACCTTTGCAATTTATAGAGACACGAAATCCGTATGTTGGGGGAAAACTTAGGAAAAGTAGTGCTCATCCCCACCGCTGAAAACTACCAGGAGCCTGGATCAAAGAATATTAGTATGGTCCACTAACTAGACGAATTTTGTGTATCTATAAGTTGCAATAGTATGTATGTATGTATGTATGTACATTGTTTAACGAGGGGCGTAAGAGGAAAGTTGCAAACGAGAGTCTTGATGACTTTTTATTTTAATCGCACATATTGCGTGTTGTGTGATTAAATTAAAATGTTGCACGCCTAGCTAGCAGGATAGCTTATACTGTCACATCATATGGCCGAAATGTACTAAAACGTCACATAAAACATGACGATACCATCACGCTTACTGCGTCGCGGTGCAGCTTATTATACAAGGTATCGTGCTAGCTCTAGCTAGGCTGGTAACATTACTAAAGTGACGTTCTGAATTTCTGACGTTTTGCTGTCACATCGAATTATTCGCATTTGATATGACGATATGTCAGGTTGAGATTTCCTTCACATTCTTGCTATAAAATTGTTCCCATTTATTATTGTCACGACGGCTGCATTTTACAAATTAATGAACAATAATGGCTTCTAGCGAGACATCAGATCAAAATGTGAAGTCCCGGCGTCCCGCGGGTGAGTAGTAGACACACCTTGTCCTTGCCATATCGATTTTATTACTTTTAAACACTTCTGACTATGATTTCTTCCAGAATCTGCTTTCAAGCAGCAGCGGCTGCCTGCTTGGCAGCCTATACTGACTGCTGGGACCGTGTTACCGACGTTCTTCGTCATAGGTATCGCATTTATTCCTGTGGGGATAGGGCTGCTCTACTTCTCTGATGAGGTAAGTGTCACAAATAGAGTTGTTTATACACAGTGTTCGCGTGTCCTCGGGCCTAGTTACGACAGTGATGCCTTTAATTGTGTCAATCATTAGAATCTTATTAAGATTGGTAGTTCAGTGAAACAATTTCAAAGACTGTAATATACTGACAGCTTTTCAAAGATTGTAAAATACTGATGCTGCCTGCAGTATACATATTGATTGTGTGTCAGTATGTTAGATCCCATCTCGCTAACTACAAGACAAACTGCATCCACACTGGCAATAACTGTAGGCGACCCTTGTTGATCGCTCCAGTACAGCGGCTTGCCAAGCTCCAAGTCTCCATGACATAAAATCGGTCGAAAGTGGCATAAAATTTGCAAAAAAACTGAAAATAATGCTTGAACAAATAGCATGCTAGTGTTGACAAGTTTTGTACAGGGAAATAATTAACCAAGCATTCCCTTGTTACACAAGTTCATGACTGAAATCATACACTCTTAGTTGATATCAGATTACATAAGGAATTAAAATTTTATAATGATGTTTAAGTATTTAATTTTTTTTGTTGTTTGTATATTATATTAATTTTATTATGTATAATTGTTTCATCATCATCTCCCTGCCCTTATCCCGCTTATGCAGGGTCGGCGCAACATGTTTTCTTCTTCCATTCCTCTCTATTATTCGTCACTTCAGCGCTTACTCCTTTCTTTCTCATATCCTCTCTCACACAATCCATCCATCGCTTTTTGGGCCTTCCAATCGCTCTTCGTCCTTCTACATCCAACCCTAATATTCTTTTATCAATATGACATTCATCCCTCCTCATTACATGCCCATACCATGTTAACCTACTGCTCCTCATTTTCTCTGTCACGGGTGCCACTTTCAAACTTCCTTCTTGTGTATAATTGTTTGATGTATTATAACATCAAATTGAACTATTAATTATTAGAGCTAAGATTTGTGAAATTTATTGCTCTGACATTTTGGTGATAATTATTTGTATACTTTATTTTTGCTTTCTCCTGTAAATTATGACTTGTAATAATATTTTTACCTATATCCATCTGAATCTGAATTAATTATATTAATTTTACATATTTAGATTGAAGGTAGATTGGTTTCATGGTCAGTCACCTTGTCACCTAACATTCAGAACCTTAGCAATTACTCTAATTCTTACTTACTTCTTCAATTATCCATCAATCATGTTAGAAATCTGTAACAGCTATACATTTATAGAAATAATAAAAATACAAACATACAGTTTATCCGTCTGTTAAACTGGTTTGGATGTATTGGAGTATTATGGAAGGATAATGTATTATATTTTTTACGCTGGATATCATTCCCTAATGAGGAAAATAGGGATTGGAAGTCTGTATAGAAGTGTGATCATTGAGTAGGTATTGTGTGGAGATCAGTGATTCAATTCAGTTTAGATATCTTTTTTTTTTATTGGACATAGATAATATTATTTATTATGACATGACATTACCATTATTATTATTAAAGTCTAATGTACTGATTTTAATTTATATTTTGTATTTTCAAGATCTTCACACACAATGAAAATTGTTATTGAAGGAAAGAATAAAAATAATAATAATAATTAGATAAGTCAAGTCATAAGCATAACAGACACTTATACAGTCATTTATTCAAAGGTTTGCTGGACAACATCCCATACATGGCCCAGTTCAACTTGGTAATAGAATTTATTTTCATTTACAATTAATTTTTTGATATAATATATCTCTAATTTTTCTAGGTCAAAGAACATGTAATTGACTACACACACTGCCTGAGAGAGGGAGATGAGGCAAACATAACATGTGCGGAGTATATAAAGAAAAACAACATGTCGGAATGCCAATGCTCGCTGCCGTTTAACCTCACTGAGGACTTTAAGGAAGACGTCTATTTCTATTACGGGCTTAGCAACTATTACCAGAATCACCGCCGATATGTCAAATCTAGGTAAATTTATACATCTATTATATTATAACATCCTCAGATAAAATAAAAAACCTAGAACTTTTCCTGAAAAAAAGTTCTAAATTTAAAAACGCTGGAATTAATAGTCCGCAACTAAGCTCATTTTAAAATGGCATGTTGGAATAATGTGAAACTTTGTATACACAATGGGATCCCGCATATCTAGGCCGGAAATTTGTTTCTGTTACTTGAAATTATAATGGAGAAAAAATACAGGGATTATTAGAAGTGTTTTCATACAAGATCAAAAAAACTCAAACCTCACTGTATTTTTTCCTATTACAATTCCTAGCAACAGAAGCTAATTTCCGGCCTGTGAATTCATATGTTCATTTCAATATGACAGAGATGACAACCAGCTGCTCGGGCGGCTGTCGCTCACGCCGTCGTCGGACTGCGAGCCGTTCGCTTACGTGGTCAACGACGGCAAGAAGATACCCGTGGCGCCTTGCGGGGCCATAGCCAACTCGCTGTTCAATGGTAAATATGTTTTTCACACCTGCCAATCAGAAAAGAGTCATTATTTCCCTCGAATTAGGGATCAAAGTCATACTTTTCTTCTATCATTTGAGTACAACAATGAATCCCCGTGGAAGGTGTGAACCTACTCACAGAATAAACATTTGATTTGGTTCAAAATCGTGTGTGTGTGTTTCTAAAATATGGCATAGCATTTATATTGAACATTTATTTATTTATTTATTTATTCATTTTTGCTTAGCACTATTACTATGACACATGTTATACTCATTAACAGTGCAACCCTGATAGGGTATTGCAAAATTTTATGAATAATTACCTATGTAGGTCATGCACATGCATTTTAAATTTTATAAAATTTACTTAACTATAATTATTAACTAGGTCACAATACAAAAGAAAAAAAAAGATATATTAATAATGTCAATACCTATATCTAAACAACATTTTTTGATAAATTATATATAAACTAGATGAAAGCCCGGCTTCGCTCGGGTGAAATAAATAAACAAAACATTTATTCGTGACAGTTATGCAAACGACGAAAGAAATAGTGTACAAAAATGTATAAAATAAAAATAATGAAACTTCAAATCGTATAGAAATATAGTCTGTAGTCTGGATTGGGAATAAAAGTATGGAATGGAATTATATGGAATTGGGAGTAAGAGATTACGCAAACGACGTCACGGGCAAAGGCTAGTATCTTTGCAAGTTAATCCTAAGCATTTTTATAAGGGTAGTATTTAAGGTAAGTAAGGCACATAAAAAATTTGACACCGTAATCAGTACTGATTTGTATAGCTAAAATACTAATCGTTCATTAAAATTCAATTCAGATGTGCATTGTTAAATATTGATGTGCCAGTCAGTATTTTTGGTGCGAAGTCAGAGCTGCTAACGCGAAAAACAAATTAAGTTCGTGTATCTCCCTCTCTGTCGCACTTGCAAATTCGAGCGACACAGAGGGAAATACACGATGTTCGTTCGTTTTCGTTTCGCGATAGCAGCTCTCTATTCTCCGCCTAATTCTATTTAGTGGGGCCCTTTACACTCAATATTATCGCGATTTTTAAAATTGTATGGAGTCTGTTAAACGCTTAATACTATCACAATACTGGTGTGTCAATATTATCGTGGTTTTCAAAATCGTATGGATTTTTCTTCAATAGTCATTGCACGTGATACGGATCGTGATATGAGTATATCGCGTGATAATAATAACCATGTAACAGGCCCCTATGGATGTTGCTTCAATATTCAGTGTTTCACGTGATAATAATAACAGTTGGTAATATTTTCTCCAATTAATGGATGCTATTTAACAACTTGTTCCGTTTTGCCAAAGGTATTTCACATTCCGATACGCGCACCATCCAGGAATAGGAGCCGTCAGACCAGAGGGCCTACCACGATCTGAAAACGAAGTATTTCCCTCTCCGCGCTCGAATATGCAAGTGCGACAGAGAGGCATGTATATTTAGTTTTCGGTTGGTAGCACCTTAGTCCGAGCGTGGCGGACGGTCGAAGAAAGTCAAAGAACATTCCGTGTGTTGTCTGTCACACATATAATTTTTTAGCTTCCCATCGACCTATGAACTTGAAATTAAGTGATAATGTTTATTATGAAGTATATTTTACCAAAAATATCAATATATTGATAAATCACATTTGTTTATTAGTTGTACGGAACCCTCAGTGTGCGACTTCGACGCACTTGGCTGGTTTTTATTACATTTTGAATTTTATTCCTCTTATAGTAAAATACCCTATTCGTTTTAAAGTTGACGCCTGAGGGCCTACCGCGAACCAAAAACGAACTATCTTCTTCTCTGTCGTTCGAATATACATGTGCGAGAGAGAGGCAGATACTTCGTTTTCGGTTCGCGGTAGCGCCTCTAATGTCCGAGCGCGGCGAACGGCATGAGCTGGGGGTGGGGTCTACTCCGAAATTCAAAATCCTAACTTCGTATGATGCCGTCCCTTTCACTCTCCTGTCATAGACTATATGTGTGAAAGGGACGGCACCATACGAAGTTTGGATTTCGAATTTCGGAGTAGACCCCCAGTACCACTAAGTTATAAGATATAAGAAGAAGAGCGAGATAGGGATAGAATTTTGCTAGACGTTTAAAAGCCATAAGTCACCTAGTAGTTTGTCACAACAAAATAGCGACGCAGCTTTAAGATGGCGGACAGACTCAGCAAACATTCAAGTGGTGTCCTTTACACGATTAATATTATCACAATACTGGGGTGTCAATATTATCGCAGTTTTGAAATTTGTATGGATTCTGCATCAATATTCACGTGATACTTATCGTGATATGAATGTATCACGTGATAATAATAACCATGTAACAGGCCCCATACATTCGCTTGAAGGCGGTTGTTGTGACAATCAGCCTAGCTAGCACGATAGATGATACCGTTACGTTTTATGTGACGTTTTAATACATTTCGCCCATATAACGTGACGGTATAAGTTATCGTGCTAGCTAGGCTGATAGGTGTATAGAACGCTTGAAAACTACAAAAACAAAACGCTGCAGACGCGGCTAGCCGAATTCACGCCCAGCAACCTGGCCAACACACCGGACGCAAACATAGTTTACAATTTCCGAACGTACCCAACCCGACGCTGTCAACAGTATCTTCTTAGTAGTCTGTGCTGTCAACCAACAAATTTAATATGGCGGACCTTTTGTCGTAAAATTAACACTTTTAAATGCAAAATACGCGACAATCCGAATTTTGCGGATACATATGTTCAAATCAAAAATCGTTATTTTTATACGTTCTTCAATTTGAGACAGGTCTCGTTCGGGTCTACCGTACCCCTGCACGAAATTATTAATATAGACTAGATGAAAGCCCGGCTTCGCTCGGGTGAAATAAATAAGAAAGAAATAAACAAAACATTTATTCGTGACAGTTATGCAAACGACGAAAGAAATAGTGTACAAAAATGTATAAAATAAAAACATTACAACAACGGATTATGATAAAACTTCGAATCGTATAGAAATATAGTCTGTAGTCTGGATTGGGAATAAAAGTATGGAATGGAATTATATGGAATTGGGAGTAAAAGATTACGCAAACGACGTCACGGGCAAAGGCTAGTATCTTTGCAAGTTAATCCTAAGCATTTTATAAGGGTAATATTTAAAGGCACATAAAAAATTTGACACCGTAATCAGTACTGATTTGTATAGCTAAAATACTAATCGTTCATTAAAATTCAATTCAGATGTGCATTGTTAAATATTGATGTGCCAGTCAGAATTTTTGGTGCGAAGTCAGAGCTGCTAACGCGAAAAACAAATGAAGTTGGTGTATCTCCCTCTCTATCGCACTTGCAAATTCGAGCGACACAGAGGGAAATACACGATGTTCGTTCGTTTTCGTTTCGCGATAGAAGCTCTCTATTCTCCGCCAAATTATATTCAGTGGGGCCCTTTACACTCAATATTATCGCGATTTTTAAAATTGTATGGGGTCTGTTAAACGCTTAATACTATCACAATACTGGTGTGTCAATGTTATCGTGGTTTTCAAAATCGTATGGATTTTTCTTCAATATTCATTGCACGTGATACGGATCGTGATATGAGTATATCGCGTGATAATAATAACCATGTAACAGGCCCCTATGAATGTTGCTTCAATATTCAGTGTTTCACGTGATAATAATAACAGTTGGTAATATTTTCTCCAATTAATGGAAGCTATTTAACAACTTGTTCCATTTTGCCAAAGGTATTTCACATTCCGATACGCGCACCATCCAGGAATAGGAGCCGTCAGACCAGAGGGCCTACCACGATCTGAAAACGAAGTATTTCCTTCCGCGCTCGAATATGCAAGTGCGACAGAGAGGCATATATATTTAGTTTTCGGTTGGTAGCACCTTAGTCCGAGCGTGGCGGACGGTCGAAGAAAGTCAAAGAACATTCCGTGTGTTGTCTGTCACACATATAATTTTTTAGCTTCCCATCGACCTATGAACTTGAAATTAAGTGATAATGTTTATTATGAATTATATTTTACCAAAAATATCAATATATTGATAAATCACATTTGTTTTTTAGTTGTACGGAACCCTCAGTGTGTGACTTCGACGCACTTGGCTGGTTTTTATTACATTTTGAATTTTATTTCTCTTATAGTAAAATACCCTATTCGTTTTAAAGTTGACGCCTGAGGGCCTACCGCGAACCAAAAACGAACTATCTTCCTCTCTGTCGTTCGAATATACATGTGCGAGAGAGGCAGATACTTCGTTTTCGGTTCGCAGTAGCGCCTCTAACGTCCGAGCGCGGCGAACGGCATGAGCTTAGGGTCTACTCCGAAATTCAAAATCCTAACTTCGTATGGTGCCGTCTCTTTCACTCTCCTGTCATAGACTATATGAGTGAAAGGGACGGCACCATACGAAGTTCGGATTTCGAATTTCGGAGTAGTCCCCCAGTACCACTAAGTTATAAGATAGAGCGAGATAGGGATAGAATTTTGCTAGACGTTTAAAAGCCATAAGTCACCTAGTAGTTTGTCACAAACAAAATAGAGACGCAGCTTTAAGATGGCGGACAGACTCAGCAAACATTCAAGTGGTGTCCTTTACACGATTAATATTATCACAATACTATGGTGTCAATATTATCGCAGTTTTCAAATTTGTATGGATTCTGCTTTAATATTCACGTGATACTTATCGTGATATGAATCCATGTAACAGGCCCCATACATTCGCTTTGAAGGCGGTTGTTGTGACAATCAGTCTAGCTAGCACGATAGATTACACCGTTACGTTTTATGTGACGTTTTAATACATTTCGCCCATATAACGTGACGGTATAAGTTATCGTGCTAGCTAGGCTGATAGGTGTATAGAACGCTTGAAAACTACAAAAACAAAACGCTGCAGACGCGGCTAGCCGAATCCACACAATGGGCGATGATGGCCAATCACCCAGAACGCAGCCCAGCAACCTGGCCAACATACCGGACGCAAAAATAGTTCACGATTTTCGAACGTAGCCGACACTGTCAACCAACAAATTTAATATAGCAATATAGTCTGTGGGCAATATGGCCGACGTTTTGTCATCAAATTAACACTTTTAAATGCAAAATACGCGACAATCCGAATTTTGCGGATACATATGTTCAAATCAAAAATCGTTATTTTTATACGTTCTTCAATTTGAGACAGGTCTCGTTCGGGTCTACCGTACCCCTGCACGAAATTATTAATATAGATATGTATTTCTATCTCAATTTATTAGAACTTGTAAATTAAACTATTTAATGGTGTCTGTCATAAATTCCTTATATGAGTAATATGATTTACTTATGAGCCAATCTTTAAGCTTACTGCGGAAACTAGTATACTTTTCCTCGTTTTTTATGAAGTCAGGGATTTTGTTGTATACTTTGATTGATTGGTAATAAGGTCCACTTTTGAACATATTGGGTTCCGGGAGGGCTAATTGGTTATTTCGACGAGCGCTTTCCACAAATTTGTATTGAGACAACTGTTTTTTTACAAGCAGTGCAAGTTCCAATACGTATATGCACGGTAGGGTTAACAACTTAAATTTGACAAAGTGGGGTCGGCAACTTTCCGGGCGACGTATGTTAGCAATTAAGCGTATGCATTTTTTCTGTGCTACGAACAAGTCGTGGGCGTCAGTGCTATTTCCCCATAAGATAATGCCATAACGCAGCCATGCATATGCATACGCATAATATGCCGACAGTGCACATTCAGTTTGAGTGTTACGCTTTAGTACACTTAGCGCATATATGAAACGAGATATCTTGTTGTTTATAACTTCAATATGCTTTTTCCAGTTTAGGTTTGTGTCAATTGTAATTCCTAATAAGTTGAATGTACTAACTTCTTTGATACCGATTTCGTTTGATACATCCGCCAAGTCCAAAGGTACTTTTTGGTATGGCCTGAATTGTATTAACTTAGTTTTGTTTGTATTAAGTTCCAAACAGTGTTCGCGCAACCAGTTATTAAGGTTTGTTAACGTGTCCTTTATATCGCTGCTGATGTTGTAATGGTTCGGGCATCTGAATAACAGAGATACATCGTCCGCAAATAGGGTACAGTGGTGTTCCGTAGTTTTTGGTAAATCATTTATATATATTATACAGGATACATGCGAGAACGCTCCCCTGTGGTATTGAGCTATTAATTATTAGAGGCTCTGATAAGATATTAGCAAGTTTTCCCGTTTTTCTATTGTAGTGTTGTATCTGAACGCTTTGTACTCTGTTTTCTAGATATGATTTTAACCAATTGTAAGCTTCACCTCGTATACCTTTGTCGTCAGACACGCTGCAGGTGTGGTCGGGGGACATGCGGACGTTCGTGCCGGTGAGCCGCACCGGCATCGCGTGGGACTCCGACAAGAACATCAAGTTCAGGAACCCGCCGGGCGACCTCCAGACGGGTCAGTACCAGTGCTTTCATAAACGAGTTGGCCTATCAAACTTTACCAGGCGCCCTCACTCCGTGACGTCATGGCGCCGTGTCGCCCCCCGCGAGGGCTCAGTTAGTAGTCGCCGCGCACTGCCATGGGACGGAACGCGTGCGATACAAGAGATGGCCACGCTTAGGCACGTTTGGCATACCCAAACGGGGGATTTGTTAACTGTGGGTCTTGTGTACGTAGTAATAATAATAACAATAATTTTTGAACCATTTTGTTTCTAGTGAACCTCAGACCGAGAAAAAAGTTTTTTTCAATATATAACCATGCCCAATGAGCAAGCACGGGCTCGCGCATGCGCGCTCAGGCTGGGTATGTTTTAAATAACACCTTCACGAGGTTGTTCATAATGCTCTAGCTTTTTTTGTGTGAGCAGTTGACCTCACGCATTTCTTTTCAATTTTTATTTTTTTAAAGTATTTATTAATCCATCGGTTCATAAATGCAACCTGTAGAAAAGAACAGCAGTTCATCTGAAACAATTTTTGCCCACAAACTTGAAAATGACAATGAGACTCGCTCGGTCAAAATGGTGTCCACTGAATTTTTTGTAGAATTTTGAAATATTAGCTTAACCTCGCCGCTCAATGTGCAACAGAGTGTACACTCGATCTCAATGGGCAGTACACTTTTCTTAACATACTAGCTGTTGCCCGCGACTTCGTCCGCGTCTTCGCTCCTATTGGTCGCAGCGTGATGTTATATAGCCTAAAGCCATCATCGATAAATGGACTATCCAACACAAAAAAAAATCAATTCGAACCAGTAGTTCCTGAGTTAAGCGCGTTCAAACAAACTCTTCAGCTTTATAATATTAGTATAGATTTATTTCTTTTGTTTTATTCAATTTCAGTAATACTAAATTAAACTCTCTGCACTGACCAACTTTTTGTACTGCTAATTGGCTCACAAAGCCTAACTGTGATTATAGTGTTCGATCGCGCAGTGTGCAGTATAGCTGGCCATGAATTGACGAATGTAAAATGGAATAGTGAAATTGACACGCAATCGTTTTTGCAGCGTTCCAGAACTTCAGCAAACCGGTGAATTGGGCGAAGAACATTTGGGAATTGGACCCCACGAATCCTGACAACAACGGTTTCCAGGTGCGTACACCATCCTACGCTGCATGTGAGAAATCGGATCGGCAACGCGCATGTGACACCCCTAGGAGTTGCAGGCGTCTATAAGCTGCGGTGACCGCTTACCATCAGGCTGGCCGTACGCTTGTTTGCCACCGTAGTGGTATTTAAAAAAACACGCTCGTTTGTATTTAAACACTCTCCTAGCTTTCCTTGGTTCCCTGAGTATAATTAACGTGATCCTGAGTATAATTAATGTCATCGACATAGATGATCATTTTAGTACCTCGTCACTTTCACTACTTTGACGCATCCCAACCAGTGGCGGATTAAGGCATTTGCCGCCAGTAGGCTATTCAAATTTTGCCGCCCCTTCTGACCTCTGCATTTCGATACCCTACACGGACAAAAGACGGTGGAAGAAAATATTTTAGAATTAAAAGACTAAAAAATGATTCTTTGTTTTAAAAAAATTATATCTTATGAAAAATTAAGAACTGATTACTGTCATTCTAAACCTGTCCAGTAAATTTTCTAAACTAATAACATTTATTCTAAACCAGTTTAGTAAATATTCTGAGCTTATAAATAATGTAATCCACGAAATCAATACATACTTACATAGAGCAGCATACGAATTTCTAGTAAGCTAGATACTGATATTTAACATAATTGAATTCCAAAATAACTGCACAGTTTCTAAACAATTGGTATTCTCATCACAAATATTAAATTACATAAGAATACTTGTACTCATTTTTAATAAATGGTTGACAAAAAAAGATAAATAGTTTTTAAATTTACTAAGCCGGTTTGTAATTTTTTGAGTTTCCAGTAAAGAAAGTTTGGTAACTTGAGATTTATTTTCCCATTTTAATCACATTAATAGCAAATAACTAATAAAATTAAATAAAAATTAAACATACCTACCTACCTATAACTATAATCTAAAATCTAAGTTAGGTCCCCCAAGTCTGTTCCCTGCGGAAGGGTGCCCATAAGGCTGGCTGCATTCCCCCGTTGAATGGCGATGCCTATTCTTTGTCCGAGGAATGAGCCAGCCCTAGGGTCATGTGTTGTTTCCAAAAGTCGTTTTTTTAAATTCTGAAAAAGTGTATGGGCACCCTGACTCCACGGTCCTAAAGTCTCGACTGCGAAAGCCGCAAATATGTAATTATGTGTTAGATTGGCATATTTGCGGCGCTTAAGGGCCTCAGCCGCCGCCGCCGCTCCGCCAGCCCTCATCGATGTGGAGGCTAAATGAGACGGCGCTAGGGTGTCCACACAAGTGGCATCCCAAATGAGCGGCCGTCCCATTTGCCAGGGAATGAGCGTCATTCCATCGGGCCTCTTGCCGTCGTCGCGTCCCAGACCGGGTGGTTCCAACGCGGCGGGCACGCCCGCGCTGACAAAGGCCCGACGGATGACGTCGTTCAGACTGGCGTGGCGGGACAGGCGACCGGCGCTCCTTTGGCAGGAGAGACCGTGGCAGCCTAGGCTGTCTACTTTAGATCCGCAGGGACAGCGGTGGGGGACAACTAAATTAGCTCCTAAACGAAGGCCGACAGCCAGCCTTAGGGAATTATTATCTAGGAGGGTTGCGCAAGTTCTAGAAGGGAATGCGTGGAGCCAGAAACCGGATTTATGTTGGGACGAGGCTAGGAGTCGGGCTTTTTCGGAGTTGGAGGAAGCTGAATCTAGGAGCCAATTTTGTACCTGGTGGCAGAGCGGTTCGTCCCACAAACGCTGAATGTGTTTTTTCGAGGGGATTTCTTTACCAGGACATGCCGATCGCCATGCATTTTCTGTTTCCGACAGGTATGCTACTTCGAAGTCACGTAGTGACGGGTCAAGTATTTTTCCTACGAGGGATAGCGTACTGTGTACGGATGACAGGAATGCCGGTAAGACGACACTAGATATTTGCCTTATGCCTAGGCCACCAAACCGGATAGGCAGTGAGGCATGAATAAATTGCCTCTCGTTGATATTAATGTTGATTATTTTTTGAATTTTGAGGTGGATAATACTATCTACCTTTTGACATAAATCAGGGAACCTAAAGAAGGGACTGCATCGCATAGCGTATGTGAATTTGGGGACGAAGAGACAAAACCGAATGATAAAGAGAGCCATATGCGAGTTAATTTGGAGAAGCCGGTCAGAAAGTTCAGAAAAACGTTGAATTTGGTTGTCAATGTAATCAGGGATGGAATCTTCAAAGATTGGGGCTCCAAGGAGGTGAAGCGAGCTCTTGGTCATTAATTTTATTCCAGGGCAGTTATTTTGAAAATCTTGTAAAATTTGGGATCTGTTTGGAGTATCAGGGCTTATGAAAAGTTCGCATTTACTCATATTGAGTTCCAGGCCGATTTCGCTGAATTTAGTAACTAAAAAGTGAAGGTCATCGAGGACAGAGTTCGCTTCACCGCCTATGGTGCCGTCGTCGAGATACCAGGTATTGAATTTAGAATTTAGAGCCGAAATAATTGGGTGGATGGCTAGACTAAAGATGGCCGGACCAAGCGGATCACCTTGTTGACAGCCGACTGCGGAGGAAATTTGGTGGTGTCTGTACATTAGGTTGGACGGGTGTCTGTAACACTGCCAGAGGTAGGGATATAGACCGGGGATATTCTTTTGTATTTCTGTCAACAAGGCGCTGCGGTTTACGGAATTGAACGCGTTTTTTATATCTACCTTGAGAAGTACTTGCTCCTTGCAATTGTATAGGAAAGTTCGGCAAGCATGGACAGCGGCTTCACAACCGCCCTTCGAGCCAAATCCAAGCTGGGTTGGCTGGAAAGTAGGCTCCAAATCTTGGGCGATGTATTTGCAGCCGACTTTTGATGTTAGCCTTCTGAGGGTTGAACCTATGGCGATTGGGCGGATACCGCCATCTTTTTTTCGTAGTGCGCACAAATTGGCTCCATAAAGCGTAGGAACAACTTCTGCATTAACTTTGCCTGAAAGCATAAGATTTACGAGACGGGTAATACTCGAAAGTAAGTCGTCGTTCCTGCCGCCGGGACTACCGAATATCAAATCTTTCAAGTGCTGGGGTGTTAGTCCATCCAGTCCGCCAGCTGAGCCGTTCTTGAAAGACATTATGGCAGTCATGACTGCATCTTCGGTGGCTTGTAGACATGGGAGGGCTGGGTCGGGTGGGTCAGGAAAGTTAGGTGTTGAGGGTGCCGCCGGGTGCTTATTTTGTAGCGTTGAGAGGGTTTCGGGCGTGTCTGGCGCGGAAGTGTCAGTAGAAAATAGGATTTGCGCTGCACCTTTAAGATCTCCATCATTCACTTTAGCCTCGACAACCTCGGTTAAGTCACGATCACGTGTTCTGGACGAGTGGACAAATGTGCCTTGTGTAGCATCCAAAACATTTGGGTGGGAGCAGTTAAACTTTATTTTGGAGGTCAGTGAACGACGGGGGTCTTTTTTAGGTACGTACAGGGTTTTAAATGCGAATAGAAGAAGGGTTTCCCAGCTAGAGGGTGAATTCTTACTAACGCATTCATTAATAGCTTTCGAGAGGCTGGTAGCGACGGTAAACCTGGCACCTCTGGGAATTCGTTTGATTACGGGAAAAGACCTCTTGTGGTCGCTTAGGTTGGAGGAAAGCGGAGCTGGAACGTGACGGGGAGTAGAAGAGGATGGTGACTGATGTATAGCGGAGGTAGATGTTTGGCTGTTTACGGGTTTGTGGCACTTACCTATGTGTATTTGTAGACCTCGATTCCCTTTTAAGAATTTTGGATGTATACAGTGGGGGCATTTTACGAATTCATCCTGAGATTGACTATTTCGCTGGCTGTCGATCTGCGAGCATGGTACTGACATTTGAAACGTAAATAATATAGAAAACACTTAAACTTTCTACACAACACAGGAATTAAATAAAGTTTATATAATCATGACAGCGCTGTCACTGTTGACTGATGGAGGATGGTTGCCGGGGCGGCGCGTCGGCGCGGCAGCAGCGCGAGCGGCGTCCTAGGGGTCCTTGGTTATATAGAAAAACCGATTTCGGGAATCCGGAGTTGTAGGCCTTTTTGTTCATTTTTTATCATCGTAATAGTAGCAGGTACTTTACTAAATATTGAGATTGTGACGGATGTCGTTAAGACCGTACCAATAGTATAGACTCGTTGAAAACGTAAAACACAGATAACGGATTACGGCAGACTCAATTTTATTATTTGTAGTCGTTTGTGTTCATAGGTTATAAATATCAGTTTCGGTTTTAGACCGAATAAATAAATTAAAATTATTTTTTAGTCATGAGACAGAAATTTCCTGTTTGACGTTTTATTATTCTCTTCTTTAATTTTATTAGTTATTTGCTATTAATGTGATTAAAATGGGAAATAAATCTTAGGTAACTTGAGAAATATAATTTTTGAAATATAAATTTCTTCTATTCTATTCTATTCTAATATTATTTTTAGTATAATACTTTTCTCCGTGTAGTCATAATCAATTAATCATATTGTTTTTTTTGTTAATGAAATTGCAACTTGCATGAATAACACGATTTGTGTACTATTATTGTCTTCATTTTATCAGATTTTTTCCGTTATTGGTATGACTGTAAACTAGGGATCATATTATATATCTAGGGGATATTTTTAAAACCCACGACTTAGTGTAGGTTACACAAGAAGTATTTTATTTTGCGCCATAAACGGCCATATCTTTTTTTACGTCAACTTAGAAATTTGATTTTGGCATCACACTTTCACGCTTGTCATCTTATATATTTGTGTTCAGCACATCAAACTGAATGTATTGATACTAAATTTATCCATACTTGAGATGACATGAACGAAAAGTAACCTAAAACCGCGTTTACCGACCTACTATTTGTATAGTTACCTAATATAAAATATAAGTAAATGAAATTTATTGAAATAAACTACAACAATATAATAATATACTTAACAAAAAAATCTAAATTCGCAAACCTTCTAAAACAGTAATATAAGTTAAATTAATTACTGATTCGTTATGGATGATTTATACATTAGGATTACTTGCCTACAATAAGTTTGTATTGTGTTGTCTTCACTTAACCGGTGTCCGGTGTTGTTATGTTATAAAAATTATATATGTAACCCACTAAACACTTTTAATTAGAAATTGCAAGACGCAATTATCCGAGGTGATTTTGTTTTGACCAAAATTAAATACGGGACGGGACTTCCCAGTTTGTATCGCCGCTGACGCCGCTCTATATCTTTCTCTCTTGCTCCCGAACTCAGTGCTGCCACACGTAACATGACGGCTCCCTCGGCGACCCGACCGCCCCCCCGCGCTTTCATTTCGGCCAGACTCTCTAAGCGAATGATCGTCATGCGTTCCCGCACCGCACTCCAAATAAGACTACCAACACAAATACGTAGTATAAAAAAAAAGTATTAGCAGATTGACAAACGTCAAATTCTCCACTTTTACAGGTTAAGTTAAGTGGTGCAATCTAATAACATTTAGGTATTTATTTATTTTTTATTTCTGTAAGACAAAAAAAATTTTTTGGGACAAATTTGCCGCCCCCCAAAATCCGCCGCCCTAGGCTCAAGCCTACTCAGCCTGCTGGTAAATCCGCCACTGATCCCAACTGTCGCAGTATTGTTACGTTGGTGCGACAAAGTACTAAAATGAGCATCTACATTTGCTGTTGACTGAACGAGTATTATTAGTACAAATAAAGACATATCATATACAGAAGGATGTGTGGCGAGACAATGGAACACTATTAGCTGTGTGAATGTCACGCACTTGCCAGACAAAGAATGTTCCCCCCCCCCCCTCCCGCCTCCCCCCATTATCTCCGAAGCTAATAGGCCTAAAACTCTGAAAAATGCAGAAAATAGTCCAATACCTTACAGATTACAGGATAACTTGTGAGAATCCTATAAATAAAACGGTTTTTGAATTATCGCTGAAAAACTACCTTCCTTAATCATGAGTATTTGTCACGTCGGCGGCACGTTTAGCACACGCTACACGCACGCGTGTTTAGCACGCGCGCGATTAGGGAACGCGAGCCGGTCTGAAACATGTCGAGCGATATTCAACTTTGAAGACGTTGTTATTATTACTTATTATTAATATTATTGGTTGTTTTCAGAACGAAGACCTGATAGTGTGGATGCGTACGGCGGCCCTGCCGACGTTCCGCAAACTGTACCGACGGGTGAAGCACGACGAACCGGGCTTCGCCACCGGCCTCCTTAAGGGGGGCTACACACTCCAGGTCGACTACCGTGAGTATTGTAGCACTGGGGTGGGCACAGTAATGCCCACCCCGCGAGCTGTCCCGGCGTGAAGCGCGAGCCAGTTGCTGAAACAAAGACATTTCGCTCGCGGTTCGCGCTCGCTCAGTCAGTTAGCTTCATAGACCAAATTATCCATTCTTAAAACTCCTCAAACTTATACTTAATTTATGGATGGGAAAAAATGAATATAAACATGAGTCTCTTTAGCGATTAAACTGCCTATTGTCTGCCTCTAGTTATTGTAACTCCCTCCTCTCCCGAGCCCTCCCGAGCCGAGCTCCCTGCCGAGGTTTTCCCGAAGCACTACAAGGGGTTCTTCAAGAGGGGAGTGTATAATTTGTTAAAAGGTCGGCAACGCCCGCGTGTCACCCGTTGCAGGCGTCCATAGGCTGCGGTAACCGCTTACCATCAGGCGGGCCCGTACGCATGTTTGCCACCGACGTGGCATATTAAAAAAATGTACTGTACTGTGTCCTTATTGAGTAGTGCAATGCTGAAGAGGCCTGATTACTATTTCAATGTGTTTTACAGTACATATGGTGCTAGTTTACCGCACGAGTGCGGTAATCAGCAGATTACGTGCATATGTCGAAACTTTAAAGAGCCATATGTACTGTAAAACGTTGTACGGTACACGTGTGAATAGGTAATTCGCAACTCGTGTCGATTTGAAACAGTCCCTTCGGTCGTGTTTTAATTTATCACCACACGTTGCAAATTTCCTGTTCTTTGCACTTGTATCGTAATGTACTATAATCACATCGTGGGAGTCTTGGTGGTGCTTAATAAATACTTTCACAAATACATTGAAACGTTTTAAATTTTGGAGGGGCCGGCCATGTTATGTTATTGTAGTTTATCTCTAATTTCCTCGCAGTAGTCGTGAAAAGCACTATGTAGGTCTCGGCCGAAAGTGCAATCTCGGACGAGTTAGTTTGAAGATTATTTAAATGGCAGATTGTAATGTTGGAGTAGAAAAAGAGTATTACCTAGTATTGTATCGAATGGTACGTCCCACAGGATACCCGGTGACGGACTTCGACGGCACGAAGACGTTCATAATCTCGACGACGTCGCTGCTGGGCGGCAAGAACCCGTTCCTCGGCGTGGCGTACATCGTGGTGGGCACGCTGTGCCTGCTGCTCGGCATCGTGCTGCTCGTCATCCACGTGCGCTGCTCCAAGAGGTCAGTGCCTGCGCCTGCTACTACTGTACTTACTAATCTATCTACACCCATGTAGTAAATCCTCTTTAATGTGTTCAAAAACCATTCTTAAATAGCAGTTTCACAATATGTCCATTTAACCCTTAACTTGGCAACGTCCCCTGGGTTTCCCACACTCTTTGACCGTCTTTTTGTATTTTTTTCTTGGTCAGTATGAGTATGACTATTCAGCGTCACCGAGGCTAGAATTAGGGACTTTCTCTATTGCCAAGTTAAGGGTTAACAGTATAATTCAAATCCAATGTCGAGACTGGGGGACTCGAGATCTCGTCAGTCAAACCGACGGGATCAAGATTAGACAAAATTATTAAAAATGCGGTATTTTGATGAATATTCCATTAAATCGCTTACCTTCTCGCAAATATCGTCGCGCCACTGCGCTATAATCACCGATATTAAAGCCGCCTATATACGGCAGCACTGCCCAACACGAATCAGCTCATAAAATTAATTCCTGCACGGCAAAAACTTTAAATCTCGTTCGAGATCTTGAAAATTTTGGGCGAGATCTCGATCTACATTTCAAAAATGGAGATTTTCTGCCGACGACATTGAATCTCAAAAATCGGTCGAGATCTCGCGTGATCGAGATTGCATTCCCTAGGCGCACCCCCCTGCCCGGCCCGAGCCTGTACTGTAAACGTGGTCTCATAACATCATCATATCTGGTGTTGTTATGGCATGCGCGCGGGGGTCGGGGTATAATGAAAGGCTAGTCTTTACGGGTGCTTTTTAAGCACATAGTACATTACGATACAAGTGCGGAGAATAGGAAATGAATGCGAAGTACCTATTCGCACGTGTATCGTACAACGTTTTACAGTACATATGGCTCTTTAAAGTTTCGATAAGGTAGCACCATATGTACTGTAATAGCTATTTACGATACAAGGGTTGTAAAACAAAGAAAAGCCGATATCGCAGATGTTTGAGGCCCGAGCCGCAGGCGAGGGTCATAAATATGCGAGAGGGCTTTCTGTTTTACGACCCATGTTTTGTACACAATTTTACATCACCACTTGACCAAAAAGTGGGTTTTTCCGGACGCGTAGCGTTCGGAAAAACGCGCTTTTTGGCAAGGTGTGGTGTAAAAGAGGATTTACTATATGGGTGTAAATAATAGTATATTACGGTGCTCCCACACTCGCTGTTATAAATGTAACAGCAACTATCTTTCTTCAACGTCATAGTGTTACATAGCCTTAGCCTTGTTACACTATGTTATATAACATTTAAGACAGCCAGTGTGAGAGCGCCATTACTGCAGAGGCCGGGAAAGAAGGAATTGCCGGCCGAGTGTGTTGCAGATGTCTAGTAATACCAAGCAGCCAATCCCAGTTCCGGCACGCAACGATGGGTTTCGCAGTCTATGTATAATTAGAAACGTAATGCCTGTTTTTCCCAGCATGATTGAAGATGATTTTAGGAAAGGATTTTTACTAATTACCCTCATCCCCTATAGAACGTTTCGATTGGAAAGCTTTTGATTTATCTATTAGGCAATAGCCTAATCCCGTAAATAACATTTATTTATAAGTTTTGATTTAACTGCCCTGTTAGTATGTATGTGTAAAACTTGCAACTAAATTTTAGACCCACCATATCAGCCCTAGGACGTCCACTGCTGGACATAGGCCTCCCCCAATTTTATGGGGGGTAAATGCCATAATCGCCACGCATGGGGTTGGCGATCGCAGTATCTCCACCGCACTCTAAGAATGCTGCTGCCCATTCCCCGGTGGTCTATTTTTTTGTAGTGGTGATTTTTAGACCGATCATCCTCAAATGATTGATATGAAATCTGGCATACTTATGTAAGTTCGGTGACGATTTAATGATATGGTACCATCGAGCTGATGTGATGATGGAGGCAGAAGGTGACCATAACAACTACTAAACAATACCAGATAAACCAGTCGTGTTTGGAATCATTGGAACCTTCTCAACTAGTAGTTGATGACAACGATGACAATGGTAACTATGAAAAAAAGTACAGTCGGCAATAAGAGCTTGTACAAAAAATAGATTTTTCGACAAAAAGTAATTGAGTTGGTTGACTAGAAATACATATTTACCAGTCTATTGCCCTTATCGCATACGCAACATATTTTTGAGTATTTTGACCAGGAAAAGACAATTGCCAAATCCCTATACCCTTATCCCTTAATTACCCTGTATTATTTCACTTCAGCATCATAAGCCCTCCCCCCGAATCCTTGCTCCGAGAAATCCCTGCAAGCGCGCCCTCGTCACAGTAAGTCTTCGGTAGACAAAGATATCGTAGAAAGGTTCTTCCTTGTTAGACCTATCTGCGTTAGCCCTAATGCTTCATTTGACCTATTGTTTCATTTGACCTAGTGCTTCATTTGACCTATTGTTTCATTTGACCTATTGTTTCATTTGACCTATTGTTTCATTTGACCCATTGTTACATTTGACCTAATGCTTCATTTGATCTATTGCTTCATTTGGCCTATTGCTTCATTTGACCTATTGCTTCATTTGACCTATTGTTTCATTTGACCTAATGTTCCATTAGACTGAATGTAACATTATTTATTTATTAATGGGACTAGTTCGATTTCTGTAAAATATTGTCCCATAGTATTTATTTAAGTATTTAATGCATTTTTTCTTAAATAGTAAACTTTTCACGACTATTACAAAACAAACCTAACCTAACCTACAGGTAAATTACTTACGAGACCTTTTTGCATTTGTAGTTGTGAACTCTGTAGCCAGCCTCACACACACACACACACACACACATACGTGTGTCTGTGCACGTCAACGTGTACGTGTGTCCCTGTAAAATACAAATACTACTACAAATCAAGTTAGAGATTCTTTATTTACTCAAAAGAACAATACACTTCACTTAAATGAGCTTACACAGATATCCTTAAAATTAACATATTTGGCATGATCGCAACAGGTTTATTTTATATTAGTATGTATATATTTCTTCAGATTGGTTTTATATAAATTGAGGGATTCACAGCCTTTTACATTATTTGGTAGCTCGTTATACATCTGTGCTCCAGCATACATTACGCGACTCTTGCCATAACCCGTTCTTATCTGTCGTAATTGTAGCTTATTTGTATTTCTTAAAAAGTGCTCAAATGTTCGTTGTTTGAAAGAAATGCAAAAACGTTTCGAAAGTAATTTACCGGTAATAACATGTATTTGATGATATTCAAAGGAAACCCAAAAAATTTCAATGTTTAAAGAAAAATGCATTAGGTCTAGTGAAACATTCGGTCTAATGAAACATTAGGGCAAAAGTTAGTCGGACAAGTGATAGGATCCCTCGTAGAAACCCATTTTACAGAACCAAAACATACTCAACGTAAGACCGAAATTAACTTCATGGAATGTTTATTTCATCTGTAGATAACCCTCGAATACAGTGCAACACTAAAGAGTAGAAATTAAAAAGCGGCAACACTGTTGTGTCATCCCTTTCAAATCAATCTATAAAGACAGGGACGACACTACAGTGTTGCCACTTTTTATTTTCTACTCTTTGTGTCGCACTGTACGTCATTCTATTCTAGTATTGTTCATGGCTAAAATTTGACAGCTAACGTTATTGTAAGTAAATAAATTTATAAATATTTATGGACGATTTTACACAAATCGACCTAGTCCCAAACTAAGCAAAGCTTGTACTATGGGTACTAGGCGACGATATACATACTTGTATAAGTTGATAAAATACTCAAATACATAGGAAACATCCAAGACCACACACACAATTAATCGTGCTCAACATAAAAATAAATGCCCTGACCGAGATTCGAACCCGGGACTTTGAGCTTTGTGGGCAGAGTCACTACCTACCTTTGACCACCACTTTAGCGTAGTCACTACCAACTACGCTAAAGTGGTGGTCAAAGAATGCAGTGGGGCTTCGATACGTTTAGGTACTATTCACACACGTGTATGTGCGTGTCAATAGAATTTTTGCGATTTAAGGTTATAATTGTCGGCCTATTTAGCCTAGTTGGTGTTGACACTGCTTCCGAAGCTAGAGGTCCCGGGTTCAAATCCCGGTAAGGGTATTTGTTTCTGTGGTGCGCAGAGACATTTGTTTCTAAGACTTAGATGTTTTCTATGTATGTATATCGTCATCTAGTACCCATAACACAAGCCTTTATTGAGCTTACTATGGGGCTAGTTCGATTTCTAATATTTATTTATTTAATTAGGTTGAATTTTCGTAAAAAGATTCTGTATATATTTTTTGTTTTTTGTAAAGCCTTTAGGGTTATTTATTTTTTGGCCCTAATTATAAATAATAAATAAATAATAAATATTGGGGGACAATCTTACAAAAATCGACCTAGTCCCAAACTAAGCAAAGCTTGTACTATGGGTGCTAGAAGACGATATACATACTTATATAGATAAATACATACTTAAATACATAGAAAACATCCATGACCCAAGAACAAATATCCGTGAAAAATGCACAAATAAATGCCCTGGCCGGGATTCGAACCCGGGACCTCTAGCTTCGGAGGCAGAGTCACTACCAACTAGGCTAAACAGGTCGTCAAACTGTATAATTCTACTCTACACTAACTGTATAATGACGCTAATTATAATGATTTTCCAGCACCACCGAGATGATCAACGTGAACCCGAGGACGCCGTACTCCTAAACTGACGTCACAGGTAACAAGGCGCGTTATACGTCCCTTTCTATCGAGCAGTGCCTGAGAGGGACGAACACATCGACGGTATCACGGTTCATCAGTATAATCGACATCAGATACGTCTTAATGAAAAATGTGCTCATGAATAACTGAACACGTTTGTAATTACAAAGCATTTGAATGCATGATCAATTTTTAAGATTGGATTTTTTCGTTGACGGCTGCCAAAAAAGAAATTATCCACTTAAAAAAAACGTAAGTTACATGTACAGTCAACTAATTTTATTTCTGGGCCGCTTCGTACCTTGTCATAGTGAAAATTATATGAGATTTCTAGCAGTTTTCATATTTGATATTCACTGTGACAAGGTACGAAGTTGCCCGGAAATCAAATTGGTTGACTGTACATAAGCCGTTAACTATTATCCACAGGAGAGACCTACAGTCTCCTTACACACATACGAGACTCTTGTGCGAGTTTCATTACATTGCGGGTTACCGTGGTATAATGAGTTCGATCTGTCAAACCGCGCAATGTAGTGAAACTCACGCACGATTCTCGTGCGTGGTGTAATTTACACCGTGTAAATAAGGCTTTAAGGATGACTCCCACATGACCGTGCCGTGTCCGGGCCGGGCTGACCCTTGGCCGTAGCTAAAGCGGCCGCCAAACGTTTTTAACCATGCAATGAAATTTCGCCATTACGTGCGTTACAACAGGCTTCAAAGTAGCCCGCGTTGCAGGCGGAACAACTCTGGAGAACTGTAAAGGAATTTCATATAAAATTGAAGGCCTAGGCCGGGAAGTATTTTTTTTTTAATTATAACGTCAAACATGGCCCTGTCCGTATCCCTATCTATATCTTCTTGGCCTGCAACCCTTCGTTTCCCGGCCTCTATAGTAATGACTAATGATTGTTGACTAAAGAGCGGCCGCCCCGGCACCGCGCCCGCGCTGCGGCCGGAGCCGTGCTGTCGGAGACAACGGGCCGGCCCGGACACGGGCCGGCCCGGACACGGGACGGCCTACTGTCAATCATCCTTAACTTTTCATTTCTTCAACTATGTGTGACCCACGTCACATTGCAGATGACGATAATATATGATTAATATTAATTAATCGATATATTTATTTATTTTACACGAATACAAAATAGTTATTGTTTTATTATATAAACAAAAGAAAAACCAGACTGCACTTTGCGTCACTACCTGTAGGTACTGGACAGTTGCACAAGCATTCATTAAATTTAATAAGAGCGAAAGTGTTGTGCTTCGCGATTTTCAATACCGTGGTAGGCGATCCTAAAAATATTGTATTCTTTCATTACTAAACAAAACACACATCACAATAATGAAAATGAACAAAGTATCACGATTCAACTTACTATTTTATAGATTTTTAACCTTTTACTGCTTAACGTATAAAATCATTTGTTTTAAACCTTGACACCATGTCAATAACGTCATAAATTATATCTGCCATATTATATGGCTTCGTATGCAGTAACAGTTTAAATATATACTATAAAATAATGGACGCTGTTTGACCATAGAAAAGTCGTGACGTCACTTCCAATAACGCTGCATAAATCATACTAACAGAGCGAGTATGCCGTTTCGTAACAAGTGGCTGATTTGACTATCACTAACAGTCCGCATTCCAACTGACAAAATTCGTCATTTCTAATTATTTATAGCAGGGACATTATCATTGGAGCATCGGCCTTACTATTGTACGGCTTTTGGCATCTGAACAGTCTATTTTTACTCAAGTAAATCTATCAATGACAAGAATTAATCGCCTTTGTTTAACTTTTGTGCAACTGAATCTCTCTCGTGAGCTTTATTTCCTTTAACATCCTTAGCTGGTGCCTCAGAATCCGGGCGCAGTACGTTCGGTTCTCCATACAAACGTATTTACGCTCTCATTTTAAAACGCCATGCTAGAATAACATGAAACTTTGTATACACAATGGGATGCGGCATATCTAGGTCGAAAATTAGTTTCTGTTGCTAGAAATTGTAAAAGAAAAAAAATACCGCGGTTTTTTGAGTTTTTTACGGCTTGTATGAAAACCTTAAATAATCGCTGTGTTTTTTCTCCATTATAATTTCAAGCAACAAAAACTAATTTTCGACCTAGATATGCCGGATCCCATTGTGTATACAAAGTTTCATGTCATTCTAGCATGGCGTTTTAAAATGAGAGCGTAAATACGTTTGTATGGAGAACCGAACGTACTGCGCACTCTTAATTACAGAATAGTTTCATGTTATTATTGCACCACCACCACCACCACCATATCAGCCGAAGAACGTCCACTGCTGGACATAGGCCTCCCCCATATTCACTGGGGGGTATATGCCATAATCGCCACGCTTGGCATGCGGGTTGGCGATCGCAGTATCTCCACCGCACTACAGGGATGCTGCTGCCCATCCCCCGGCACAATAAAGTGTATTTGTATTGTATTGTATTGAGCGAATCACATCACCTAATTACCGCCAAATTGAGAAAATTTAACAAATCCATTTATTTCTTTTAATTTGCAGGAGTGAAATTTCGCGATTTGCGTTCAATAATAGTAATATTCAAGCAATGCAGTATAACACCGTTTATATGGAAACATATATACAAAACGTTTTCCCTTAAAGGTGTTTCTCTCTTTCTCACATTACACAAATGTCAAAGTGTAAGATAAACACAAACAATTTTTACTACAATATGTTTGGTTGGACCATTTCGAAATATTATAATTAATACTATTATTTTATGTGTTTCGAAATATTATTATGCTATGAATTATTATAATTTCTAAGATATAGGTATATTATTTAATATGATTTGAGTGATACTTTCAAATCTGCCGTATAGATACGAGGTTATGCATTCGACTGTCTGATATCTATTTGATATGGTTGCATTTGAGTTTAAAGACATATTATAGTATATGGGTACAGGCGACAGCAAAAACACTTTTGTAGTTGACTGTACCTATCCTTTTCTTTGTATTGAAGTGATACTTACCTGCGATTTATTTATTTACCTACATTCTAAGGTTATACAGTGTGGAACACAACGAAGGTCAAAAACTTTAACCCTTAACTTAAGTATAGGTGACAAATAACCTATCTTTGCCTGTAGTACCTCTAGTATATATTTTTTCGAAACATAAACACGAACTCGTTTGCGATTAGAATCAATTTCTATGTCAATGCGAACAGCGCCTCTGGTGGCCTTGAAGTTTCCAGTCTATGTTTCGAATAAAGTATATACTAGAGGTACAGGTTTCATTTCCATTCAAAGGTGCTGTTGGTGCCTTCAAAGCCCGTTATTATTTCGCCTGTACTGTATATCTTCATTTGATGTCGTGTTGAATGAAAAAGTTGCCGCAGTGGAAATTGACATTTCAAATTTTGAAGTAGTGTGAAATCTTAACTCATTTCGTTAATTTGGTGACAAGGGACCCCAAAATATTTTTATTATATTTTTATAGCTTTTAGTTTTCTAAATATTCACGAAAATGTGAAGAAAGCCGATATCGTAGTAATGACGTCACTACTATGAAATTGTGACAGTCACAGCGCACAAAAAGAACAGCAGTTCACTTTCTTTAGTAAATTTGTCTTAGTAACAGTGCTTCTGTACGATTTGTTACGCTGTGACGCCTTACTTGTCACTTACTCTCTTTTAGAATGAGGAACTTTTGAAATTGATTTATTTATATGAAATTGGGATATTTTCGAAAATTTAAAAATGTGGCTTTTTCTTAACTTGTTATCCTCTATTTGATTTCATCGGAAAAAGCCTGCTTAAAAAATGAAATGTGTCAATTGTGGTGGTTGTAGGCCAAGAGAGGTATCGTAGGCGAAGTTACCGAGTTTCAATCGCCACCACCATCATATCAGCCCAAGGCTGGCTGCTGGACATACGCCTCCCCCAATTTCATGGGGGTAAATGCCATAATCGCCACGCTTGGCATGCGGGCTAGCGATCGCTGTATCTCCACCGCACTCCAGGGATGCTGCTGCCCATCTCACCACGGTCTTAGTCGTAGTTTTAGGACATACCCGGGTCCAACAGTACCCGAAGTCCAGAGTTTCAACAGTATCTTGTTTAAACAGGGGCTCAGGTACTAAACAACTATTGCCACCCATACTGGGTTTCAACACCGGCTCTTTGTGGTTTTACACACTGTATGCGTATATTAATGGATTAGTATTAATATTAAAATTTAACCAGTAATACAGTCAGCGTTATATAGTACGTAGCAGCCAAAGTGGCCAAGTAGTTCGGTGCACCATACAAAATATATGTGTACAACTATTTGCCTATATGACGCCGACTGTACATTTTATTATATACTAATTAAGATTTCAAGTGCCTTCACTGTAGATGCTTATGTAATTTCACGCATTTATTCCATATATAGTAGATTTTGTTCAGATATTTTTATCTAAAAAATAATTTGACATTTAGCTAAAAAACATATCTTGCAGTTTACTTTTTCACTTGCTATAGGGACTAAAAATGAACACTAAAAATTATGACAACTAGTGAAATTGTAGATTAGCAATTTTATATTTATTATTTACTTATCCGCTTATTATTGTTGTTGTGTTTGTTGTTAAGAGTCCGCAGTAAGCTCGATTCTCCATACAAAAGTAGTTTCGCTCTCATTTTAAAACGCCTTGCTAGAATTACATGAAATTTTGTATACACAATGGGATCCGGCGTATCTAGGTCGGAAATTAGTTTCTGTTGCTTGCTTGCTTGAAATTATAATGGAGAATAACTACAGCGATTATTAAGGTTTTCATACAAGACGTAAAAAACTCAAAAACTCGCTGTATTTTTTTTTTCTATTACAATTTCTAGCGACAGAAACTAATTTCTGACCTAGATATGGCGGCTCCCATTGTGTATACAAAGTTTCATGTTATTTTAGCTAGGCGTTTTTAAATGAGAACGACACTACGTTGTATGGAGAATCGAGTTCAGCTTAAGACTGTGATATTCCTGCCGAGCGCTGGGAGGAGCTTGCGTCGATGAGACCGGAATGGCGTAATAGTAGTCCGAAAAGGTGTACCTTCTTTTGAAGAAGCTCGAGTCGAACAGCTGGACCATAAGCGTCATTTGCGGAAGATTTGACCCAAGCCCTCCTATGAGTACACTTACGATGGTCAGGGTCAGCTGTACTGCACACAGTGCGACCGAATATTTATAAGGTCGGTTTTGCGAGCCATGTACGTGCTCATCAGTGGAAGTTGTAGGGGTCGCCGTCGTCGGATACGACGAGGAGGGCTATATATATATATATATATATTATTGTTAAGCACCTATGTGAAAACGAAATTGAATATGAATAGTTGCTACAGTAACATAAGTGTCGATCTCGGAAAAGGGACCCTAATGTTTACGCCATTATTGGCAATGTAAGCAAGCAAGCAAAGAAGGCCCTTTATCTTGAGATCGCAACGTGTAATACAATATATGTTATTTAACACCACGAAAGACAAATATTTTAACCCATTGATCTTCACCCCCACAGTAGATTCCGTAAGTTGTGTCTTACACGCCAATGTCTTTCTCTTATTGGCTATGTGCGAAGCAGGTGGTGGGGGTAAGATAAGCGATCACAGCGCACACCATGGCAGAAATGTGTAGCTTCCGGGGACATCTGTCAAGTTTTCTTCAAAGTTTCCTACGATTCGTTTCGTTTGAGAATATAAGTTATTTATTGGTAACGTAAAAAAATATGTTATAGTCTTAAACTAAAAGATAATAATTATTATTATTAAAAAGGAAAAAAAAATACTAACTAAAACTAAACATTACAAATCCAGGCCAGGTCCCCTTGGTAAGGTTCCCAACACGCAGGCAGCATTCCCGCGCTGAATTGCGATATCAATTCTCTGCGCGAGAAAGCTGCCCGCGCGGAGGTCGCCTGTTGCCACCTTGTTTTGTTTGTATTTATTTATTTTATTTTCTTATTTATTTCAGTAAAATTTCCAGTAAGGGGTCTTTCTCGCTTACCAAAAGAAATAAAATATTCACGTGGCATTATTTGACATCTCTGAGTTTGACATTGTCCCGGGACCCATGAAGTCAGCATCAAAAGTAGCTACAAATGTGAAGGGTTCAAAAGCTCTTATACTCTTATAATAAAGACTTTTGAACTTTTCAACTGCGTATCTACTTTTGATGCCGACTGTACGTGTCGTAGGTTGCCTATACATCCCCTTGATATATGAAGTCATGGCGTGTGGGGCATTAGATGTATATCAAGTCAATGGCAACGAAAAGGTTTAATTAAATAATTTATACAAAAAAAAACCGACTCTCAATTTTGTACTTGCTATGCCACAATTTGTGTTTCCGTGAGCCACTGCTTGGTTACCTACAGAAAATACCGAAATCGGCATATGCGTGCCTATCAAATTCGAGGAGTTCCCGCGATTCCTCCTAGATCCCATCATCAGACCTTCACCAAATGTATATGGGACCAATGTCGGGGTACCTGCTTTGAAACAAAAAAAGAATTATCAAAATCGGCCACCGTGATCAAGAGTTATCAGGGAAAATACATACATAAAAAAAAGAACAAGCAAACATGCAGACGAACAGTACCTCCTTCCTTCTATTGAAGTCGGTAAATTATGGATGACATATAATGCAATGGCATGTCTCGAGATAATGTACCTAACATGTACCTAACACCTATTGTACACTGTATGTTCTTGTGAATAAACATTTCATTTCATTTCACATTTCAATACATTAGGCATGAAACGCCAGGGGTGTTATTCACAAACCGAATCACCCTCACCTCTCATCTGTTTTAAAATGGAAACTGTCAACATTTGACAAGTGACACTAGACAGTTTCCATAAAAATCGGGAGAGGTGAGAGGTGACAGGCGAGAACGGTTGGTTTGTGAATAAGAGAGCTTCATAAATATATGTTAAGTTCCCAAAGCTGCAAAGGTACAAAAAAAAATACTACCAGAGCGACTTTATGCCCTTAACAATAAGGTCATGTTCACATTATTTTTGATTACTTTGTCTGTGCACATATTTTCGAAAAAGACTGCATATGGTCCATGGAACCGGAATTTATTAGTGACGTGATGGAGAATCCATGTTTCAACGGGTTGAAATTTTTACTATCGTTGTGTTACACATTATATACAACTAATGTTATTGACGTTATTGTAGTATAGGTCGATTCACAAAAGCTGGCGTGGAATGTCTTTGAAATTATTGACAGTTTCATACATTTTCCGCGTCAGCTCTTGTGAATCGACCTATACTTGGACCAAAATATCCCATCAAAGGGTCTGGCCCGTCCAGCTTATTAAAACTGCTCCTGGGTGAGATTATAGCTTTCTTTATCATCAACATCCTAGGGTTATTCCCGTACAGTTGCATCCTGAATGATGTCTGGGGTCCGCTACCTAATAGCCAGATTATAGCTTTCTTATGTGCTTTTATTTATGTCATTTTAAGATAATTATCTTTTTACCATTTCATAATTTTTATAACCCGGAAATCCTCTTGGATAAAAAAAAAACCTGTTTTTTTAGCCAAACTAATTGTTTGATTTCTTTGTAATTTGGTTATAATATGTACCGAATAGTAATTTATTGACAAAAAAAAACTCATGCACAAAAGCTTATCCAGCCAGGGGCAGATTTACTATGGTAGACCGGAATCAGAAATCGCTTTTGATTATTTTTACTACTAAGTCAGTATTAAGGTCGTACGAAAAAAAAAACGGCATACAAGTACATGTAAAAAAACTTGACCATACTTATTGCGATTTTCTTAAGATATACAGGAAAATAATTGTTGTCAAATTGATTATATGTCATGTTAATTGTAAACATTGTAGTGTTATGCACAGGAATGCATGTGGACATTATTTCTCTACATGTTCTTCAATTTTATTTTGCAATTCTAAATTACCTAACTTCACTATTATTAACTAAGTACATACCATGTATTAAATATTTTAGATCAATGTTTTTATGTAATAAGACTAGTTGTTACGCATGGAATAAAAGTATAGATCTTTAAAGATTACTCATTAGTTTCATTTAAGTCCCATTTCATTTACAAACAGCACCTATATATTTAATGTAAACAAAGTCCTTATATTAGTCGATTGTTTTGTTGAAATAATATATTTATTTATTTAAATGCGCCATGAAACTAAATTAGACAGAAATATTGGTTTATAAAGTAATATATAAAATATTTCTCAAATATATATGTTATGTCAGTCAGTTTTTTATCTGTTTGACTCCAAAAATTCTGATATCACCAAGTATATTATTATTATACCAACATTTAATTCATATCGTAACAAAAATACTTATAATTGTTAAAATATTATATTAATACCAAGTTGCCGCTGTTGCCTGTGTCAACTCTGCTACATAAAAATCTATATAATATAGCACCTTTTTATATCACGTTGGTGGCAAACAAGCGTAGGTACGGCTGCCTGATGGTAAGTGGTCACCTTAGCCTAATGGACGCTTGCAACTCCATGGGTGTCTAATGCGCGTTGCTGGCCCTTTAAAAATTAACACACACGAAACAAAAAGTCACACAATGAAAGTCCCTCGGGAAAACCTCGACAAGGAACTCATGCCATGACCGCCGGAGTGTCCGAATTCCTCTGAAACCTTAGCGTGAAAAGGTTCCTTAAGGACCAACGCGCCAGTGACGCCTCTGGTGTTGCAAGTGACTGTCATCCACCTGGGGCGCTACCGCGAATCGAAATCGTAATATGTGCCTCACTATTACACTTGCATATTCAACGACCGTGAGGGATATACTTCGTTTTCGGTTCGCGGTAGGTCCTCTGACTGCCTGCCAGCTTGTTTGCCACCGACATGGTATAAAAAAATATAACATCGATTCTAACGAACGAGAATAGATGAGTTGTCAAAGACGATTTTTTTAATTTATCAATAGTCTACAATTTTTAGGAGCTGTTTCTACCTAACAAACTATATTTATGGGTTTCTAATCAGGTAAGGGTATCAATCATATAAATTAACAAGCGATTCAAAATCTACTTAATCCCCTCTTAATCGTCTGAAAGATAACTATCGACACTACATATGATTCACTTACGTATGTTTACATATAGGCTGTAATACGTACAATAATAAATTATACATGTGTTTCTTTATCGGATATCACTATTATCAGTATTCAGAAGGACTTACTCAATTTTTAGATAATAACAAGAAAAAAAAATTGACCAAAAATCTGACAAATTCCTCATGGGCCTCATCATCAGATCAACAAAATTATATGAGACCAACTTGGAGGTACCTCCTCTCAAACAAAAAACGAATCAACCAAATAGGTTTATAAACTTTTGATCTCCTTTTTTGAAGTCGGTTAAAAGTTGAAACGCACGGAGCGCGGCACAGCGTCGTTGCGGGGCGGAGGCGGTTTTGTGGTAAAGCAAACCTCGTCGCATCAAAAAACCGCGCGGTATTCGGTAGCGCGCTAGAGCGGAGGCGGTGTGCGTGACGTATGAAGCAGTTATCGACAGTCGACAGTTACGGAAAGTTCAAAAACGCAAAAAACGTTTCTTTCTTAAAAATGAGCTAACCGTCCTTTTAAAATCTTTTTAACCGTCCAAAATGTTATAGATATTAGAATCTATGAAATTTTGGACGATTAAGAATCGCTTATAGGAAGCATTACTCGACTAATTTAACGGTTTGGTACTAAATTATTGTTTGTCACATGACAGGCAATTTAGCTTCAATATAAACTGTATGTAGTCAATGCCAATTTACAATCCTATTGTAAGCCGTTTTATATAGTGAAGCATAGTTTTTAGTAACTTGGTTGGTGGTGGGTACTCGCATAATAATAATAGGCAACTCTTTTTTCTACTGTTCTATTAACTTCTAGCAATAAAATTTATAATCTTTATGAATGAATAAATGTATCTAACAGAACATTCCTGCAATATTCAACATAATTAAAAATAAATCGAATGTAGAATCGTTTTGGAAAGTCGTCTAAGACCGAGAAAACTTAAGATAATCACTATCACAATCCATCATATCGTATCTGAATATAATAAAACACGAAATTAATCTACTTAATCCTTGATATGACGGTGGACGGATGGTCATCCAGTTGTGACCCGCGCGTGGTGTGGTCATCATAGAATAAAACAATAAAAAAATCATGAAATTTGTGGTGTGGGCGTGTCTCCTGGTCGCTGCGGCGGCGCAAGATCTGTACGAACTGAATATTATACACTTCAATGATTTCCACGCACAGTAAGTACCTTAATGTATTGCCTAGTTGTTATTTGGGGGCCTTTTATATGCCCCGTATAATAGAATAAATAAATAAGAAATAAATAAAATCATGAAATTTGTGGTGTGGGCGCGTCTCCTGGTCGCTGCGGCGGCGCAGGATTTGTACGAACTTAATATTATACACTTCAATGATTTCCACGCACAGTAAGTAAAGTCATAGCGTGTGGGTCACTTAATATCAAGTCAATAGCGGTGAAAAGGTTGAAAGGAAGCTCGTATCTCACCATCACTTCAGTACTGAGATACGAGGTTACTAAAAGTAATGACAGATTTTATAGTGACTTGGTTGGTTGTGAGCCGGCGCTATTTAATTCCGATGATCGTGCTAGCTACAGAGGTTAAGTGTGTAGGGAACAATCCCCACAAGTATTAATCGTTCAATCCATTCTCAATATTAAAGTAAGGCCATCGAGACGAGATAACTAATGGCAGGGGCCTTTCAGCTCCAAGTACGAACTTTTCTATGGCAATGTTAGTTTAACTTGTTTGTACCAGATGTCACTGGGTGCTATCTCTATCGCACTTGCATATTGAAGTGACAGAGATGCAGCGGTCGTGCGGTTAGTTCTTACTAGATACGCAACGGCGCTACGATCTATGATGAATATTTCACTGGTATCTCTATCTCAGTCTATATATTGTACTTTGTGTGAGATAGAAAATGAGCGAGATACTAATAGTGATTTGATCTTGTTTTCTTTTATCAAAGAGGATCTAAACTTGTGATTTATTTATGCTTTTATGTACTATTTTGCGAGAGATAACAACTTGGCAAACAGTTTAGTTTTTAAATTTAGTGTTCTTGTTTATTACGCTAACTGAGTAGATCTGCTATGGATGAGATGTAATGAGCTAGGTATTGGCTATGTGCGAATACGTGGTGGGGGTAAGCTAGGCGATCGTAGCGCACACCATGGCAGAAATGTGCACTTACCGGGGACCACTGTCAAATTTACTTTCACGTTTTCTATTAGTTTCTTAACGGTTTCCTACGATTCGTTTCGTTTGTATGTATTTATTTATTCTCTTATTTATTTCAGTAAAATTTCCAATACGGGGTCTTTCTCGTTTACTAAAGTAAATAAAATATTCATGTGTCATCATTTGACATCTCTGAGTTTTGACATTTTCTCGGGATCTTTGACGTTTGACGTTTCAGACGTGCACATAGCCAATTAGCTATCAGTTGCAGTATTTACCAATATACCAATGGGACCCTTTACACGGTTAGTATTATGAGTATTATCACAACACTGGGATGTCAATGTTATCACGGTATTCAAAATTGTATTCAATATTCACGTGATACATGATGGTGATGAGTGTATCGCATGAGAATAGTTACCGTGTAAAACGCCCTTTAGAATAGTTTTGTTGTTTCCTACCGCTTTGTCCTTAGCAGCTAAGTAAGAGGCGTTTTGTCATGGATTGAGAGATGTAATAAGCACATCTTTTCTTTGCTGAATTTGTGTTTGCATAGCTTCGAGGAGGTCAGCCCCGCCGGCACGATATGCAACCCTACGGAAGCGGCGTGCATAGGCGGCTACGCTCGCCTCTACACCGCCATCAAAGAGGCCAAAGAGGCGGAACCAGATTCTCTAGTGCTGAACGGCGGGGACACATTCCAGGGCACCATCTGGTACAACTTCCTGCGGTGGAACGTGTCGCAGCACTTCATGAACCTGCTGCCTCATGACGCTCATGTGCGTATCTTTTGTGTCTCAGACATATCACTGTTTATTTTAAATTTAGGTAAGTACCCGTACATTCATTTGCAAGATTGAGTTGCTCACGCGTTATCAATGAAATAGAAATCATTTATTCGTTGCAATACAACACAACAAAAAGAGAAATAGTAAAAACAGTAATAAGTATGTAACTTGTAAAGTGTGTACGTATAATTTGTGTGTACCTAACAGTCACAGTAGTAGGTAGGTATTGCACGAAATGGTTCCATCTCAGCGATGTGCTGGCGCTGATCTTCCGATGTCAGTGGAAAGCAATTATTCTATGTATGAATCATAATTTACAATGTGTGGCGCACAGACCTAGATAAACCTAGATGCCCCCAATGTATGTACTTCGCGTGTATCTAAATGGTGCGGTGCACCACTTGGCGCTCAGTCGCGCTCCTGTCGTTCTAACTGTCAGACGTTTGTTGCTGCACTAGATAAATGCCACACTGCGCCGTAATTAACCGTTCAAATTCAACAAGAGTGGTTAGTCGAGTAAACGGTGACGTTTCCTTGTGTAAGTAAGTATTTTTTCTAATAAATGTCGCCTTATTTAATTTAAATTTAATTATTTTCAACTTGGAGTGATTTCGTGTCGTTTCTACCAAAATATTTACACACAGTATATTTTCGAAGTACGCCATCCATTGCGGCTTCTGCTTTAAACTATACTTAAGGTCTGTTATTTGTAGGCCGCAATGGACAGTGAAGCAAACGATTATTTCGTAAATCTTCACGTTGTAGTGCTGTACACTGCGATGTTTTATGCAATGTCACTGTGCAATTCGATTTATAATCGATTCTTGTGACGGACAATGATAATTAAGGCTAGTTACTATACAATAATGTTATTCTTTTACATTAAAAATATTTAATATTTTTATTAAAAATTATTTTTAGCAATAGATTCTTAAGCGTCACAGAAACAGGAATCTTCTTTCATAAAGTACTTAGGAGAATATTTATTTTAAGTAGGTATCAGGGCATTTAGTACGGTCCCCAAGTCGCTCCAAGGCCCGATTTAATTTACTCAGCTCGGCCTTACCTACTACCGGTATCAATGTGTTCGGGCTGCTCTCCTGATCACCGTACATGCGGTAGTAAGACGGAAAAATGGTGGAGGGGATAGTAATGACGTCACAAAGATGGCGGCCGGACCTATTCTTTTTGGCGGTGTATCTCGATAACCACTTAACCGATTTCGTTCATTACGGTGTCAAATAAAAACTTATATAATACTCAAATAAAAAATCTACAACAATGTTTGTAAAGTGTGTGACATCAAACAGCACCCCGTAGGAACGGTACAGGCTATCCTAAAAAAGTGGTTAGTGCCTCTGACATACAATGACACCGAAGTGCTAAAAGAACCGCCGCCGCGATAAGTACTCATGATTAAGGACTGCGAACTGGTCTGAAACATGTCGAGCGATATTCGACCTTAAAGACGTGGGCGACCCGTTCTCGTTTCATTATATTTTAAAAACTTAATAAGCTTAAGGCGAGTACGAATTTGAGCAGCTCGGCCTGACTGAGGCTAGCTTGCTCCATGCGGCGAGAGAACGCGTGTCATATATTTGCTCATAAACATGCGCAGAGCAAACAGGCGAACCGCGCGTGCCTCAAATTCCTACGCACCTTGACAGTAACAGTCACGGTAACCTTTCATCAATCAAATATTTTGCGGGAAAGTACTTACATATCAAATCGTTACTCGACAAATTATTTGATATGGGCCGTATGAATAAGTACCTAAATGATTGATTTGTGATTTCAACGACGACAAAGGATACAGATTAATAGTTATTTGTTATACAAGGGTGCAAAGTTGTATTTTACCCGCAAGTGTGGAATTGAAACACGAGCCAGCGATAGGATTCCATAGTTGAACCACGAGCGAAGCGAGTGGTTCTAAAATAGAATCCTGAGCGTAGCGAGTGTTTCAACACACGAGAAGTAAAATACAACTTTGCACCCGTGTGTAACACAAAACTTTTCGTCTCACTATAGCGAGGAAAGTGCAACATGCAAAAAAAACACAGTTCCACATGCATGATTTTCATCACTGGAATCACTGATTTTTTTACGATATTATAACAGAAAACTCTGAAAGTTGTGTATAATATTTACGCGAGGTGTCTGTGACGTAACAAGTTGTGTATATTTTAGTTGACATTGACAATGATGACATTTCTGACGATGCGTTTTGAAATTGCATCGACTCAACTTGTGCGTTTACAATTATACTCGAAAGTCATTATAAAATAAATTTTTACTTATAGAATTTTAAGGTTTACGACTTAAATCATTAAGTAAAGCTTAATTTGGTATTTTTTATTAAATTCTCAAACCATTTATTTAATAATAATTGATATCAAACGAACCATTAATATGAGGTCCTCCAAGGTCAAATTACTTTCCCCACTTGTGGATAAAATGCGTTTTTACCCGCTTGTTTCAAAGGATAAAAGACGGCTTTCCGAGATAGTGAGGGGAAAATCAATATACTATCGTACCTATCAATTTAGCATGGTTTGTCGATCGATAACTTATTTGAAAACAGATTTTCTTTTTTTACTTTGTATATATTTCTATTTATCAAAGAAAATATAAAAAAAAAATATCATTCCCTCACTCTTATCTACGAAGTTTACCAAGAAAACCAAGAAATCAATATAAATATTACAAGAAAAATATTCCTATTTACCTATTTCTTAATATTTTTTTTTATATTAAATAATTTAATCACCTTTGCATATATTTTTGTTTTCTAAACTCCTATGAGAATATGCTGAAAGTTTTTTTCAAATAAAATAATATATATTGTAATCGGTTTACGTGATAAATAATTATCCTTGGAAAACCACTATAAGGCACATTCCTGAATGAAATAAAGTAATCTACTCTAAGACACTAGTATCCTATTTCGTAGCATTTCGAAGATATTCAAGAATTCATTTTCATTAATTAACTACCCTACTATATAAGTAGTATACAAGATACTAAAAATTAAACAATATTGATTTTTTCAATCCTGTCATGGCATAAAGTTATAATTTTCTAAGTGGCCAGCTACATGAAAAATGGTTCAGTGTTCGTCTTAAAATCTCATTAGTTGTACCTTCTTACGAAACTTTTCTAACACATTTACTTGACATATCATTCAAAACCTACATCGCCGTCTATGTATGTGTGGGTTTATTGACGACGTGTCATTCAAATTTCGAATATTGTCATACTTGACATTAACTTTTGCTTAACTCCACGTTACCTCTTAAGGCCCTTTTGCATTCACCTTTGGTGATATAATTAATTATTAAATATAATGAAACGGGTCACTCACGTCTTTAAGGTCGAATATCGCTCGACATGTTTCAGACCGGTTTGCGGTCCTTAATCATGAGCCTAGCAACCGAGCGGACAGGGCACGGGCACGCAGTGCTAAGAAAACCGCCGCCGCGATAGGTGCTCATGATTAAGGACCGCGAACCGGTCTGAAACATGTCGAGCGATATTCGACCTTAAAGACGTGAGTGACCCGTTTCATTATATTTAATATGTCTCAAACTCACGGGAATTTTCTATATAAAATATAATTAATTATTTTGTATGGAAAGGTAAAAAAAAAACTTTTTCTTGAATTTTGAATACGCTACGTCGTTTCTAACGCTATGGCTATATGCTTGAAGGAGCGGAAATCAATAAAAACACCCTGTATACATACAAGTGACTGTTACGATACGTTACGTTACGTTAATCTACAGCGCGCTATTAAGGTTTTAATGCGATAATTGAAAGTTTGTACCGAACGTAACGTACGCGCTTGACCAGTTTTTTTTATCACGGTTTCAGTTATACTTTATTTATTTTTAAGCATAAGCAAAACTATGGTAATCATTTTAGCGGTGGTCGTTTATTATGAGTTTCGAACGTATGCTGCATGACATTAATCAAAAAGATTTTTCGCGACTTAACTGCACCATTATTCTCTATAATTTAAGTTCAATGATTGCAGGTGCTAGGCAACCACGAGTTTGACCATGGCCCCGAAGGCCTCCTTCCGTATTTGGAGCTTCTGAACGCCCCCATGTTGGGCGCCAACGTGAACACCACCTACCAGCCTGAGCTTACGCCCTATATACACAACCACGTGGTACTGGAGCGCCGCGGGCGCCGCATCGGTATCATCGGGGTGTTGTTGAGAGTGGTAAGTACCTGGAGCGTCAGGCCCCATGTTGGGCGCCAACGTGAACACCACGCGAGCCCGAGCTCACGCCCTACATACACAACCATGTGGTCCTGGAGTGCCGCGGGCATCGTATCGGCATCATCGGGGTGCTGTTAAAGGTGGTGAGTACCTGGAGCGTCTGACCCCGTGTTGGGCGCGTACGTGAATACTCCATGAGCCCGAGATCACGCTTTACATACACAACCACGTGGTACTGGAGCGCCGCGGGCGTCGCATCGGTATCATCGGGGTGTTGTTGAGAGTGGTAAGTATCTGGAGCGTCTGGCCCCATGTTAGGCTCCAACGTGAACACCCCATGAGCCCGAGATCACGCCCTACATACACAACCACGTGCTACCGGAGCGCCGCGGACGCCGCATCGGTATCATCGGGGTGTTTTTGAGAATGGTGAGTGCCTGGAGTATCTGGCCCCATGTTGAGCGCCAACGTAAGCACCACCTGAGCCCATGATCACGCCCTACGACTACGACATAACCACGTGGTGCTGGAGTGCCGTAGGTGCTGGAGTGCCGCATTGGTATATTGTTGAGAGTGGTTAGCCCTCTGGCCCCGTTTTTTTACGGCTCAGTAATCACTTTAGTTTGCGTTTTGTCCATTAACATAAAATTTTGACGCTTCTTCATGGTATAACCGTGGTAGGTTTAACTAACTCTTCCTTAAATATAAATCTAAAAATGTTTTCAGTTCTCAGCACCGATCGGTAACGTTATAATGGAAGACGAAGTGGAGGCCATCAATCGAGAGGCGGCCATTTTGACGGCACAGGGCATCGACATCATCATCGTGCTGTCACACTGTGGCTACGATAGCGATGTGTGAGTACCAGTCTGTAGTTCAATGACGGGCCCCTTTCACAATGGCTTGGAAAAAACTCACAAGTTTCACACAATCTTTCAAAAGCGGAAAGCTGGAAACGCACAGAGCGGGCGCGGCGCGTTACGGAGGCGGTTTTGCATTTTAGACCTTTACGAAACTGTGGACTGTCGATTACTGCCTCTCTCGCTACTGTCACTCTACCGCGCTTCCGAATACCGCGTGTTTTTTTGGTGCGACGTGCCGCGGACCGGGTTCGCTTTACCGCAAAACCGCCTCCGCCCCGCAACGACGCTGCACCGCGCTCTGTTTTAAGCTTTAATCTTATTTTATACGTCTTTTATTAGAAAGCTATTTCCGCTTAATCGGTACTAATCAATATTTATTTGTAGGAGAACCAACAGCAATAAAACTAAGTAACAACATTATTAGTTACAACTAATAGTGTTGTTACTTAGTTTTATTGCTATGAATATGTTGTGATGATTAGTTTTGGTTGTCATCTTCTCTCCATTTATTTAGGGTTCCGTACCCAAAGGGTAAAAACGAGACCCTATTACTAAGACTTCGCTGTCCGTCCGTCTGTCACCAGGCTGTATCTCAAGAACTGTAATAGCTAGACTGTTGAAATTTTCACAGATTGTGTATTTCCGTTGCCGCTATAACAACAAATACTAAAAACAAAATAATAAAAATAATTAAGGGGGGCTCCCATACAAAAAACGTGATATTTTAGCCCTTTTCATGGCTACCACTCGCCGAGCTCGATCTCAAGAACTTCATGGCTGCGGTCTTCTGTAAGGTGGAGATACTTCCCCAGTTGGGCTCCAAATATGAGCGAGATGACGTTCCGCTGGGCCCCACTTCTCTCAAAAAGTAATAAATTCTAAGCTAAAGTGGTTAGTAGTTAGTAAAAAGCGAACGCGGTCCGAGGAACGTCGCACCAAAAAACTGCGCGGGATAGCGAAGCGGGGGCGGCGTGTGTGACAATGAAGCACTAATCGACACTGTCTACAGTTTCGGAAAAATCAAAAATGCAAAACCGACTCCACCCCGCGCCGCGCCCGCTCCGTGCGTTTCGAGCTTTAGTTTATATCCGAGTATCAATTAACAGTTGGTTTGCAGGCGCTTTGCAGCTCAGATATCGTCTGACGTGGACTTCATCGTGGGCGCGCACTCGCACACCCTGCTCTACAACGGGGAGACTCCCAACGGGGACTCGGCCGGAGGAGAGTACCCCACAGTCGTGGTGCGGAGCGACGGACATAGGGTAAGCAAATAACTAATAAATTGAATAAGACCGGGTTGCACCAATTTAAAAGAAGCAAGGTCATCTTACTCATATTTGGAGCAGCCAAACTGGGGAAGTAGGTAGACAGATATCGCTTCCGACGCAGGCGCTCGTTCGTTCTCTCGCAGCGTCCTCATACGTCGACGGCGAGCGAATCAATATTTGATTTCCGAAGTGCGCAGTACGCCATAAAATGTACTCGTTGAGTTACATTTAACGTTAAATTCAGTGTAACCCCCGATAAGGGGTGTTACGTTACGGCTCGAGCCGCCGAAGCATACGAGTATATATGCACCAACACCACTGCCGCTGAAGCTGACGTCCCTCAGCTAGACCATTATCCGCAGCAACTCCAGGAGCGAGGGGAGTATCTGTGTGGTGGAGGAGACCCCATTGGAACTGGGAGCAACAATTAGACCGGCAGTTTAGACCTACCCCCTACGACTTTTTCGAAGAATAAAAAATTGCCGTTATTTTTTATTCTTTGTTTAATTTAACGACTCTCAACCCCTTTAAGCGTAGCACTGGCTATGCAGATGAAACTAGCATAAATAACACCAATATTTCCTGTAGGTATATGGTGTCGTGTTACTGGTGGAAAGGCCGCCAGAGCAACATTTCTATTCTCACCACTTAGATGGTTAGCAGTCCTCAACTGTGCGTTACTCCAGAAGCTTCCTGCCTCGTACAGCTAAACTGTGGAATGAACTGTCGCCTACGGTATTTCCGGTACGACCTTCAAACCTTCAAGAAAAGAGCGTACTCTCATCTTACAACCCCGCTGGTGTTGCGGGTGTCCATGGGCGGCGCTAATCGCTTACCATCAAGCGATTCTTCAGCTCATTTGCCTCCTATTTCAAAAAAAAAAAAATGACAAGAGCATGTCGGGCCATGCTCAGTGTAGGGTTCCGTAGTTGCTTAATGAACTTACTAAAAAAAATTACAAGCAAAAGGGAATACCTTCGCAGCGTTTCATACGTCTTTTACTAAGAAGGGTTTCTTCGATAACTCAAAAACAGCTAACTGATCATGTCCACTATAGTTTTCAATTAAAGTCTTATTTAGGTTTACTTTCATGATTTGTTCCATATTTTTTGGACCCATAGTTCAAAAGTCGGAAACAATTTTTTTTCTTTTGGGATGAACATTTCCGAAAATATTAACTTTATCAAAAATTATTTGAAGACCTCTATTCATTTCGTAGTAATCCTCGGCAGTCCTCTTGAGACCATCAGTCCATATAGTTTCTCAGCGTTTCTTTCCTTTTTTTCGGGGGGAAAATCCGTTATGGATACCACCGCACCGCGGGACAGCACGGAGGTTATGTCGGACTTGCACCGACTAAAAACCCTGCGATGGTCCGCGCCGAGGGTTTGAGGAGCTCAACTCATGTCGGACGGCTCTGGGATCTCCTCGGGACCGCACCAGTGCCGTCTTAGAGTCACACCTCTATATGACTCCTACTCCCACAATCTGTTTCCATGGACGATCAAGCTGAAGATGATGATCATACAAATAAATACCCAGACCGGGTATCGAACCCGGCCCCTCCAGCTTTGTAGACAGGTTCGACTACCAATTGGACTAAAGTAGTCATGGATCTTCAATAGATTTTAAAACATTTCGTCCCGCAGATCCCGGTGGTGCAGGCGTCGTGCTACACGCGGTACCTAGGCAACATCAAGCTGTTCTTCGACGACGCCGGCGTGTTGATGGGCTGGGATGGTGTGCCCATATTCCTCGGCTCTTCCATCGTGCAAGGTACTGTTCAAGTGTTCAATCTACTGACGGCCAACGCGATCGATCGGGTGTAATTAACACGTGCACGATACACGGTATCGTGCGTTACTTAACAATTTGTATGCTTCGGCATGGATTTGTTCCAAGGTATTTTTTTTATTTAAAATGATTTTTAAACAACTTTTGACGCTATTATTGCTATCTGTATAAGTTGTTATTCTGTTTAGTGAAATGTTTGATAGTTAAATTGCATGCGTGTACACCTGTAAATCTAGGGTTAAGTGATACGTAATTTTAAGCACACATATACCTGTGACTTATACCTAAGCTATATACCTAATACATTTCAAGAATGTTTTTGACTGCATAGCGAAGAATGTCGATTACATTGGATGATAAATTTCCAATTGCATCAACGAAAGGAATCCAGTATCCAGCACTGGGACGTATATAGACCAATGAACCCTTACAACACTCTCCAAAACCTCCATTGCAGACCCCCAGATGTTGGAGGAGCTGGAGCCGTGGCGAGAGCAGGTGGACGGAGTCGGCAAGGAGGTGTTGGGACGTGCCCTCACTCCCCTCAGCCGCTCGTGTTACTCGCGCGAGTGCAACGTCGGCAGCTGGGCCTGCGACGGCTTCCTCCAGCAGGTGAGGCAGGCAGTGTCGGAGACTACTTGTATTTGATGCCCTAAGGGCCTAAGCAATCCCCGTCTGTGGTGCAGATATTTATTTCGGTGCTGTTTCTGGTGCCCCCCAAAACGTGATACACTAAGCAATTGCTATCACGTCTTGCTTATGGGCATCCGGCACTGGCAAGCAGGTGGTCGTGCGCGCTCACTCGCAGCCACGCGTGCTACGCGCGAGTGCAGCGTCTTCTGAAGACCACAAGCATAATAACGTCACTATTTATTCCTACGGTGTCTGCTTACCATCAGAAAGGCCGTAAATGGTTTGCCACCGTCATTGTGTAAAAAAAAACAACTTTTTCACTTTTTAAAGTCGCTTGTTATGATCTTGAGCGTCAAGTAAAATCCGCCGGCGCCGCCACCCCCGGTCGCCGAGCACAGAAGTATAAATGTGATGAAATAACTTAAATTATATTAATTATTTGTTTAATTTTCTCGCAATCGAAGCAGAGTGTGTAAAACCCATTTTATCCTCTACTTTATATCGACCCTCGCCTGCAGCTGGGGATCGATAAATTGTCTCTGCTAAAATGGCTCGTTTTATTCAGTTGTTGTACACTCCACTATTCCATTCCAGCTGATGGAGCGCGCGGAGGGCGGCGCGTGGCACGGCGCTCACGCGTGCCTCATCAACGCCGGCGGCCTGCGCACCGCCATCGAGCGCGGCGGTATGTATGATAGATATGGTCTAAATGGTCGCGTACGGTACGGTTTCAGAGGAATTTCCTCCCTCGGACGCTCCGATTGTGGAATGAGCCGAGGTTTTCCCGACGGACTACAGTATGGGGTTCTTCAAGAAATAATGTATGGGGAAAAAATTAGAAACTTCTCGTGTGTGATATTTAATAAGGGCTTTATGAGGAGATTCTAAAAATGTACCATATCATTCCTTTTTAGCCATTTTTTACAAATTAAAACAAAAATAATTTTCATAACATACCAGTGTTTGGGCTCCTCCAGAATCCAGATACGATATGGCTGATTTTTAATAATACGCGATATCCTCAAATCTAACCCCAAGACAGCAATTTTGAAAATAAAATAATTTAGTTTATTTTTTAATTTTTCAACATTACAAAATGACACAATTCTACTCCAGTAGCTATTTTACGAAGTACTGCAGATACGGTACATATCAAGTTCAGCCGATGTCTAATGGATTCCAACATTACATCACAATTTAACACAATCGTGTGATCCTACTACAGAACAACTAAACCCAACAGTTTTTGTTAACAGAAGTAACGACGGAAGGTCTCCTGATGGCGATGCCGTTCGAAAACTACGTGCAAGTGTACGACCTGAAGGGAGAGTACCTGCTTGAGGCGCTGGAGTTCTCTATCGGAGTGTTCATGGCGCCTGGAGACTTCTATAGTGGTCGTATGCTGCAGATTGGAGGTGAGTCATGAGCCCGGAGGGCGTGAAATTCTCGCGATTCATTGCGCCCCCCCTTAAGCTCAAAACGCACAGGGCGGGTTTTGAATTTCTGATCTTTCCGAAACTGTCGACTGTCTATTACTGCTTCATATGTCACTCAGGATAAGTAAGCTGAAGTGGCAATGGGCGGGGCATATTTGTCGAAGAGCCGATGGCCGATGGGGCAGACGAGTTCTGGAGTGGAGACCGCGGACGACTCGCCCTGTTGGACGACCTTCCACCAGGTGGACCGACGACCTAAAGAGGGTGGCGGGAAGCGGGTGGATGCGGAGAGCTGAGGACCGGGTGTGGTGGCGCGAATTGGGGAAGGCCTATGTCCAGCAGTGGACGACTGTGGGCTGATGATGATGATGATGATGATGATGTCACACACGCCGCCTCCGCTCCGCTATCACGCGCGGTTTTTTGGTGCGACGCCCTACGGACCTCGTTCGCTGTACCGAAAAACCACCTCCGCCACGCAACGACGCTGCGCCGCGCTCTGTGCGTTTCAAGCTTTAACGGCAGAGTGGGTGAAGCCGGCGTGTTCTTAGTGGGTAGGTATGCTCCTCCTGACACCGATACTCGGACGACGGGGTGGCCTTCCCTGGGTTGGGGGTATGCGTAAAGAATTTTCACACCGTCAGAAAAAAGGTGAGTCATACGACAATTCGAATTCATAAGTAGGTAGAGACTTTGGTACTTGATCGCTTTCAGTCGTTGGGAATACCGCCAAAAGTCGTTGGCTGTTGGCGGAGCACATTGCTCGAAGAACCGATGGCCGTTGAGGCAGATAGTGTCTTGAGTGGCGATCACGCACCGTAAAATTCCGCGTGGGAAGGCCCCCCAACATGGTAGACTGCAGACGATCTCGTCAAGATCGCGGGAAGCTTTTGGATGAGGGCGGCGCAAGACCGTCAATGTGGAGATCCGCGGGGGAGGCCCTTGTTCAGCAGTGGACGTCTTTCGGTTCGACTAATATTATAATGATGTTCTTCTTGGCTTCGCTTTCTTCCGTCTCCTTTCTACCTTCCGTACCACTAATTTTAATTTTTTGATTTGTCCTAATATTCGTCGTTTCGTAAAAGGCGTCCAAACATTTTTCTTCTTCTATTTTCAATGGCTTCGAATGTTGTCAAAGAAAGGAGTTCCCTCTTAAACAATTTCAGAGCCAGGAACCCCTCGGCGGGCGCTTTCCGCTACATACGGTTTTTCGCATATTATCTGTCGGATAACAAGGGTAGCGCTGCGAAATCGTTGGCAATGAATGTCTTAAGACAGTACTAAATGTACCTAATAAACACTTATTCCCTTATTCATAAAACTTAACAAACCTCTGTTAACTAAAAGAGTCCCTATATTGTACGGCCATGATAATGCCCGGCCCAGTAATCCGCGTCCAATGTACTTATACATGGATTACTAGGCCGTGCATTATTTGGCCGAGCATTATCGCTCTGAGCAAACTTGGTCCGGGGCAATATTTGGAAGCCACATTTATTCGGGCCGATAATGCGCGGCCCAGCAATCCACGTCCAAAAAAGTGGACGCCAATTACTGGGCTGTACATTCCTGGGCCGCGCAATATCATTCCGAAAAAATTTGGTCCGGGGCAAGAATTGGAAGCCAGTTTTGTTCGGACCGACAATGCCCGACCCTGTAATCCGCGTCCATCCACAGACAATATAAACTTAAATGGGTAGTTAGAAACTAAGCGAGACAACGGAGCCCCGGGGTCTCCTATTTCTTGGCAGTTTGCTCTTCGGGCATCTGAAGCTACCTAACGAACCTAACGTACCTACTTTTTGACTTAGTTTAGATTCATCCTAGTAACTATTTGTTATCTGTGGAAAGTGGACGCCAATTACTGGGCCGGACATTACTGGCCGTGCAATATAGGTCTGAGCAATCTTGGTCCGGGGCAGCAATCGGAAGCCAGTTTTTCTCGGGCCGATAATGCTCGGCCCGAGAATCCGCGTCCAAGGCAGTGGACGCCGATTACTGGACCGGACATTACTGTGCCGTGCATTATAGGTTCGAGCAATCTTGGTCCGGGGCGACAATCGGAAGCCACTTTTGTTCGGGTTGATAATGCTCGGCCCGAGAATCGGCGTCCAAAAAAGTGGATGCGCATTCTCGGGCCGGACACTATTTGGTCGTGCATTCCTGGCTCCCAACTAAAATTTGTTTTGTCCCTTTCTCACAAACATAAATGTCAAAGTGACAGATAAGGACAAACCAACTTTAGCGGCTTGTTAGACTAATATAGATTCCCAACCAGATCCTCCCCCAAGCAAAATTCTCAGACAGACAAATCTCGTGCGTAATATGTCAAGGAAAAACTCGATGTTGGCAAATCCACCTTGCTAGAAGCAAGGAGTAGAAGCCATAATATAAAAAAATAATAATAATATAGGCTTGATGGACGTTTATGAATACGGGGTTTAATATTCCCCAGGCATGCGCAACGTGTACAACGCGTCAGCGCCGGCCGGGTCCCGGGTCCAGTCGGCGACGGTGCGCTGCGTCCACTGCTCCGTGCCGCGCTACGCCCCGCTCGACCCGGGCGCCACCTACCGCGTCGTCACGCAGAACTACATCGGGGACGGCGGCGGCGGATACACGGTACTGTCTACTGTTGTATGTGACGTGTAGTCTGCCAGTTATTTCTAACGAACACCTTGAACGGCCGCCTGAGGTGGTTTTCACCGACTTCAAATAAAGAAGCAGGTTCTCAGCTCAGTTCGTCTGCATGTTTGCTTGTTCCTTTTTTATGTATGTATGTTCCCCGATAACTCGACCACGTTGGCCGATTTTGATAATTCTTTTTGTTTCAAAGCAGTTAACCCGACGTTGGTCTCATATAAATTCGGTGAAGGTCTAATGATGGGATCTAGGAGGAATCGAGGGAACTCCTCGAATTTGATAGGCACGCATATGCCGATTTCGGTATTTTCTGTAGGTAACCAAGCATTGGCTCACGGAAACCACAAATTGTGGCATAGCAAGTACAAAATTGGAGTCGATTTTTTTTGGTATAAATTATTATATACCTGCTGGAAAGCGATGATAAGGCCTAAGATGTTTCTCACTGGTTCAATAATAGCCTATTCACTCTTAACTTGAAGAGACCCAGATTGTATGTATCAGGAAATATAGACGACAGCAGCAAATTCCAGTCCTTAGCCGTTCGGAAAGAAGAAGAAAATCGTCGTTAAAAAGTGGTCGTTGGAAATGAAGCTCACTAGCGGCCACCTACGGCGTCTGTTTAGGGATGGTTCGCAAGTCGCAGCAAAACCGCCATTTTCGAACCGCTGGGGTTAAAAAAAATATTGACTAAGTACTAATATGATTAGACTAGATTCATGACTCATTCTTTCGCCATACAGGCAAGCCGTCTCTGGAATTCACTCCCTCTCAAGATCAGACAAGCCCCAAGCAAGTTTGCTTTCAAGCGAATGCATGCTACGTAAGCATATGCTTAAACAAGAATTCGACTAGAATCCATCCCTATAATTATAGTATGTATTTAATATGAAGTAGTTTATCTATTCTTGTATGTAGGTATGTAACTTATATAAATATCTTGTATTTATGTATGTTTATTTACAGTGTTTATATTGGTTATGTCTTCGAATTTTCTTAGTAGATATTATCAAACTTTTTTTCTTTGCACCTTTCATAAATCTCTGTTTAGCCGAATGGTTGCCTGGTAGAGAATGCCATTTGGCATTAAGCCCGCCATTTGTACAATTACATTTTGTGCAATAAAGTTTAAATAAATAAATAATATGTTTGCAGATGTTGTCTGAGAACCGCGAAAACGTGGAGAACCTTCCGCTGGACTACGTGATGCTGCAGCAGTACCTGCGGCAGCAGGGCGCCGTCATGCAGGACCTGGACGGCCGCATCCAGATCGTCTTTTAGACTACGCGCTCCGAGTCTTGCTGACCAACGTTGAAACGAGCCAAGTCATTATTTAAGTGTGAAGACCAAATTTTTGGATCATCGTTAAGGATTTTTTTTTAAATTGCAAGCGTCCATAGGCGACGGTAACCACTTACCATCAGGTGGGCTGTCAGCTTGTTTGCCACCGACGTGGTATAAAAAAAGGCATTTTTTTATGTCACATCGGAAACAACAGTCGAAATAAATGCCTTAACGATGGTCCACAAATTGCGTCATCAATACAGCAACTATTATTACAGACAATAGTGACATTGATATTGAATACTGTTGCATCGATGCAATTGTTTCAAAACCAGTGTCGCTAACTCATTAGACGCGAGGATGCTTTAAGATGTCGCATGATCTCGCGAATTTAAGTCAAGAGATACTTTAATTACGCTGTCAAAGTACTGTGGCTTTCAAATAAAATTAATTAACCCTTTAACCGCCGATCTTCTAAAAGTTAATCGCAATTTTCAACTCTGTCATACATATACTTAGGTGTCATTTCCACTGTCACTTTGTCTGATATATCAGACTATGGCGGTTAAAGAAAGGGTGTGGCCTGTAATAGGAGCAAAAAAGTAAACGGTACACTATTGAGCTCTCCAACAATTATTTCCAAATGATTTTATTTATATTATTATTTTATTTTAGACAGGCAGATAAAAAAAGGTTCTATTTTGGATTTTTTTTTCGCAAATGTACCTTATATGTATTTTTTTACTCTACTGGAGTGATATTAACAACAATTTATTAAAAAAACACTAAAAATTTATATTTTTTTTTATTTTATAAAATCCAATAATATTCTTTGAAACCAAAAATGCGATTATGAGCCATAACTTGAAGCAACAGCAAAATCGGCATTGACTGCCGCGCTATAATCTCTGGGTGCCAAGATCCATTACTTGGAGGTCTTAACTTTAGATAAAAAATTCTCCCAATTGAAAAAACTAATTTTGTTTTTGGACACAAGAGGTTACTGCAGAAGCTCTAAGGAAGCGTCCTTTAAATTTATTGCTCCTATTACAGGCCACACCCTGTATTAATTTTTAATAATTCTCATAGATATAATTATAAAGTTAACGACAATGTAAAATGACAAACGCATTATTCACTACGTATGTGATTGAATTTGCTTGTTTCAATGTTTTTACCAGACAGCTAGAAAGATTCCCTATCTACTATGACATACTACTGGTGGGAACCTATAATTGTCTCTCTGTGACCTATATTCATAACTATTGCTGTTATATTCATAACTAACTTATAGCTGTTGGTCCTCCGAAAAATAAATAAATAAATACATTTAATTATTTATGTACTTATTACAGAAAAACACTCAATCAAACAAAATGTGTTTTATTTGTTCCACCGTCATTAATACGCAATAATATAATTAAATACAAAACTTTATTTACAACTTTTCAGCACTGCCACAATAAAGTTGGTATATTTGCTATTTTTATAAAACATTTTATATACATAGCTTTAATCTAATATTTTTTACAAAGTAAACAAGCCATAATACATAATAATCCTAAATTAGTCTATGTCACAGACAGAGTAGTCATAATTCATATTCCATTTAAATATAAATAAACACTATGCCTGCAAAATATTTGATTATTGCAGTCAGCCGAATATGCCCTGTATTTCAAATATTCATCAATGTCGAAATATTTATACTAAGGTATTTTATTTTAACTCTAAATTAAGTCAATAGGTACTAAAATATTTGTCAATGAAAGATGAAGTATCAAGAATGATACTATTCAAGTGACTGAAGTCGAAATCAACATAAGGTTAATTTGGTACTTTGTCAAACTGAGTCACACAGTCTTAATTGACATAAATTTGATTTTTATTCATGCCATTTCACATATAACATTTCTGCACTGGCACAATAAAGTTAGTATAATATATGCCATTTTTATAAAACATTTATAAATAATAAGTAATTTACTTGAAGTCGGCGAGAAAGTAACGACAAAGAGTAGGTAAACGGCTCACATCACAACTCTAAAGCAAGTTCTATAAGCGGACTTCAACTATCTAGTATATTTATAAGTAAATCCCTATAAGGCGAGGCGCGGCGATTTAATAGATATTTCATACAAACAGTCTTAAAACAAATTACTTCGCTAGCAGTACTTGCATGGATAGCGTCGCCGCTGAAAATCTTACAACAATATCTAACTTGCGCTGTAACGTTTTGAACAATAGCCGTTATAAGATTATTATGAGCACCTCGTTCGCTTAGACAAAGAGTGATGCTGATTATGTACAGTTAAAAGCAAAAGTTTTGCACCTTCTTCCTTATGATAGGGTGAAAAACTGTTAATTTATTTGCTGTCCACTGTACAAGGCTAGCGGAATAAATGTCACACGAATTGCCTTGCGTCTGAATGTTGAAAATGATATGATCAAATTCTTCAGTCATGTACCAGGCTCGTAGAAACAACTAAGCGTTAACACGCAGGCAGCTGCTTTTGCGACACTTTGATACCTAAGGAGCAGGTGCGGGTTAAGCGATCAAACTCTTCAGTTATGTACCAGGCTTTCAGAAACAACTAAGCGTTAACACGCAGGCAGCTGTCCTTGCGACACTTTGATACCTAAGGAGCAGGTGCGGGTTAAGTGATCAAACTCTTCAGTTATGTACCAGGCTTTCAGAAACAACTAAGCGTTAACACGCAGGCAGCTGTCCTTGCGACACTTTGATACCTAAGGAGCAGGTGCGGGTTAAGTGATCAAATTCTTCAGTCATGTACCAGGCTCGCAGAGTCGCGTAGCCGTTAACACGCTGGCAGCTGCACCTGCGGCACCTTGATGATCGGCAGGTGCTGCTTGAAGACGGGTATGTAAGTGAACAAATTCTTCAGTCATGTACCAGGCTCGCAGAGTCGCGTAGCCGTTAACACGCTGGCAGCTGCACCTGCGGCACCTTGATGATCGGCAGGTGCTGCTTGAAGACGGGTATGTAAGTGAACAAATTCTTCAGTCATGTACCAGGCTCGCAGAGTCGCGTAGCCGTTAACACGCTGGCAGCTGCACCTGCGGCACCTTGATGATCGGCAGGTGCTGCTTGAAGACGGGTATGTAAGTGAACAAATTCTTCAGTCATGTACCAGGCTCGCAGAGTCGCGTAGCCGTTAACACGCTGGCAGCTGCACCTGCGGCACCGTGATGATCGGCAGGTGCTGCTTGAAGGCGGGTATGTAATTGAACAAATTCTTCAGTCATGTACCAGGCTCGCAGAGTCGCGTAGGCGTTAACACGCAGGCAGCTGCACCTGCGGCACCGTGATGATCGGCAGGTGCTGCTTGAAGGCGGGTATGTCGGGCACGAAGTCGGCGACATTCTCGGCGCTGTCGCCGGGCTCGGCCGCCGTGAGGTAGGTCAGGTTGTAGGAGCGCGGCTGCTCCGCGTCCGTCGCGTTGCCGTCCTTGGCCGACTTGTGGCCGACGATCTACAAAAACAAACATACCCGTAATATGTACTAATATTAGAATTGCGAAGGTGAAGAATTAAAAAAATTGGGGCATTTTAATATTTCCTCGGAATATGGACTTTTTGGCCTCATTCGACTCGGAATCAATAACACAGAAGAAGAAAAATAAAGGCACGTTAAGCCGTTGATCCCGGTTGCTGTCTATGATAGCAGTCGTTAAGCTAAGTTAGAGGCCTCCGGGCGGCTTGAGAACCTCTAACAGTCAAGTTGCCCACTCACTTGACAAGCCTAATCCCAATATGGTCTAGTTTCCCCCTCGGGTTGGAAGGTCAGATGGCAGTCGCTTCCGTAAAAACTAGTGCCTACGCCAATTCTTGGGATTAGGTAGCGGACCCCAGGCATCCTTCAAGATGCAGGTGTACTGGGAATAACGCTAGGAGGATAATGATAAGTATTCTTCAGATTACCTGTTACAACCTCTAAAATTGTTTCCCTTGAATAATTTGCGAGATTTAAATAAATATAAAAAGACAATCTTACACAAATAGAACGAAAAAAATTAAACCTCGATATGTTCTGTATACGAGTACGAGAACGTCATGGCGAGAGAGCGGGATTTAATCAATCTTTTCGAATATTTTTTTGTTTTGAATGTCAAAAGATACGCCGGGTACTTAAAATAACTAACGAGCCCGATCAGTTACATAACCGCAAGTTCTTAACCAGTTAAGATCATATTTTTTGTGAAAGACAAATCTAGACACGCGGCAACGTGCCCAGCCAAGTTCACCCCAGGAACTGGCGGACAGCAGCCGTGTGTTATATTACACGTACCGTTTGGAGCCACTTTTGACCCCCAATGACTCCAAATCTATCTAACATAAAAAATGAAATTTGGTACATGTATTAAGGTCCTTTAGAACAACTAGAACCCCAAATTTCATAAATATAGGTTTAATAATTATTGATATATTAAATTCCAAACAACGGCATTTTTTCCGCTGAATCAAAAACCTAACCCACTTCCAGGTGACCTAGAAAGCTGAAATTTGGCATGCAACTTGGTAATTGTCTGTGTACACCAGAAAAAACCAGAAAACCACTGTTTTCACAAAAAAAAAATTTCCAAATCCGTTAATATATTACGGAGTTCTGAGGTAACTAGCATAAATAATAATAATAAAACTAATAAAAACACCATAAATAATAATAATAATAAAACGAATAAAAAAAATACTATTTTTTATTAGTTTTATTTATTCTTTTTCACATGTTAGGTTTTTTACAATAAATTTATCAAATGTAAAATATAAAAATATACATACAAAATATAAAAGCATTATAAAAAACCTAACCTAGAGTGCCGCCGGCAGCGAGGCGGGGCCTAAGCTACCGGTGGTTAGGGCGACAGAGAGAGGAACCTCCTGACTATCCGCGCCGTGTCCAAGAGTACCGCCTTCTGCATCTGACCCTTGACCCAGCCATCTAGCGAGAGTCTCTTAAGATGTTGGTCGAGACTCTTCGCAATTAGACCGTTCGCAGAGACGACTATCGGGACAATGATCGTCGAATCAACATCCCACATAGCGGTTACCTCGTGTGCCAGGTACTTACTAACCTTGTCCTTCTCGGCCTTCACGAGGTTCTCATCATGGGGGATGGTGATGTCGACGAGCACTGCCTGGCGCTTCAATCGATCTGTCAGCATGATATCAGGTTTGTTGGCTATAATAGTCCTGTCCGTGATGACAGATCGATCCCAATAGAGCGTGGCACGACCATTTTCGAGAACTGGCGCAGGTGTGTACTTATAGTACGGCACTTCGAAGTCCACAAGACCGTACAGAAGAGCAAGCTGCTGGTGAATAATCTTGGCTACCAAGTTATGTCTGTGCAAGTACTCGCCGTTAGCAAGATGACCACAACCGGAAATGATATGCCTGAGCGACTCTCCGGGACGGCGGCATGCCCGACAAATGTCGACCGTACCGTCCTTCAGGATATATTTCCGGTAGTTGTTCGTCATGATAACTTCGTCCGCAATTGCACAGACAAAACCTTCGGTTTCCGCAAAGAGATCCCCGAAACGTAACCAGTTCACCGACGCGAGCAGGTCTACGTCGGGCCCCGTAAGAGCCTTGTAGAACCGCCCATGTAGCTCCTTACTCTTCCATACCGCCCTGCGGTCCTCGGTGCTTAGTACTTTAAGTCTGCGCCAGTTCTCGTTTGCCATGGAGAGCGGGGTGAAAGATGCGTCTACTGCCACTACGTCACGATGCATCCCACACTCACTGTTTAGGAAGTAATCCCAGAGACTGCACACTTCGCGGTTGTTGGCATTTAAGAAGCCGCGACCTCCAAACTTCCGCGGGATGTACAGTCTCATAACAGAAGATCGTGGGTGTAACATACGGTGCGCAGTGAGCAGTACACGCACCAGTGGCGGTACGGCCTTAAAAGCCCAAAAGCCAGGCTTGCGTTACTAAAATTAGCAAAAACCAAATATATGTACGACTAATTCTTTTTTCCATTTCAAACTAACTTAAAATCCGCGCGACGGCGCCTGATCTGTATATTCTATTCTATTCATCTTGGTCGGGGTAGTAGTACAAAATTCGACGTAGCAAGTAAGTGGCGCTACTGCCGCGCGAAACGAGCGGTCTTAAGACGATAGAGTTGAGACACGGGCTAGTCATCTCGCTCGCACACGAGGGCTTGCAAGCGGGCTTTAATGCTGATATCTTTTCTCTCTTTCTTATCTATGAAAACTGCTACAAAACGAGAGATACGTATCTATAGCTAGATTTAGCAAATAGTTTGTGACTAGAAGCCCGGCTTTCGACGTGAAGTTATCAACAGATGTTAGTCAAATGCGAATTTAGCGCGTGCGCGTTCATGACTGGATGGATTGTGATGCTAACTTCATTGATTACAATTATTGAAGATTTACTAGTATGGTAATATGGCAAGGTATCAAGGTAGGAGATAAATTTAATGATATTGTGTGTGAAAAAAAATACATAAATGTATCCCTCGGCTTGCCCTTCTCTGCAACCCTAGGCACGCCACTGACACGCACTCTTCGATCCAGGAAATCGAGCTCAGTCTGAGTCCACCTTAATATGCCAAAGGAGTATGTGAGCAAGGGCATCACCCAGGCGTTGAAGGCACGCACCCTATTGCCGCCCGACAAAAAACTGTTGAGTACTTTTGTCAGGCGACAGAAGAAGCGCTCCTTCACCGCCCGCTTGATGACTCCACCCTCGATACCCAAAGACTGTGACCACACCATACCAAGATATTTATAGGTTTCTGCTTCGGAGAGTGATCTGAGATCCATTGTCTCAGAAATTTGTAAATTTGTGGATTTTACTACTTTCCCCCGCTGTACATGCATGGCCGCACACTTATCGACACCAAATTCCATTTTGATGGCACTACTGAAGGCCTCTGTGGTTTTCAGTAGCTCCAACAGGTCATGTTTATTTGGTGCAAATAGTTTGAGGTCGTCCATGTAGAGCAGATGAGAAATGACCTCACCCTCTCTCCGTAGCTGGCAACCTAGTCCTGAATCCTTCAGCAGGGTACTGAGCGGATTCAGCGCTAGGCAAAACCACAAGGGACTCAGACTATCACCCTGAAAAATACTTCGCTCAATCCTGATGGAATCCTGCGGGCCAGAGGGGCCCTCTCCTCCCCCGGGTTGACGAAGGACTGTGGTCCACTGCCCCATGCAAGCCACTAAGAAGGATCTCAGAACTGCATCAACTTTATACAGTTCTAAGATCCTCCTCAGCCATGAATGAGGCACCGAATCATAGGCCTTCTTATAGTCAATCCAGGCGGTCGAGAGGGTCCCTCTGTTTCGCCGGACTCGTTGGCAAATGGTCATGTCTATGAGGAGGAGCTCTTTAGTACCACGTGACCCAACCCTACATCCATTTTGAGCGGGGGCCAAAATGTTGTTCGCAACAATGTGCGTGTTAATTTTTGCTCTCAAAATGGATGTAAGGAGCTTGTATAGCGTCGGCAAGCACGTGATGGGTCTGTAGTTCTTCGATTCCGTGGTACTACTGGACTTGTAGAGCAAGGAGGTGACACCAGTTGTTAAGGAAGGCGGTAGGGAACCGAGCTCGAGTGCTTGCTGGAACTGTGCTGCCAAACGCGCGTGCGAGCACCGAAACCACTTTAACCAGAAGTTGTGCAATCCATCCGGACCCGGACTTTTCCAGTTCGGAGCCGTACGGATGGCACAACGTACGTCTGCGGGGCTGATGGTTACAGACCCCATGGGTTCGATGGACTCACACTCACGCTCGACAACACCCATCCAGGCGCCCTCATTGTGTTCGACAGGCACCGACCAAATACTACGCCAAAAGTTAACCATGGCAGTAGCATCCGGTCGCTGTCCATCAGACACACGATGGTCGGTTCCATCCCACTTCCGGTATACCTTCCTTTGATCGCTTTGGAAAAGGCGATTCTGCTGGTATCGGTCCAGACGCTCTCTGTAGCGACGAATACGGCTTGCCCATGCATAAACTTTCTGCTTCAGAAAGTCAATGCGTTCCGTGACACAGGTCATGTAGTCACGGGGCCTGATACCAGTCCCCGCGAAGGCCTGGTTCACGAAGCGCATGACTCGGGGGCGGCTATTGCCCCCTCTGAAGCAGATCAGCTTTGCAATGAGAGTCCCATACGTATCGACACGCCGCTCAATTCGCACTTGCCAGGTAGGGACACTCCCGGCGGTCCTAGGTGCCCGGTCAGCGTCCGGAAACTTGACGCGAGCAACAGGCGTAGTTACCACGAGGTGTAGTTTCTGGAGTGTATCTTCAATAACTACATATAGTTGTATCGTAATTGCTTGGGTATATAAGGATTGTGATATTATTGTTGTGAGCGGTGCGATGCATTCGCGTCACGCATAAACCTTAAATAGGTTTCTGTGCGCGTCTATAAGTTTGTATTGAAATGTGTAATTTTTTTTGTTATATAAATAAATAAAAAAAAAAAAAAAACACGGCACGCCGCGATGGCCCCGCAGTACATAATTGAGTGCGTGTCAATCAAATCTTCGCTAGCCCCTAAATACGGGACTAGGAGATCGTTCAGGGCTCCCATTAACGCTAGATTGCGTCTATTCACGGGCAAGCGTGGTAGTCGCGGCCTAGAATTGGGTGTGGAGCGATACTGCGTAATCGCCTCTTCCAAAGCCCTCCTCAATTGCTCATAGGCTTGGCTACTTACACTCTGATTCGCACAGCCTTCGTCGGCACTGGGATCGGCCCCCGGTGCCGTATCGAGTGCGGGCACCGGAGCCGGCAACGTGGCGGATGGGTTCCGCGCCGAAGCGGAGGCTGCGCGAGCAGAGAGTGCCTCCAGACGGAGCCGATCAAGTGTCGCGTCATCCAACCGCTTGAGCCGTTGGATTATATTATTATTATTATTTATGCTAGTTACCTCAGAACTCCGTCATTTATTAATCGATTTGGAAACTTATTTTTTCATTTCATTTATATCAGGTAAGAATCTGATCATAGGGTTCTGGAGAAATCGAGGGAACTCTTCAAATATTTGAGGTGCACCTAAAGCGATTTGGGTATTTTGTATAGTAACTCGTGCATTCGCTCTTGGAAAGCACCATTTGATGAAGTTTGACAATAAGTAATGATATCCCATCAATTGAACCTTAACTTGGCAGTTTTCTATGCAGTATGATAGAATAACATAAAAGCTGTTGGATATTTAAGAAAACTGCCAATTAAAGCTCAAAATGCCGCAGCCGCAGTAAATTAGTTATACTGTAAACAATGTAGTCCGGACTTGGCACCATTTCAGAGAATCTACGGAACTTGGCACCCATTTAGATCTCAATTCTTTTGTCGGTGAAGACGACAACCACGCATCACATTTTGAACTTGGTTGCCATTTTCACATTTATGTTTTTGATGGGATTTTTATTTCTTGTAGGAACTCGGATGCAATCACAATCACTAAACACTATTGACTATGTGCGAAGTAGGTGGTGGGGGTAAGCTAGGCGATCGCAGCGCACACCATGGCAGAAATGTGTACTTACCGGGGACATCTGTCAAATTTACTTTCATGATATCTATTGGTTTCTCAACGGTTTCCTACGATTCGTTTCGTTTGTATTTATTTATTTTCTTATTTATTTCAGTAAAATTTCCAGTAAGGGGTCTTTCTCGTGTACTAAAATAAATAAAATATTCATGTGTCACCACTTGACATCTCTGAGTTTGACATTGTCTCGGGACCCCCGACGTTTGACGTTTCAGACGTGCACATAGCCAATAAGGTAGGTTAGGTTTGTTCATAGAAATATTTCAATGGGTTTGTTAGGTGGATTCAGATGCCCCAAAAGGCAAAATGCCCAGAAGTATAAATAATTTCGACGGAGCCCCGCACCCGACGGTGCGACAATTACGAAACAAAATGGTAGAGACTGGCTTAGTACAAGAAACAAAAATTCTTCGCTCGCAACTGGTTTTGCACGAGTACAAAAAAGTATTCGAACGCAACTGGTTACGAAGCTGCGGTTACGTACAGTCACCGGCATTAATATCTGCCCAAACAAAGGCTGCGAAAATATCTGACACGTCCTAACGGCCCTAGAAATAGAGCCGTGTCAGATATTTATGGCCGAAGCGCATTATGTCGATGTAGCCTACTCACCTGCACAGAGAGCTTCCTGAACTTGGACTTGTTCCCCGTGGAGAAGTGGTCCTCCACCCAGCTCCTGAGGTCCGACAGCTTGATCTTCTCGATGGCCTCCGCCTGCACAACACACACGATTATTGAACGAGCGAAGCGTCCCCGTTTTCATAAATAGTTATTTGTTCAACAATAGAGCAAAGTTGACTTTTGCTGCGAGTGTTGAATTTGAGTCCCGAGCAAGCGGAAGATTCAATTATAGAATCTTGAGCGTAGCGAGGGACTCAAAAGACATGAGAAGCAAATATCTTTGCTCTCGTGTGATACATAAAACTTTTCACCTCAGCGGCGAAACGCAAAGAAATAGTGATAGAGATAATGAAGTTTAAGTGTTCCAAGTTTGTATTACACCCCGCAGTATGAAAAGATGACCTGCGACTAACCTACGATATGAAAAATTAAAAAGTAAGTTTTTTTTCACGCTCGCAGCAAAATTGCATTTTGGTCACTGGTTTCAAGCAGGAAAAGTCGTTTACACGCTCGCACCTAAATTGTATTTTGCTCACTGGTTTCAACAAGCAGCAAAACCGCCATGTTCGAGGTGCTGAGGTGAAAAAGCATATTTTTCCGTTGGGAAAAATAAGGTAACGGTGGGTACACCCTACGGACGTGGTTTGGCCCCCTTTGTTAAGTGGGTGGGCAACTAGACTGTTGGAAGTTCTCAAGCCGCCCGAAGGACATTATATTATAAGAGGGTTAAGATAAATTTAAAATTAACCAAAATTGTCTTACCTCCATGAAAAGCCTTTGGAATTGGTATTCCCCGCTCACAATCTCTCTCCAATTTCTTTCAACCTGAAATAAAACCGAACTTTTATTGGAGACTGTCGTCGCTGGATTTAAACGAGCTTACGCTTCGAGTTTCTTTTTAGCTTCTGTAATTACGCTCCTCAATTTACATAGGCAATACTCCGAGCGAGTTCCCAGCAATGAAAAGAGTAATCAAACAGCATACTGATCAGGGGGTCTACCCCGAAATTCGAAATACGAACTTCGTATGGTGACTGTGCCGTCCCTTTCACTCTCCTGACATACACTATATGAGTGAAAGGGACGGCACCATACGAAGTTCTGGTTTCGAATTCGGAAAGACCACTAGATTATTGCATGAAATTCGGAATGATCTTATCGATTATTAAGTTTCTGTCAAAAATGTTCATTTATTTCATCATCATCATCATGTCAGCCGAAAGACGTCCACTGCTGGACATAGGCCTCCCCCAAAGACTTCCACAATGACCGGTCCTGCGCCACCCGCATCCAGCGGACACCCGCGACCTTCACCAGGTCATCGGTCCACCGTGTGGGGGGCTTGCCCACGCTACGCCTTCCGGTACGTGGTCGCCACTCGAGAACCTTTCCACCCCAACGGCCATCGGTTCTACGTGCTATGTGCCCCGCCCACTGCCACTTAAGTTTAGCAATTCGGAGGGCTATATCGGTCACTTTGGTTCTGCTGCGGATGGCCTCATTCCTGATGCGAAACTCCTAACATAGCTCTCTCGATTGCTCTTTGGGTGACTTTGAGCCTTCTTATGAGGCCCATAGTAAGCGACCACGTTTCAGTACCATATGTCATCACTGGCAATACACACTGGTCAAAGACTTTCGTCTTGAGACACTGCGGAATATTGGACGAAAAGATGTGCCGTAGCTTCCCGAACGCTGCCCAGCCGAGTCGGATTCGACGATTAACCTCTTTCTCGAAGTTGGACCTACCTAACTGGACAGTCTGTCCTAGGTATATGTAATCGTCTACAACTTCGAGCGTAAAGTGTCCGATTGTTAAGGGAGTTGGTGCTACATGGACATTTGACATGATCTTCGTCTTGTCCATGTTCATCCTTAGACCAACTCGCTCGGTTTATTAATTTATACTTATATTGTTTGGGCAACAATGACAATGCTTTTAGGTGACTGTGGTCCATTTTGAAAATAATGATAGCAGTCCCCGCCTGCTATACAGCCTGAAATCGTTTCCAACTTTGTTGGTACAATGTCTGCAATATAGCGACCCCCGATATAGCGGGTGTGAAAATATGATTGCATCGCACCGACCTCCCGGGCGGACCCGGGCGTGTCCTAAAACTACGACCAAGACCTCCGTGGGATGGGCAGCAGCACCCCTGGAGTGCGGTGGAGATACTGCGATCGCCTTCCTTGAAATTGGGGGAGGACTATGTCCAGCAGTGGAGGTCCTTGGGCTTGGGTGGTAGTGGTGGTGGCACTAACTTCCTCCTTGATACAGTCTCCTTGATCAGTAGCACCCCCAGTGCGGTGGATGTACTACGATTGCCAACCCCCAGCCCCCTCCAGCAGTGGAGGTCCTTGGGCTGTGGGCGTCCTTGGGTGGTGGTGGTGGCGGCACTGACCTCCTCCTTGAGCTCGTAGTCGGTGGTGTGCTTGAGCTGCACGAGCGAGGACTTGGTGGCCTGCAGGGTCTTGTCCCCGAGCCGCCGCACGTCGCGCGAGAACTTCTTCAGGAACGCCTCCACGCGGCTGTCCACGTGCGACACGCTGGAACAACATACCACATTCATAGTTTCTATTTGCCTGAATCATGGTAATTACATTGTAGATGACAGATATTTTACAATATTTAACAATACAGCTCAGCCCAATCCACAACTATCTTGGCATGCAAATATTTCTAGGTTAATTACCAGGGCTCGGAACCGGTTAATTTCAAAATCCTGAAATAGCCGAATATTTTTAATAAGTTTATGCTCTTTGTGTAGGACTCAATAATGTATTTGGGTTATTACTTCATATTGTTAGATTGCCTGATTAAGAGGGCGCAGTACGATCGGTGTGGATCGGTTCTCCATACAAACGTATTTATGCTCTCATTTTAAAACGCCATGCTAGAATAACATGAAAATTTGTATACACAATGGGATCCGGCATATCTAGGTCGGATCATAGTTTCTGTTGCTAGAAATTGTAAAAGAAAAAAAATACAGCGGCTTTTTGAGTTTTTTACGGCTTGTATGAAAACCTTAATAATCGCTGTATTTTTTTCTCCATTCTAATTTCAAGCAACAGAAACTATGATCCGACCTAGATATGCCGGATCCCATTGTGTATACAAAGTTTCATGTTATTCTAGCCTGGCGTTTTAAAATGAGAGCATAAATACGTTTGTATGGAGAACCGAACGTACTGCGCAGTCTTAAACATGAATTAGTAGACGAAAGAACGATAAGAACTAAAAAAATACCGGTATTTTTGTATGGACAGAATACCGGTTTCCGAGCCCTGTTAATTACACTCTTAAATCCAAAATAATTATTAAATTTAACATACACATAAGGGGGCGTACATTTCGTGCCGGGTGACGTCACGCCTCCATATAGGATGATTTTAATTAGTGTTATTGGAATCACTTAATCATCATTCATTATTCAATAATTATGTTTACATATACTTTTTACAATTATGCCCCTGTAACAACCGCAGTTTGCCTGTCACATCACAAGTGTTAAAGTACAACACTGAGTATTACTGCAAGTTTTTGTGACTGGTTCATGTGTAATACCAGTTATTTTATTACCAACAATTTAAGAAACCTCGTCGTCATATTGAGTTTACGTTCATATTTAGATTCAACATTCCTATAACTTGTTATAAAACTTGAAAAACTATGAGTTCCTCAACTGCTTATAAATTAAAATTCTAAATAAAAAAAGAAATCCTTTCTAATCTTCGGATGCACTAGGCTGTATTTTAAAAAACAACCATTTAATTTTACGTCACCGGCACGAAAAGGACGACCCCTGCATAACTCATGAAAATGCCAATTAAAATAAAACAAAGTAAATAAATTAAAAACCAATTATTGAATAATGCATGTTCACGAAGTAAGTGGATCAATTTAAGGCTCATTGTTGAGGAGGTCTGCAGGTGAACAATATATTTTTTATATAATGTGCGTAACTTAGTGTCGATTTTCGAATTAGACTTTTGAAGGCCCTAATCCTATCAAAAATTAACTATTGCATCACCGCCTATGGTCCTTGTCTCCTGGCTCGCTCGAAGCGCTTCATTCAACGAGAACAGAATGATTGTGCACGATTTTGTTTTAAAGTCCCTCTTCGTACTGATATTAACCCATTTTTCAACGCCTCGAATCTGTTAAAAATGGCCGCTCAGCAAGAACTAATGTTCGTCTGTTAGCTATTTGACACAATGCATACAAAAACGCCTTCGTATCTGTGTAAGAAACTCACGTGGTGTAGTAGTAATAGCTATTACAGAGAGAGAGCTTCTCATTGTGTTACAGGTTCCGCGACACCGAACGGCTACGTTTAAAAGAAGTTTTAGTTATAGAGCCACAGTGTTGGAACAACATTCCTCCGCCATTCCGCCTATTAAAGAGTAAAGCTAGTTTCAAGAAACAATATCGTGTACATTTTCTAAATGCTCAAAAAAAATACATTTAAATTTCTGTTTCACTATATCAAATTTGTGTTTTGTCCCTGTCTACGACAACGCGACAGACGAGAGCGCTCGGTGCGCGGGCGCGCGGGGTGCGGGAGTCCTCCCACCACTCACGAGCTCAGACGGCGGCGACAACAACGCTCGCGTCAATTTTATATTTGTATACATATTTTTACCTGCATAAACGTAGAAGCTAAATACATAGTTTTCTTTTGCCCTTTATCGCCTGCAACAATTGGCGACCGTGAACAAGACATTAAAAATCATAAATGTACCGCGCACTAACTCATCGACACGGAAGGAAGAATATTCTCGAAGCGCAAACAAAAAAAATAACGGCGAGCAACCCTATATTCTTCCCCCTCAGTAATTATCCGTTCTCCTTAAGATATGTATCAGTCTCCCTCAAACCAACTGATTTGTGCATTAGTGAGAATAGATCAGATGTACAGAAATCGTTAACTTAAATGAGCGGATCTGCTTTACTATGATATCTGTGATGTTTATTGACCATATCCGAGTGTACCTGAACTTGTCGGCCTGCGTGTTGACGGTGACGCTGACGCCCAGCACGCCGAAGGTGTACCGCATCATGCTGAACACGCTGTACCCGAGCTGCTCCTTAGTTCGCAACACGTCGAACACCGGCTCCTCCATCACCATCTACAAATTTTATTCATCATCATTTTATTTATTTATTTATTCTTATTATTTATTTATGCCAAAAATTACACAACAACTGCGAAATTAATGAAAGGAGAACTTTCTTTACTTAAACATTGAAACCAAGCTACAGTTTAAAAATATAAAACGGTCGCTTTTATCCATCCCGACGCCCACTCCCAATGCTGGACATGGTGTGTCATATACACCAACAAAAAGGAATGTACTTAAAACAAATACAAAAATAACAAGTCACAGGCCATCAGCGTTCGTCTTCTCAGCGATTTTCTAAATCGATTTATTTCAAAAATTGTACGAATATATCACAGGAAGAAACATATGTATAGCAATAAATCGATAGGTTATTTCGCAAGATTAAGGATGACTCCCACTAGAGAGTTTCGTGTCCGGGCCGGGCCGAGACGGGGCTGCTTCCAAGCCTCGGCCGTAGCTAGATCAACCGTCAAACGTTTATGTCGACTAATAATTTATACCAAAAATAAACCAAATCCCATTTTGTACTTGCTATGCCACAATTTGTGGTTTCCGTGAGCCAATGCTTGGTTACCTACAGAAAATACTGAATTCGGCATATGCGTGCCTATCAAATTCGAGGAGTTCCCTCGATTCCTCCTAGATCCCATCATCAGACCTTCACCAAATTTATATGGGACAAACTTAAGAGTACCTGCTTTCTAACAAAAAAAGAATTATCAAAATCGGCGGACGTGCTCAAGAGTTATCGGGGAACATACATACATATAGAAAATGGGCCGGGCTAGAGGAACGGCCCACTGTGAATTATCCTTTGGTGTTTGAACTCGCGTCTTAATGAACATTTTAGAGAAAGGACCGCTGTTTAGCAAACGACGTCATAAATCTACATACACATATCAGTGTGAATATATTTCAACAAATAGTTTGTGTCATGTTGTATTAGCATTCTCATAAACAAATCTTAGTCACGAGGATCGAACTTTACTGGAAAAACGTAAAGTTGATATCAATGACGTTTTGCTGTCATCCCCCTTCAAACAACACACGGCTATGTCTGAAACGTGTGAAGAGTCTAAAAGGGATAATATACTAATCACGTACTTTAAAATAATAATCGTATGGCATTTATTTTTCGAACCGTGAGATCTTCGAGAAGTGCCAGTTTTTTTTGCACTTTTTAGAACCACCCAGGGGTCACGTGTAGGGTAATGGATACTCCCTACGGATGTGGTGCAACTTCGACCCCCCTTTGTCAAGTGAGTGGGCAACTTGACTGTTAGAAGCTCTCAAGACGCCCGAAGGCCTCTAACTTGGCTTAACGACTGCTGTCATAGGCAGCAGATATTATGGTTCTTGAGATCTAGCTCGGCGAGTGGTAGCCATGAAAAAGGGCTAAAATATGACGTTTTTTGTATGGGAGCCATCTTAATTATTATTATTATTTTGTTTTTAGTATTTGTTGTTATAGCGCAACAGAAATACACAATCTGTAAAAATTTCAACTGTCTAGCTATTACGGTTCTTGAGATACAGCCTGGTGACAGACGGACGGACGGACGGACAGCGAAGTCTTAGTAATAGGGTCCCGTTTTTACCCTTTGGGTACGAAATCCTAAAAATGTATGGATCATCTAAGGTCTGAAATAGATGATTTTTATTTAATTACCGATTTTTTAATAGTTATTCTGCTATACGGAACGAAGACAAATCCAAAAAAATCAAAGGTCATAAAAGTGGGCCGTTCTCGGATTATAAATGGGGTAACTAACACGACTTTCTTTTTTACATATACAGGTTGATTCTGGGGTCGTGGAACAAGAATCAGTTTTCCGACTTGGTATCTGTTAGCCATTTCAAAGTAATTGTATTTACCCGAAACAAACGCATTTATTTTTTAATTTATTTCGATGACAAACATATTTCACAACTCAAAAAAAAAAATGGTTGCTTTGACGGATAGTATGGAGAGTTGAGAGCGGTCGGGTGATCAAGTTGTATGAAAAAGTATTATTTCCCATTTAAATCACGAAAAAAAGAATTATTTGAGTTTTAAACCTTCATACCAACCGTGATGTTGTCTACTTTTAATTATTGACCATGCACAATCATTCCGGATCACGACCCCAAAATCATCCTGTATATAAGGGTGGTATTCCACTCGTCCAATATCTTTATCCAATCTTTGATCAAATTTCTTTGACAGAGGCCCATTCCACTCATCCAATATCTTTGTCCAAGTTTTTATTTTTTTCATGCGTAGCCATATTGATTTAACTGTCATCGGAATCTTTGATCAAATGTCGGGGTCCCATCCAAGTTTGATGAAATCATCCAATTTTTTTGATCAAAGATATTGGATGAGTTTAATACGTGGTGGTATTCTACTCAACCAATATCTTCGTCCAATTTCTTTGTCAAATCTTTGATCAAATTTCTTTGACGGAGGCCCATTCCACTTATCCAATATCTTTGTCCAAGTTTTATTTTTTTCATGAGTATAGCCATATTGATTTAAATGTCATCAGAATCTTTGATCAAATGTCGGGGTCCCATCCAAGTTGGATGCAATCATCCAATTTCTTTGATCAAATGTAAATTGGACAAAGATATTGGATGAGTGGAATACCTCCCTAAGATAGATATATAAGTAGTCATTATGCAATAGGCCCTTGGTATGCTGTACATACGGACCCGGGTATGTCCTAAAACTACGACCAAGACCACCGGGGAATGGGCAGCAGCATTCCTTAAATGCGGTGGAGATACTGCGATCGCCAACCCGCAAGCCAAGCGTGGCGATTATGGCATTTACCCCCCATGAAATTGGGGGAGGCCTATGTCCAGCAGTGGACGTCCTAGGGCTGATATGGTGGATGCTGTACATACGAGGGTAAAACTGAAAGTTTCGGGAATAGAAGAAAATATGCAGTATAAGTGAGTTTATTTATTTTTATTGTTTTTCAAAATATTCTCCTTTGTATTTCATGCACTTATGCATGCGTTCAAACCAGTCCATAAAGCACTTTTTGAACTCTGAAGTAGGGGTCGACAAAATGGCTATTTTATAGGCCTCCACTGCTTCTTCTGGCGTCTGAAACCGCTGACCACGCAGTTTGTCCTTGATTCTGGGGAATGTAAAAAAGTCGTTGGGACTTAAGTCAGGGCTATATGGAGGGTGGTCCAATATTTCGACTTTTTCACCGTCCAGGTACTCAGTTGTTGTCCGAGCGGTGTGTGGGCTGGCGTTGTCGTGGTGAAGGATGATGCGACGACTAGGGTTTGTTTTTCGGAGTTCAGCAAAGACGTTCGGCAAACAAATAGTGGTGTACCAATCAGCATTGACTGTTCTACGATCCTCAAGAGCCACAGTAGCTACGTGACCAGATTTAGAGATAAACGTAGCCACCATCTTCTTAGCCGTACTGCGAGAACGAACAACTTTTGTGGGTTTGAGCTCGTCTTCGAAGACCCATACTCGGGATTGGTTTTTAGTTTCAGGCTCATAAGCGTATATCCACGACTCGTCACCTGATACTATGCTAAAAACAGCATTTGAGCGTCCCTTGTTAAATCTTTTCAAAGTTTTGCGGCACCAATTGACACGGACTATTTTCTGCTCGTCAGACAATAGGTGAGGTATCCAACGGGAAAATAACTTTTTCACGCCTAATTCTTCTTTTAAAATAATTTGTATTTGACTCATTCCAATACCCAGGTGCTCTTGAATTTCCCGATATGTCACATGTCGGTCTTCATTTATCAGACGACGCACAACATCGACGTTTTCTTGCGTGACTGCCGATTTTGGTCGACCTTCACGCACTTCGTCGGTGAGGGATACACGGCCACGTTGAAATTCTGAATACCACCTGTATATTGTAGTCTTTGAAGGAGCTTTAATATTAAAAGCAGCAACCATCCGCTCTTCACATTGTTTTTGTGTTAGTCCACTTTTAAAGTCATAATAAATCATAGCTCTGAAATTTTCACGGCACAATTCCATTTTAAGCAGTGACTCGACGACTTCAATAAACAATTGAAACCGAACCATACTTTTTTTTTTCTAAGTGGCCAGTGTGTTGAGACAAGGAAACTTCAGAGATTATAAAAAGGTATAATACATGTTAAAAATAAATTAATAAGTATTCGATTCCCGCCACTTTCAGTGCAAGCCTCGTACATACATTAATTCACGCCTATATTCCTATATTTACTGTAAGTGTCCCAAATGTAACAATGCTCCAGCGGCGAGCTTTTGAACTGTTGTTATCGTCCTTTTTTGTGTACAACGACGGTTGCACTATACTAGGGGTGTTAATTAACCCTTTAACGGTGTGAAATATCTACATATACGTTTAATTTTGGACTCGAAATATTTCCATATAGATTGTCTTTTGTCTCGTGTATGGTGGTAAAAATATTGCCTCTGCCTTATAAAGGGTTAACGAAAATGAATTTTTGAATAACTTCGAAATGGTACGAATTGGGATAAGATTACTTTATTTCATCTCAGGAATGTGCCCTCGCAATTAACAGAATTCAATAAAAACATCCTGTATAAGCGTAGTAAGTCTGTGAAGTAGGTGTAAGATTTTTATTTTAAATCGTGTCTGCAAGTACCAAACGACCGTATTTTCCTTCTGGAACCGTGATGACTGGTGACGATGACTCACCATGAGCACTTCGAGCGTGGCGGTGTCCGCCCGGGTGGTGGCCCCGCCCTGGTAGTAGTTGGTGACGATACTGTTGGTGGAACTGGGGTTCAGACTCATCACTCGCACCTTCTTCTCTCCCTTAGGCAATTGGTGTACTTGCAACTGAAACACATCGCGTTGTTTCAACTATAATCAACGAATGTTGATTCGTACAATAAAAAATATTCTTTGTGTCACGTCAGTACGAGTATACATACACACAGCATATAACATTTTATCTGTTTTGTGATAGGAATAAATTAATATCTCAACATTTTCTGGAGTTACTCTACGTAGTTTTTCACTACTCATACTCATACTCATTTATTTGCAATGATTTTACACATTACACGTCAAAATGATACATTTCATCATACTAGGTATTTACATTGACATAAGTACTTAAAGGTCCAAAAACTTTACCCATTAAATATGTCAGTGTCTCTGACAGTTAAAGTTAAATTACAAATTAAGATACAAAATTAAATTACTATTATGATTATTAGATCAGTTAAATGTCACAACAATTCAGATACATTATAATGAGCTCTTTCAACGAGCCACGATTTTAAATTGTCATAAAATGACCGTCCGTTCTGCTCTTTGATGCAATCTGGGATCGCGTTATAATTTTAGGACCTATTACGTAGGCAGTTTTGGTAGACTTGGTCAGTTTGCACCTAGTTGTGATAAGTTTGCCTCTATTATTACTCCGCAAGTTTCGTAAGTTCTCCGATCTTTGGGGAAAGGATTCCATGTTGCTTCTCACGAAGCGCAGCCATGTTTTGGCACGATCTCAGGACATCACTAATGACGTAATGACATGTACTCACATTAGGAAGCTCGTTCTCAGCAAGCCCCTCCCACTGAATGGTGGACAGCACCTTCTCCGATATCCGGATGGCTCGGTCCCATTCTATGTTGCCTTGTATTAGCACCTGTTAAAAGCACAATTTCGATGTGAGTCACATAATACTTCTACTTGTTTTATGTATATAACCAAAAAGTTGAATGGTAGAGAATACCCTGAACTCCCTATGGCATTAAGTTCGCCTTTTTGTGTCTGTTGCTATTTATTATTGTGCAATAAAGTTTAAATCTATACCCATACTAGTCCATACGAATATTATAATAGTACATTACGATACAAGTGCAGAGAACAGAAAATTACTTTACAGTACAAATGGTGCTAGATTACCGCACGAGTGCGGTAATCAGCAAATTACGTGCATGTGTCGAAACTTTTAAGAGCCATATGTACTGTAAAACGTTGTACGATACACGTGCGAGCAGGTAATTCGCAACTCGTGTCGATTTAAAACACTCCCTTCGGTCGTGTTTCAATTTATCACCACTCGTTGCGAATTTCCTGTTTTCTGCACTTGTATCGTAATGTACTATTTAATGGTGGTCCTGCTGTGGAGTATGCTCTACAACAGTGCCACAATGTAATAAAGCTCACAAAGAAACAAGTGGTATAGATATATTTTAAACTAGTCTAGAATTTTATAGTCATTATATAGATATTTTCCTATATATTTATATTCAAAAAAGCTAAAATGGTTCTGGTGTGGAGCATGTCGTATATTTAAGCCTGCGCCTACAATTTAAAAGCAATTACTTCTATAATATAACGAGTTGCACGCGGACGGAGTCGCAGGCAATAGCTAGTACTTAAATAATACTATACTCAAACAAAATGGTGATTCTGGGTAATTATGTTTGACCATCATTACTTTTCTTAGTAACTAAGGACGTAAGGACGAGATTTGAACAGAGATTCATCTGAAATTCTTTGGATTATTTTGTTGGACGGCAGGGATTTACCAGAGCATGCTCATTACCAGGCATGTTCTGTAAATTACGAAGTGAGGGTGTTCGCGCCAATAAGCGCGACGATTCACACTTCATTCATTCGCTCACTCTTTCCGCTCTCAGCGGCGCACACGCCGCGCCACCAGTGTCACATTCAGCCGCCGTCAAGCGCAGACGTCACTAGCTCTCTCTCTAATTTTCTGCATTCGCGTGAGAACGAACATACGAATAGCCGGCCGGCAGTTAACAGTGAAGTTGTGAAGTGACTATCAGCTCAGGACATTAACCACGCGTGTGACTTTCCCGCAGTGTTCAGTGTGTGTGTGTGCGTGAAAGACTCATCAGCTCGACTATACCCAGAAGCCATCAATCAGTTCAGCAGCAGCAGCGTCCTTCAGCTCATCACCCATCAGGGCCAGCCACGGCATCCGCTCCAAATACAGTCCACTAAACCACCAGCTCATCACAAGTAAGTCCATTCATACCTCTCAGCTCGCCCATCGTCATATGTTTACGCAACGTACACATAATTTTGGTCCTTCGAGCCGGATTTGAACCAGCGACCTATGGCCCCGGTCAGGAGTCGATCAGACTACCCAGCTCAACACAGGCCGGTTTACTCAGCTCAACCTTCAGCTCAAGGCGCTAACGCCCCCAACAATATGCCCTGCCCATACTGCAGAGATACCGGGCACAAGCTCATCGCCTGCCCACGGTACAACGACCAACCAATTCAAGGCCGCTGGGACTTTATTCAGGCCCGCAACCGCTGCCGACGCTGCCTTGGCCCTCATTATGAAAATGAGTGCAAGTCCACACGGGCGTGTAAAGAGTGTGGCAACGACAGGCACCACACATCTCTTCATCGCCCCGGTGCCTCGTCGCCTACCCATACGTCCGCTCATCTGTTACCAGCACATTTGAGGGAACAACCCAGACAGCGTCCAGCCCATGAGCACCAACACTCCTCAGCACACGCCTCACAGGCGAACCCCACGTCCCAGAACAACTCACCCCATCACTCTCGCTCGCCCAGTAGGTGTCGTATAGGTAGTCAACTATGACTATCCACAATAACAGAACACGATGAAGAGGATACCGATCAGCTCACACACTCATACCCAAAGCCCACACACTCAGCCCATACACAGACACCACAAGCCCACTCTGCGAGATCAGCTCCAACATCAGAACATGCTTCTTATAATTCCCCACAACGAGAAGAGCACGTCAACACTCAACCCATTTTATTGCCTACCGTCTCGCTAAAAATAGCAGACGTAAATGGCCAGTTTCACACAGCGAGAGCCCTCCTAGATTGTGGTAGTATGTTAACACTTATAACTCAGCGCATGGCTCGAATATTAAATTTACCGCTAAACTCAGCATCACTAAAAATCACAGGAGTGGGAGACCATCATATGCAGGAATCAAAGGCATCAATCACAATAGTATGTCGACCTACACATCATGACACGCCCACGATTACAGCTACAGCGCATATTTTGAAGAATGTCACAGGTTATTTACCATTGCAAAAGGTCCCACACATTGCACGAATGAAAGGCCAAGCTCCGATTCCCTTGGCAGATCAGGAATATAACACACCAGCTCCAATCGATCTCTTATTAGGTTCCGACGTCCTTGGCCAAGTTCTGGACGGGACTAAGGTCTCGTTAGGCCGCGGGAAGCCCATAGCCTTCGGCACGATTTTTGACTTTGCATTGATAGGACCCATTGAGGACTTATATGCAACACCGACGAACCAGTCTAATTCAGCACACATGATCAGCTCACAAACGGAATCTGGCGCATCTACTCATGATATCTGCAAGAGCCTTGAGAGGTTCTGGGAGACAGAAGAACCCCAATCTCACACACAGATCAGCCCATTACACGAGCAGTGCGAGGACATTTTCCGCACTACAACCACTCGAGAACCATCAGGTCGTTATATGGTAACATTACCGTTTCTACCAGAAGCGCCGACCTTAGGCAACACTCATGCTATTGCTCTACGCAGGTTTCTTAACCTCGAAAAGAAGCTACAAGCGAATCCGCCCCTCCACTCTAAATATGTTGACTTCATGAACGACTATATCAAACTAGGACACATGTCACCTTGTCACCCTAGTACCTTTGCGAATAAGCCTCACTTCTATATTCCCCATCTTGGAATCCTCAAATCGGGATCCGATAAACTACGCACCGTATTCGATGGTAGTAGTAGAAGCTCAAATGGCGTCAGTCTCAATGATTGCCTGCACACAGGTCCAGCTCTCCAACAAGATATTGTTGACATTATCATGTCATTCAGGACACACCCCGTAGTTTTCAGCACTGACATCAGAATGATGTTCAGAAACATACTCATCCGCCCAGACCAACGACAGTATCAACTCATTCTCTGGCGGTCGTCACCTGACCAGCCTCTGCTCACTTATGCCCTCAATACGGTCACGTATGGCTTGAGATCAAGCCCGTACCACGCCCTCCGCACTCTGCTCCAATTGGCTGATGACGAAGGTCATCGCCACCCACAAGCTGCTCAGGTCCTACGCCATTCAGTTTTCGTTGACGATATTCTCTGTGGTCATGACTCTGTGGAGTCTGCTCAGGCACTCCAAACAGAGTTGATTGAGTTACTCGCCCTAGGTGGCTTTCAGCTCAGTAAATGGACCTCTAACTCCCCTCAGCTCCTTGAACAGTTCCCAGATGACCAATGTGACATGCCTAAAGACTTTGACATCAGCCCAGAAGCGAATTCAATTAAAGTTTTAGGTATACAGTGGATTCCTCAATCGGATGAGTTCACTTATCGCATCTCTCTCCCCTCATTGACTCAAATCACTAAGCGCTCTATTCTCAGCACAGTAGCTTCTCTTTATGACCCCAACGGATGGGTTACACCGGTCATCTTCCGCGCAAAGCTCCTTCTACAGAAGTTATGGCTTCTGAAATTGGAATGGGACGAACCCACCCCCGATGACGTCCACACAGAGTGGCAGCACATTTCACAGGATCTTCCTCAGCTCTCTAATCTCCGCTTACCTCGGCACTTCTGCAAACACAAGCCCACGTCCACTTACTCGCTTGTCGGGTTCGCAGACGCATCAGAGGCCGGTTTTGGCGCTGTCATTTATCTGCGCGAGCTCGACGCCAACGGACATGTCAATGTACATTTGGTCATTGCCAAGTCAAAGGTCGCGCCTATCAAGAATCGCCTCTCAATTCCTAAGCTGGAACTCTCAGCTGCAGCCCTTTTATCACAGCTCATGACACGAGTGTCAGCTCAACTGTCAGCTCATATTGTTATAGATCAACATACGTGCTGGTCAGACAGCACCATAGTTTTAGCATGGCTCAACACGCCCCCTCACCGACTTCAGACGTTCGAAGCCAACCGAGTGGCTAAAATAATGTCTAGCCCAATCAGCTCAACGTGGAGACATGTTCCCACGAACCTCAACCCTGCAGACTGTGCGAGCAGGGGAATGTCAGCCCAATCTCTTTCAATTCATGACCTCTGGTGGTCTCCCAGCTGGCTCAAAGAACCTCCTCACACCTGGCCCCAGATGCCAACCGCTTTGGGTCATCACGCCTTGCCAGGCCTCAAGCCAAAAAAGGTGGCGGCTCATATAGCAATTCCTGATTTTGATCATGATCTGCTTACTCGCTTCAGCTCTCTTAACAAGCTCGTCGGAGTGACGGCTTGCATAAAGCGCTTCATTTCTAATTGTAAGCGCGGCCCGGATGAACGGTGCTCTGGACCATTAACAGTTAGCGAACGTAGGGATGCTCTGTCGTTCTGGATCCGCTCTGTTCAGCAGAATGAATTTGCGGAGGATATTCATCGTCTCCAAACGAACAAACTTTGCACCAACCGACTCCAGCGTCTCTCGCCATTTATGAAAGACGGTCTCTTGAGGGTCGGTGGTCGTCTCTCTCAGGCGTCGATTAGGTACGACGCTCAGCACCCATTCATTCTGCCCCGCGCTAGTCCACTCGTTGACCTCATTATTGACTATTACCACAAAGTACACTGTCATCCTGGCGCTGACACTCTGCACGCCATTCTGCGCCAGCAATACTGGATATTATCCGCTCGCCGTGCGGTCCGACACCGGGTATTCAAATGCATTAGATGTTTCCGATGCCGCGCTCAACCTGCAGCCCCGCTCATGGCTGACCTGCCAGCAGACAGGGTTAACCCTCAGCCCGTATTTAGCCAAGTCACGACTGATTTTGCCGGCCCATTTCTCGTTAAGTCTAGCACGTTACGGAACGCTAAACTCTTGAAGGCGTACTTTTGCATATTTGTGTGCCTCACAACGAAGGCAGTTCATTTGGAGGCCGTCTCTGCCCTTACCACGGAAGCCTTTCTTGCGGCGTTACAAAGATTTACCTCGCGTCGCGGTACACCGGTCCTAATCAGATCGGATTGCGGCACAAATTATGTAGGCGCTAGAAATCAGCTCAAAGAAGTTCAGAACTTCCTCTCTGCAAATAATGATGCAATCACACACAAGCTTGCCAACCAGCACATAACCTGGCTGCTGAACCCCCCAAAGGGACCCTGGTTCGGTGCTTTACATGAAATTAACGTCAAATCCACGAAACAGTTGCTTTATCGTGTGGTTGGTGAACAGCACCTTACCTTTGAGGAATTTTCCACACTCCTGGCACGAATTGAGGCGGTACTCAACTCTAGGCCTCTCTGTCCACTTTCGTCCGATCCCTCGGATATTGAACCATTAACCGCGGGCCATTTTATCATCGGCCGGCCGCTTACTGCTCTGCCCGAGCCATCCTTTGACGATAGGCCATTATCCGCCCTAAAACGTTTTCAGCTCGTACAAGCTCTTTCTCAGCGCTTTTGGACTCTATGGACCAGATCCTACCTCCATACTCTTCAGACTCGCTCTAAGTGGCTCTCCCCTTCTTCACCCCCTCAAATTGGCGAACTGGTACTCATCAAGGAAGACGACTTACCACCGCTACAGTGGAGACTGGGTCGAATTACCCGCACAATACCCGGACGGGATGGAGTGATTCGAGTTGTGGATCTGGACACTGCCCATGGACATCTCCGCAGACCTGTACTCAAGATAGCCAGGCTACCATTGGATTCAGCTCAAGAAGAGGCTCTACTCCGGGCCCCCCCAGGATGTTCGCGCCAATAAGCGCGACGATTCACACTTCATTCATTCGCTCACTCTTTCCGCTCTCAGCGGCGCACACGCCGCGCCACCAGTGTCACATTCAGCCGCCGTCAAGCGCAGACGTCACTAGCTCTCTCTCTAATTTTCTGCATTCGCGTGAGAACGAACATACGAATAGCCGGCCGGCAGTTAACAGTGAAGTTGTGAAGTGACTATCAGCTCAGGACATTAACCACGCGTGTGACTTTCCCGCAGTGTTCAGTGTGTGTGTGTGCGTGAAAGACTCATCAGCTCGACTATACCCAGAAGCCATCAATCAGTTCAGCAGCAGCAGCGTCCTTCAGCTCATCACCCATCAGGGCCAGCCACGGCATCCGCTCCAAATACAGTCCACTAAACCACCAGCTCATCACAAGTAAGTCCATTCATACCTCTCAGCTCGCCCATCGTCATATGTTTACGCAACGTACACAGAGGGTGTGCGCATTTTACCTATAAAAGGCAATGTACTGTGCACCGAGTAAAGCGGGAAGAGCGATGCTAGAAATCAGCCGAAAGACGTCCACTGCTGGATAATAGTACATTACTACAGAGGCCGGGGCAAAAGGGGTTGCCGGCCGAAGACATATAGACGGCTGAGCGAAGCGAGGCCGGATAGGTCTAAGGCCGGCAACCCCATATTTCCCGCCGAGGTATGTATCGTGCTTTTCTCAAACATGCAATGAAATAAACAACAAAAAAATCAAAGTTTTATTTTTAATACGCATAGTGGCAGAATGTCATGATGCCTGTGCCACAAATTTATGTGGAATGGAAATTAAAAAAGAGGACATTGCAGGCCTAGGCCTGCAAGATTTGTATGAAATTCCATTAACTACCTCTTGTCCTAGCCGCACCTGAAACGTCATACTTCGCAGCCTATTATAAGAAACATAACATCAATATTTCATTGCATGTTTGAGAAAAGGCCTTTCCCAAGGATCTCCACAATGACCGGTCCTGCGCCGCCCTTGTCCAACGGCTTCCCGCGATCGTGACCAGACCGTCGCTCCACCTTGTTGAGGGTCCCACGCTGCGTCTTCCGGTGCGTCGTCGCCACTCAAGAACCTTTCTGCCCCAACGGCCATCGGTTCCACGAGCAATGTGCCCCGCCCACTGCCACTTGAGTTTTGCAACTCGCTGAGCTATTTCGACGACCCTGGTTCTCCTACGAAGGCAATTCCTCGGAAGTTCTAAATTTGAAAGGGGCACATTGAAAACCAGCGCTGGTGGTACAAATATGGGCCGCCAGCAGTAGTTGAATGTGTTCCTTTTGCCGCTTTCTAATTTGTTAACGGTTGTTTTTTTTTGTTTTTTGTTTACAAGGCAAAAAAAAACAAAGTACGCATACACATCCGCTTGTGTTCCGAGTACGCATTTTGTTTTAGTACTTTGTTTAATTATATTACTCAAACGCTATATGTGAGATCCTGTAATTTGCTCTGTTGTAACTAATAATGTTGTTACTTAGTTTTATTGCTGTTGGTTCTCCTATGAATATTTATTCATAATCAAATAAACAAGTAAGAATAAATAAATCACCGAGTACGCTCGCTTGCAACGGTCGCTTTACCAGCCAGGCTGCCGTGCTATCGTATATATAAGTAAAAAATATATATATGAAAATATAGTGACGATTAAAACAAATTCAAGTAAACATAAAGCAATACTCGAAGTACCTGCAAGTAGAGCTTGCCGAGCAGCTGTTGGCTGAAGCTTTTCAGCTCGTCTAGAGTGATGTCGTGCACGAGGGCCGCCTTCTCCCGCGGCGAGATGTACGGCTCCAGCAGGATGTTCATCCGCACGTCTCTATATGGACGAACAAAATGATCAATTATCTCTGACTGTCAATACAACGCATCCTCATATCAAATAAGTTTCTTGAAATGAAACTATACAACGGATTTAATCGCGTGTAGAATATATAAAATAAATAAATATTGAGGGAAAATCTTACACAAATCGACCAAGTCCCAAACTAAACAATGCTTGTTGTTCGCGCCCCACCGCATGCATCACACGGGCCAGCGAGGGGAGCTCCCCACCGTCCGCCGCGAGCGCGGCTCCATTCTATTCGCCTTGGGTCAGCGGACCGCACACACGCGTCCCATACATATTTTACATACAACAAGTTGTAGAACTTTCATTAAAACTATTATATATTTTACATCGTTTGTGATCATTTAAATATAACCTTATGTACGCCCGTACATAAATTTGGCGCCCCCGGGTGGGCATGACTCATCTCCGCAAGCCGAACAAAGAAGCAAATTCTTGATACGCCACGCCACGTCCCGTTTCCGGGCCGCCTACACTTCGGTCTCCGGTCAAGAAACTTCATTTCCAACTGCGCCGGAGAGCATCCATCGCAGCCGCCAGTTACGTGAACAAGATTTGACGGGAGTTATAGAAGAACGAACGACGAATTTTTGCTGCCCGCGTCAAGGTGCAAAGTTCATCGCCGGCCGGACAAGGGAGCCCGGCGCCGCACGCTTCGGACATCAGCATAACAAGGAGAGTGCCGTGAGCTAACCCATCATTTCCTTCTTTTATCCTCCTCTATTTGAGAATATAAAGGCGATAGCACTTCATTTCTAAAGAGACCTTTCATGATGCCGACCAGGCTTCATCTTCACATTCTTGTTCTAGTAATCAACGATGTCACGATGATTTTGGTTTTAAATTGCCATTAATTCAAATTCATAAATTTGATGGCACCTTCTTTAAATGGCTCGAGTTCCGTGATACCTACGAGTCTCTTATTCATAGAAACGCTAAAATACAACCGATACATAAGTTTCATTATCTCTGCTCGTACCTTGAAGGTGAAGCCGCGCGCGTCATTTCAAACTTAGAAGTATCGGCCCATAACTATTCGGAAGCATGGGACCTTCTATGCGAACGTTACAATAATAACCGCCAACTTATCACTAATCATCTTAACTCCCTATTTAGCATTGAACCATTACAGCGTGAATCAGATAAGGCACTGAGGTACCTTAGTGATCACGTGACTAAAAACTTGCGGGCTTTAAAGACGCTGGGCCAGCCCACTGATCAGTGGGACACGATCATTATACATATGGTCACATCAAAGTTAGACCAAGCTACTCGTACAAAATGGGAAGAACATCGTAACCTTTTAGCAGAACTACCCACATTAGATGAATTTAAGAAATTCTTACAATCTCGTGCCGATATTTTGGAGGCTTTATTTAGAGCTAAAAGGGACAAGCCTCTAAGCTCTAAGCCTCAAAATAGATTAGAAACGCCTCAAACCAAATCCTTTGTAATTTCAGCGAATGAAAAAACTCAGCGGCCGTGCGTCGTGTGCCAAGGGAAGCATCGTATTTTCGATTGCAAGGTTTTTAACAGCCTGTCAACTGAAGAAAAGTGGGCCCAGGCTGCGAAGCTGAAGCTGTGCTTCAACTGCTTGCGCCCGGACCACGACACGACCCGTTGCCGACTGGGAGGATGTCGCGTATGTAAGAGGCGTCACAATACAGTCTTACATAAACACAACACAAACACACCCACACCTCCTTCCTCCTATGGCCCATCTGGCGACAATGTTAAAGGTGGTGAGGCTTCCTCCTCTTCGATCGTCATGTCAGCAGTGTCTACTTCTGAAGTCCTGCTGTCCACAGCTTTGATTGATATTGTCAATCCCCATAGCAATAAGGTAGAAACGGTCAGGGCTATTCTAGACAGTGGTAGTCAGTCTTCGATTATGACTGCCGGCTTAAGGGAGCGTCTCCAGCTGACTTCACTTCGTTCCAGTGCCACAAGCATTCTGGGCATAGGTGATACACCCCTTAACATCGTTCCAGAACGCTGCTCTGCCCTTATGAGGTCTAGGCAGAGTACATTCGTTCGCAATCATGAATTTCTTGTGCTTCCTCGTATAACTGAATCGCTTCCTAAGAACTACGTTTATGTAAACCATCTTAACATACCATCATCTATTAAATTAGCAGACCCCACTTTCAACCAACCATCAGAAATTGACGTCCTTTTAGGTGCTGACGTATTCTGGGACCTCATCGGGTCAGAGCAGCGCCCTCTAGGGAATAAGCTTCCTATTTTACATAGCTCCAAGTTTGGCTGGCTAATAGCTGGCCCTGTCTCTGTCAGGGATAAACCCGCGAATGTAATTTCATGTAACTTTGTGACTGGCCAGAATGAACCCGACTAAGAATCACAGCTCACTAAATTTTGGGAATATGAAGACTTTCCCACACATCATAAATCTAAGCCAGTCATAACTGAAAGTGAATCACACTTCGTGGAAAACACGACTCGTTTAGAGAACGGCCAATTTTGTGTTAGATTGCCTCTTATTGACTCCCCAGACTGCTTGGGAGATTCATACTTCCTAGCAAAAAAGCGTTTCCTAGCTTTGGAAAAACGTCTTAGCCAAAAACCCGAACTAAAACAAATGTACTCAGACTTCTTACAAGAATATCGTGACCTTGGGCATCTTTCTGATGCTATCGATGACAAACCTCTGACTTCATACTTTTTGCCCCACCATTCAATCGTGAAGGTCAACAGTGAATCCACCAAGGTCAGGGTCGTCTTTGATGCCTCAATGCGTACGAAATCTGGCTTCTCCATCAACGACCTTCAAATGACAGGACCGAATATACAGAATTCACTGTTCAACATCTTATTAAGATTTCGTTGCTATAGGTTCGTCCTGTCTGGTGATATAGAAAAACAATACAGACAGGTCGTTATGAACGAGTTAGATCGCGATCTACAATTAATTCTGTGGCGTGAGAATGAATCACTCCCTATCAGAACACTCAGACTCAATACGTTAACATATGGCTTTGCGTGTGCGAGTTTTGTGGCCGCAAGATGCTTGTGGCAGTGCGGCGAGGAGTCAGCGGATTCGTCTACTAGGACCATAATACAAAATGACTTCTATTGCGATGACCTGCTTACCGGGGCAGATACGGAAATTGACCTACTTAATATTAAACAATCCGTATCCAAGTCACTTTCGCTAGGCTCATTCAACTTAAGAAAATATCGATCCAATTCTCAATTGTTAATTGATTCAGAAGCAGGCAATGTAAAAAATGACAGCTTAGCGCTAAGCCAATCCCTTCATACATTAGGACTGCTTTGGAATCCCACTCAAGACACTCTTCATTTTAATATTGACGACAATAACAACACCACTGACATCGTGACCAAGCGTTCAATTTTATCTTCAACTTTTAAAATTTTTGACCCCTTAGGCCTTTTGACCTTGTGTACAGTTAAACCGAAAATACTTTTACAAAAGCTCTGGTCTCTAAAACTGGGTTGGGATGAGCAAGTGCCTCACCAAATCCAACGCACCTGGTCACTCTTTATTGACAATATAAAATACCTAAAGTTTCTTACTGTGCCCAGGAATATTTTTAATGACGACTTACCTTCAATTATTGAAATTCACTCCTTTTGTGACGCATCCCAGGCCGCGTATGGTGCATGCGTATACATAAAATACACTTCGCTGTCAGGTAAACAATCTGTTAACCTTCTGTGTGCGAAGTCCCGGGTGTCACCTACAAAGGCCACGACGATACCTCGCTTGGAACTCTCATCGGCCCTTCTTGCTAGCCGTCTTGCTTCGACTGTGAATAGCGCATTTCGCAAGCCTATAGCACGCTGCATATACTGGACAGACTCCAGTGTAGCACTAGCCTGGATTAATACTTGCCCTTCTAAATTAAAAACATATGTCGCAAATCGTGTCGCGGCCATTCAAGAGCTTACAGACAGCTCCTCATGGCGTCATGTCCCCACAGCTCAGAATCCCGCTGACCTTGCATCTCGGGGAATTGACCCTCAGCATGCTCAGTCACAGCAGCTGTGGTGGCATGGCCCATCATTTCTGTTAGAGTCTGAGGAAAACTGGCCGGTGTTAAATACAGACAATATTACACGTGACTTGCATGAATGTAAGTCAATCACGTCCTTAATGACAAATATAGACCGACAAGATACTGTAATTGACTTTCAGAAGTATTCACAACTTAAAAAACTCAAGCGCGTAGTCGCATATATATTACGCTTCATTAACATTAAATGTAAAAAACAATATACAAGGGGCCCTCTGTCTACTATTGAACTTGAAAATGCGTTAACTGTTTTGGTAAAGTTATCACAACAGCAATCTTTTCCTACTGAGTTAGATATATTGAAAGGTAATAAAAAACTTAACCCGAAATCGCACATCACTTCACTAGCACCTTTTGTTGACTCTCAGGGAATCCTGAGAGTGGGGGGCAGGTTAGGTAAATCTAAGTATAACTTTTCTATGAAACATCCTATGCTACTTTCTTCCAGACACATACTTACAAAACTCATCTTCACTCACGAACACATACGCCTCTTGCATGCGGGACCTCAGCTCATGCTGGCATCCGTGCGCGAGCAGTTCTGGCCCATCGGGGGTAGGGACTTGGCACGACGCACGGCCCGACAATGTAATCTCTGCATTCGCTATTATGGCAAGACAATGTCTAACATCATGGGCAATCTACCATCACAACGCGTCACACCCGACTTCCCATTTTCTACTGTAGCTGTGGATTTTGCAGGAGCATTTTTTATTACTGACCGGCGCGGGCGTGGTTGCAGGATAACAAAATGTTACCTTTGTCTTTTTATTTGTCTTAGATATAAGTGTGTTCACCTAGAGGCAGTGAGTGAACTTTCCAAAGACGCCTTCATATTGTCCCTGCGTCGCTTCATTTCACGTAGGGGAAAGCCGAGAGAGATTTTTTGCGACAATGGCACAAACTTTGTCGCAGGTGCAAAAGAGATTAATTCCTTTTTTAAGCATCATTCAGGACCAATATTAGATTTTGCCTCTGATCATGACATTTTATTTAAATTTTCACCGGCTTACGCTCCTAATTTTAACGGCTACGTAGAGGCGGGCATTAAATCGGCAAAATTTCACATTAAGTGCATATTGGGGAACACACATCTCACATTTGAGGAGTTATCGTCTTTGTTTGCTCAAATTGAGGCTATCCTCAATAGCCGCCCTCTCTGTCCCCTCTCCTCCTCTCCTAAAGATTACGGAGCGCTCACACCGGGCCATTATCTCCTTGGCAGGCCCCTGATGTCGCTCCCCGCGCCGGACCTGACAGACGTCAACACCAACAAGCTGGACCGCTTCCGTCTACTCGAACAAATGAGGCAGCATTTTTGGAAGCGCTGGCAATCCGAGTACGTCATGGAGCTGCAACAACGTTCTAAATGGAAAACGCGTTCCAGGGACCTTCAACAGGGAGATCTCGTCCTCATAAAAGAAGAAAATCAACCTCCAATGTCATGGCGCCTTGGAAGAGTACAGAAACTACATCCTGGTTCAGACGGAGTACCGCGGGTCGCTGATATAGACACCGTGAGAGGCGTCATCAGACGAGCACTGAACCGCATATGTCCTCTTCATGATTCTTGAAAGCAGGGCTTTCAAGGGCCCCCAGCATGTTCGCGCCCCACCGCATGCATCACACGGGCCAGCGAGGGGAGCTCCCCACCGTCCGCCGCGAGCGCGGCTCCATTCTATTCGCCTTGGGTCAGCGGACCGCACACACGCGTCCCATACATATTTTACATACAACAAGTTGTAGAACTTTCATTAAAACTATTATATATTTTACATCGTTTGTGATCATTTAAATATAACCTTATGTACGCCCGTACACTTGTACTATGGGTATGTACTAGACGACGATATACATACTTATATAGATAAAAACAAAGGAAACATCCAAGAGTCATGAACAATATTGGCGATAAATGCACAAATAATGCCCTGACCGGGATTCGAAGCCGGGGACGTATGGCGATTTCGGTATTTCCTGTAATTAATTGGAGTCTGTTTTATTTAAGTACAAATTATATTATTATATCCCGACGTTTCGAGCCCTTTGCAGCACTCGTGGTCAAGCGGGTAGGCACATCCGATGTATAGTTTCATTACATGTTTAACAATCGCAGAAACCGAAGACAATATTGAATAAGTTTCTATAAAAAATCATTTTTGGTACTAATCGTCAACTACTTATTGAGACGGTTTGAATAAACCCAAACACGATGGATTTATCTTGTGTAAACTCCGTATTCTAATTCAATACATAAAAACTACGACATATATCTGTCATTGTCAAATATTTCAAAGTACTTATGTCAATGTCATGTCCCCGTTTCAGATGTAGCCAACCATTTCATATCAATAAGTGAATGAATAATAATATATTTCGGGTTGTGTGTAATGTTTTGATTATAAATATATATGTATATTTTTAAAGAAAAGTGTGACAAAATTTGAAAACACGTGAACATGTTGAGAGTTCATGCTAAACGTGCCACCGCCAGGACAAGTATTCATGATTAAGGACCGCGAACCGGTTCAAAAATAAGCTGGAAATGACTTCACCGAGAAGAGCCAACCTCCTAGCTATTGCCCGCAACTGTTGCTTTGCTCGCATTAATCATTATGTAAATAAAAAATTTGCACTTACCACAGTTAGATTTCAATTTTTTGATTGAAGCCTTATTAATAATAAAATGAAATTTTCAGGGTAGCTACCTGATAGATAGAGCAAGTTTTTAAAAGCCAATCGGTAATTATTTTTAATGTGATTTTATTTTTTTAAGGGCCCTTGAAGTTGTGAACATACTGGGTAATTTTATCTTTCTTGGCATTTAATTTTTTTTTTATGTTATTCAAAGATCTAACGATGGTAAATGTTACCATACTGAATTGGCCTATCTATCAGCTTAGCACACAAAAAAATCGAGCATCTACCGCAATAATTCACGTCACCATAAATAAAAATATCATCGTACGCGGCGATAGGTGAAAAATTAAAAAAAAAATTCATAACTCCGAAAATACTAAAAATCGCGGAACATACATGGGGGTGATTCAGATAGCCCTCTAGGTCCTCTACCTCCCAGCTTCAGTATATCACTACTTCTTGGGACACCTTTTATAGTGATCTGAACTGAACTGAACTCTTTATTTAAACAAACACCCTATTTTATACACGTTAGGTTATCGCTTATACAAGTAATATGCGTTTATGCTGCAGTAAACTATGAAGTTACTGTTAAACTCTAAAGGTGACTAATGACCATACTTCAGCCTAAAGCATTCCTCGATAAATGGACTATCCAACACGAAAAGAATTTTTCAATTCGAACCAGTAGTTCCAGAGATTGGCGCGTTCAAACAAAGAAACTCTTCAGCTTTATAATATTAGTATAGATAATAGTATAGATTAATTATATAATCTATGAAATAATGTAGTAGAAATTAATTATAATCTATAAAATAATGTATAATCGTTTTAAATCTTGACGATCTCAGTATGTATGCATTTTTTTTATACCACGTCGGTGGCAAACAAGCGTACGGCCCGCCTGATGGTAAGCGGTCGCAGCAGCCTATGGACGCCTGCAACTCCTAGGGGTGTAACATGCGCGTTGCCGATCCTTTAAGAATTTATACACTCCTTTATATATTTTTGTATCTATTGAACACTGCGTCATGCTATTGAGAAATAAAGTAATCTGAATCTGAATCATCTCTGGTGGGACAGGCAGAGGCAGGACAGGCTTACTTGGCGAGCTTGTGCGGCTTGATGAGCACGTTGTGGTAGGAGCGCGCGCGCACCTCGCGCACGGCCTCGAACAGCGGCCGCGGCAGGCTGTCGCTGCTGCGGCGCATCTCGCGGGTTATCAGCTCCACCAGCAACTGCAAACAACACGCGACCAATTATAATCCATCGTTTTACGAGGGGCGTGAGCGGAAAATTGCGAACGAGATCTATTGATGACTCGAGTTTGCAATATTCTTACGCCCGAGTTAATCACAGTGTTTTTCATTACATATGCGAGGAAATAAATACAGTGCCGTCAAAAAGTTTAGGACCGAACACAATTTTTAGTTTCATATTCATAAATTATTACGCAAACCAACCAAGGCAAAAATATTGCATCGGGCTATTTCTCCCAAGTATTGAACTTTTGCAAACTGGTCCAGAGTACTACGGACAGATGAATCAAAGTTGAATAAGTAACCGATCAATGTTGATTATGTATTTGCATATTTTATGTTTGGTCTTAAGCTTTCTGACGGTAGTGTAACTCCAGCACGAATCCGAATTGCCCAATTCGACAACTTCACCTCCAGTATCAGTGTACGACGCCGGGGCGTCCTTGCGAGAGAAGCGCGCTGCTTCAATATTTCAACCAATCACAGCACGGCTAGCACAAGACGGCGCGCGAGCTATATCACGCGCGAAAAAGTAAAAAAGTAAAAGTAAAAGTAGTTTATTCTTCAAATTAGGCATATTACATGCACCTATGAACGTCAATAAACTACCACCGGTTCGGAAAAATAAACCTCTGCCACGAGAAGAACCGGCGTAAGAAACTCGGCGAGGTGTCATTTTTTCAAAACAATATACATTGTATAGTTAAATATAAATTACAGTGTCAGCTACTACAAAATAACTGAAATAACAATGCTACAGTAGAAAACATATTTTCGCGATAGATTACCCGTGCAGGACGCTATCACTGCCAAACATCCCTATCCATGATGTAATCGTTTATCTTATAATATGCTTTTGAAATAAGTGTTTGTTTTACTACAGATTTGAATTTAGAATTACTAAGTTCAGTAATGTGTTTAGGAATTTTATTGTAGAATTTGATACAATTTCCCAAGAACGACTTTTTCGCCTTTACTAGTCTATAGAAGGTTACTTTCAGTTTCCCAGTATTTCTCGTGGCTATTGGTTTATCAGCGTTCGTTGGAAAATTGCCCAAATTCTTCCTAACATACATTATTATTTCAAATATATATAGGGACGGCAGGGTTAGAATATCTATTTCTTTGAAAAATTCTCTTAATGACTCACGTGACCCCAAGTTATAAATTGCTCGGATAGCCCTTTTTTGCAAAATAAAAACAGTTTCAATATCTGCAGCTGATCCCCATAAGATAAGACCATAAGTAATTATACTATTAAAATAAGCAAAGTAAACTAACCGCGCCGTTGCTACATTGGTAAGCTGCCTTATTCTCCTGACTGCAAATGCAGCAGAGCTCAACCTACTTCCTATCGCTGTTATATGGGAACCCCACTGCAATTTTGAGTCCAATGTAATACCTAAGAATACAGTAGAAGTAACAAATTCTAATGTTTGACCATTAAGTCTAATATTTGTATATAAGTTTCTGTTTGATGAGTTCGCAAGAGAGAATTTAATACATTTCGTTTTTTTCGGGTTCAATACTAAGTTATTGGCAGCAAACCAGTCAGATATCATGGAGAGGGTAAATAGACTATCCGTCTCTTTACGTGTGTAGTACACAAGCCGTGCTGTGATTGGTTGAAATATTGAAGCAGCGCGCTTAAAGACGGATAAGCTGTGCTGAGCAGTATTTTTGTGGAGCGCGGCCAACTAGCTTGTTTTAAACCAATCAGATCCACACACAAACTCATAGCTCCCTCGGGAGTTATGAAAATCCATAAGTCCCACGGGAGGTAAATCGGCTATAGCTGCTCTATAACGCCTGCGTATGTACAATAAAAGCCTTTACGAGCAAGTGTGATGCAAAAAAACTGTGGACTGTGGAAGACAGACAGATACAAAGTGATCGCAAAACTTTCGTGACTAAAGGTGGGTTGCACCAAACCGTCTGTAATCGTAAGCAGTGTTCGTCAAAAAAATTCGTACATACATACATAAACTCACGCCTATATTCCCAACAGGGGTAGGCAGAGCACATGAAAATAAATTTCAGTGCTACTTTTACTTTACAATTGTAGGTTTATGGATGGAGAAAATGTGATATTGCAGTGACAGATTGCCAGCCGATCGCCCACAACACACTTCAACTCTAGTTCCCATAGTAGACTCTTATATACAAGGGAAGAAAGGGGGTGGTGCGATACTAACCACCCGGCACCACACGGACGAAAAAAAATTCGTATACAACATACACAGTCTTTAGGAAAACGGGTACTATTTGATCCACCCTCGTATACACTACTCCACGATATACTCGTTCGTATTTATATATTACTAAGGGAGGTATTTTCTTTTTTTTATTAAAAATGGGATTGCTCTTGGCCAGCATCTAGCCAGGGGGCAAAGATGAGGCCGACGATGAAGCGAGCTCACCCAGAAGATGCCTATTCACTCGTGCCTTAAAAAGGTCCAGGTTATATGAACTCGGAAATACAGACGCACGTATTCCACTCATCAAATATCTTTGTCCAATATACATTTGATCAAAGAAATTTGATGATTTCATCCAACTTGGATGGGACCCCGACATTTGATCAAAGATTCTGATGACATTTAAATCAATATGGCTACTCATTAAAAAAAAAACTTGGACAAAGATATTGGATAAGTGGAATGGGTCTCCGTCAAAGAAATTTGATCAAAGATTTGACAAAGAAATTGGACAAAGATATTGGATGAGTAGAATACCACCACGTATTAAACTCATCCAATATCTTTGATCAAAGAAATTGGATGATTTCATCCAACTTGGATTTTTTTCATGCGTAGCCATTTGATTTAACTGTTATCAGAATCTTTGATCAAATGTCGGGGTCCCATACAAGTTGGATGAAATCATCCAATTTCTTTGATCAAATGTATATTGGACAAAGATATTGGATGAGTGGAATATCTCCCTTACGAATTGCTGCCACACCTACCCGCCTTACTCTCCGGATCTGGCTCCCTGTGATTATTTTCTGTTCCCCAATATGAAAACACGGCTCGGGGGAAAGAAATTCAGGTCAAACGAGGAGGTTATAGCTGACACAGAAGCGTATTTTGAAAAGTTTGACAATTCCTACTTTTTGGAGAGGTTAAAGAAGTGGCCGAAACGCTGGGAAAAGTGTAAGGACCTAGAAGGAGATTATGTTGAAAAATAACTACTTTTTGATCCACCCTCGTATTTATAAATAGAAATTAATTTCTCATGTTTTTAATTTTTTTTTTGGTTTTAATAATAATAATAATCATCATCATCATCATGTCAGCCGAAAGACGTCCACTGCTGGACATAGGCCTCCCCCAAAGACTTCCACAATGACCGGTCCTGCGCCACCCGCATCCAGCGGACACCCGCGATCTTCACCAGGTCATCAGTCCACCGTGTGGGGGGCCTGCCCACGCTACGCCTTCCGGTACGTGGTCGCCACTCGAGAACCTTTCCGCCCCAACGGCCATCGGTTCTACGTGCTATGTGCCCCGCCCACTGCCACTTAAGTTTAGCGATTCGGAGGGCTATATCGGTCACTTTGGTTCTGCTGCGGATGGCCTCATTCCTGATGCGATCACGCAGAGCAACTCCCAACATAGCTCTCTCCATTGCCCTTTGGGTGACTTTGAGCCTTCTTATGAGGCCCATAGTAAGCGACCACTTTCGTCTTGAGACACTGCGGAATATTGGACGAAAAGATGTGCCGTAGCTTCCCGAACGCTGCCCAGCCGAGTCGGATTCGACGATTAACCTCTTTCTCGAAGTTGGACCTACCTAACTAGACAGTCTGTCCTAGGTATATGTAATCGTCTACAACTTCGAGCGTAAAGTGTCCGATTGTTAAGGGAGTTGGTGCGACATGGACATTTGACATGATCTTCGTCTTGTCCATGTTCATCCTTAGACCAACTCGCTCGGAGGCTTTACTGAGGTCATTGAGCATTGTACTTAAATCCTCCATGGTCTCAGCCAAGACTACTATATCGTCAGCAAACCGAAGGTGAGTGAGGTTAATAATAATAATATTGTTTATTTCAAGTCCAGAAACTAATACATTAAAATTAAGACTAAACATAAATAGTTATTAATATCACTCCAGAAGACTAATAAAATACACGTAAGCAATCTTTGAAGATAAAAAATCTTAAGAAAAACCTTTTTTCTGACCGGGAACACTTGGAAATAATTGCTAGGTCGCTCAATCGTGGACCGTTAAATTTTTACCCTGTATAATGAATGAATGTTTGAAGTTCTTTGAGGTGATGGATGCCAGGCCCTCGAGTGTAATGTAATATTGTTTTTTTTTGTACACTGTTATTGTATCTCTTTTTATTACATACATGTTTGATCTGAGTTGCATGACGCATTAGATTTCTATAATGTCATGTAAACATATTTTTAAAATAAAATAAAATAAAAATAACTAATACAATATGTTTGAACTTACGTGTAAGTTTTGACTGTATCCAGACACTTTGAGCGTTAAGCCTTTGTCGGCCACGTACAGCGAGTGTGACAGGTCCGCCATATTCGCTGGGTATACTTCTTCCTGAAATAAACAAATATATTTGCTACATACTTCTGAAGAATAAAAAAATGCAGTCCGTTACAATAAGAGATATTTCCATACATTATCATACAACTGTTTTTTTTAAGAGGCACTCGTCAGTCCCCGTATTCTGCCACCATATCGATTTTTAATTTAAATCAAATTATTATGGTGTCGCAGAAAAAAATATTGTATGCAACGGTACATAATAGGGAATAATATTTTTATTACAAATAATAATAATATATGACAAATAAAAGTAATAATAAATCACGTCTCTGTAATGCACAGTCTGGTGAAGTTTAGTTAGGTGGTGATTGGAATGGCTGCTCCGTCGTCAAACCCCAACAGTTTCGCTGCGGGTTTGAATTTGTGGCGTGTGCCTCGTATGCACATACTGGTGGCTCGAATTATGGCAGTACATAATTAGGACTTTAAATTCTCGCGTCTTTAATCTTTCAAATTTTAAGAACCCTTCTTATGTAACTGTTGTATATATAAGTAATAATTTATACAAAAAAAAACGACTTCAATTTTGTACTTGCTATACCACAGATTGTGGTTTCCGTGAGCTAATGCTTGGTTACCTACAGAAAATACCGAAATCGGCGTATGCGTGCCTATCAAATTCGAGGAGTTCTCTCGATTGCTCCAAGATTCCATTATCAGACCTTCACCAAATTTACATGGGACCAATGTCGGGGTACCTGCTTCAAAACAAAAAAAGAATTTTCAAAATCGGCCAACGTGGTCAAGAGTTATCGGGGAACATACATACATAAAAAAAAGAACAAACATGCAGACGAACTGAGAACCTCTTCCCTTCTATTGAAGTAAAAATACTATTGTTTTCACGACCGTAATTGAACGAGCGAGCGAAGCGTCTCCGTTTCAGCTTTCGTATGTCTGTCTGTCCGGATGTTCTCCTTTACAGGTCGCATTTCTCAACCGATTCTCGTGAAATTTTGTGAGCAGGTCCGATAATTATATATAGTTTTTTAGTCGAGTCAGTTTTTGGAAATTTGAAGTAAAATAAAACATTTTTGCGAGGGCTACAGCTCATAGAGTCACTAGTTAATAAAAAACTTTGACAGCTGGCTTGCTCAGCAGTGGCGCCAACTGGTGAGCACAAAACCGGTAGCTCTCATTGATGAAATATCCGAGAGCAACCACAGTTACTGTAAGTGAAAGATGTGCAAATAATATTTGAGGATTTCCATGGTTTTTTTTTTCAATATATTTTTAATACAATCAGTAAAACAGACGTTTACCCAAATAGTGGAATTTGTTTGGTTAACTTCAGGAAGGATAATGAGTTAAGCTTTATTGAGGTGAGTATAGGATCACAGTTTACAATTTATATAATTTTTATATCTTAGATTATGAAATGTAATTAGCTTCACAAATTCAAATGAAATTTATATTGTTTATTGAATAAATGACTTATGAATTATGAGTCGCAGCCCAATATTAAAGAATAGGTTGAATAACGGACACATACATTGTTTTCTAATAAAAATTTACTTACTTTGAGTCCTTGTTGTAGAACATCTGTCCACAAATCCAGAAGGCAGGCTCTGTGAAAATAATGACATGTTAATACTTTTCTAAACCCTTGGATACTAATATAAAACAACCGAATGTTAAGAGCCCTAAATATGTAGCTCCTAGGCAAAAGGTACAGTCAGCATCATAAACATGTATAAATTTCGGAACTAATGTCTGGGGAACAAGGTTCAAAATTGTATACATATTTATGATGCTGACTGTACCACGGTATCGGGAGTAAATAATGGTATAATCATCATCATCATCCTTACGTTATTCACAGTACCAGGATTAAATAACGGTATATGGATATAATTAAAAACATTGAACATTCAAAGGAGATTTTATTATTGATAAGTTAATATACAGAATAAACAAAGCTGTTACAACAAAAATCGAAGATCGATACTCGAATATCCCCATCTCTATTGCACTTGCTAAATTCCGATGTAAGAGATCGGCTTCGGCTAAACTCGTCTATATTGAGCACCTCCGAGGTGCAATTCGCCCCGTCGGGACGAAAGAGCGCATGGTATGGGCACAGCACAGAATAACGAATAGTACCACCACCACCACCACCATATCAGCCAAAGGACGTCCACTGCTGGACATAGGCCTCCCCCAAATTCACGGGGGGTATTTGCCATAATCGCCACGCTTGGCATGCGGGTTGGCGATCGCAGTATCTCCACCGTACTCCAGGGATGCTGCTGCCCATCGCCCGGTGGTCTTGGTCGTAGTTTTAGGACATACCCGGGTCCACGAATAGTACAGTCTACAGCAATAAAGAAAGTAGATGACCATTTTAGTACCCTGTCACTTTCACTACTTTGACGCATTCCAACTGTCGCAATTTACAATACTGTTACGTTAGTGCGGCAAAGTACTAAAATGATCATCTACTTTTGCTGTTGACTGTACTTACTTACGTCCTCAGTCTAATAAAACCGATGTTTGACAGCTACGAGAAATAGTATCATTTTACTCGCGCGCCCATGTCGCATAGCTAGCAATGCACTGAGGAGAAGTTTCATAAGTTGCGAAACTTCTATGGAGAATATTCTCTGGAACTTAAATTTAATAAACAATCTTATCGTGTCAGGACCGACGTAGACACACGCCATTTTAAATATTATGCCTGCCTGGTTTACTAATATGTGGCGTGTAATATTATATATTACACAAAATGTTAAAGTTCTCATGGGAATATTCTCACAGAGAACTTTCTAAGTTGCTTTCATGTAATTTCTCGGAAATTTCCGAGAACATTTCTGCAATTTGCACATTGCTACGCATAGCACGTTCTCTTTCTTTCCTAGGACAATCGCACAGTACACTGGCATCGCGGAGGTGCGGTACACTGTAGAGTCGAGTTTAGCCGAAGCAGCAAGAGGAACAGTCCGGCTACCACGAAACGAAAACGAACGCAGTTCATTTATCTCCCTCCCTGTCGCACTTGCACATTCGAGCGACAGAGAGGGCGATATTCGAACATCCTTCGGTTTCGTTTCGCGGTAGCAGCTCAGGGACGCCACCGCGAATCGAAATATCTGCCTCCCTGTCGCACTTGCATATTCGACCGACAGAGAGGGAGATACTTCGTTTTTGTTTCGCGGTAAGCCCTCAGGCGTGCTATGAGGCAGAACGGGATTTGAGTTTTCTAGTTGTGAAGTGTCAAGTGTCGAGCGAGCTGTGTTCCTGTTTGATGTTGTTTACATAATTCGCCGCTAGATGTCGCTGTCACGCGCGGAAACTGGCAAACGATGTGCTCTCATAAAGGCTGTGTTCCGATTCACGCTCACAGCACCTTACACGAGATTACGTGACGTCATTGATGACGTCATGGACGGCGCTCACGGTGCTCACACTCCCAGCCGTAAGCACCGTGAGCGCAAACGTCAAGTTGACGTTTGACATTTCATTTTAGGCGCGAAAAATAAACTTTACAGTTATATTAGTTTATTTATTAGTTTTTTTGTACTTTGTCGGTAGCAAACAAGCGTACGGCCCGCCTGATGGTAAGTGGTCATCGCAGCCTATGGACGCCTGCAACTCCAGGGGTGTCACATGCGCATAACCAACTCTTTAAAATTTTATATACTCCTTTCTTGAAGAACCCGATACTGTAGTCCTTCGGGAAAACCTCGGCAGGGAGTTCATTCCACAGTCAGAGCGTCCAATGGAGAAAATTCCTCTGAAACCGTACCGTACGCAACCATTCAGGTTCTAAGGTGTGAAGATGAACTATTCCCTATGCTCTACAATTTGGTCCTGGAACATGTCGTCAGTTTTATATTAGTTAGTTGCAGATTGCGATTAATTTAAATTTTTTACAGATCAAAAACCCAGCCCAGAATTTCATACTACGATTAATTGACGAACTCAAAATTCAAATTCAGTTGGCACACGTTGACAGTAAACACGCTCATGACCGGTCCGAAACAAAACACCGCTCACGCGGCCTTGAGCGCGCTTACTGATTCGGACCGGCCGCCAGCACTGTAAGCGTTGTGAGCGTGATTCGGAACATAGCCAAATTGTATAAGGGCTCTAGTGTCACATTCATCATACATAGGTCTAAAACCTTTCAAACGATATATGTATTTTGAAAGCCTGCGTTTATTTGTTTTTTATTTCGCATGGGCTTACTGGCACTTAAAACAAACTCTTTAACAGCCGTAATCTGATATACAGGGTGGGCCCAGTAACAGGAGCAAAAAATTAAACGGTCCACCATATTTAGCGGGCCAGCAATTATTACCAAGTAGTCTCAGTTGAAAAAAAAAAATATTTTTCATCAATGTTGGCTTACGTGTATTTTTATTTTAAAAAGTAAATAAATTAAAAACAAAAACAATTATGACTCAACTTGATACTACCTCAAACACTGCATTGACTGATGCCACACTGATCCGCTATAATCTCGAAGTCTCAAGATCCATTACTCAGAGGTATGACCTCCGAGAGACGGATCTTGAAATGAAGATGTAAGAGGAGGGGTAGGCCAAGGAAACGGTGGATGGATTGCGTGAGACGATATGAAGAGGAAGGATGTGAGTGACGAGATGACGGGCGATAGAGCTAAGAAAAAAAAAACATGCTGCGCCGACCCCAAGTAAATGGGAACAGGGCACGCGAATGATGGTTCTTAGACACGTTTTATCAAAATCGGTTTAGCCGTTTTCCCCGTCCCGGTTCTTACAGGTTACAACGGTATTTCCAGCTACAAGTGGAGGCAAATACTCACTCCCTCGGCGACTTGAGGCTGAGCGGCGTGATGAAGTAGAAGTACAGCAGGGCGGTCGGGAAGCGGAACTTGAAGTCGGGCTTGTACCACAGCTCCATGTGTTTGTTCTTGCGGAGCAGGTTCGGCTGGTCCAGTCTGGGGACAATACGGTATTTCACAACACTAGTAATAGTACATTACTACAGAGGCCGGGACGAAAGGGGTTGCCGGCCGAAGACATATATAGGTCTAAGGCGGGCAACCCCAAATTTCCCGCCGAGGTATGTATAGTGCTTTTCTCAAACATGAAATGAAATAAACAACAAAAAAAATCAAAATTTTATTTTTAATACGCATAGTGGCAGAATGTCATGATGCCTGTGCCACAAATTTATGTGGAATGGAATTAAAAAAGAGGACTTTGCCGGCCTAGGCCTGCAAGATTTGTATGAAATTCCATTAAAGACCTCTTGTCCTAGCCGCGCCTGAAACGTCATACTTCGCAGCCTATTATAAGGAACATAACATCAATATTTCATTGCATGTTTGAGAAAATATTTTTTTTTTATGTTACCAATAAATAAATCATACGAAAATACTAGGAAAAAATCAAACTTCAACTAATTTATGTAATTTTGAAAGAATTATATTACGCTAATATACTCTCATATTATTGAATACTAGCTGTTGCCCGCGACTTCGTCCGCGTATTGGTCGCAGCGTGATATTATATAGCCTAAAGCCTTTCTCGATAAATGGACTATCCAACACAAAAATAATTTTTCAATTCGAACCAGTAAGTACTTCCTGTGATTAGCGCGTTCAAACAAACAAACAAACTCATCTGCTTTATAATATTAGTATAGATATGAGTGACGTCACGGTCGGCAACACGTTGAAATCAATGAAACTAAGTGTGTTAAATATGAATGAGATAGGAAATGTATGGCTTACTTTTCCTATTTAGGATAGCAGGCCTCCGGCAGATATCAGTAATTATTTTCATGTGACACCCCTCGGAGTTGCAGGCGTCCTTAGGCTGCGGGGACCGCTTACCATCAGGCGGGCCGTACGCTTGTTTGCCACCGACGTGGTATAAAAAAAAACTAATTCCCGTAACACACGTGCCTAAAAATGGTGCGGGGTGTGGCAGCGTGGTAAGTTTGTTTCGCTTTACCGATCTCTCCACCCGCGTGGCTCGACACTGTTTAACACACTGATCCCAGTGGGACACCGTGCCGGTTACCAGTTAATACAGTCCTTACTACCAGGGCTGGTAACCGGTTAATTTCTCCATATAAAAAAACCGGTTAAGAATTTCGTTTATTCGTTTACTATTTTATGTTTAATCAGGCAATCTAGTAATACGAAGTCATAACCTATAATACATTACATACACACATATTACATGCACAGGTGGTTTATCGTCATCCTCCATTTGTTTTTAATGAACTCATTTGCTCAAAGATGAGCTAGAAGCGATAAGCTCGCCTCTGTACGTCTACTTTTTGTTCGTTTCTCATTTTGTCGTGTTTTATGTACAATACCCGGGTGGACCCGGGTATGTCCTAAAACTACGACCAAGACCACCGGGGAATGGGCAGCAGCATTCCTAGAGTGAGGTGGAGATACTGCGATCGCCAACCCGCATGCCAAGCGTGGCGATTATGGCATTTACCCCCCATGAAATTGGGGGAGGCCTATGTCCAGCAGTGGACGTCCTAGGGCTGATATGGTGGTGGTGGTGGTGGACGTACAATAAAGAAATACATACATACATACATACATTACACAGACGAACATAAAAGAGCATTAACTAATTCAAATTATTTGGCTATTTCGGGGTGCTTACTACTAAGGGTGGTATTCCACTCGTCCAATATCTTTGTCCAATATACATTTGATCAAAGAAATTGGATGATTTCATCAAACTTGGATGGGATCCCGACATTTGATCAAAGATTCTGATGACATTTAAATCAATATGGCTACGCTAGAAAAAAAAATTGACAAACATATTGGATAAGTGGAATGGGCCTACGTCAAAGATATTTGATCAAAGATTGGACAAAGACATTGGATGAGTGGAATACCACCCTAAGGTAAAAATTACCTGAAATTGTTAACCGTAGCTATAAGATCTCCCTTAGACAACGTCTTAGTCTGGTGTCCTTTCAACTGCGTCTTCTTATACATGTCCTTCGAGGAGCTGTTTGTGAGATCTATCCCGAGGCCCCTGGCCGCGTCGAGGTAGGGCTGCGGCGGCGGTACCAGAGAGAAGTCCGTCGTGAGGTAGATGTTGTTGTCGGGGAGGTGGAACTCGGGGTAGGGGGCTGCGTCGAGCCAGCGCTCCAGCCACGCTGAAGGGATTTCTGGAATGGTAATAGGTATTGTGACAGTCAGGGTCGACAACACTCCATAGGTGAAATAAAATAATTTATACCAAAAAAAACCGACTCCAATTTTGTACTTGCTATGCCACAATTTGTGGTTTCCGTGAGCCAATGCTTGGTTACCTACAGAAAATACCGAAATCGGCATATGCGTGCCTATCAAATTAAAGGAGTTCCCTCGATTCCTCCTAGATCCCATTATCAGACCTTCGCCAAATTTATATGAGATCAAAATCAGCCAACGTGGTCAAGTGTTATCGGGGAACATACATACATAAAAAAAAAACAAGCAAACATGCAGACGAACTGAGACCCACCTTCCTTCTATTGAAGTCTGTAAAAAATACAGTGTATAGAAGTGCTCGTGGCTTATCGGCGCCCGCGTACCGCGTGCGGTATGAGAGGTTAAGCAATGTCGGGCGGGGTCAGTCCTTGGATGGGTAACCGCTTTTAGTGGTTACTAACTGAGCGCTTCCGTGATTTGAAAGGCACGTTAAGCCGTTAATCCTGGCTGCTGTCTATGATAGCAGTCGTTAAGCCAAGTTAGAGACCTTTGGGCGGCTTGAGAACTTCTAACAGTCAAGTTACCCACTCACTTGACAAGCCTAATCCCAAAAAGGTCTAGTTTCCCCTTTGGGTTGGAAGGTCAGATGGCATTCGCTTCCGTAAAAACTAGGGCCTACGCCTATTCTTGGGATTAGGTAGCGGACCCCGGGCATCCTTCAGGATGCAACTGTACTGGGAATAACGCTAGGATGATGACACTGTATAAGGGAGGTATTCCACTCATCCAATATACATTTGATCAAAGAAATTGGATGATTTCATCCAACTTGGATGGGACCCCGACATTTGATCAAAGATTCTGATGACAGTTAAATCAATATGGCTACGCATGAAAAAGAATAAAACTTGGACAAAGATATTGGATGAGTGGAATGGGCCTCCGTCAAAGAACTTTGATCAAAGATTTGACAAAGATATTGGACGACTGGAATACCACCCTAGATAAAGTCCAAATTACCTTCCCTGCGGAACTCCGTGCCGAACCACTTCTCCTTAGCATCGTAGTGTATTTTATTGGAATGCTTGTTGGACAGGACCATGATGTTGACGCTGTCCGCTCGCATGCAGTCCAGCACTTCGCGGATACCCTGCAAATTTATAATAACGATGATACAGTACATGCTCTAAGGAAACGACTCCGGATTGTGACGCAAGCCTACGTCACCGTCGTGTTGCCACTATATAGTAACAAAACAACTAATGAAGGAAATTTTCTGCCGTACTCATGTAAAATATATTATTTGCGCATTACAATTGTCATTTGTGTGTCTAAGCCACTGACCACTTAACCCTATAGACACCGCTTCATAGAACTTTGTCTTGAATCTCAAACTGCCAAATTGGCGGGGCGCGGGGGGCGACAAGTGCACTGTGATTGGCTAGTACAAGGTCAACGAGCAATCACGTGTACGGTGCGTGATGCGCGCCATTTTGTGTAGTGATGGGACACACTCGAAAAAGATACTACAGAATATAAGGGTAAATTTAAGTTTTAAATTGGAATCAATAAAAATACGAAAAGCAAATTAAATTGTTTTTAATTCAAAGATACTAACTAAATATAAATGCTTATTGTTTAATGTACAGTGGAGGAATTTGATTTCTGGGCCACTTCGTACCTTGTCACAGTGTCAAGTCATATGAGATTTCTAGCAGCTTTCACATTGATTTTCACTGTGACAAAGTACGAAGTGGCCCAGAAATCAAATTTCTCGCCTGTACAGTCTGTAGAGTATACAGTAAGGTGACTTGAGACAGTTCATATGTTATTCCTATGTATCCTATGGTATGGCAATAGGAATAAATGTATAAGAACAATAATCATAATCCATCCATATCAGCCCTAGGACGTCCACTGCTGGACATAGGCCTCCCCCAATTTCATGGGGGTTACGCTATAATCGCCACGCTTGGCATGCGGGTTGGCGATCGCAGTATCTCCACCGCCACTCTAGGAATGCTGCTGCCCATTCCCCGGTGGCCTTAGTCGTAGTTTAAGGACATACCCGGGTCCATTAACACATCGTGATCATAATCATTAACACATAAAATGAATGCAAATACAAATAAATAAATTAATATTAGGGGATTATTTTTACACAAATCGTCCAAGTCTCAGAAACAAATGTCTCTGCTCACCATAGAAACAAATGCCCTTACCGGGAATCGAACCCGGGACATTAGCTTCGGAGGCAAAGACACTTCCTCTGCGGTTTAGCAGTTTAGACGCGCAGAGACAGATATACAGACAGAGTGACTTTCATATTTGTAGTATTATAGTTAGGATATAAATTTGATTTGAACACACTTTTATGCTTTTATAATTGTACATATGCATGTAACATAAATTTCCATTATTTAATTCAAAAATATAAGTTTTGTTCTGTATCCTACGTATATTCCACCATAATTTAATATTGTTTCACGAGTAACAGTTAAGTACGTAAGTTTAAATAATCAATCAGTCACATCACTACTTGAGACTGCAATGGTTAGACAAAGACAGAATTACAAAAAATAGTAAGCGAAAGAAAGAGACAGACATTGAAAGACATCAACGCGTCGCCATGTGTTACAACCTTCACTTGATAACCTTGACTTTTTAATTATTATTGTTTTATCGTGGTAAAAAAGTAAAAAATAGCTTACCTGTGGAATGAAATCCCATCTTTTTGAAGACTAGATGTCTTGCTACACTTTCCACACAATTTAACCATACAAAAAGGCATATTTAGAGCACTTTATAAGCCAAGTAATGCGTCGAATATTGCACGTTACTTCGTCAACGATCGGCCGCATACTAAGAGCATATTTGGGGGCGTGGTGACCACTTGACGTGTTTTGAGCTTAGGCTTGGCTTACGCGGGCGCCCTTGTAAGCGGGGTCTATAGGTTAAGTGGTCTGTGGTCTAAGCAAACAAAATAGGTCAAGTTAAACATGAATTAACGTAACAATTTAATAAAACACTCACAGATATACTTATACATGGGGGTCGGGGAGTATCATAATACAACACTGGCTGTAATAACCTTTGATATTATCATAGTTGCACCTTTTTTTTAGTTAACTCAAACTATTTGATATGATATTGAGGTAAATAGATTACCGCCCAAATTAAAGAGGTTGTTTATGGTAATCCAACCGTTTAAACAAAGTTCTCAATTTAGCTGCATAAGAGCTTTTCTGTCGCTCTTGATGGAACGCGTATAGGATCTCTATAGAAATCCTTACTGAGGTGCGACGTAATATCACCGGTCATTTGAATGTAGGTGTAATGTATGTACATAGCTATACACAGTGCATTCGGGTGCGCCATCTGTATGTCGATTACGATTAGTCTCGAAATAAACAGCTAGTGAACGGACGTGTGGATATTACATTTACTCATATATAGCAGTAGGTATATAAAAACTACGACCAAGACCACCGGGGGATTGGCAGCAGCATCCCCGGAGTGCGGAGGACATACTGCGATCGCCAATCCGCATGCCGAGCGTGGCGATTATGGCATTTACCCCCTATGGTTAAGGGAGGTATTCCACTCATCCAATATCTTTGTCCAATATACATTTGATCAAAGAAATTGAATGATTTCATCCAACTTGGATGGGACCCCGACATTTGATCAAAGATTCTGATGACAGTTAAATCAATATGGCTACGCATGAAAAAAAAAAAAAAACTTGGGCAAAGATATTGGATGAGTGGAATGGGCCTCTGTCAAAGAAATTTTATCAAAGATTGGACAAAGATATTGGACGAGTGGAATACCACCCTAAGTATTATCATTGTAATAAGCATATTTTTGGGAAAAAATGACTGACTGTCGAGTTTGTTTCGGCGTTTCTTCTCGGCAGTGGTCTCCTTTTGCAGAAACGCTACTAGATTTTGACTTGTAAAACTGCCATTGCGACCCACTTGCAGAATAATAGTACATTACTACAGAGGCCGGGACGAAAGGGGTTGCCGGCCGAAGAAATATAGACGGCCGAGTGGAGCGAGGTCGGATAGGTCTAAGGCGGGCAAACCCATATTTCCCGCCGAGGTATGTACAGTGCTTTTCTCAAACATGCAATGAAATAAACAACAAAAATATCAAAGTTTTATTTTTAATACGCATAGTGGCAGAAAGTCAGGATGCCTGTGCCCCAAATTTATGTGGAATGGAAATTAAAAAAGAGGACTTTGCCGGCCTAGGCCTGCAAGATTTGTATGAAATCCCATTAACGACCTCTTGTCCTAGCCGCACCTGAAACGTCATACTTCGCAGCCTATTATAAGGAACATAACATCAATATTTCATTGCATGGTTGAGAAAAGTTAATTTATTTCATGAAATTGGGAGAGGCCTATGTCCAGCAGTGGACGTCCTTCGGCTGATGTGGTGGTAGGATACAGTACCTTGGGGTCATATTTGTAGTAGAGTCGATCGCCGGTGATGTAGTGCTCCGGCGGGTAGAAGTGCATGTTCTCTGCCAGCGACTCCACATAGTCCGCCGGCTGAGATTCTTCCTCGAACCGGAAGCTAGTCTCCTCTATAGTCTGTGGACAGAATACGGGGTCTACAGGGTGATTCAGGAGACGTGAGCAGGACCAACACTACATACATAGTAAATGGCAATGAATCGTTCACCATTGTATTTAAGTGAAACACCCATACCTTTTTCCTGTTTTTTTAATTTTTGTTAGGTTAAAGTTTAATTCTTTACAATTATGGTCACCCTACAACAACTGGTTTATAAATATTAAACCTCTTAACTGTTATGACAGCACTTTAATTACGAAGAAAGTAAATTGTCACATTGAGTGAGATACGATATTTCAAAAGTAATCGGACTATAATGCCAATCAATTTGAAACATATCACTTGACTGAAGTATTCTAATTGTAGAGTGACCATGAATTTCATAAATAATTTAAAACATTTTGTTTTCAACACCAAAGATAAATGAACGTTAATTTCACTAATAGCGGTACGAAGCAGTAGCTTCTGATCTACTGAATCCGTAGTGTTGAGCTTGCTCTCGTCTCCCGAATCACCCTGTATAAGATTTCAAGCGAACATGGCCGTTAATATTAGAATTACTCAGAACGGGGTACTTACCGTGTATATTATATTTATTAAGTTCCCGATATTTCGGCGCTGTGGCAAGCACCATTTTAAATGAATAACTGTTGCAAGAAACAGCGCCTAAATATCAGGAACTCAATAAATATAATATACAAGGTAAATACCCCGTTTTGAACGGACGTGATCAGTTAAGCTGTTTTTGAGTTATCGTAAAAAGTCTTCCCTTTTTAGTAAAAGACGTATGAAACGCTGCGAAGGTATTCCTTTTTGCTTATATTTGTGTTTTTGTTTTATTTAGCTCGGGGTGCAACTATGGAACCCTACACTGAGCATGGCCCGACATGCTCTTGGCCGATTTTTATTTTAACATAATTATCACGATCAAATGATGGCTTGAGTAGTTATTGTTTGGTGCACGGGAGCGCTCAACTCCCGCGGGGTTACATTACCCGTTAGCGACTCTTTATTAATTCGAGGATTCTTTCTTGACAGCACGAGTCCAATGCAAGTTAGTCACGATCGAAACAGGGCATCTTCAGGAGCTCCCCATCCCATCCACCATCATCATCCTCCTCCGCTTACCATCAGGCGGGCCGTACGCTTGTTTGCCACCGACGTGGTATTAAAAAAAAGCTCATAGGAGATTAATTTAGGAAATTATTGAGCTCCTTCTACTTCACGCTACTCTTACCTTAATTTCGTCATAAATTCTCTCCGATGGCCCCAACTTCTTCAGCATGTTTATGTAAGAGAATATCGCTTCCAATACCTGCAACAATATCGCACAATTTTAAAAAAGAAAATACGGTGGAGTATCCAATAACGGACCTTACCCCATTGCTATTAGAAAAAAGCCTGATATATGGCTAATAGCACCACAGCAGAGTTCAGTGGCTCATAGTTAAACACGCTAGTTGTTTCATGGTTCGTATATTTTTAGCAAGTGACATGTTTACAACAATACAATAGAATGTAAACAAACCGTTTCTACGCTTATTTAAAACGGTGACAAGTACGTAATAATGATTACTATAAATGGCCAGTAGGCACATATGCCACCTCCAATACGCCCTCTTAATCTATTACGTACATGCATGAACACATTTGTACTTGACTGTACTCTGTACATAAAATAAATTATGAGATAACACTTTTGTGTCTGACTGTATAAACTTGTATTCATATATGTACATTACAAACCTTAACAGGTTTTGTGCCTGAATGTACAAACATTCACATTTATGTCGAATACAAAACCAATCATTGAACAACACCTAAAGTTCATGCATAATTAAAGAAAATTATTCTATTATCTTAAACAAAGCACTTAAAAACATGTAAAACACAATATCAAAACATCTGACTCTAATCCGCCCTCTTAATGGAATAATTTGACAGGGATAAATCCTTCAAAAAATCATTCAATTTTGGGCCATTGACACTTAGTCAAAATGTCGGCTATCATTTTATTTGTTGGCCTGTACTTTATCTCAATTTTATTAGCCAGTACACACTCACGAATAAAATGATACTTAATATCAATGTGCTTTGTCCTATTATGCATCATCTTATTGGCAGCTATTTTATGTGCAGACTGATTGTCATTGAAAATTACGACAGGTTTACAGGTCACAGCGGTCAAACTGTTAAGTAAGCTACGTTAATAAAGCGCTTCCTTTGAAGCCTGACTCAGTCCTACATATTCAGCTTCTGTAGAACTCAAACTAACGGTTGCCTGCTTCCTGCTCTCCCAAGAAACAATATTTTTGCCCAATTTGAAAATTAATCCCGTGAATGATTTCCTGTCCAGCGCCCCACCCCAATCTGCATCGACGTAGCCGCGCAAGTCTAGATCGCCTGACTTCCGAAAAGTAAGACATTGATTTGACGTACCTTTCAAATACCTTAAGACCCGTTTCGCACACTTAAAGTGTATTTCATCGTAACACGAGTTGAACTGCGACAGTACGCTCACCGCGTGAGATATGTCAGGTCGTGTATTGCAGGCTAAATAATTTAGACATCCTATCAAACTTTGATATGGCAGCTGACAGTGAGAACTTGTTGACCTCTCTAATTTCATTCCCACTTCCATTGGAGTAGTAACTGGCTTAGCGTCTATCATGTTAAAGTCATTCAAAATGTCCAGAATAAACTGTTCCTGATCGAGGTGAATCGCGCCCTTCTATCTCCTCAGTCTCATGCCTAAAACATGTCTAGCCGCACCTAAATCCTTCACCTTAAACTTGTCAAGCAACCCCGATTTTAATATTTGCTTCGTAAGCTCACAGTTTCCAAATACGAAAATATCGTCAACGTAAATAACTACTATTAACTTCTTATTACCTTTAAGCTGTTTTTGGTACAAACACGGTTCAATTTTTGATTGTACAAAGCCTAAATTCAACATCTCTGTATCTAATTCTTTGAACCAAGCATTCGATGCTTGTTTCAAACCATAGAGAGATCGCTGCAGCTTACATACCTTGGTTTCTTGAAATTTGGCGACTGATCCTTTCGGTTGAAGCATAAAAATGTCCTCTTTTATCTTGCCGTACAAAAATGCAGTCGTAACATCCCATTGGTCAATAAACCAATCGTATTCAGCAGCCAACGAACATAATAATCGTAGAGTAGAACTTCTAACTACCGGAGAATATGTCTCAGTATAATCTACACCACATACCTGTGTGAACCCTTTCGCTACTAATCTAGCCTTGTACTTCGTTACCTTGCCGTCGCTGTCTTTCTTAATTTTGAATACCCATTTGCAGTGAATAGGTTTCTTATCAGCCGGAAGGTCGACCAAGGTCCAAGTCTGGTTCTCCTTTAGTGACATAAGCTCTTCATCTATCGCTTTTTTCCATAAGTCACTGTCGGGTCGCGCCAACGCTTCCTCGATGGAAACAGGATCGCCATCATACGAGTAGTTACCTTCCGTGGCACACATAACATTGCAACCGTACCGTTCAACTGGTCTACGTTCTCTCTGAGGATACCGCCTTTCTTGCAGGTCCGGTATATTCACATCTTCTGTGATCACCTCATTTGGTACGTGCGTAATTCAGGTTCTTCAGGTCCAGGTAGATCTATGTTCTCGTCAAGAGCATCTCGAAACACGTCATGAGTCTCCAATACTCCGGAACGTGGTCCCGTAGATTCGCTGGGTAAACTGGACGGTTCAGACTCCGTGTTCAGGTTGACGATGACCTCCGACGACTTCTCAACGTTTTCTTTTTGGATGAAAACATTCTCTAAAAATTTGACATCTCTCGCAGTTGTCACTTCATGCGTCTTCGGATTCATTAAACGATATCCCTTTTGATTCTCTGGATATCCAATGAATATCATCGGCTCCGTCTTCATATCCAGTTTGCGTCGCTTTTGTTTTGGTATCAGTCGATAAGCCAAACAACCAAAGATTCTCAGATGGCTGACATCTATATCTTTTCCAGTCCAAAGCTTTTCAGGCACTGTATCTTTCAAAGCTTTCGTGGGGCTTCTGTTCTTCAAATAAACGACGGTGTTTACAGCTTCCGCCCAGTACTTTTTACTAAGATTTGCCTCTGACAATAAAGTTCTCGCCTTCTCCATGATTGTACGATTCGATCTCTCAGCGACAGAATTCTGTTCCGGCAAGTAAGGCACTGTCGTCTGATGTTTTATACCTGCAGACTTCAAAAAAGCTTTAAATTTCGCATTACAGTACTCTCCGCCTCCGTCAGATCTCAAACATCGTATAGTTTTACTCGTCTCGTTCTCTACTTAATCGCCTCCTTGGTGTTCAGGCAGATATTTGCGGTCTTGACTCGCTCTTTACATTCAGACGCCTTATGTCCAGGCTTGTGACACTTAAAACACTTATAGACAAATTTCTGCTTGCGATCGTTAGTTTTGTATGTGGATCTGGCGTCTTTCTGCCCTTTATGTGTCACCAAAGCTTGCTCGTAGTTTGTGCTCATTTTGCTTTGTCTACTTCCTTCTTGCAACAACTTCATCTTAATTTGCTCTAATGAAATCTCTTGACCACTGTTATCCACAGCCATTATAAGAGGGCTGTACTCAGGTGTCAATCCACCCAGCAAAATTGATATTGTCCAATCCTCAGGGATTTTAGCATCAATGTCATGCAATTGTTGGACTAAGAAAGTAATCTTCGATATATATCTCTCCATAGATTTAAAGTTCTCTAGCTTACAATTGAATAGTTCACGCTGGATGTGGATGCGTCTTCCCCAACCTTTGTCCTCGTAGGCACGCTGCAGATTGTTCCAGGCTTCTTTCGCAGTTTTCGCGTTGTAGACATGTGTAAAACACTCTGGTTCCAACAACAAACATATAGTTGTTCGTGCCTTCCTATCTACATCAGCATTGACGACAGGGACATTTACTTCGTTCTCATCGTATTTGGAAATTACCTCCCACCAGTTTTTATTTTCTAGGTAATTCCGCACCAGGAACTTCCAGTTCGGGTAGTCTGACGATCCTCTCAGCAAAAGCTGCCGCTTATGCCACCTTCTTCTGACATAATGTTGCAAAATTCGCACAGACGGAAAAAATAACAAACCACTCAAATTTTATTTAAACCAGCAATATGAGTGCATGAGGCACATGACCTATTAGAAAAAAGCCTGATATATGGCTAATAGCACCACAGCAGAGTTCAGTGGCTCATAGTTAAACACGCTAGTTGTTTCATGGTTCGTATATTTTTAGCAAGTGACATGTTTACAACAATACAATAGAATGTAAACAAACCGTTTCTAAGCTTATTTAAAACGGTGACAAGTACGTAATAATGATTACTATAAATGGCCAGTAGGCACATATGCCACCTCCAATAATTGCAATATGGTTGCTAACAGTGTTGTCAATGGTAGATGACGAAATATGCTTTGTGAGGTTGATATTGTATAGTCGCTAGTTTTTGAAGCGAGCCTTTCCTCTAAAAACAAAGGCTGTTTAATAAAATAATACAATGTCAGTGTTTATCCTATTATAGACGAAAACGTAAAATTACAGAACATAAATTGCACACAACAAGTAGAATTAAAATTATTTTTATTGGCCGATATTTTATAAAACTGCTAATGGATTTTGAATGTTCTAACTTCAATAATAAAGTTACTTTTTAACCCCCAACACGGAACGCAAGAGGGGCGTTGTCAGTTTAACATGACGTATCTGTGTATGTGTGTGCCTGTCTGTGGCATCATTGCTCTTAAACGAGTGAACCCATATGAAAGCGTTTTGTTTTATTTGTAAGCGGGTATTCCAGCAATGATTCTCAGACATGTTTAATCAAAATCGGTTCAGCCATTTTTGAGATATTGAACTTTGAAATGAAAATGTCGGGGGTTTTCAACTTGTCTAAGTTTCCCGGCTGACATGATGATGAAAGGATTGTTTTGGTACAAATCGGCCAAACTTAATAATTTGACGATCACTTTGGCTTCGTTGGTAGTGACCCCCGCCTTGATCCTAAGTCACGGATGTTTTCTATGTATTTAAGATGTATTTATCTATATAAGTATGTATAACGACGTCTAGTACCCATAGTACAAGCTTTGCTTAGTTTGGGACTATGTCGATTTGTGTAAGATTTTCCCCCAATACATTATCTCGCTCCCGTCTAACAGCTTCCCGCGATCTTGACCAGATTGAGATATTTAAAGGTTTGGTAGACGGATGATCGGAGGGTTAAGTGAAATCAATCAAATTAACACCGGAAATGTCAGTTATTGGTAAATTATAAGGGAAAGAACATCGTATACCTATATAAACAGTATTTATAGATAGTTAATGTTTACATGCTATATTATTTAATTACGTGATTATCTGAGCTTTTAGCACGGATATTTGTTCCTGGGTCTTGGATGTTTTCTATGTATCTAAGTATGTGTTTGTCTATATAAGTATGTATATCGTCGTCTAGTACCCATAGTACAAGCTTTGCTTAGTTTGGGACTAGGTCGATTTGTGTAAGATAGTCCCCCAATATTTATTTATTCAACAAGATCGTCAATCCACCTTGTTTATTATATTTACACATGATACAAGAATACAAGGTATAGCACTCCGGGGAAATTCAGTAGTGTGGGTGACACAAGCCTACGTCATCACTTGTATCGATGGTTCTGCCGGCGTAAGTGTGAGTTGCTGTATTGCCAGTGTTGTATTATGACACTCCCCGACCCCCATGTATACCTGTGAGTGTTTTATTAAATTATTACGTTAATTAATGTTTAACTTGACCTATTTTGTTTGTTTAAACAAACAAATGACAATTGTAATGCGTAAATAATACATTTTGCATGATTACGGAAGAAAAAATCCTTCATGAGTCGATTTGTTACTATAAAGTGGCAATACGACGGTGACGTAGGCTTGTGTCACAATCCGGAGTGGCAGACCTTGTTTCCTTAGACCATGTATTTACATTAATTTCAAGTATTAGTATTACAAGTGTTTCTCACCTCATCGACATGGTCGAGCCCGTCCTTAGTGAGCACCACCTGTGTGGAGAACAAACTATACATGGACGTATAGTCGATACCGCTCTCGGAGTTGCCCGTGTAGATGCCGAGGGCCCACACCCTGCAAACAATAACTTGGTACAGTCACAAGAAAAAATATGGGTGCATACAACTTATTCAAAAATATTTCCCATGGCTCTTATGCCGGCTAATTAAGAAATATAATAGTAAATTGTTTAACGAGGGGCGTAAGTGGGACATACATGCATCCCGAGGTAATCACAATGTTTTCATCACATTTGTGAGGAAATAAATAACTCCAAAACTAATCAAAATCGAAGAAATCGACCACTTCATCTCCAGTAACAATGCGCAGCGCGCGCACCTTCAATATTGCGACCAATCAGAGAGCAGTATTCTAGTGGAGCGCGGCCAACTAGATTTTTTAAACCAATCAGATCACAGCTCCCTACACTCAACTCCCTAGGGAGTTATGAAAATCCATAACTCCCGCGGGAGCTAAATCGGCTATAACTACTCTATACGCCTGCGTACAAGAAGACCCTTTACGAGCAAGTGTGATGAAAAAATATTTAATGCCACACAATTGTTACAAAAATAGATAGTTACATGCATTATATCCTATCCTATCCTATTGGCTATGTGCGAAGTAGGTGGTGGGGGTAAACTAAGCGATCGCAGCGCACACCATGGCAGAAATGTGCAATTTCCGGGGACCTATATGTCAAATTTACTTCGACGTTTCCTATTGGTTTCCTACAATTCGTTTCGTTTGTATTTATTTATTTATTTTCTTATTTATTTCAGTCAAATTTCCAGTAAGGGGTTTTTCTCGCTTACTAAAATAAATAAAATATTCATGTGTTATTATTTGACAGCTGTGAGTTTGACATTGCCCCGGGACCCATGACGTTTGACGTTTCTGACGTGCACATAGCCAATACTATTAAACAAGCAACATTTGTAATTGAAATATAAAGGTTCCCGGAAACGAAAAAAAAATCTAGCTAGGTCTCATTTTCGGGAAAACTCGTATTCTCCGGGAAAACACGAGCAAAGCTCGGTCGCCCAGGTACTTTCTTATAATATGACAAAAGGAGCGCATTCAGCATGCGCTGTGCCAGCCATTGAACAGCGCTGGGCTTCCATTCGTCCCGCTTTTGCTAGTGCTTAGTAATCTAAGACAACACACTAAAAACTAAAAGAAACCATACTAAAAACTAACACTAAATTCTATGATTCAAAAAATTGATTGATTACAAAGAATATATTTTTAACAACACTCTATAATTATAGTACCTAAAGGTAGGCCTTCGGCTTCTAACTGTCTAGAAATGGCGGTGATAGGTCGTTCCAGATCTTGGAAGTCAAATATAACTACCCCGAAAACCCGCTAATTTGTGACGTGGACCTTTCATTTTGTTTAGAAATAGAAGCTAACTGCGAGTATTACGGCCTTGAACATCTTTCATCCACGTAATCAAGGTATTGTTATGACAGGATTAGTTCGATGTATATTTTTGCAATTGACTGTACATTAGGATTATCATACAAAAAAACCATTAAAGAAATTTGAATCAAGCTATATAGAAATAGAGTTCAATTTCTTTATTAAGGATTTGCAGCACAAGATTCGAACAGCACTGAGATTTTGATCTTTGGCTTTCAAAAACTCTGCACACATATCGACGACCTGTTTAGCCTAGTTGGTAGTGACTCTGCCTCCGAAGCTAGAGGTCCCGGGTTCGAATCCCGGCCAGGGCATTTATTTGTGCATTTATCACGGATACTTGTTCTTGGATGTTTTCTTTGTATTTAAGTATGTATTTATCTATATAAGTATGTATATCGTCGTCTAGTACCCATAGTACAAGATTTGCTTAGTTTGGGACTAGGTCGATTTGTGTAAGATTGTCCCCCAATATTTATTATTATTATTATATAAAAAAGAATACATCTGACGTGCTGGAAGGAAATGAAGTAGTGTTAGTCGTGAGTATATTGTTACCAAGTATTTGTTAAGACTCACTTTTTCCTTAGATAGGACAACAGGCTCCCTTTGCCCTCGTGGCCCAGTAGATAGGAGATGTACTGATGCGGTTTAGATTCGTACTCGGAGATCAGGGAGCGCATACTCCACGTTAAGTGGACCTGGAATATCATTGTATGCCATACAATAAAAATTAAGATGTTCTAAATAAAATTCTATACCATATTCATAATACCAGTACAATTCATGTAACAGATCACATTCGAGTATTCACTTCAAGTTCGTGATTTTGGAAATTGGTCACTATATAAAACGGACCATGTGTTGCAGACTTAAGACTATGCTGTAGTCCCTCGGGGAAACCTCGGCAGGGAGCTCATTCCACAAACGGAGCGTCCTCGTAAGGAAATTCCTCTGAAACCGCGACCGGTGTGAGGATGAAATGACCTGCCGACGGCGAGCAGTGCGATGGTAGAAAACGGCCGTGGGGTGGGCATCATGCCGTCTTCGGAGCACAACCCATTATACAAGCGGTAGAACACGCACAAGGAGGCAAAGTTTCTCCTTAAACCTAACGGTTGAATATCGCTTGTAATTTGTGATGTAATATTCATGTTGACCCATTTTTTACATGATATGCATACATAATTATGACATTTAAGAAACATTGTCCAAATCTAGGTCTTAATTCAGACAGTCATGCTGATTTGAGAAATACGCATATAATAATTTCTAAAGCGTTTAATCTCAATTACCTTCTATTTGAGTGTTAGTGGGTCAGTTTGTCAATTAATATCAATTAACTTTATTGTAATATTCTGTGAATGAAAAACAAGCGGCGAATAGAGATTGTAAAACTATTATAAATAAATAAATAAAAATAAAAATAAAAACCCTTTTTATTTCTTGCAAATTACAAAATAAGTATAACATCTTAAAATAGTAGCTTGTTTTTTCTTTTCTTCGAGTTTTCTATTATAGTTTTTTTTTCTATTATAGTAGGTCATTATTATCGTTTCTTTGGTATTTATTTTATGAGTATAATGATAACATAAGGAATAAAAACTGCAAAAGGACCAATTTCTATCTAGCACGGTATCAAGAATATTATCAAATCAAGCTTTCTGACTCTTGCTTAACCTCTAGCCCCTCTAAGGCCTCTAAAAAGAACCTTCAACGGAATTTATATCTTTCAAAATTGGAACAGAGTTGCAACTGTTTTGCTTCGTTCGATTTCCAATCAAAACACTCTTCTCTATTTCCTATTCCAGTAGATTAGAATTTAATTGCCAATTATTCTTGTTTGGTGGGCGGCTAGATATTAACACATGTTCAGGCTCGCTAAGGTTATCGCAAGACGCATGTAACACCCGTGGAGTTGTTAACTTCCATAGGCCGCGGTGGCTACTGATTACAATCAAAGTTACAACTCATATAAATATAACTTCAAATTGACTGTCGGAGGCAGCGCAAGAGCCGTGTCATACCGGAAGTGGTGTCTGTAAACTGTGTGCTCGTTTGCCACATACCTGGGTATGCCACTGACGGGGCTTTACGTAGTATTTACAGTCGCGGAATTAAAAGGTCCGTCACTTTTCAACTCTATTGTAATGCCGTTAAGGTCGAGAAATGACGAACTACTATTCCCTATCACAGTCTAACAACAGTCAGTCAGTACTACTTGAGTGGATATTTTATTTCGGTATTTATTTATTATATATTTATATGTATATATATCTATTTGTATTACGTATGTTTATTTTTTGTTTTTATTGTAAATATATTTATATTTTTATTTTTATACATATAATTTTGTGTCACTTATCTGTATAATATTTTGATGTTATTAAGATAAACTTATATCCGTGTTGTACATGTTTAATTCTCGGTTTGCCTATAAATCATATCTCCACTCAATTGCTCAAAGGTTAGCTGGAAGAAATCCCTTATCATCAACTGTTCTTGTAATTACTGTTTTATTGTTATGTTTCACTCATGTACAATAAAGAATTTTACATACAATTTACATACATACAGTCGATTTAACTTTGGCTGCCAATTTTGAGGGATCCGTACGAAATTGGTAAAAAAGGAACCCTTATAGTGTTGCCATGTCCGGTCTGTCACATTGCTAAATTTCAAGAACTACTAATGCTATCGATTTAAAATTTGGAATTGTTATTTATAAAGAAGGCTAAGCCAGATGCATTGAACATATTTTTTTAAATAAATATTTTATTTTATGTAAAAATACCGATACGATCGCGGGTCGAAATTCAAAGTCTAGTAAGACTATTTTAACGTTTAATTGTGATGCCGTTAAAATCGCAAAGTGACGAAACTATTATTCCGCGACTATACATTGTACGCACAGACTTGTTGAGACTTTGCCACTCACCTCAGTAGTATCACTGACGGGCTTCACATAGTACATGGAACGAAATTCTGGAGTCACGCGGTCGGGCTGGTACGAGAAGTCCTTGAAGTCGTCCGCCGGTAGCTTGTTCGAGTGGATCTGTCCGAATGTGTTCACGACGTACTTCTCCAGGGTTTCTAAGTCCATGCGGGCCTGGAAAAGGACGGAAATCCATACTATATCAATACTATAATATTATACTAGATGAAAGCCCGGCTTCGCTCGGGTGAAATAAATAAGAAAGAAATAAAGTAAACATTTATTTGTGACAGTTATCTTATGCAAACGACGAAAGAAACAGTGTACAAAAATGTATAAAATAAAAACATTACAACAACGGATTATGATGAAACTTCGTATAGAAATATAGTCTGTAGTCTGGATTAACATATGGAATTGGGAGTAAATGATTACGCTGACGACATCACGGGCAAAGGCTAGTGCTGCTTTGCAAGTTAATCCTAAGCATTTTTATAAGGGTAGTATTTAAAGGCACATAATAAATTTGACACCGTAATCAGTACTGATTTGTATAGCTAAAATACTAATCATTCATTAAAATTCAGTTCAAATGTGCAATTGTTAAATATTGATGTGCCTGTCAGTATTTTTGGTGTGAAGTCAGAGCTGCTAACGCGATCGGAAACCAATGAAGTTCATGTATCTCCCTCTCTGTCGCACTTGCAAATTCGAGCGACACAGAGGGAAATACACGATGTTCGTTCGTTTTCGTTTCGCGGTAGCAGCTCTCTATTCTCCGCCAAATTCTATTTAGTGGGGCCCTTTACACTCAATATTATGTGTCAATATTATCGCGATTTTCAAAATTGTATGGGGTCTGTTACACGCTTAATATTGTCAAAATACTGGTGTGTCAATATTATCGTGGTTTTCAAAATCGTATGGATTTTTCTTCTATATTCATTAAACAGTAAGTGATACGGATCGTGATATGAGTATATCACGTGATAATAATAACCATGTAACAGGCCCCTATGGATGTTGCTTCAATATTCAGTGTTTCGCGTGATATTAATAACAGTTGGTAATATTTTCTCCAATTAATGGAAGCTATTTAACAACTTGTTCCGTTTTGCCACAGGTATTTCACATTCCGATACGCGCACTATCCAGGAATAGGAGCCGTCAGATCAAAGGGCCTAACGCGATCTGAAAACAAAGTATTTCCCTCTCCACGCTCGAATATGCAAGTGCGACAGAGAGGCATATATATTTAGTTTTCGGTTGGTAGCACTTTAGTCCGAGCGCGGTGGACGGTCGAAGAAAGTCAAAGAACATTCCGTGTGTTGTCTTTCACACATATAATTTTTATTAAACTTCCCTTCGACCTATGAACTTGAAATTAGGTGATAATGTTTATTATGAAGTATATTTTACCAAAAATATCAATATATTGATAAATCACATTTATTTTTAGTTGTACGGAACCCTCAGTGCGCGAGTCCGACGCACTTGGCCGGTTTTTCTTACATTTTGAATTTTATTTCTCATATAGTAAAATACCCTATTCGTTTTAAAGTTGGCGCCTGAGGGCCTACCGCGAACCAAAAACGAACTATCTTCCTCTCTGTCGTTCGAATATACATGTGCGAGAGAGAGGCAGATACTTCGTTTTCGGTTCGCGGTAGCGCCTCTAACGTCCGAGCGCGGTGAACGGCATGAGCTGGGGGTCTACTCCGAAATTCAAAATCCTAACTTCGTATGGTGCCGTCCCTTTCATTCTCCTGTCATAGACTATATGAGTGAAAGGGACGGCACCATACGAAGTTCGGATTTCGAATTTCGGATTAGACCCCCAGTACCACTAAGTTATAAGATAGAGCGAGATAGGGATAGAATTTTGCTAGACGTTTAAAAGCCATAAGTCACCTAGTAGTTTGTCACAACAAAATAGAGAGGCAGCTTTAAGATGGCGGACAGACTCAGCAAACATTCAAGTGGTGTCCTTTACACGATTAATATTATCACAATACTGGGGTGTCAATATTATCGCAGTTTTCAAATTTGTATGGATTCTGCTTCAATATTCACGTGATACTTATCGTGATATGAATGTATCACGTGATAATAATAACCATGTAACAGGCCCCATACATTCGCTTTGAAGGCGGTTGTTGTGACAATCAGCCTAGCTAGCACGATAGATTATACCGTTACGTTTTATGTGACGTTTTAATACATTTCGCCCATATAACGTGACGGTATAAGTTATCGTGCTAGCTAGGCTGATAGGTGTATAGAACGCTTGAAAACTACAAAAACAAAACGCTACAGACGCGGCTAGCCGAATCCACGCCCAGCAACCTGACCAACACACCGGACGCAAACATAGTTTACAATTTCCGAACGTACCCAACCCGACGCTGTCAACAGTATCTTCTTAGTAGTCTGTGCTGTCAACCAACGAATTTAATATGGCCGACCTTTCATCATAAAATTAACACTTTTTAATGCAAAATACGCGACAATCCGAATTTTGCGGATACATATGTTCAACTCAAAAATCGTTATTTTTATACGTTCTTCAATTTGAGACAGGTCTCGTTCGGGTCTACCGTACCCCTGCACGAAATTATTAATATAGAAATGCGAGAGTAACTCTGTCAGTCTGTCTGTCTGTTACCTCATCACGCTTAAAACGTCAAACCAATTTAGATGAAATTTGGTACCGAGATAGTTTGAGTCCCGGGAAAGGATATAGGATAGTTTTTATTTCGGAAATCATTCCTCAGGGCATACCTTCCTCCTACCTCCTTCCTTCCTTAGGGCTACAACATCATCCTCCTAGCGTTACTCCCAGTACAGTTGCATCCTGAAGAATGCCTGGGGTCCGCTACCTAATCCCAAGAATTGGCGTAGGCACTAGTTTTTACGGAAGCGACTGCCATCTGACCTTCCAACCCGAGGGGGAAACCGACCTTATTGGGAATAGGCTTGTCAAGTGAGTGGGCAACTTGACTGTTAGAAGTTCTCAAGCCGCCCTGAGGCCTCTAACTTGGCTTAACGATTGCTATCGTATACAGCAACCGGGATCAACGGCTTAACGTGCCTTCCAAAGCTCGGGAGCGCTCAGTTAGTAACCACTCAAAGCGGTCACCCATCCAAGGACTGACCTCGCCCGACATTGCTTAACCTCGCATACCGCACGCAGTACGCGGGTGCCACTGGGCCACGAGCGTTCCTCCTTAGGGCTACAACACAGGTTGATATTAAAGTTCTACCCCCCTTTTCACCAAAAGTCGGGTAGAAGTTTGTATGGGCGAGCGACGTGTAAGCCTGCGACTACAACAATTTAATAGCAATTACTTCTGTAATATAACGAGTTGCACGCGGACGGAGTCGCGGGCAAAAGCTAGTAAAAGTATAATATGAAACTCGTATAAACTATTTGTCATAGAGCCGATGGCTGATCGGGCAGACGAGTTCTGGAGTGGAGACCGCGAACGACTCGCCTCGTGGGACGACCTCCCGCCAGGTGGAGCGACCACCTGAAGAGTAGCAGGAAGAGCTGAGGGCCGGGAGTGGTGGCGCGAATTGGGAGGCCTGTGTCCAGCAGTGGACGACTGCGAGCTGATAATGATGATAGACTACCAGCTTAGCATGATCGTTTGGGAGTATGTTATGTCAGACACATAGCATCGTCCCTTACTAGCAAGTATGTAAGTGTGAGAGGAACGAATGCTTTATGTCTGACATATCCGCGATCATGTAGCTAGGCCGGACTTAGCATAGTGCCAACATAGCAAATAGCTGTGTAACAACAACATTACCCTTCTTGAAATTCTGGTAGAATATGATGTTCCATTTTTTTTTAAAGTAAAAGTAAAAGTAGTTTATTCTTCAAATTAGGCATATTACATGCACCTATGAAAAGGAAGAGTCTTCACTCCTCACAATATCCCTTCGCCGAAAAGCTAGTGGTAAATAAAATATTCAGCAGTAAGGCGTTCCGAAAGCTTATTGGGAAAATCCCGCTGGAAGCTCGTATCACTGGTCGACTCCACCTAGCATTAGTAATTCTTCTTTTCTAAATTTCAAATTAAAGGGAAAAAGTATAAAATTACGCAGTAAGCCTCTAAGGCGTTGTAAGAGGGAACTAGTGAAGGATTTCGTGCCTGAGCTCGATTGTTCCGATAGCTCAGTGGCTAAGTCATAAGTTATTTATTCGTAAAGCCCTTTTACACGTTATAAATATCAATTTGAAATTAATCTAACATAACATTATTTCTAATACTATATAAGTGAGAGCTAGTTGTCATCCTTTTTGTGAAAATTTAGGTACTCGTCATAATCATAAAACGGGTGCTCAACAAGCCAGCGTTTAAGGCGACATTTAAAACTGGCCAAGCTCTTGGCGCTGGTGATGCTGTCAGGTAGGTTGTTGTAGACGGCGGGCCCCATGACATGGGTTAGTTTGGCCGACTTGGCCATTTTACACCCCACGCCGACTAGCTTGTGGGCGTTACGTGTGTTGTAGTTTTGTACCATGCCATGTGTTTTGTAGGCTGTTAGGTTAGGCTAGGCTAGAGCGATTGGCCGCGTATTCAGTCGCAGGTTCAAATCCTGCTCGGAACGCAAAACTTATAAATTTTTCCCTTTAATTTGAAATTTAGAATTTTTGTTAGCATCGTTACTGCTTAATACAAAATTATTCTTCTTGTCGTTATCTTAAACCTAAATTATCACAAAATTACCCACTTATTAAGACAATTTAATTAGTACGTCCTAATATTTTAATTAAATACGTTTCTCTTTGCAACCACAACAGGGACAGTCATAAGTCTTCTTCATTAATTAAAGCTTGCTCCCGTGACCTACAACGTAAAATAACCTAATTTATAAAATCATTAAGTAAGAAAGGTGTAGTAAAATGATTCATATCACGATCACATTAAGAAAGACGTAGTCAGATTAATTCAAGCCATGTTACTCGGGCGATCTTCGATCAAAATCGAGTTCAATGGGTAAATCGGAATTGTAATTAACACTTTTTCCTTTAAATGTATTTGTATTACATATGAATCTAATACGCAATTAAACTGGTAGCCTCTGTAAGACAACAAGAACGGAGTGAGAGCTTTGCAAGATAATAAACAAAAGAACTAATAATATAATATTATTGTCTTGCAAAGTTCCCTTCAAGATTTGCTAACACTTATGGATACCTGCCATTAGTTTGCAAATTATACTGAAATTTGTCTTCTTCTTCTTCTAAAATCTAGTAATTGAAGCGGAAAACTCTTTCTACTATTTTTTTCTTTTGAAAAAGAAACATGTTTATGACAATAACTTAGTGCTAAATAAAATAACACAATAAATGATAAAAATACCTAACTTAAATGATTAAAAAATAAGAAAAATAAAAAAAATATAGTCACAACTCTTTTAAATGTGCTGTGCAATTCGACAGGTACGTTTTTTTTTAAACTCATTTCAATGAAAAGGGAGTTTAGTCACTTAAGTGTACATCAAGTTATAGTATAATTCGGCTTATTCTACGTTTACTACATTACTTTGGTGTATAAATTGCATAATATCCTGGCCTCGTCCAATAATGGCGAAGCCAGATTGCTATTACAAACACCTATATTGCTTAACCTTAGATACGAGATCTCATGTCGCTGGGCCTCGTTGCGAACACATTCCATCAAAACATGTCGGACATCTTCCACTACATTGCACTGAAGGCATTTATGTGAGTCCGAGATGTCCATCAGACATTTAAAGGACCACGAGTCAAAATAGTCCTAAAACCAACAAACCTGAGAATAAGTTCATTAAATAGGTCTTTAAATCTACTGTTAGCTCGTATTCACTCTGACTTAAAACAAAAAGAAAAAGAAAAAAAAGGTAAAGGTTAGCTGGAAGAGATCCCTTATAGGGATAAGCTCGCCTTTGTACTTTAACGCTTTGTGACCTCTTTATGTTTCAACCTGTAATTGTGTACAATAAAGTGCTTACATACATACATACATACTTAACATATGAAAATCAAAGTTCTGCAATGGAATTGAACTTGGTGCCCATAGAACGAAGAAGTATATTTAAAGAGCTATCTAATGACCTCTCAGCTTTGTTGGTTTTAGGACCAGACTAAATAAAAGGTTGCCCATGGTCCTTTGTTTGAAGGACATGTCCGGAACGAAGCCTGACGAGTGATACTACCTCTTTCCTATAAAAAGGACACGTACCTGTACAGCTAGAGTCAACCTGTGGGCACTATAATGCCGCTTCCTGAAGTCGTGCGCGGCACTATGTAACCGCTCGTCGTCCACTTCGTCCTTGAGGTTGCGCAGGTTGCCCCACGTCAAGGTAGTCCCGTCCCCCCATATTGTTGTCTGTCCGGAACGAAGCCTGACGAGTGATACTACCTCTTTCCTATAAAAAGGACACGTACCTGTACAGCTAGAGTCATCCTGTGGGCACTATAATGCCGCTTCCTGAAGTCGTGCGCGGCACTATGCAACCGCTCGTCGTCCACTTCGTCCTTGAGGCTGCGTAGGTTGCCCCACGTGAAGGTCCGCGCCGGATGGCCCTCGGGGAAGAAGCTCGAGAGCAGCTGGTCCTTGCGGTTGGAGTCTGATGGTGCTGCGATCGCGAACTCTGGAAATAAATTTCAACATCATCATATAAGCCGAAATACGTCCACTGCTGGACGACGGCTAGTGTTGGTAAAGACTTGAGTCTTTGGAGTCTTCATTCCGAAGACTCGATTTAGTTTTTTAGACTAATCGAAGCTTGAGTGTTCTGTAGAGACTCGAGTCCTCTAAAAAGACTCATATTAAGACTTGAGAGTTTTGTTTACTAAGTGTAAACAAAAGGCTTTTAACTGATTATGATTAGAACTCAACTGTTCTTGTAGAAACACGTAAGGTTACGCGGCCTACTCAGTGAAGTAGGTACTGTAGAAATCAGTTCTTTGGATAGAAACTTCAAAAGTGAGTATTTTGTATTAGATTCAAGTACTTTGAGGCACCCATAAAAAATACTATTAAAGATACGATCGTTCGAGTCTTTTTTAAGGCTCGAGTTGTGACCACAGGACTCGATAGGACTCGAAAAACGACTCGACTCATGACTCAAAAGACTCGGAAGTCTTTTAAGCTTGGAGTGCCGTAAGTATGAGTCGAGTTCTTGAATTCGAGACTCCAAAACTTGAGTCTTTACCAACACTAACGACGGCCTACCCCACGGATCTCCACAATGACCCTGCTCTATCCTCATCCAAAGGCTACCCGCGATCGGTTCACCTCGTTGGGGTCTTCCCACGCTGCGTCTTCCGGTGCGTGGTCACCACTCAAGAACCCTTCTGCCCCAACTGCGATCGGTTCTACGAACGATGTGCCCCGCCCACTGCCACTTAAGTCTTGCAACTCACTGAGCTATGTCGACCATCTCCTGAGTAGTTATAATTTTTTATCAAAAGAACGTCGTCAAGAGATTGCGCATCACCAAATAATGCTTCTTGCTTATACATTTCGATGTTTAGTTTTTATTACAATGCCCAATACTACTAGATCTCAGAACTTTTTAATGTCAAAATACCTAAATCCCAGAATACCTAATTTATTTCTCACAACCCCGAATTGTTTAAAACTATATCGAGATGAACCGAGAGAGAGATAAACCGAGATAAAGTGGTTGCTGTGTTTAGTCATTATAAAAAGAAAACTTGTTAACATTCCGCCAACAACTTTGAGAATCAAAATGTTATAGAGTATTGCATTCTTATTGATCCTGATTACATTAACATAACATAATATAAGGTAAAACTTGCATGTTAGTAGTTATTTTAAGGTCTCTATAGACAATAGCATGACTATAAAGTAGCCATATGTTTTTGACACAACTGTGTATCAAGATCAAATGCACTGCCAACAAACTGTTACGCAGCGTGGCAGTGCACAGTACACTACCACACGTAACCATAAATGTGTCTTTTATGAATAAATGATTAAATGAAATGAATGAATTATGAAATTAAGTTGTAATCAAACCTAAAAATGTTGCCGACTTCCCTCTTAGTCACCAGATCTTGACCAAATGACTTGATTAACGTTCATCAAAAATGCTCACAAAATTTCACGATAATCGGTTGAGAAATACGACCTGTAGAGAAGAACGGTGGAAATCCGGACATACGAAAACATCTTTGCCGAAGCTGAAACGGAGACCTTCGTTTCACTCGTGCCAGCTATAACCAACTGATTCTTCTGTCCTCAATTTTGATCTCAAATAATTTCAGGGAAGATTTATTTAAATACGTTTGACATAAAATTTCGGGTAGAGAGCGTCTTAAAGTGGATTGGTAGGATTATAAGTTCATGTTCACGTGTAACCCAGTTTAAGTCTCGTTTACAGTCTAACAAGATTCACAAAGGTCATCATATCGAAACCTTACATGGAAGTAGATTGAAACTGGCATCTACAGGCATATAACTACTTTGCTATATACGATAATTTAGCGAGAGTAGGCATTTCTTTTAAAAGTGGTCCATACAGGAACTGTAAATTTTTAATTAGATGGCTGAGCGAACCCCGGTCTCTTTCGGAATGTTGTTTTTCAGACACAAAAAGGGTTTGTTAATCAAATTTGGCCAAGTCCCCATACATTTGTTTTTCATTTTTGTTCACCAACCTATTTAAAACGTAGTCTAGTCAAAAAGCGATGCCAATTAACATCTTAAACGGATCGCCACCATTTTTATTACCACTACCACCAACCCTTTAGCAACCTAGCTTTCATCTCATTCACTAGTTACATATGGCTAACAGTACCTTAACACATCTGTGGTGGAAAGACAGCCTTACAGCCTCTAGAGCGTTAAGAGGGTTATAAGGGGGTCCATACTCTCGTAAATAATTGTTATTATTTAAATTTAACGATAGATATTAAAAAAGGAGACTGCTATGTACTGTATGTTGTATTTAAGTATCTTTTGAATACATTAAACCAGTTATTACGTGGCTAGTTTCGTCAATCTATGCATCGCAAGTAAAAACTTCCGTTTTTTTTATGAACTCGTATATCGACGAATATCGGATCGCATTAACTAGTGTGATGTATTCAAAAGGCTTCAATACAAAATACAGTACATAGCAGTCTCCCTTTTTTTACCGACTTCAATAGAAGGAAGGAGGTAGTCAGTTCGTCTGCATGTTTGCTTGTTCTTTTTTGTTTTGTTTTTTTATGTATGTATGTTCCCCGATATCTCTTGACCGCGTTAGCCGATTTGGATAATTCTTTTTTTGTTTCAAAGCAGGTACCCCGACATTGGTCCCATATAAATTTGGTGAAGGTCTGATGATGAGATCTAGGAGGAATCGAAACTCCTCGAATTTGATAGGCACGCTTAAGCCGATTTCGGTATTTTCTGTAGGTAACCAAGCATTGACTAACAGAAACCACAAATTGTGGCATAGCAAGTACAAAATTGAAGTCGGTTTTTTTTGGTATAAATTATTTAATATCTATCGTTAAATTTAAATTCGATTCTTTTCGTTCGAGTCTTATCTATAGGTAGGAGTGGGCCGCTTCTTCGTACACTGAATGAAGTTCTAGCTACGATCTTTTATATGTGTCTCACCGGACTGTATGGCCTCCCGCTCGCGCTGCATGGCCTCCTTCATCATGAGCGGGCTCACGAAGAACTGGCTGAACATGTCCATGGCATGCGGGAGGTGCTTCTCCTGGATCTCGAAGTAGAACGTCGTCAGCTCGCAGTCGGTTGACGCGTTGTCCGAACCGCCCTTTTTCTGTACACGGGTAAGACGAAGATAAGCGACCATTTTTAAAATTATTTTCGATTTGGACATTGGGATCGTGAGAGCCAGCTCCCGCTTGCGGGAAGTTCGTGCTATCTTTGTTTTTTGTAAAAGGGAAACACGAGATAAAACGTACTCTCCGCATGCGAGACGGAAGCTGTAACGACCTATGTAACCATCATCATCATCATCATCCTCCTGGCCCATTCCGACCACGGCGACTGGGAAGTAGAAGAAGAAACTGGTTATTGAGAGCGTCGCTGGTGAGCTCTCAGTTGACTCACATAGCCTATCTTTGCAGTGAATGTGCGAGCACACTCCCCACATGTCAGCACCCCTCCTATAATTATAATGAGTGGCCGCAGGAGGTCGGGCCTTTAATTCCTCGTGCTTAGCGTCGAGTTCACTTCGCCTTCGTTCTTCGAAGGCTTGCACTTTAACCTTCCCGGTATGCCTCCATTTACACCGATCCTGAGCCAAAAATTCCCAGCGCGATGAATCAAAATCACATCTCCGCATGTGGCGCTTTAGCACATCTTTATAGCGCAGAAGTTGGCCGCCCTATTTCCGCTTGCCATCCTGCAGTTATGAATAAAAGATGGGCTTAGACACTCTGTCTTCAGACATGCGAGAAACATGACCACACCATCGCAGCTGCCTACGCATTAGATAGGCTTCAATGCCGTTGACGACGTATAACGACCTATGTAAATCCTAGTTTTAAGTCTAGTCCCCAATGAAAACCAGCGTCTCAGCATGCTTGGATACAAACGCCAACACAGGTTCCCCCCTTCGTGACCCTTGTTACAATGCCCATAAAGTGCACGAATGATCAGTTAAATGTGTTCGCGCTGGTAACTCTATGCAAATATGCACTTCCATACAACATGATTAAGAAGTGAAGTGACCTACATTCCTTAGCCTCGCTTACCACCAAGAGGCCGCTAGCTGGATCAATCAACTTTTCCATTTCCCGTCAGCGAGGAGACAACAGTAATCGAGTTTCTTAGAAAAAAATGTTATAACATGGACTTCTAGCATGCTCGTCAGAATGGGTTTATAATCATCGCTAAAACTCATGTTTGGTCGACCAAACACGAGTGGGTGGGTCAATGAACTTAAATTGATTTTCATTTGAATTGTTTTATTTATTTGTTCCTGGGTCTTGGATGTTTTCTATGTATTTAAGTATGTATTTATTTATAAGTATGTATATCGTCGTCTAGTACCCATAGTACAAGTTTTGCTTAGTTTAGGACTAGGTGGATTTGTGTAAGATTGTCCCTCAAAATAAAAAATAAAAACAATAAAATCTCGGTTTCAAAGAGTGACTCAAGAGACGGAACCATGGTAACGAACAACAAGGAAAAGTGGATTGACCCAGCTAACAAAAGACTGCGTAAACACTCGCGACTGACCTCGATGAAGGCATCAAACTCGTTCTCATTGGGGTACTTCTCGCTGCGTTGATTGGCCCAGCTAACAAATGACTGCTTCAAACACTCGAAACTGATCTTGATGAAGGCATCAAACTCGTTCTCCTTGGGATACTTCTCGCTGCGTTAATTGACCCAGCTAACAAATAACAGCTTCAACACTCGAAACTGACCTTGATGAAGGTATCAAACTCGTTCTCCTTGGGATACTTCTCGCTGCGTTGATTGACCCAGCTAACAAATAACAGCTTCAACACTCGAAACTGACCTTGATGAAGGTATCAAACTCGTTCTCCTTGGGGTACTTCTCGCTGCGTTGATTGACCGAGCTAACAAATGACTGCTTTAACACTCGAAACTGACCTTGATGAAGGCATCAAACTCGTTCTCCTTGGGGTACTTCTCGCTGCGTTGATTGACCCAGCTAACAAATGGCTGCTTCAACACTCGAAACTGACCTTGATGAAGGCATCAAACTCGTTCTCCTTGGGGTACTTCTCGCTGCGTTGATTGACCCAGCTAACAAATGGCTGCTTCAACACTCGAAACTGACCTTGATGAAGGCATCAAACTCGTTCTCCTTGGGGTACTTCTCGCTGCCCATGAACACCATGTGCTCGACAAAGTGCGCGAGCCCCTGGATATCGGGAGGGTCGCTGTAGCTGCCGACTCCCACGCAGAGGGCGCACGCCGCCTGAAACAATTCCGGGTTTAAGACCGGACTCGTACGACAGGCCAATGTGTAAGCTCTTGAATCGTTTTACAGGAACGCCGATAGCTCAGCTACGGCGCTGAGGATGGTACCTGATCGTTGGACGTAATTAATTACTAATTGAATAACATTTAATTCATTTTAACGAAGCCTATTGTGAACATTTATTTGACCAAACATGTTCTACGCAAAGTAGCATGTCTGTGCTTCTTCTACAAACTGTACTTCGGTGAGTGTGCTCAGGAGCTCCATGAGCTCATACCGCCTTCCCCCTTCTTCCATCGGACATCCAGACGTACGGCTGGCTACCATCCTTACCTGGTCGAAATTCCTCTAGTTCGAACCAAGCGCTTTGCATCTTCTTTTATAATGCGCACTTCTAAGGTTTGGAATTCTCTGCCGGCGTCTGTATTTCCGAGTTCATATAACCTGGACCTTTTTAAGGCACGAGTGAATAGGCATCTTCTGGGTGAGCTCGCTTCATCGTCGGCCTCATCTTTGCCCCCTGGCTAGATGCTGGCCAAGAGCAATCCCATTTTTAATAAAAAAAAAAAAAAAAAAAAAAATGTTCTGTCTGACCAAAAAATTATTTGCATAATTTGTTTCACTAAAAATATTTTGCCTAAGTAACACATTTGACAAAAAAACCATTGCCCTAATGAAAGTTGCTGTAGTCATATTCTGACAAGTGATCATTTGACCTAATTAGGATTTGGCAAATAAATATATGGGAAATATTTCATTGGGAATAAAAAAGTAGTTGACAAAGTTTTTTGCAATGGGCGGGGCATATTTGTCGAAGAGCCGATGGCCGATGGGGCAGACGAGTTCTCGAGTGGAGACCGCGAACGACTCGCCCTGTGGGACGACCTCCCGCCAGGTGGACCGACGACCTGAACAGAGTAGCGGGAAGCGGTTGGATGCGGAGAGCTGAGGACCGGGTGTGGTGGCGCGAATTGGGGAAGGCCTATGTCCAGCAGTGGACGACTGTGGGCTGATGATGATGATGATAGGCTTCGTTTGGTCAATGTTTTGACACAACTTATTTTTTATAGCTACATAGCGACCAAATGCCATACAATAGTAAAATGAGTAAACTCATATAACTTTCAAAGCCCTATTATTTGTGAGAAATAATGAAATTATGGGGTGCGTCTCACGAGAGATTTTAATCGTTACATTGGAGATCATAATTAGCACTATTATCAGAGTTTAATTAGGTTAGGGCAGCCAGAAAAAGGGGTGATGAGGGGCTCGGGGAGGGTGGAGCCCCCCCGCAGTAAAAAAAATAAACAAACGTAACAATGGTATTATTGGTAGGCTAGGTTAGGGTCTACTTGTGTCCGTTAGGTTAGGTTAAAATAATTATACGAACGAACGGGAAAAAATAAATTAGTCCGAAATGCATGTCAAAATCGTGTGTACTATGAATTTCGGGATAGATTTCTATTACTATTTATAGAAGAACACAAATAAAAAGAAATCACTTTCAATTTGTACCTTCTATGTGCATACTATGAGGATGATAATCATTCACCAGGTTTTAATTAGGGTCTGGTATGATTTGGAAATTGATTGAAATTTGAAATTAAAAATAGAGGAAACGAAAGTTTGCGAAATAACCCATGATTAAATAAAACTATGTCCAAACCTGTATTTGCAAAGTGTTATGTTTGCTCTATTTTCTTTTGGATGTTGTACGTTTTGGAATCTGATGAATTCGGGTAAATAAAAATTGACCAAATATACTTCGACCACCTAAATTAATGTCTAAACATTCTTTGTTTGCAAAAGATCTATGATATAGGATCAGTTGGCAAACAATTATTTTGCAAATAATTGTTCGGAAAAATTGTTTGGGAAGTGAACATTTGTCAAAAATAATTCGGTAATACGTTAGTAACACCAGCTCATCTTCGGGAGCTTTTGTCTATGTTAAAGACTATTAACAAGATCCCATAGACCCGGTAAGCAGTTGTGTTAGGTATTACGGCTGCGAACTTTTCGAAGGAGATATTTACTTTATTGAGTAGCTCTTAAAATGCTTCGCATTCGAGAAAAATAAAACTGAGGCTTTAAATAAATGGGGAAGGGAGCAAACATTTTTCTCCCATAAGAAAAGTAAAGTTTTGCTCACAACACTTATTCAAGTGTTTAAGACTTGATGATGAATACTGCATAACTTAATGCATATTTGACGTGTGCCAATGTCAACTAATGGACAAAGTGTAAATGTTGGCTCGAAAAAAAGACTAATCATCATCCTAACGTTATTCCCAGTACAGTTGCATCCTGAAGGATGCCTGGGGTCCGCTGCCGCTAATCCCAAGAATCAGCGTAGGCACTAGTTTTTACGGAAGCGACTGCTATGTGACCTTCCAACCCAAGGGGTAAACTAGAGCTAATTGGGATTAGGCTTGTCAAGTGAGTGGGCAACTTGACTGTTAGAAGTTCTCAAGCCGCCCGAAGGCTTAACGACTGCTATCATAAATAAATAAATAATAATAAATAAATAATAAATAAATAATAATAAATAAATATTAGGGGACAATTTTTACACAAATCGAACTAGTCCCATAGTAAGCTCAATAAGGCTTGTGTTATGGGTACTAGACGACGATATATTTAATAGATATATACTTAAATACATAGAAAACATCCAAGTCTCAGGAACCAATGTCTCTGCTCACCACAGAAACAAATGCCCTTACCGGGATTCGAACCCGGGACCTGTAGCTTCGGAGGCAGTGGCACTACCAACTAGGCTAAACAGGCCGACAAATCATAGACAGCAACCGGGATCAACAGCTTAACATGCCTTCCAGAGCACGGGAGCGCTCAGTTAGTAACCACTCAAAGCGGTCACCTATCCAAGGACTGAACCCGCAAGACATTGCTTAACCTCGCATACCGCACGCGGTACGCGGGCGCCACTGGGCCACGAACGCTCTAAAAAAGACTAGTAATAAAAAAATTATTTCCACTTGATAATTTCATATATCTGAATCTAACAGCATATTGTTACCGAGATTGTCACGCAACAGCGTACGAACCCAAACATTGCGTAAGTAAACGCGTAACACAGGCTTGCGTGTAATACCAACTGTGCAGCTATGGGGACAGAAATAAGGTTACATTTCTGAATGTAATACCGTGGATAGCACAATTTTTAGAAAGTCTATGATTTGGTTTTTAATCATGCATACATACATTACATACTAATATTATGATCGAGAAAGTAAGCTTCACTTTTTATAGGTATCTGTGTTTATTATTTCAGTAGCGACGATTAAACTACAGATACAATTTAAATGAGATTCGGGATGGATATGCATATAGTTTAGAGTCCAGGAGAGATAAATAGGATGCATTTACCGGAAATCAATACCTAAGGGAGTGAAATGAAAGGCGAACATGGTATGGGAGTGGTAATCCCGACCAAAATATTTACCTATTTAGTCAAGCGGCGCACATACTACATATATACATATATTGCCAAATAGGGTTGACAAAATTGATATGCATAAGTTCATTTTTTAACCGACTTCAAAATTTCAAAAGAGGAGGTTATCAATTCGGTTGTTTTTTTTTTTGTTTTTTTTTTTAATGTTTGTTACTCCATAAATCCGTCATTTCCTAACCGATTTGAAAAATTTTTTTTTTGATTGTATGTATATATATCCAAGTTGGTCCCGTTTTTGTCAAAAGGCAGTTCTGATGATGGGATCCATGAGGAATTGAGGGAACTACTCAAATCTTTAAGGCAAACATATAGTGATTTTTGTGTTTTTATCAACAAGTCAAGCATTTGCATCCAAAAATGTGACATTGGATGAAGTGGAACTGCTGATGATGATCAGAACAGAACTCTTCAACGACGAAAAGTTCACGTTTGGCGATTTGTCCTCCTAGCTGTGTTTGTTAAGCAAGTTCTATTTTCACGATTAATTTTTGTCATGCTCGAGTTCTGATGATGGGATCCATGAGGAGTTGAGGGAACTCCTCAAATCTTAAAGGCAAAAATATAGTGATTTTTGTTTTTTTATCAACAAATCGAGCATTATCATACAAAAATGTGACATTTGATGAAGTGGAACTGCTGATGATGATCAGAACAGAACTCTTCAACGACGAAAAGTTCACGTCTAGCGATTTGTCTTTCTAGCGGTGTTTGTTAGGGCAAGTTCTATTTTCACGATTGATTTTTGTCATGCTCGAGTTCTGATGATGGGATCCATTAGGAATCGAGGAAACTCCTCAAATGTGAAAGGCACACAAATAGTGATTTTAGTATTTTCATGAACTAATCAAGCATTTTCATTCATAAAAGTGACATTTGATGAAGTGGAACTGCTGATGATGATCAGAACGGAACTCTTCAACGACGTGTAGTTCACGTTTGGCGATTTGTTCTCTTCGTTTTGTTTGTCAAGCAAGCAAGGTTTTTCCATGATTTCATGAGGAATTGAGGGTACTTAGTCTTCTACCATTATAAACATACTTATAGCCATTTTTGTATTTTATTGTATGGAATCTAAGAGTGCACCATCTAAGATTAATAATCTTTCACCGGACTCCCCCATTGAAGTCGGTTTTTTTTTCTTAAAAATTATTTTTCTTAATGTTCGTATTTAACAATTACGAAAGAATATTGCGATAAGTAGCGTTCACAATGCATCTATTATACATTAAACGTGACCGAATCAAAACCCGTTATCAATAGAACGTGGGCAACCCTGAACTGATTTTTATCGATTTCTAGCCTTCCTTGAGGATACCTAGAAAGTTTTTACAACACGAAAAGGCCGTAATGCTGTTAAAAATAATAGCATTTAAAAATCAACTCAAAATGAAAGTAAACATCGTGTTTCGTCTTAAACTTTGTGACGGTAGTGTATATATATTACCGCTCATATGTATTTAGGCTCACATTATTATATCCATAGAAATATATACAAAACGGACTTTCAGATTAATACTGCCGAATTAGAGCCTATGGACTATTTTAAATGATGGATGATTTTTTTTTACACTGATCCTGAAATTGGCAACGGAGAAATATTTTTAAAATTTATATTTTTTTGACTACTAAGATTTAAAAATAGCTTGTCTGTTAGTGTATACAATATCAAGTCAACTAAATAAAAAATGCAAAGTGCACCGAAAACTGTCAAACTGTTGTATAAGAAAAACAAGTAGTGTCTAAATACTTTTGATCGGTAGTGTAAACTCACGCTTATATTATCAAAAAGGCAGGAAGAAGCACATGAAATTAATATTACAATGCTAGCTGTTGAGTGTTTAAAAATGGAGAAAATGTGATATTAAAGATACAAGCTGTAAGCCCATCGCACACAATGCACTTCCAATCCTAATCCCAAAGTCTTGCGAGATCCTAATCCTCTTACGAGAAAGGGCAATATCTATATTTTTGGCACGATATTACCTAATAACAATTTTTTTTTAGCATATTCAGCTCGATCACGCTCAAATCTGAACAGCTACAAGTATATTCACATATTTAGGGTTTAAGTCATGTTAAATTGCGGGAGTGACATTATGTCAGGATATTTGATAAACAATCAGTCAAGGCACTGTAGCCGCTCACGACTTTCAATCGTGGGTCGTGGATTCGAATCCCGGCTTGTGCCAAAAAGGGGTTTTACTAAAACGTACGTACCTAAGAAGTATCATTCGATATTTAACAGTAGCATTTTAGTGAATGAAATCCCGAGTACACCGATATAAACAATTATAAATAAATAAATAAATATGAGGGGACATTTTTCACACAAATCGAACTAGTCCCACGGTAAGCTCAATAAAGCTTGTGTTATGGGTACTAGACGACGATATAATTAATAGATATATACTTAAATACATAGAAAACATCCAAGTCTCAGTAACAAATGTCTCTGCTCACCACAGAAACAAATGTCCTTACCGGGAATCGAACCCGGGACCTCTAGCTTCGGAGGCAATGACACTACCAACTAGGCTAAACAGGCCGACAATTCCATCAAGGCATTGTTTTCCCTCGAAGGAGTCCACTGGATGCGGGTAGCACAGGACCGGTCATTGTGTCACTCTTTGGGGGAGGCCTATGTCCAGCAGTGGACGTCTTTCGGCTGATATGATGATGATTGTTTTCCATCTGAGTTAGAAGGCGCTCGCTTTCGTAACACTAATGCCTACGCCAAATCTTGAGATTAGGTGCCAAAGCGGTCCCCGGGCTCCATTGAGGAGGATGAGGAGGAAGGGAGAAGATTTGATAAAAAATCAGGTTTCTTGTTGCATTTAACGTTACAGTTCTATCGTATAATGAATACTAGATTAAACATACTCAAACCAGAATATCCTGCTTAACCATCCATCTAAACAACCACAATGATGCTACAAGCTACAGTATCACTATGCAACGCAAGGCCGGTCATAATGACCCTGCAATTTCACAACCACAAATCCACTATTTACCAGTTACTATTCGAACCCGTCTGTTCTTAGGATGAATACGTAAAATATTTAAAAGTATGGGTCCGGGAGAAAGTGCTTTCGTATTTTACAATACATTATAACTTAGGCGTTTTTCACGACCTGAAGAAATCTAATACAAATAGTAGAAACACACTACACTTTTGTATGAACCAGCAATTAGTAGATTTAGTAGTTATTTAAGTCATTGCAAAAAGAAAACTACCATTCAAAAGGGGGGTTCCTGGCACCGATTTAAGGCTCAATAAGTCAGCTAAATAAAAAATACAAAATGCACGCAAAACTGTCAAGGGACTCTGACTTGGCAGTGTATTTCTGAAAGTCATTTTTGTATACAGATGTATGGGTGCCTAATATGAGCGGTAATATTGGGTACATTTAGCGTTTATTGAAGTTTTCTTAATAACCGTCTAAAGTGTTAAGAAGTTCTAGGTATATTTTACTTAGGCATCATCATCATCAATTCATCATATCAGCACGCTCATAGCCATAAGTATACACTTTTAAAATCTCAAATTATGAGCAACTACTTAAATAACGTAGCTTTGTATTTCCGCTTCCAACACTGAAGTCACATTTTGCTAAAAGATACGGAATATATCATATCATTTATTTGCATTGATCATACATCGTCATACACAGTAAACATGTCAAATATATTCACAACAGGCTACATAAATTGACAATTAAATTAATATAGGTACTAATGAAATACATAATATTTTTAAAAAATTCCAATACGTAAGTCAAACACAGTAAATTACTTATATAAATAATGACGCCTGTAAAAATTCGGATTAAAAGGCCTTTTCGACCAGGAAACACTTGAGCTTGCGTGCGAAAATGACATCTGAGGAAGCATCTTTTATTTCGGCAGGTAACCTATTGAAAATACGAGGTCCCATAATTTGAAAAGAGTTACATGCACTTTTCGATTTATAAGAAAGTAGACAAGAAATGCAACATTAAAATGTGCGCTATAAGAGAAGGCGAAGGCAAAGTGTTTTATTTGTAAAACATAGGTGACCGCTGTATACAAACAGAGATTTTTTTTTAATTAAAAATGGGATTGCTCTTGGCCAGCATCTAGCCAAAGGGCAAAGATGAGGCCGACGATGAAGAATGAACTGATTTTTTTTCATGTTTCACTATGTTTTGTCGATTGGAGTACATAAACATTGGCTTAAATATCTATTTATTATGCTCTTGTTTATACATTATAGTATATGATTTGATTTAATACGAAATTAAGAAGTGGGTTAAGCACTCTGAAGTATCGTGACTCAGAACAAATACAACAATAAATACGATACAATACCACTCACACACACATGTACACACATTCTTATAATAGTATGTTTATATAACAAGTATAAGTAAGTATCTTCAAAATTCTGGCTCAATCACTTTGCTCTTTTGTCCCTATTCTTTGTTTAATTAATAGTAGATAACATTACATATCTGTATTCTTTAGCGCTTAACAGTTATATGGCAAACAGTCTACATGGTGGGCCCTATAACTGGAGCAAGTATCTAAAAGGACGCTTCCTTAGGTCATCTGCAGTAACTCCTTGTCCAAAACAATTTCAAAATTCTTAAATTCGGAGAAATTGTGATCTGAAGTTAAGACCTCTGAAGTTAAGATCTTGACACCACGAGATTATAACCCCTGCTGCAGAGTGTTGTCCATCGGGAAAACCTCTGCAGGGAGCTCATTCCACAAAACGGGCGTCCGAGCCGAGAAAGGAAAATCCTCTGAAACCGTACCGTACCAAGGTTCTGTGGTCTGAGGATGAATGCCGACGGCGAGCGGTGCAGTGGTAGAAAGTGGTCGTCGACATCATGTCCAGGGATCAGAAATTCGGATGCTTTTATACCTACACTTCGGCCTCAGTACCTACACCGCGTTGTTGTTGAATAGCATGGAGGCGGACTCAATTTAATTTTACTAATAAATTTGCCGGGATTTCCCGGAATATCGAAAATATGGATAACATAAACACATACATATTCCGTAATCAAAACACAATACCTATGACGCCCTTAAACGGACCACCACATCTTTTTTTGTTACAACCTGTATATATGTCGTTAAAACTGTTTACCAACGCGAATGTTGCTAAAATCTACTGAAAATAGTCATAACCTAAAAAAACCTTTTCGTTATGCTTTATACAATCCCGGAATCCTGGAAACTAAATAATAGAAATATTAATTATAAGAAGCCGACTCCATACTCGCTCTCCTTTTTCCGGGATTTTGCTAGTTGTAGGTATAAAAGTATCCGAATTTGCGATGCCTGACCATGTCGAACAGTTATCGGAGCACAGCCATTGAGGTTATTTTATTCGTTTTAAGAAAACACCCTGTGATTAACGTAGGCTTCGTATGGGTCGATTTTATATAGCGTTTGGTTCATTTAAGTCTCAAATGTTCGTCAACCTACGTTGCAAGTATTAAGCGTGTCACACACAGGCGCGGCCTACGGTGGCGGCCGCGGTGGCAGCCAGTTGTACACTATGACAATCCTAACAATCATTCAAACACACGCGGCCTTAATTCTCATACTTACAACTGGCCGCCACCGCGGCCGCCACCGCACGCCGCTCCAGTCTGTGACACGCTTTACAATCTACGAAATATAACCTAAAACAACATAGGTACTGACTTATTACAACCTACATATACCCTATTCAACCTACATCTAACCTATTTTCAACCTACAAATACCCTACTGTAACCAACGACGGGTGCCTCATACCGTGTCGAGCGAAAGCCCATCAAACAAGTCCCTGCATCTCTTTTTGATTTTGAACAGTCTCTTCAACAATTTCTTTAAAGAGCGATTGCAGCCGCGCACCTGTTGAGATGCATTAGTGTTAATAACAAAGTTATCGGTAGCCTAGTGGTATCCCGGCTCGTATCAATGAGTTTTTCTTTTCGGAACAAGCAGTGCCAAACAGACGTACGGCCCGGCTTTTTATTTTATTTTATTAAAAATGGGATTGCTCTTGGCCAGCGTCTAGCCGGGGGCAAAGATGAGGCCGACGATGAAGAGAGCTCACCCAGAAGAAGCCTATTCACTCGTGCCTTAAAAAGGTCCAGGTTATATGAACTCGGAAATACAGACGCCGGCAGAGAATTCCAAACCTAAGAAGTCATCATCATCATCATCATCATGTCAGCCGAAAGACGTCCACTGCTGGACATAGGCCTCCCCCAAAGACTTCCACAATGACCGGTCCTGCGCCACCCGCATCCAGCGGACACCCGCGACCTTCACCAGGTCATCGGTCCACCATGTGGGGGGCCTGCCCACGCTACGCCTTCCGGTACGTGGTCGCCACTCGAGAACCTTTCCGCCCCAACGGCCATCGGTTCTACGTGCTATGTGCCCCGCCCACTGCCACTTAAGTTTAGCAATTCGGAGGGCTATATCGGTCACTTTGGTTCTGCTGCGGATGGCCTCATTCCTGATGCGATCACGCAGAGAAACTCCTAACATAGCTCTCTCCATTGCTCTTTGGGTGACTTTGAGCCTTCTTATGAGGCCCATAGTAAGCGACCACGTTTCAGTAAGCGACCACGTTTCAGTAAGCGACCAAACCTTAGAAGTGCGCATTATAAAAGAAGATACAAAGCGCTTGGTTCGAATTAGAGGAATTGTCCACTTGATGGCCTATGGACGACTGCTACTCCAGGGGTGTCACATATGTACTCGTATTAACCTATATGAAGAACACAATACCTATACGAACCACAATGGAAGGGCGTTCAAGATACGTTTTGCTTTTCATCTTTTTGTAGTCTGTTACGTATATATATTGATGACCGACTGTAGCCACCAGCAGCGTACATTGTATGTTAACTAAATATAGCATCGGTTGTCGCTCGACATATCAATTATAAATATTATAATATACAACACAACTAAACGACTTACTAGACTAGACTAACTAGTGTACTCCGAACGATTAACTGCTAATTACAACTGTAAGAAAGAAAGTTCCAACGCGATACTCGAACTGCCTATACTTGCACTTGCTTGAGAAAGACAATGTACAGAGATATAACGAATAATCGGCCTGTTTAGCCTAGTTGGTAGTGACACTGCTTCCGAAGCTAGAGGTCCCGGGTTCGAATCCCGGCCAGGGCATTACTTGTGCATTTAGCACGGGTATTTGTCCCTGGGTCTTGGTTGTTTTCAATGTATTTAAGTATGTATTTATCTATGCGTATAAGTTGAAGACCACTTTGGCTTAGTTGGTAGTGACTCTGCCTACGAAGCCGGAGGTCCCGGGTTCGAATCCCGGCCAGGGCATTATTTGTGTACGTTTCGCACGAATATTTGTTCCTGGGCCTTGGATGTTTTCTATGTATTTAAGTATATATTTATCTACATAACTACGAGTATGTACATTGTCGTCTAGTACCATAGTACAAGCTTTGCTTAGTTTGGGACTAGATCGATTTGTGTAAGATTGTCACCCAATATTTATTTATTATAAATGCGAAAGTAACTCTGTCTGCCTTGCCTCTTCACGCTTAAACCGCTAAACCGATTTAGATGAAATTTGGTATAGAGATAGATTGAGTCCCGGGAAAGGACATAGGATAGTTTTTATTCCGGAAATCATTCCTTACGGGTTGAAAAGGGGGGTACAAGTTTGTATGGGCGAGCGATATTGCGCCTACAACAATTTAATAGCAATGATAGCTATCTCTAATTGTTAATGCTTTCCCATGGGTTGAACTCAGAACACGACTAGACACGAAGCAGTGGCAATCAATTACCGTATTATTTGACATCTGTATAACAAATGGCAAAATTCTACCCGTTTATTATGAAATTTGACATTGACTATAGTTATTTGTTCAACAAGAGAGAAAAGTAAATTTTTGCTGCGAGTGTTGATGTTGAGTCCCGAGCTGCAAATATCTTTGCTCTCGTGTGATACATACAACTTTTCACCTCAGCGGCGAGAACATATAACGCAAAGGACTAGTGATATGAAAAATTAAAAAGTAATTTTTTTCACGCTCGCAGCAAAATTGCATTTTGCTCACTGGTTTCAAGCGGGAAAGGTCGTTTTTACGCTCGCAGCAAAATTGCATTTTGCTCACTGGTTTCAAGCAGCAAAACCGTCATTTTCGAGCCGCTGAGGTGAAAAAGAAAATTGCTACAAACAATAGAAAATAGAAGAGGGAAGATGTTTGTCACCTTGTACGACACGATTCCTTTAGCACCATTATGGAGGGGAAAGTAGAAGGCAAGAGAGGAAGAGGAAGACCGAGAATAAGCTACATGAAACAAATAAAAGAGAAAATAGAAGTCGTATAAGGAAACCAAGGAAATGGCTCTGGATAGGATAAGGTGGAGAGAACTGCATACTTCATCGGCTACACCGACAAGAGTTTTACTCATAAATTAATGATGATGACAAATGGCAAAATTCTACCAGTTTTCATTCCGATATTTGATAAAGTTTCACGTTAACAGACATGAATTTGTCAATCATTTAATACCATAATTGATAGCCACTTCGGGTCTTGTCGTATTTCGAGTTTAGCCGATAGGCGATAGGAAAGCTGCAATACATCTGTATGTATGTTTTGCCCATAGCGTATTCGTTAAACTATCTAGAGTCTTGTTATTGTAATAAAATAATATGCATATTCATACTGGTTTCGCCTCGTAACAATAAATTGCGCTTCTAGCAAAACATTCCACCAACAAGTATCCATTTATCAACAAACTATTTAACATATTTATAGACGGACTAAACGGGTTTTAGAGAAAGCCTAATCAAATAAGGAAAATATTTTATTAGTGACAGCTAAAAACAACATAAATTAATTATTATAGTGGTTTAGACAAACGAACATTATATTTCTTATCTAACGCCTAACTCGATAGAAATAAGATTCATTTTTACGCGACATCGGTGGTGGTCAGTGGAGCATGACCTAGTGTGAAGAAGCATTATAAATTACTCTACGAACGTTCGTTTGATGAATTGCTTAAAAAATACTTATTCGTTTATACATAAAAAAACCGTTTTCCGTACGTAGGTACTTCCTATTAATATGTAATGTGGCTATAAAGTCATGTAATATACTTAAAATTTTCTGAACTGAGGTCATCGACTCACCTGCATATGTACACAATGGCTTTGTATTTATACAATCATATTATCTGCTTTTGTTCTCGTAAACGCCAAAAACTCACAAAAAGGTATAGAAATACATGGCATGTTTTTTTTTATGACATAGGTGGCAAACGAGCAGACGAATCGCCTGATGGTAAGCGATTAGCGCCGCCAATGGACAACACCAGAGGGGTTGTAAGTGCGTTGCCGGCCTTTAAGATGGGAGTACGCTCTTTTATTGAAGGTTTGAAGGTCGAATCGGTCCGGAAATACCGCAGGCGACAGTTCATTCCACAGTTTAGCTGTGCGAGGCAAGAAATTTCTGGAGAAACGCACAGTTGAGGACTGCCAACCATCTAAGTGGTGAGGATGGAAATTTAGTCGCGTTGGGCGATGGCGATCCGAACAATTCCTCGGAGCACTCCCCGTAATACATGCGGTAGAAAATGCAGAGCGAGGCTACATTTCTACGCAGCGCCAAGGAGTCAAGCCGTTCCGAAACCCGCTGGCAGCCGACAATTCGAGTCGCTCTCCGTTGTGTATTGAATTGTCAACCTTATTCCTTGAGTAGGTGGAGTTAGTATCCCGTAGTAATTTTTACGTTCTTGTTGAGTGTATCGGGCAGTTGTAAAATGGAATAATAGTTATGGCACTTATGGCCATAATATTAACCTACCATGGCGGTTATAATTTGCTGCTTTTACTACGAACTCGTAGCTTGTATGTTACCGACTCCATGGCATTGTTTATATTTTGTTGTCTCAAGTTTTTCTTACTTTTCTTGCTTTTAATTAGGTGAAAAGATTTGTGTTACACATGGCTGTAAAGTTATTTTACGTCTCGTGTGTTGCAACGCTCGCTACGCTCAGGATTCTATTTTGAACCACTCGTGTCGTTCAGGATTTCATTTTAAAACCAGGACAAAAATTGTACTGTCTGGACTGGCCTTTACATGGTATTATGTTTAAAAAATAACTAATAATAACACATTCGGATTGTAAATATTCTTTGCACTCTTGTGGATAGAATGCAGTTTTGCTATATGTTTTTAAAGAACAAAACTGGCCAAGTGCGTATCGGACCACGCACAAAGAAGGGTTCCGTACCGACAACTACTAGTCCACAATTAAAACCACTATACAATACATTCAATCAAAAAAGGTCGTATCTTATAGGGAACTCAAGGTAGTCACGGCACTTACATCCCTTTGTCCGGACAAGACAGTTTTTCAGCGATAAATCAAAAACTGTTAGACCTATCTTGTTCAAACCAAAAGTCGTTGGAAGTATTTATTAATGTACACCACCTCAATTTATTTCAGAATTTTACGACTTTTTACGACTTTGACAGCCAATATCTCACCAACGGTTGACTAAAATGGAAAAAGTTTTTAGAAACCTCTATATAATTTTTAAAGGCCTATCCATAAATCCCCGGTTTCATGTATGGGGTGCCCCCTCCTAATTTTTTTTATGTAGGTGTTCATAGAATACACCTTCCTACCAAAGTTCAAAATTGTAGTGCTTATAGTCTCCGATTAACTCGGCTGTGACATACGAACGGACGGACAGACGTGACGAAAGTATAAGGGTTCCGTTTTCGCCATTTTGGCTACGGAACCCCAAAAATGGGCTTTCCGAGCTAGTGAGGTGAAAATATTTGTTTTATATGCACGCAACGCTGCCCGCTCCGCTCCGAGCGTGCAATCAGTCCCCTACACTTACGTATATAGTTAGTATTAATTGAATCATATACTCTTATAAATTCGAAACACAATTATTATTAAGTAGCCGTCTATTGTTCGTCAGTTATTATTAAATACGCAAAGAAATGGATGTTATAAAACGGAAACTAGTGTCAAGAGCTGAAACCACTATGGTCATCGTGCGTTAGAACAATGACATGTTTTCATCGGAGACAGTTACGTAGTTCACAAGTATGCGGCGGTGTTGGGTTCGAATCCCGGCTAGTACCTATATATATAAACTTATGTAGGTGCGGATTATAATTTGATATTTACAGTTGGCTTTTCGGTGAAGGAAAACATCGTGAGGAAATTGTTACGGATTGATAATTGTCTAGAAGCAGTTGAATAAAAGATGGCTATTTAAACAGATCATCTGAGTTTTCTTTGCATGTTAAATAACACAGACATGGTGTCAGAAGTGGGATTCGAACCTAAGTGGGCAAACACAAACAGAAATCTGCATATATCTGCGAATAAATTCAAAGGTATACGTGAAATAAAACAGTCGTGAAAAAGGCTCGATAAGAATCTTTCTAAATTAAAGTTTAGAGATCTAATGGTCGACTTTATGTAACCTGGAGAATGAAATAAACAGATTTTTTTTTGAGTTCCCAACCCGCGTTGTGTCAGCGTGGGGACTAGCCCATTCCCTCTCCTTATGAGAGGACGCTTGTGCCCAGAAGTGGGAGATATATATATACAGGCTGAGGCTGATGACGAATCATCGCTTAGGTAAAAGGATGAAATCGGTGGTGAAATTGAACGCCGTGAGCAAAAACTAGTCACTACTTGAGTTGTGTTGAGTTTGATCTTGCATTACAGTATGTTACAAGTATACACAGCTGAGCGCTCCGCGCAAAAACGGTTGCACGCATGAAAGAATATTTAGGACAATACTTGTCGTCATTTTTACGGTCTACAATTCTCTTATAGATGTTAACATTATTGGAGCTATAGAAACAGAGATAATCGCCAAAAACCGATTTGACCTTGAATAACTTGCGGCGCAGACGCGAGATTTTATGAGACTTATAGAACGCCAAAATGAAGGTGTATACAAATTTCCAGCTTATTATTTCTCACTCCGAGATTGAACCCCAAATATGACTGGAACAATACATGTATATTTATATTTAATATGAATGGGTCTTCTGTGTCTGTCTGTGTTGGTCAGAGCGTGACAGTCAAACCAAACGGGCAGACATGCCGGTGTAATCGCCGTTGAATAACCGACGCGATCCATTTACTATCAAGGTTGGCTATGTTATACAACTTTCGATATTCATTTAACATAATATACATATAACATAGTTTCGATCAATTGAAAAAATTGGTATTTTAAACAGCATTTATGGCGCCACTACTATTGGAGCATTGAAGTATGAGAAGGGGAGGTTTCTCTTTCCAAACGTTCATTCTTCACACAACTCCTATCAACGTGCCAAGCTCTAAATGTATGGGGAAATTCCTGCAGATTGTTAATTTACCCCTGCCTCTTCTCTTTGCATATTTTATAATCTTTATTTTTATATTCAACTCATCCATGAATAAGTTGAGGTGAGGCACGATTTGGACGGGAAGTTGACAATGGGGAATGGCGATAAATTGGTCTGGTATTTTCTGTGTACTGACCCCACTTGATCAGGCGCGTATCGAGGATTTGGTTTTGGTTCAGAGAGGGGTTAGGGGCGGAGGCCCCTTACCACTCACGGCCGCCCGACAAACGGGCCCTACCGCGCGACTTGCTCCGTGGAAACACCCAATGAAGTCTAGGAAGTTCCTGCAGTGCCGCCGGCTCGAGGTCGCTCGCTGGGCTTCCCCTTAGGGGGTCTCACCCGGCAGAGCTTGACCTCGCCGACGGACGAAGCAGATGACTCCACCACCAATTCTGACGAGCATAGCTCACCACAGTCACCCGTCAGTATTCGCGCCCGACACCGCCAAAAGTGGCCAAGCCACGAAAGGCTTCCCCGGACCCTTACAAGTCTGAGCGATGACCCTAACGTTAGGGGGTGAGATGTTTATCAGGCGAAGGGAGGGAGGTATTTTTTTTATAGTTAGATAAAGGGGTTTTTTGCTTTGCTATCAACAAATAACTGTAGGTCCCTTGTAATAAAGACTTTTGAACTTTTCAAATACGTAGCTACTTTTGATGCGGACTGTACGTAGCAGCCAAAGTGGCCAAATAATAATAATAATAAGCCCGCAGGGCAGCTTGTGGCGAGCTGTTGGGGAGTGACGACCCCACGGACCCGAGTGCTCCAGAGAGTCGGTCAGGGTCTCCGTCTCCGGCGTGTCTTCGTCGGTCGGAGTGGAACCCCAAGGGGACCCGCAGGACTCTCGGCTCTGGCTTGCCTTCTTTGGCCGTCCAGAGAGGAGTCGTCAGAGCTATATGCTCGCAGGGTGGAAGTGAAACTTGCATAAGTCGCGAGTGGGCACGGTGGCTGTTAACAGCCACTGGGTAGAAAGCGGTGCACACCTCTCCACACCCTGAGCCGCTCACACCGATGTTGCTCCTGGCCGTCTTTACGACGGCAGTTTCAGGGGCCCATCTAGGCAGCGGCGAGTCACCACCTGCCTCGATAACGGTGTAAGCATTGTTATGGCAGGTGTCCGGAACCTAAGTAATAGCCCAATCTCTTGACCAGCCAAACTTCAACACCATAGCCCAGTAATCTTTTCATTTTATTTACAATAGTCCCAACGCCTGCTGGGACCGGTTCACGGGTATCTATTGATGTACCCGTGAATGGGTTGTAGCAGGTGTATTACATAGTAAAACTCTCCAAAGGGCCTCTACGTGTTGGATCTGTGTCCCCACGCAAGCCTATCAAAAGACCGGGATGTAATGGCCCGTGAATGTCGAAGGAGAAACAAATAATAATAATAATAAATAAAAATCCTATGAAAATAATAATAATATTGGGTGACAATCTTACACAAATCGACCTAGTCCCAAACTAAGCAAAGCTTGTACTATGGGTACTAGACGACGATATACATACTTATATAGATAAATACATACTCATATACATAGATGATATAATGATGAAATAATTTGTCGTGTTTTATGTACAATAAAGCAATACATACATATTAAAGAGGTTTTTTGAAACCTGTTGAAACCGGTTCCTAGGCCTGCATTAAATATCGTTGTAAGATTCGAAAGGGTTCGCGAGCTCTGTGAAATTTTAAAAGGGGTCTATGACTTAAAAGGTTAAGAATCCTTGATGATACTCTGGTTTAAAAAAAAATACGCAGCAAATTTCTATACCCACACCGGTTTTTCACGTAGCAGAGGTTTATTTTAAATAATGTGTCTAAATTATGTGTTTTATTTAGTTTTTAAGATTATTTTGTATTGATATGTATGTTAGTCTGTAAGGTATATGTTAATATGGGCCTTTTGTGTCCTGAAGCAATTAAATAAATAAATCCAAACCGGTGGTGGTTTATTGACATTCATAGGTGATTATATGCCTAAAACTGAAGAATAAATAACTTTGACTTATATTAGTTAAAATCGACACAGTAATCAGTAAATTGTTCAAATCAGTAAAATTTTAAAACTGATTACCGTTTTAGCCTAGTAACCCAGCCTACAGAGTGTGAGGTCCTAGGTTTGAATCCCAGTTCGAGCAAATATTTGTGTGATGAGCATGTGTATCTGTTGCTGAGTTTTGGATATTTTCTATGTAAGTATCTACATATTTTAAATATATTGTTGTCTAGTACCATATTACCCTTATTGAAAAATAATAATAATAAGAAGTACGAAAACAAGCTCATACATTTAATGGAACTAATATTTATTTATTTATTTTACTGATCTATTTTAGATTAAATCTAGCTTTGCATTAAAATGGTCATCCAAAAAGCATTGTTTGCATATATAGGTTATTTATTATTAGGCTGTGTCCATACTAATATTGCAGAATTTACTGATGTTTTAGTTCATGAGCTCCACCACACTTAAAAAAGCACTCTTAAGCATTCATCTACCACAGGTTTTTTTTAAATATGTATGCCATCTCGAATCTCAGGGCTCGGGAGATGAGGGGAAAATCCTTCACTATGTTACATACATACAATGGCAGCCATGATGATAACCGAAACTTGAGGTACCCGAAGATCTTCAGGCATACCCACATATAAACATATAACACATATAAATAAACATGTGCATCAATTAATTAAAATGAATCAATAAATCAAATGAATGCACATAAATTAACACTTACCAGTTTCTCTTCATCAAAATCACTGCGCCTCTTATTTCCATGTTGATCGCTAGTCCCTGAGCGTTCTGATGGAGTGTCACTTTCCGGGCCACTGGAGTCATCTCCGGTACTGCTCTCTTCTTCACTAGATGTATCATCCACTATGTCTAGACCAGTTGGATCCGAAATAAGCAAGGCTGTCAAGCCATTTTCCAACTTTATAGTCCTGTGAAAAAAAAAATATTAGCTTCCCATATAAAAAAAAATGAAAGATGTATAATGTTTATGCTTATTTGAAACTTTCTAATTGCCAAAAATGTAGTTAAAAAAAAAACAAGTATCTTTTAAATCAAATAAGAGATTTATGTTAAAAACAACGGCATTTAGAGTCTATTTTATTTTAATTTATACCTAAAAATTAATGGGATACTTGCTTGTATAGTTTTTTATCAGCCTCTGACTTTATAGGTTCAGGGAGAACCTCAACTTTCTCGGTTCTAAACATACTAAATGTAGGCTTTGGTGGTTTTTGAACCACTTTCACTTCTGGCTTAAACTTAGGAGCTCTATGGAAGCCGCTTCTTTTGGACATGACGACTATACTGTGTTTTACTCGTGAATAATCAGATGTTTTTTGAATGAAGATGGACAGGAATTTTGACATTTATTGGTTGCAGCATGGCTTAATGTTGCAAGGTGTAAAACGTAGAGGCGTGATACATGACAACACTGAAATAAAGTTGGCGACTCACTGTCCAGTTAGAACAATAAATTACAATGTTTGCAGCATTGATATTTACCAAGAAACGGGGAAAAAATGCTTTTGTATGTTCCCACTACGTACCGTTATCTTATCTGTGGCGTAAATAAAAAATGTTGCCATAAAAGAAACATTTGCTTTACTTCTTGTATTTTGTAGCCACTCTGTGATTTTTGTTATCAATACAACGGGAAAGACATTCGAGTAAATCATTGATATCTTCAAATAATGCACAGTATAATACTAATGACCCTACCCTTACCAGAGACTTAACCCCGCCAGTGTAGTTCTAAAGCCGGGTCCGCTGCACCAAAAATATAACAAAACATGTTTGTTACAACTGCCCGTCCATTGCGACTTTCGAGTGAATAATATTTTTGTTTGCCAAACATTTTGCGGTCTACCATATCTTCATTTGACAGCTGTCATTCCAGTACTATTTATGTCATCTTTGACGTTTATTTTACCGAGATCCGAGATGATGGCTGTCAAAATAATCACAACCACAAGAGCAGTCAAAACCACAGATATCAACACGAAATAAATGTCTCCCCCTCTCCTCACAGACGAACGCGGGGAATGTTATCCATCAGCCCAGCTAGTATGATAGCTTATACCGTCATGTTTTATGTGACGTTTCAGTACATTTTGGCCATATAACGTGACGGTATAAGCTATCGTGCTAGCTAGACTGGAGCGGAAAGCATGTTTGAGTGTTCGTAAACAAAAAATGGTTGTTTGTAAAGTAGGTTTACGATCGAGATGTTTACGTGATAACGTCTTACTTCACTTGCTGCACTTATACCTGCGATCGCGCTCGTGAGGTTTTGGTGTGACACAAGTTTCTGAACATGTCACCCGACTAAAACGATTTTAAAGACGTTATCACGTCAAAAACATTAAGGCCGCGCCTATATTCTGTTCGAAAAACATGTTAGATGTTTGTAAACATGAAAAACATTGATATGTAGTTATAATTTTTTCTTTGTGTGTAGGTTTGAATAATTTTTCATTCGAAGTTCTATCCAATTTATAATTCTCTCTTGGCAATACTTGAAAACTGCTGTCGCTGTCACTGTCAACCCAAAAGTTTGTATTTGTAACGCTCGTCTTTTACAACTTTTTTAGTAACATTTTTATGGAATTTATTTTATTCGTCTTAAACTTTTGTTTGAAATGTGCTACTAAATCAACTATTGAAATGAACCATTCGTACTCCGACAGCGACGTATCGCTGTCCCCGACGCAGATACTGGAGCGACTGCATATGCTGCGGCAGCTGCAGTTGTTGCAACAAGACAAACTGCTTAAACAGCGGCAATTGTACCAGGAGTCGCCGCGAAGTTCGAGTATCACTGAAATCGTCAGCCAGTTTAGCGCAAGTACAAGTTTTAATACTTTCCGAAGCCTGCTTGGGACCTCGGAGTCTTCCACTGACGGGACCCCGCGTCTTCACTCAAGTAAGTCTCAACACGTGAACCAACAAGATCTCGTTGAAGGCGTGGCTATACTTAATCTATCGCAGGAATCGGAATTTGTTATTAACTCCCCTGTTACCAGTAGAAGCAAAGTTTCCGTTGCATCTCAACCGGCTGATAATTCTAGTGCAAGAAGTTCCGCGCAACTATCTTTGGCCGCAAAAAAACAAATATCACTTGATGACATGCCCATATTGTCCCCGAAAAAAGACTTTGAAGCCATGATAATTGAAAAATTAAAAAATGAAATGAATGCACCTAAGCCTAAAATTTTACAAAAAGAAAAAGATTTAACAAGTAAAAAGAAACCATTTCTCAAGAAAGGGGAGGGCATGACCAGATTTGGATTGAGGAAGAATACTCCTGTTATACAAAGCACTCGTGCATTGCCATGGAAAAAAGGTTCTAATAATAAAAAAGTGTCGATGAAAGTGAATCCAGTAGATAATTCTAAAAGAAAAAGTGTTGATGTTGAAATTGTGCTTACTGAGCCAAAACCTGAGGATACAAATAAACCTGCAGTTGATAACAGAGCTCCACAAACAAAGGAAAGTAATAAACTTAATGTTCAAGATGCTATAGATCCAAAACAAGGAAGCAATAAACACTTAACCAATTCAGTTGATTCCAGCAATTGTGAACTGCATGGTCCAAAAGCAATCTCCCCGCCAAAAGAGAGAGAAGTCAAAATACAGGCACCAAAAGGGAAACATCCTTTGCTGGGCAGTAAAGGGAAAACCTGGGCAGCCGTCTTAACTAAAGAACAGGATGATTTCTTACGGCAACTTAAACAAAGTGAATATTACAAGAATTTCACTTCCCCAGCCAAGAGCATCCTCTCAGACATCAGCTGTGATGAAACACTTGTCAAACTTAGACAGGAACGGGAAATAGCAGAACAGAACATGTTTGAATTGCTTGAAAATAAAGTTGACAGAGAAAGCTTCAATTTAAATAACTCATTTATTAATAGATTTTTACAAGGCAGTAGTTTTGAATGTTCTGGAGAAAGCACACCTTTGGTGATGCAGAAATGCCTTGCAAACAACCCAAAATTGATGAAAATATGTCCTGAGATACAGCGGACTAGAAATGAAAGTCGAAGTGATGCCGAGACATGCAATAGTGAGTCTATGGAGTGTTGCAGTGAAGCCTGTTCCTCTGCTTGTAGTTGTTCTTGCAATAACACTATGGAAGAACCTAGTAACTTCAAGGTCCCCAAAGGTAATAAAAATAATGTTCACCAACATGACAAAATAAACAAAGTAAAAGAGGTTGAAAAACAACCAGAAATTCAACAATGTCACAATGACAAAGAAATTGACAACATGAAAGAAAACATGGCAGAAATGAATGCCAAATTAGTTGCTACAAGTGACCTACTCAAAGACAGACTCCGCGAATTAGAAGATGAAATTGAAACATTTAGAAAAGAAAATGCTAATTTAACCAAAATGAGAGAAGAAATTGATATGGAGAAGCACAAATTTTATGAGGAAAAGTCTGCCTTTGAACAGAAGTTTAATGAAGAAAAAATTTTGTCAGAATATTATTTAGCTGAAGAAAAGGAGAAATTAACAAAACAGAAGCAAATATATGAAAGGCAGGTTAGGGAGATGAGGGGCCGGTTAAACAAGAAAGACAAAGATGAAGTTGTTAATTTAAAGAAAGAGATTAATGATCTAAAAGAGGAGATGAGACTCAAAGACGCGAAATACACCACCATTACCGCAAGACTGCGCAATCAGCTAAAGATTGCAGAAAAGGAGAAGAAGGACCTTCAGGATGAAGTAGAGAAGTTGAAAAAAGAGAATCGTAGGATACAGCACAGTAATGACATCACTAGACGTATGACTAATATGAAATATTTGGAAGAAGTTAACAGGAAGCTGTCCAATCTTAAGACAAAATCTGCTCAGGCTCAAATAGTGCCTGATCATAACATGAAATATAAAACATTTGAAATAGAGAGACAAAGTCGAAGTACTAGAGTACAGTGTGCACCTAAGAACCCACTCAGAACCAGAGCGAAGAGTGTGCCAAATCTAAATGTAACTTCTCGGTATGCGAAATATTTTAGCCAAAGAGATGTAATGAGTCCAACTGAACGGAATCAAACTTTAAATGTAGACAGGTACCCTTCTGATAATGAATACGAAAATGAAATTGAAAGTTTAGGAGACACTGAATCTATGAGTGGCAGAGATGAAAATGAAGACAACAGTTTGGAAAAGATATACATGCAAAGGTTTCAGGAATCAAAAGAATCCAGTGGTGACAAACATAGAACAAGCAATTCTAACTATTTTGAAAATAAGAATGAACATTCAAATAATTCAAGTAACAGTTTTGAAAGAAATGACCAATCTGATGGCTTTTTTATTCATAGATCCAATTCAAGTTCCACAAGGGACTCCAAATCTCCGAAACCTCACCTTACTGGATCAAATTCAAGTCGCTCCAAATCACCCGTTTCTATACTAAGTCACAGGCGGAAATCCCCCGTGAGCGTGAGTAGAGACCATGAAGACTTACCCATCCATTCTTCCCAAGGTAGATCGACATCGCCTATATCTTCTCTCAGCACTCACACTTACAGTGGCAGCCGTCTTCCAACCGTCATCAATCGGGACCATTCAGACAGAATCCCAGAACCAACCATAAGTAGAACCAGTGTCACTAAAACCGACCTTACGCCTATGGAAATACGGAAGCCGGACGGGTCTAAAGAACTTCGTTTTCCGAATGGTAATGTCAAGTACCTCTCAGCGGATGGAAAATATAGCAAGTTTGTGTATTACAATGGGGATGTGAAGGAGAACTTTTACAATGAAGGCCTGATTAAATATTATTATGCTGAGACGAAAACGTTTCACACTACGCATCCAGATGGCTTGGAAGTCCTGGAGTTCCCAGAGTAAGCTTATTTCACTATTCATTATTTAACTTCTTTTAAATAATATATTTATTTAATTATTATAATTATAAATAATTATTATTATTCTTATTTTTTTTTAATAATTATAATAATTATTATTAATAATTATTTTACCTGTACCACCACTACCATATCAGCCGAAAGACGTCCACTGCTGGACATAGGCCTCCCCCAATTCCATGGGGGGTAAATGCCATAATCGCCACGCTTGGCATGCGGGTTGGCGATCGCAGTATCTCCACCGCACTCCAGGGATCCTGCTGCCCATCCTCCGGTGGTCTTGGCCGTAGTTTTAGGACATACCCGGGTCCATTTTACCTGTACAATACATACATACATACATACATACATATAATCACGCCTGTTTCCCATAGGGGTAGGCAGAGATCACGGATTTCCACTTGCTACGATCCTGACATACAACTTTCGCTTCATGAACTTTCATAACATTCTTCATGCATGCGCGCCGATTTAGGGTACTCCTGACCTGGCCTTTCTGCAGAATGTCTCCGATTTGGTCGGAGTACGTTCGCCGAGGTCTTCCCCTTCCAACTTTTCCATCCACTCTTCCTTCATACACTCGTTTTGTCAATCTTCTTTCATCCATCCTCTCTACATGTCCAAACCATCTTAGCATACCTTTCTCAATTTTCGTCACTATATCTTCATTCACTCCACACCTCCGTCTTATAACGGTGTTTCTCACTCTATCTCTCAAAGTAACATACATACTTCTCAGCGCTCTCATTTCCACTGCATTCACTCGACTCTGATGTTTCTTCTGCCACACCCAACTTTCACTACCATACATTAGTGTCGGCACCAACACTCCTCTATGCACGGCCAGCCGCGCCTTTTCTGACACTTTCTGGCTACTCATAAAGGCGTGAAGTGCCCCATTCACTCGATTCCCAGCTATCACTCTCCTTTCAATATCTCCTTCATGCTTACCGTCTCTCGTGAACAAAGTCCCCAAATACACAAACCCATCCACTTGCTCCAACCTCTCTCCATCTACAGCAATTTCACAAACTGTCATACACTCATCTCTTTCAAATACCATCACTTTCGTCTTGCTTACATTCATTTTCATTCCTTTTCTCGCAAATAATCCGTGCATGCTAGTTACCATCTTCTGTAGCTTCTCAGCCGATGACGCTAATAAAACCTGGTCATCGGCGTAGAGTAGACATTTGATAAGCAACCCATTCATTTCCAACCCACATTCATCGTCTTTCAAATCTTGCAAACAACTGTCCAGAAATAGATTAAACAGCCACGGTGACGCTACACATCCCTGTCTAACACCCTTTTCGATGCTAAACCATTCAGTGTAGGACCCGTTTACTCTCACGCAAGCAGAGGAATCCTCGTAGAGAGATTTCAGAGCTTGAATGAGATGGTCGCTCACTCCATATCCGGACAGTACCGACCAAAGTTCATTCCTCACCACTCTGTCATAGGCCTTCTCCAAATCCACGAACGCGCAATAGACCTTTTGACCTTGGGCCAAATATTTTTCGGCTATGCATCGTAACGAGAAGACCTGATCCGTACATCCCATACCTTTCCTAAATCCCGCTTGTACATCCCATATTTTCTCATCGGTTTCTTGCATTACCCTTTCAATCAACACTTTCGCATATAATTTGCCAACGATGCTGAGTAAGCTAATGCCCCTGTAGTTCTTGCAGTCAAGTTGTGAGCCCTTTCCCTTGTACAGTGGCACGATGACCGCCTTGCACCAATCTTTTGGAACTATGCCGGTATTAAAACATAAGTTTAAAAGGCGATACAACTGACTTGCTACGACGCCTTGCCCAGCCTTCAGCATCTCGACTGAAATTCTATCATACCCCGCTGCCTTTCCTGGTTTCATTCCTTTCAAAGCTTTTACAATTTCATCCATACTAATACTACACTCCTCATGTGGCAGTGCATTATCATTCACTCCTGACGTATTTTCCTCTTCTCTCTCAAACAAACCTTCAAAGTATTCCTTCCATCTCCCTAATATGCATTCCTCATCATTCAATAAACTTCCATGCTGGTCTCTAATCGAGGTTAGCTCTGAGGTCTGAGTTTTACCTCTGGCTAGTCGAATGGCTTTCCAGAAAAACTTTATGTTTGCCCGGAAATCCTGAGACAACCTCTGATCCATCTCATCATTCTGTTCATCTTTCTTTCTTTTAACTACCTCCTTTACCAGAACATTCAACCTTTTATAGTTACTTTTCCTTTCACTCACGTCTTCAAGCGTGGCTTTTTGACTTCTTTGGTCAGCTCTTATCGCCAACCAATCTAGCCACGCCTTCTTCTTCTCACTTACTGCCTTTTGTACCTCTTTATCCCACCATACATTCTTCTTCTTCTTCCCTTTGCTCCTTTCTTTCACACCACATACATCCCTGGCTGTACTTACAAGCTTATCTTTAAAACCATTCCATAGTTGATCAATCTCGCATATATCATCTATCTCTCTAAGATTTTCCTTTAGTTTATGAATATACTCATCAGCCACACTTTCCTCTTGCAAATTTTCTACCTTTATTCTCTCCAGAACACTAGTGAATATACGAGGTCGATGCCGCCATCCTTGAAACAGCCCTTTCATTCGGCTCATCACCAGGAAGTGGTCTGTATTTATTCCGGCCCCGCGATACACCCTAGTGTCCAGAACATTCTTCCTCAATCTTTCGTCCACTATCACAAAATCAATCATACTCTTTCTTACGTTCTCCGCCTCACGCGTGTACAAATGAATCCATTTGTGGGCAAACATTGTATTTGTCACAAAAAGATTTCTCTCGAGGCAAATATCTAACAAACTCTCACCATTCTCATTCACTCTCTCGTCACCGTGAGTACCCAGAACCTTTTCAAATCCATCTCGCTTTACCCCTACCCATGCATTAAAATCACCTAACATAATCAACCTTTCATTATCCTTACATCTACCTGTACAATTAGATACAAATATCATTTATCTGGGTGAATCAACGTTTTAGTGCCCTCATATTTAGTATTATTTGCATTTTTTTAAAGGAAGTTACAAGAATACACGGTCTCAGCTGTTATTAATTGTTATTGCATTCATTAGTTAATACATTATAGCATGAAACTACGCAGTAAAGGTGCTTCTAAAAATATTCATTTACCTTCATTATTACCGGTTGTCCATTGGACGTAAGTGTCCCCCGAATTTGTATGAAAATAGTGGTTTTTCAACTGGACAACCATGTTTTCTTCCAAAATTCGTGTTTCCGCTAGATGTATATTTTATCAAATACTAGCTGTTGCCCGAGACTTCGTCCGCGTCTTCGCTCCTATTGGTAGCAGCATCATGTTATAAAAGCTTAGTATAGACACATGTCTTGGTAAAAATAATGAAAAAAGCTGAGGGACAAGAAAAAGTTGATACTGCTGCTGCTGCTGGGCTATCTGATTTATAAATTTTTTTGGTGCCTATTTATAATTATATTACAAGACATTTAACTACTTTTCGTAAGATATTTAACTAAACATCGTGAGAAAATATGCATTCTATACAATGGTTAAAATATTCGTTGTCTGTAAAAAATGTATCAGATAAATGTTAGCATTGTTGGCGTTTGGCAGCCTTCACGCGTCCCGTTTATTTATACCACATTTTCACACTAACTACAATTTCAGTGGTCAAGTGGAAAAGCGTTACAAAGACGGCTCCTCCGAGATCCGTCTACCGAACGGCAGCATTCGCTACTTCGACCCGAAGAACGAGCACGTGCGCGAGGAGTGGCGCTTCCCCGACGGCTCCACGCTCACCGCCGCGGCCTCCGGCGACCGCCGCGTCGTGTTCCCCAACGGGCAGGTGGAGGTGCACACTAAGGACCACAAGGTGACCTCACAGTTCCCTTCCCCGACGGCTCCACGCTCACCGCCGCGTCGTTCGCGCGTTCACAAGGTGAGGGTACTCACCACCTCACACTCAGAACTAGCACCCAGCACCAGCGAAAAATGATTCTCGAACGGCGCCTCGCTTTTGAATTTTCAATTCGATTTTGTGTTTTAACCCCCTGTCGCAAAAAGAGGGGTGTTATAAGTTTAACGTGTCTGTCTGTGGTATCGTACCTCCCAAACGGATGAACCGATTTTCGTTTAGTTTTTTTTTGTGTCAGATAATTTTATCCCGAGTGTTCTTAGCCATGTTTCATGAAAATCTGTTCAGCCGTTTTTGAGATATTGAGCTTTGAAATTAAAATTTGTTTCTTTTAAGCAAGAGCCAAGTTCTCGCAAGTTCCAACTCAACATTTTTTTTTCAAAAGCATGAAATGTGATGTTGTTTCCAGCGGCGCGAGTTCCCCGACGGCACGGTAAAGCTGGTGTACAACGACGGCACCGCCGAGACGCGGTACGCGTCCGGCCGCGTGCGCATCAAAGACCGGCACGGACACCTCATCATGGACTCGCTACCCAGCTGAGGCATTTCCAACCTTCGGCTAACGCAGTAAGGTCTAATATAGCGGGAAGCGCGCTACACGTTGCTACAAGGAAAAACATGGACCTTGTAATGAACTCGTTACCCAGCTGAGCCAATTCCAACCTTCGGCCAACGCAGTAAGGTGTAATATAGCGGGGAAGCGCGCTACACGGTGCTACAAGGAAAAACCCGGGCCTTTTAAAGAACTCGTTACCCAGCTGAGCTATTTTCAACATTCGGACAACGCAATAAGGTGTAGTGTGGCGGAGATGCGCTACGATACGGACACTTTATCTTGGATTTCTTACAACCTTGGTTATATTGTCTTAAACCAGTTACAATCTTCGCCATACGTAATAATTAATAAATAAGGTCCTATAGCGTGGCGTAATATATGACGTACAATAATTTGGCTTCTGACGTACAGGGTTTGTAACCGGTTAATTTCTCCGTACAAAAAACCGGTTAGGAATTTCGTTCTTTCGTTTACTATTTCATGTTTAATCAAGCAATCTAAAAATACACAGAACAGCTAAATACATTACACAGACCTAGATAAAGAGCATAAAAAAATTCAAATTATTTGGCTATTTCGGGGTTTTTAAGATTAACCGGTTACAACCCCTGCTGACGTAACCTTTCGAATGTCTAATTAGTCACCACAGTAAAATTGAACTACAACATACATGAAAGCAGTTTACCATTGTTTAACAAGTTTGAGAAAAGGTACCTAATTCCATGATTTTTAATTTACAATAATAAATATTTTTATAATTCTATTAGTTGATTCCAACACACTAATGGATAAATGAATAAGTGGTGAGATTAACCGGTAAGCTCTCTATGATGAGGATTACTATATGGATAATGTCATCCACGAAGGCACGCGCCATTGTTCTTCCTAATCGGTTACAGTAAACGTGTGCAACCTTTTAGCACTTTTAGTTGTCTATACACAATAATTAGCTATGAGTGCATACGTACACTACAATATACCAACCAATCAGGACAGAGCATACGGACTCGAGTCCGCAGGACGCTCAGTTCTCCATACAAACGTAGTTTCGCTCTCATTATAAAACGCCATGCTGGAATAACATGAAACTTTGTATACACAATGGAATACGGCATATCTAGGTCGGAAATTAGTTTCTGGTGCTTGAAATTATAATGAAGAAAAAAAAAGGGCGATTATTAAGATTTTCATACAAGACGTAAAAACTCAAAAACTCTGTTTTTTTTTTTCTATTGCAATTTCTAGCACCATAAACTAATTTCCGACCTAGATATGGCGGCTCCCATTGTGTATACAATGTTTCATGTTATTTCAGCACATCGTTTTAAAATAAACACTAAATTACGTTTGTATGGAGAATAGAGTTCAGCCGAGCGGTATCAAAAAATTATAAAATGACAATTAAATGTCGGTCTTACTCAAATATATTTAAGTACTATTTAGATTGGTTTTTTTTTTTACCACGTCGGTGGCAAACAAGCCTACGGCCCGCCTGATGGTAAGCGGTCACCGCAGCCTATGGACGCCTGGTTAATGTAGGAAGAGGCCTTAGCCCACCCTTAGCCTGATAAAGCGTTAACACTATCTAAAAAAATTCACAAAAAAATAACTGAGACAATCAAAGGTTCAAATTTGTACTAATGATAGATACTGTTTTTATAAGAGACAACGCTGGCGTTATGAATTGTTTTAATGCAGTCAACATCGTAAATGGTTGAACATTATGGATGTCTACCGACATAAGTAGAGCCATTTTGGCCGCATTGTATATATTTATGACTGTGTACAGTTACTTGTTATGAACTATTGCTGTTAAAAACAAAGTGCCAATCTATAATAAATAATAATATGTATTGTTTTGTAAATTTTAATATATCTGTATATTTTGTAAGCCCGGACATTTAAATAAAAAACTTATTATATAGATCTAAATTTATTTCAGTAAACAATCTACGACAGAGATAGTTATAATAGTGTCAACGCCAAAGAAAGATCATTAAATTAAACTAGGGGCCATCCACATATTACGTCACAGTGATGGAGGGGGGGGGGGGGGGGTGTGTTAGTACATGTTAAAGGGATAAGAAAAAGCACGTAGTCGACTTTTGCGTGACGTAATATGTGGACGGCCTCCTAGCAGTTTTACTAGATCACGCTGTTATTGCCAAGCAACACCCGGGGCAATTGACAACATTTCATTTTTTTAAGCAGGCTAAATTCCGATTCCAATTAGAGAATAAAAAGTTAAGATAACAGTAAAACCACATTTTTAAATTCTCGAATTTATCCCAATTTCAAAAGTTCCTCATTCTAAAAGAGAGTAAGTGACAAGTAAGGCGTCACAGCGTAACAAATCAAACAGAATCACTGTTACTAAGACAAATTTACTAAAGAAAGTGAACTGCTGTTTTTTGTGCGCTGTGACTGTCACAATTTCATGACGGAATTTAGTGACGGCAGTGACGTCATTACTACGATGGTAGGCTTTCTTCCATTTTCGTGAATATTTAGAAAACTAATAGCTATAAAAATAAATGGGTTTCTTGTTAACAAATTAACGAAATGAGTTAAAATTTGATACTACTTAAAAATAAAAAATTTAATTGAATGTCAGTCTTACTCAAACATATTTAACCCTTTCGCCGCCATTGACTTGATATAAAGTCATTAAATGTAGTGCCCCACACGCCGTGACTTCAATATCAAGTCGTGTCAATTGATGTAAAGGCAACCTACGTGCTGTCAAGTAAGGTTCATTTACAGTACATATGGTGCTATATTACCGCACGAGTGCGGTAATCAGCAGATTACGTGCATATGTCGAAACTTTAAAGAGACATATGTACTGTAAAACGTTGTACGATACACGTGCGAACAGGTAATTCGGAACTCGTGTCGATTTAAAACACTCCCTTCGGTCGTGTTTCAATATATCACCACTCGTTGCGAATTTCCTGTTTACTGCACTTGTATCGTAATGTACTATTTCAGTGTTGCTACAAAGACTGGCGTGTGAGACACAACTTACGGAATCTACTGTGGCGGTGAGAGGTTAAGTACTATTTAGATTGGTTGATGTGGGAGGTATTCCCTTAGCCTGATAAAGGGTTCAACCAATTTGAATGCTGGTTTTTTATTTGAAAGCAGGTTTTGTAGCGATGGTTCTCATAAATGTTTTATCAAAATCGGTTCAGCCGTTTTTGAGATATCGAACTTTGAAATGAAAATGTCGGGGTTTAGAGTTGTCAGTTATCGTCATTCGTCACGTTCTAACAAGTATGCGAGTGCGAGAGTGACGGGTGTCTTATCCACGACGATAAGCGATAAATTGGCTACCATCATATGCCTCCTGCATGATATATGTACTAGCTTTTGCCCGCGACTCCGTCCGAGTGCAACTCGTTATATTATATAAATTATTGCTATTAAATTGTTGTAGGCGCAGGGTTAAATATGGGCCGCCCATACAAACTTCTACCCTCCTACCCCCTAAGCAATGATTTCCGGAATAACAACAATCCTATGTCCTTTCCCGGGACTCAAATCTATCTCTATGCCAAATTTCATCTAAATCGGTTTAAGCGTGAAGAGGTAAGACAGATAGATAAATAGAGTTACTTTCGCATTTATAATATCAGTATGTATAACACGAAAATGACCGATATTTGCACAAAACTTGCTACAAAGAGATGTATCAGAAGTTTCTTCATATTGCAGCCGATTTTGCTATTTCCTTTAACTTTGTCACTATTATAACTCCCTCCACTACTCTACAGCAATAGGGTCGTATTTCAACTGGCCGTGATCTGGTGCCGCGCCTGCGCCGAGGGTTTTGGAATGCCCTGCAGTTGGAAGTTGATGGGCTTCATGTGGTCCTCAGTGCCAAATATCTTCTTTAAAGCCTCGCGGGCCGCCATCTCTTTAGCGGTGGACACGCTTTCGCCAAAACCTGGGGAAGTTATTATGATTAAGTTACTGTTTTTAGGGTAAAACGGGACCCTTTTACTAAGACTTCGCTGTCCGCCCGTCTATCACCAGGCTGTATCTCATGAACCGTGATAGTTTGACGGTTGAAAATTTCACAGATGATGTATTTCTGTAGCCGCTATAACAACAAATACTAAAAAACAGAATGGCGGGACACAGGAGGGGGGGTGGACAGTACGGAGGTGGCGTAGTGCTAAAACCCCCAGGTAAAAATGAGAGAATAAAAAAAATCTATATCTCCCATAAAACAGACGTGTTTTTTTTGGCGTTTTATACGAGGGTGGTTAGATAAGTAACTTGTTTCGGATACCGATAGATGGCGTTAGTGTAATCTATGTAACTATTCACAAAGATTATTTAATCAAGATAATTTATCTGTGGCCAAATATCATTTTTGGCGGGAATTTTAGATTTGACAGTAGTTTAAACAAAAGTGATCGGAGTAGCGCGGCAAAATGGAGAAAATAGGAATTCGTGGTGTAATTCAGTTCTTTTTTTTGGAAGGTAAAACTGCAAAAGAAATCCATGAAAGGATTTTACCTACATTGGGTAGCTCGTGTCCTTCCTATGAGACAGTTCGACTTTGGGTGAATGAGTTCAAGCGAGGCAGGACAAGCATTGATGATGCACCTCGTCCTGGAGCCCCAAAAACGGCGGTTGTACCCGAAATAGTCGATAAAATCCATGATTTGGTTTTAACCGACAGAAGATTGAAGGTACGCGAATTAGCTGAAGCCACAAACATCTCTTCTGAGCGGGTGCATTTTATTTTGCACAACGAACTGCACATGAAAAAGCTGTGTGCAAGGTGGGTGCCGCGGCTGCTCACTCCAGAACAAATGCGTGTTCGTATGCGAACATCTGCGGATAATCTCCAGGTCTTTGAAAGAAATCCAACAGACTTTATTCGCCGTTTTGTGACAATGGATGAAACCTGGATTCATCACTATATTCCGGAGACGAAACAACAGTCCAGACAATGGGTTGATCGTGGTGAGCCAACTCCAAAGAAAGCCAAGGTCATTCCATCAGCTGGAAAAGTGATGGCATCCGTTTTTTGGGATGCAAAGGGGATTCTCTTAATTGATTACCTTGCGAAGGGAAAAACCATTACTGGGGCATACTATGCATCACTGTTGGACCAATTGCATGCGGCGATAGCCGAGAAACGGCCAGGTTTGGCAAGAAAGAAAGTAATGTTTCACCATGACAACGCACCGGTGCATTCAAGTCGTGTCGCTGCACAAAAATTGTCGGAATTACGGTTTGAACTCCTTCCTCACCCCGCTTATTCCCCGGATTTGGCCCCGTCGGACTATCACCTATTCCCCAAACTCAAAATCTTTTTATCGGGGAAAAAGTTTAACTCCAACGAAGATGTGATACAGGAGGTAAACGCGTATTTCGAGGACCTCGAAGAAACGCATTTTCGTGAAGGCATCGAGAAGTTGCAGAAACGTTGGGCAAGTGCGTCGAGCTTCGAGGGGACTATGTCGAAAAATAAAATATATACAATCGCTCAAAATTTTTTTTTTCATATCAAACCAAGTTACTTCTCAAACCACCCTCGTAGATAATGGTACGGCACCCTTCGTGCGCGAGCCCGATTCGCACCTGGCCGGTTTTTTGTTTTTTGGCAGGGCATTCATCTTTAGAACCTAAATGGTCGCGTACGGTACGGTTTCAGAGGAATTTCCTCCTTCGGACGAGTCGGACGCTAATTGGCAATTTGCTGTTAAGAGGGCGCAGTACGGTCTGGCTCGGTTCTCCATACAAACGTATTTACCCTCTCATTTTAAAACGCCATGCGAGAATAACATGAAAATTTGTATACACACTGGGATCCGGCATATCTAGGTCGGACCATAGTTTCTGTTGCTAGAAATTGCAAAAGAAAAAATATACAGCGGGTTTTTGAGTTTTTTACGGCTTGTATGAAAACCTTAATAATAATAATCGCTGTATTTTTTCTCCATTATAATTTCAAGCAACAGAAACTATGGTCCGACCTAGATATGCCGGATCCCATTGTGTATACAAAGTTTCATGTTATTCTAGCCTGGCGTTTAAAATAAGAGCATAAATACGTTTGTATGGAGAACCGAACGTACTGCGCAGTCTTAATTTTATTTATTTAATCGTATGGCATTTATTTACGAACCGTGAGATCTTTGAGAAGACAAGTACGGTTGCCAGTTTTTGTTGCACTTTTAGCACCACCCAGGGGTCACGTGTAGGGTAACGGTGGGTACTCCCTACGGTCGTGGTGCAACTTCGACCCCCCTTTGTCAAGTGAGTGGGCAACTGTTAGAAGCTGTTAATTATAAGTTAGCATCTACGTATGGTTGAAAGATGTTTATTTAGTGTTGCACTGACCGTTATTTTACATATAAGGTTCTGGCAGAATACCAGCGCTGTGGCTTGCCACAGCATTTATGCTGAGCCAGCGCCTAATCTCTGCCACAACACAAGGCTCATCCACTTAGTTTCTAAGTCTTTGTTCTTAAGTGGTTGCATGATGTCTCTGTTAATATTTATTTTTACTACTGTCTTACAGTACAATTACTTTGAGTTTGACACTGACATATACTCTAATTCCGTTGGATAGTCTACTTTAACGCTTATGTAATAGAGTTTCTATTAGAAACATAAGGTTTTAAGACAGTGTCTATAAAATAGAAACTCTATTACATAAGTGTTAAAGTAGAATATCCAATAGAATAAGTGCAGATGTCAGTAGCATACTTAATAGTACATTACTACAGAGGCCGGGACGAAAGGGGTTGCCGGCCGAAGACATATAGATGGCCGAGCGAAGCGAGGTCGGATAGGTCTCAGGCGGGCAACCCCATATTTCCCGCCGAGGTATGTATAGTGCTTTCCTCAAACATGCAATGAAATAAAGCACTATACATACCTCGGCGGGAAATATGGGGTTGCCAGCCTTAGACCTATCCGGCCTCGCTTCGCTCGGCCGTATATATGTCTTCGGCCGGCAACCCCTTTCGTCCCGGCCTCTGTAGTAATGTACTATACCTGTATGCGAGGAATGTTGTGGATATAATAATAATTAATAATAATAATAATAACATTGGGGGACAATCTTACACATATCGACCTAGTCCCAAACTAAGCAAAGCTTGTACTATGGGTACTAGACGACGATATACATACTTAAATACATAAAAAATATCCAAGACCCAAGAACAAATATCCGTGAAAAATGCACAAATAAATGCCCTGGCCGGGATTCGAACCCGGGACCTCTAGATATGAATAAAGAGTCCATCTATCTACCTGCTACAATCATCCTCTTGTCGACGTAAAGGCCGACTCTGTAGCAAGCCAGCATCGTGTTTTTGCCGACTTCTCCGATCAACCTTGGCTCCACCTCCAGCCCCCGAGTCTCGAGTAGCCCTGTGAGCATGCCCCACGGGTCCTCTATGTGCCAGTAGTCGTTTACGTCTTGACCTAGGATTACAGAAGATAATAGGTATTAGGTAATATATTATTTGTACTGTTACTGTACGTGTTATTTATTATTTCGTACTGGAAGTCGCAGCGTGGGTAGGCCCCCCACAAGGTGGACTGATGACGGCACAGGACCGGTCATTGTGGCACTCTTTAGGGGAGGCTTTTGTCCAGCAGTGGACGTCTTTTGGCTGATATGATGATGTTGAATTATACACTATTGAATTAGGCGGTGAAAATAAATAATTTATACCCAAATAAAAATGTATTCAACACCCTGTTTCACAAGGCGCATTTTCATCATTAGTTGTTATGTTGAATCGAGTAATTTTAATAGCACAGTTGTTTTATCGTATGGAAGTAAACATTGCATGCAGTATGACCAATAACAAGTAAATTTTTAACAAATAAACACCGACTCCAAACTTTGCCTGACCCCATCCTCTTGGTATATAATTTGAGGAGTTCCTTAATTTTTGCCTTACCCCATCCTCTTGGTATACCAGAGGAGTTCCTTCGATTTTTCCAAGATCCCGTCATCAGATCCAGACTTGGTGACAATGGGACTAACTAGAAAACACACCCTTTCAAAAAAAAAAGAATTTTTGAAACCGGTCCATTAGTCTCCGAGTAATCGGTGAAAATACAAAAACAATAAAAAATATTCCGACGAATTGAGAACCTCTTCCTTTTTTGAAGTCGGTTAGTAAAACACTACGTGACTCAGCAATGCTTAAAAGAGGATGAATGCCATCCTTGTGATATATAAAAGCATTACAGTCGGCGCGGTGATTACGTATCACATAAAAGTAGGCGTTATTGTAGTTGTTATGCTAATTAAAATAAAAACGCAGCGGTAATATATTCCGACGAATTGAGAACCTTCTCCTCTTTTTGAAGTCGGTTAAAAACGGCACCCCGCATGCGGGCGCTATGGCATGCGTTGTAGGAATATCCCTCACCCCAAATGAGGCGTTAGCAACTAACGAAAATGCCTTGAGCCTTATGAAGGCAGAGGCGGCTTAGCGACCACATACGTGTCAATAGAATTTCAATTTTAGTTCAGCGATTTAAGGGTGGTATTCTACTCGTCCAATATCTTTGTCCAATATACATTTGATCAAAAAAATTGTATGATTTCATCAAACTTGCATGAGACCCCGACATTTGATCAAAGATTCTGATGACATTCAAATCAATATGGCCATGCATGAAAAAAAAATGAAACTTGGACAAAGATATTGGATGAGTAGAACACCAACCCTGGTATTCCACTCGTCCAATATCTTTGACCAATATACATTTGATCAAAGAAATTGGATGATTTCATCAAACTTTGATGGGACCTCGACATTCGATCAATTCTGATGACATGGCTACCGTGGCTACGCATGAAAAAAAAACTTGTACAAAGATATTGGATAAGTGGAATGGGCCTCCGTCAAAGAAATTTGATCAAAGATTGGACAAAGATATTGGACGAGTGGAATACCACCCTAAGGTTCAAATTAGATTGTATTTTCGTACTCGTCTTGAAACGAGTCAGCAAAACGTAACTATTTTGTATATTTTCTTTTATATATTTAATTTGATAATTTGATAATTTATATATATATATATATATATATATTTATTTATTTATTTGATAAATACGTTTACATGACATTACAGTACATGACCAATGCGTCACGAAACTTAGACAAGCAATTTATCTTTTACAATACATAATAGGTAACAGAAACATATACATTACATTGGAACAGTTGAGCACCTAGCATCCATCACCTCACAGAATCTCAAGCATTCACTACACACTGCCGCCCATCGCCACGCAAACAAGTCGCATTCAGGTGTTGATGCCAGGAGCGCATTGAGCTGTTGCAGGGCGCGGGGCAGCGGCGAGTTCCTGCACGACACGGTGCGCGCCGGCGGCACGGCCAATAGGTCGCGTCGTCGTGGCCTGAGGGGTATCCTAGGGACATCCGGGACAAACAGTCGCACGAGACGCTCCACAAGTTCGGGACAATCCGACTCACCACGTAAGACTCGACATGCTGTGATCACAAGTTGATAATTCCGTCTGACCTCTAAGGAGTTGTATCCAAGGGACCCGAGAAGATACTTTGTTGGGTACAGAAACGGGTAGTATCCAAATACTTTCTTATACAGGATTTTATGTAAAGCCTTCTAAATTGGGGGTGCCTTGTTAAGGGTTGAGTGAGACATTTGGCCATATCGTCTCAGTCTCATCATCTCAATGTATATGTTAAACTAGACTTGATGTGAATTAGTTAAACTAACCTTGCAACTGTGTGATGACAAAGTCCCTCACAAAGTGTGCAGCCCTCTCCTCTCCGCAGGATTGTAGTAGAGCCCCCACTAGAGCTTTGAATGCTGTTGCCAATGTGTAGTTGTCCACCGGATACTCCTGTACAATTCAACACAAGGATGAGGTTATGTTAACAGACCAGGTATGTTAGTTGGACCTTCAGAAGGAATAAAAACATAGATTTTGTTAACATTCTTCTCATGGCAATGGTTTCTTCCTCTGGTTTAGAATGTATGAGACCAGAAGCTGGCGATAGCTAAAGCCATGTCTGTCGTGACACGAGTCTTGCTTGGAGCAGGAGTATGGGCACGCCAGGCAAGACAACCTTAGGATGCCCCATTTTTAGGGTACCGTAGCCAAAATGGCGAAAACTGAACCCTTATAGTTTCGTCATGTCTATCCGTCCGTATGTCAGTCGATTTACTCGGAGACTATAAGCACTACAGTTATGAAATTAGGTAAAAAGGTGTAGTCTATGAACTGCTACCAAAAAATTATGTGAAATTACAAAAAAATATTAAATAAGGAGGGGCACCCCATACATGTAACTGAGGGATGATAAAAAAAAAACAATGCACATACGCGTGTGGGGTCTCTATGGATAGGCCTTTACTTTACAACGATTTTTGGTTTGAATAAGATAGGTCTAACAGTTTTTGAGAAATCACTGAAAAACTGTTTTGCCCAAACAAAGGAAACTAAAAGACCTTTTTGGAGTTAATGTATTGTATAGTGGTTTTAAATTTGGACTAGCAGGTGTCGGTACAGATCCCTTCTTTGTGCGTGATCCGACACGCACTTGACCGGTTTTTTAAGGTTCTTCTTACTGGTCGAACTGCGAGCAGGGCGCAGTATGTTTAAGGATCTTCAGGTAGTTCACGGCGTGTCTTTTGCCAGTGCGTGAGTCTGTTCCTCAAAAGGGGGAATCTAGGCAGTGCGTAGGTTAAATTGTGAGATCACCAAACAACCATAAAAAATTATCAAAAATAAAGATAACTGGATAGAGGCTTCATCAGTTGTTCAACTGCCTCCCTGATAAATAAATAATAAATAAAAGAAAACATACAATTTATAAATTTTGTAAATTTAAAATACTTTTGGCAAAATTGGAGGGTATCATATCAACTAGATTTCTTTACATTTTACTAGTGAACTTACAGCAGCAAGTATGATGTCCTTGGTGCCAAGATGGAGAGAGACGTTAGCAAGTGTAGCTTCACTGGTCAGGTGCTGCCGGACTCCTGCCACTCCCTCCAGCGGGAACTTTGGCAACACTGCCTCCAGGTACAGCTGTATGTACTCCTTAATAAACTTCTCACCTGAAGTGTAATGAAAAGATTATTATTATTATGTCTTTCTGCTCACGGGACAACAGTGTCCCGGGCCTTAGTATGCATCTGCAAAGCCAAAGTACCAAGGTACAGAAGAACCAAACGAGTACCACATAGCCAACACGTAGAGGCCCTTTTGACAATTTAATGAAATGCAAGGGTTACACCAATTATTATTATTTCTTTATACACTAATCAGCTACAAGCAGATGTGTGTATGTCACTGCACTTGTTATTTAAAATAATGTTCAATTTTCTAACCTAGTCTATTTTTTAAACTACATATTTACTAAAGGGGCACTTATCAGTCTCTCTCTCTCTAAAATATTTACAATACCTTCTTCTGCCAATTTTCGATTGTCCTTCATTTCCAATTTGAATTCCATTTCTTTTTGCTTCATTTCCTCTTTAATAACATAAGATCTATCCGTGAAAGCCTGGAGTAATAAGTCTGAATCAAATTCTTCATTCAGCCGTTTCCCAAAGGCGTATAATTCAGCTTCTAAATTCCATTCCAGGAAAGTGTTTCTGGGATTTATTTTTTTACCACCCTGCTTCTTTTCCCTTCGCTTCAGTTCTATCAAAGTGGGAGCCACCCATCGGTGAATTTTTTGAGCTAAAATAATAAAATTTAATGTATAACCAGGATCACGTTCAATTATATTTTATTGTATTGAAATTATATATATTACCTTGTCTTGTTACTGGATATAACCTTGCATATCTAGTAAAAAGAGGCAAACAAAGCTTAACAAGAGCCATTTTTTCACAAAATAAAAGTGTTATTAATCTTTAAAACATTTTTATTTTTCCTGACAGTTGAGAATTTCTAGGTTAGATTACAGATAACAGAAAAATAAAGCCAAAGTAACTAAACCATGGTAAAGTTCACAGTTGAGTTGACATCACGAATTTGGACAAAACATCATCTACCAACTTAACCAATCATTGCAGTCCTGCCTAGCTAGCACGATAATTTATCGTGCTAGCTAGGCAGGACTGCAAATTATATGGATGAATTTTAGTAAAAGTACTAAAATGTTAGAATGACTGCTTAACTAGCATGATAGCTGTTGATAGCTTAACCGCCACATTTTATGTGACGTTTTAGTATACAATACAATACAATACAAAAACTCTTTATTGCGCACCTCAATAAATTACATTGCTTATTATAACAGCGTATAAAACTTATAACTAGAGGTAAACAACAGGCGGTCTTATTGCTAAAGAGCAATCTCTTCCAGACAACCTAGCGGAAAAATAGCAACAAACGTATTATAAGTGGGTGGCAAATAAAAGAATTACATAATACAAACTTATATACAATCACGTAAATATTAAAGCACACATACATAAATCCTACTAATTAACATAAATAAATACATTCCTACATATATAAATATATATATATGTACACATAATATATATATATATATATATATATATATATATATATATACATAGTAACTACAATATCAGCCATAAAGTCGAAAAAAAGCAGATAGTAGGATGAAAGAATCATGGAAGGGACAGATAGTGTTCTTTTAGCTGTGATTTAAATGCAGCAATAGATTTAGCACGCCTCAATTCCACGGGGAGAGAGTTCCAAAGTAAAGTAGCTTGAAAAGTGAAAGAACAATTATAAAATTTTGAAGAGGAGGACGGGACAGTGAGAAGCAAATTTTGGGAAGATCTAACCGATTTCAGAAAAGTAAATCGTTCTTTGAGGTAGCGAGGAGTTGCGGGGTGAAAAAGAATTGTGTATAGAAGGGACAGAATGTGTGAGTTACGACGATAACGAATAGGAAGCCACTTAAGCTGAGAGCGAAAACAGGAGACATGATCATACTTGCGTAACCCAAATATGAATCGTATGCAGACGTTTTGGATGCGCTCAAGCTTATTAAGTTGATCTTCAGTAAGATCGAGGTAGGAAATATCAGAATAATCTAAAATAGGGAGGAGTAATGTCTGAGCGAGCGCAATTTTGGTAGGAATGGGTAGCAAATTCCGAAGCCTTCTGAGAGTACCAATGGACATGAACATCTTCCTGCTAACTTCGTTTACTTGAGGTACCCAAGATAAAGTCCGGTCAATAATGACTCCCAGATTTTTTACCTGCTGTGAATATGAAATCAGTACACCATTGAAATAAATCGGATCAAGGTTGTCAAAATTTATTTTTGAGATCTGTTTGGAACTACCAACTATAATAGCTTGTGTCTTAGCAGGGTTAACGATGAGCCCATAACTACGACTCCAGTCTGAGATGCGATCCAAGTCAGTATTTACAGTACCGATAACAGTCGAAAGATCAGCAACAGCACCCTGCGAATAAATTTGAAGGTCATCGGCACAGACCTGAAAACTGCACTAAGTGCATATTATGCGTTTACCCAGGCGTGGTTACAATATGGGATAGTTTTATGGGGCAACTCTACTGATATAACCGATTTATTTATACTACAAAAACGTTGCATACGAATTCTCACAAACATTAAAAACGTTAACACTTGCAAACCCCACTTTAAGCAATTAAACATTTTAACATTACCATCCCTGTATATATTGGAAGTTTGTAAATTTGTAAGAAAACATCAAAATTTATACACAAAAGCAAAAGAACGTCACACCTGCACCCTAAACTTAAGACATAAAAATAAAATAGCTCTCCCAACAAGTAATTTACAGATGAGTAATAAAAGCCCCCATATGACAACCATACGCATTTACAATAGCCTACCTAAAGAAATAGCTAAAGAGGTCAGATATACAACCTTTGTTAAGAAGTTAAAAACATATTTAATAGAAAACTGTTTTTATTCCCTGGAAGATTTCTTTAATGTAAATAGATACCATAAATATTTATAGTTTGAATATGTCACACTATATCTTAATACATGTAAACTTCTAATGTACTTTTAGGATATAAGTTAATTTTGCAATACCCTTACAGGGTGTCATGTTGTATTTTTAAGTTAACAGTTATTTAAGACCTGCTGTATACCAAAAACATGAATGCAATAAAGTTATTATTATTATTATTATATAGGTGATAATGTGACGAAATATCATGAGTAATGGAATTAATGAATATTGAAAACAGCAAAGGAGATAACACGCCGCCCTGAGGGACACCGGCTAGCGTGTCACACCAGTGAGATAGGGAGTCACCCACCTTTATTCGCTGCCGACGACCATTTAAATAACTACGAAACCACTCTATTACTGCAGGAGATATGTTAAGAGAACGTAGTATCCCAATAAGAATATCAAAATCAACGGTATTGAACGCATTACTAAAATCTAGCAGCGTCAATACCGTCAACTTTCGATCGTTCATCCCCGCTCGGATGTCATCAGTGATCTTAATGAGTGCGGTAGCCGTACTATGGCCGGAACGGAAACCCGACTGAAATGGGTTTAGGAGATCATTTTTGTTCAAGTAAGATAATAGCTGCTGGTGTACAAGCCGTTCCAGTACTTTAGATAGGAAAGGAAGGATAGAGATAGGACGATAGTCAGAAAATGGGACGGGGTTAAACTTTTTAGGAATAGGGATAACATGGGCATCCTTCCAAAGTGAAGGAAAAGTACCAGAAGAGAGAGATCTATTTAGGATATTAGTGATCACGGGAACTAAAAGGTCAAGGAGAGGAAGGATCATGTTACGGCTAACGCAATCGACACCAACGGCATTAGAGGTTATAGATAATATATTCTTCTTAACATCACTGTCAGTAAAAGAAACAAAAGAAAAAGGAGGTGAGTCTAGAGTTGGAAGTGAAGAGAGATACTGAAGGGTCTTAACCTTGTCAGGGCCACTAAAAGTAGCTGAAGTTGAAAAATGCTGATTAAGCAAGTCGAAATCCATCGTTTTGGGGCAAGCATCCTGTTGAGGCTTTCCAACTCCAAGTGACTTGAGAAACTTCCATACCTTCGCAGGGTCACCGTTCTCGACTGACTGATGAATATGTCGTCGCTGCGCATCTCGACAAATTGTGCTGCAGCGGTTACGTAGACTGTGGTACCGAGATTTATTAGCATCAGACGCGTTAGATTTGTACCTCGCCTTAGCAAAATTCTTTTTCTCAAGTAAAATCTTAATTTCCTTGGTCAGCCAAGGAGCGGGAAGATGTTTGACCTTAATAGAACGGACTGGAGCATGAACATCATATAGCTGGATGAGAAGAGAATTAAATAGTGACACTTGTTCATCTACAGTATCAGCTCTAGAGATCGTGTCCCAGTCAATTTCTGATGCATCATTTAGGAGCTTACTCAAATCCATCCCACCAAAACTGCGCTGAAGAATTATTTTAGCTTTGGGTTTGAGAGGTCTTACTTTGTAAGAAAGATAAATCAAGTCATGATATGAGAAAGCATCTGCAGTGTGCTGGCCATACTTAGCAACGTGAGTAACCGAAGACGTAAGTGTATTTCGGTCATATAACTTGACGGTATAAGCTAGACTGCAAGCTATATGATAGAGCGAGAAAACCAAACTTATTTGTCTTCCCATCTCACTCCTATCCTGGTAGCCCGCCGTAATACCTTGATCTCACGTATCGAGTATTGTTGCGAGAGAGTGCACTCGGCTCGGCCGAGCAAAGACAGAGCGAGTCAACAAAACAAGGTCCGAGTGACTCGCTCGGTCATTTTGCTCGGAGTGCACTTTTCGCCACTGCTCGGCTAGTATGATAGCTTATACCGACACGTTTTATGTGACGTTTCAGTACATTTTTTCCATTTAACGTGACGGTATAAGCTATCATACCAAGGGGCTTGCAATGGGTGGAACGCGCCGCGTTAATAACCTAACGCTCGAAAACCCCGACGCTAGCTGTCAGTCGCGGGCCGTCGCCGTCCGAGCATGTGCGTGTGCGTCGTTTTGTGATCCGCTGCCGCGCGCCGCCGACTTGATCGCGACGAATCGCGCGTTACTACGTAATTTTTTGTGTGATTTAAAAAACTCACGATGAAACTGATAACCGGCCACACATGTACTGTGTATATGGTTGTTTGAATACCCGAAGGAACGTTGGTGTATCTTTTTGTCAGTTGCCTACAAATTTTGAACGGCAAGTTTTTTTATTTTAGTTTGGTATATGTACTTATTTAGTGTTGGTTGGGGTTTAAAATTATCAAGTTGTAAGTTACAATACAAATAAATACGATACGAACCACCTGGCTACTTGTTAGGTACTTATAGCTTAAACTCACCATTTCCGACGATTTACTTATTAAATAACTAACTGTAATTTTATTCAAAATGAAACACGCGTTATTAAATTTATTTTACTTAATTAGCTACATAATAGTTGTCCTTTATTGTGGCCATAGCATTTGAAACACGGACAAAATGTAGGTATAAGTAGCTGAAAAACATAAGAAGATGACCTGTCCTGTTGTATGCAGTTGTGACGTGTTTGTTGTTGATTTGTATGTCCGACAAAACCTGTTGGTTGATGATTTGAAATGTATTTTTATTTTTATTTTAGACCCAGTAGTTTCGGAGATGAAGGGGGGAATGGTATTTATTTGGCTATTATCTTAAATAATTTCTTAAATAATAATTTTAAATTTATAAAAAATATATTTGAGATGCACGCAATGAGCTCTTTCATTTTAAATGTAACACGATATACGTAGTTTGAAGGTACTTCCCCTACACGTAAAATGGGGATGCATTTTTTTTCTTGCAAAACCCACCGTGTAGGGTATCGTTAGATGGTTCGTTAATAAAATATGAGATTTATTATTCTTGTGAAGTAACATGTACTTAATTATTATCGGTTCACTGTACTTAAGCGACATCGAGGTAGAATTTTTTTTGCATCATTGAAGTATTTTTGACGTGACAACCCTAGGGCTACAAGTGCCGCGCGTGAATGAATACAAGTTATGCGATGGACAGAGATGCAGAGAGTAGGCACGTTTCTTATGCCTAAACGCCGTTTTTGTTAGGAAGTGAAATTTCTGTACTTGTACTATTCCTTATTCTGTGATCATACTAGCCGGGCTGTACGTGGGCTGTACTCGGTACGTGTCACAGATATCAGAGTAAAGCAGATCCGCTCATTTAAGTTGAACGATTTTTATACGTCTGATCTATTCTCACTAATGTAGAAATCAGAAAGTTTGAGAGAGACAGACAAGTGACATCTGCACGTCTTCTACTGTCAGTGTCTTCATAACTGAAAATTGTACTGAACTGACGTTATGGTGTGTTAAGTTTATATGGGATTTAACATCCTGGTGTGCTCGCAAATCGAGACAACTTGTTAACAGCCGAAAATGATTGTTTCATCTGTCGCATTCTAACTCATTTTGGTGCACCATAAGGATTAAAGAGACAACTATATGGAAAATCATCTGGCTTAATACTGCGAGTCTGCTTTTCTCTGATGTCTGTGGTACGTGTGATCATAGCATAATGTGCCTTTTAAGCCTGTCACACACTGGAGCAGCCAGTTGCAGCCTAACAATTAGTCAGACACACGCGGCCATGATTCTCATAGTCTACAACTGCCCGGCTAGTATGATAGCTTATACCGTCACGTTATATGGCCAAAATGTACTGAAACGTCACATATAACGTGACGGTATAACCACGTATAAGCTATCATACTAGCCGGGCTGGCCGCCACCGCAGGCCGCGCCTGTGTGTGACACGCTTTATGCGGCGCGGGACTTGTATTGTCAGGCCGGCACACAGGGACCTCACGTCTCGTTTTATTGCCGAAATATACTAAAATAAAATATAACATGAAAACGTGACGGTATATATCTATCGTACTAGCTGCCTAGCTAGTACGATAGAGAGATAGATTTTTTGAGAGATATAGCCGCCTGTATCTCTGAAAAACCCACCGAAAATTGGCATTTTTTATTTCTTTATAATATACACTTTTTTAGACCTCTGTTTAGCGTTCGTGGACTACGAGAAAGCCTTCGATTCGATCGAAACCTGGGCTGTACTACAATCTCTCCAGCGGTGCCAAGTGGACTACCGGTATATCGAAGTGCTGAAAAGTTTGTACAAGAACGCCACTATGTCAGTCCGACTCCAGGACCAGAACTCAAAGCCTATTCCGTTGCAGCGGGGAGTGAGGCAAGGAGATGTTATTTCTCCTTAACTGTTCTCCGCTGCACTGGAGGATGTTTTCAAGACTGGACTGGAGAAGGCTAGGCATCAACATAAACGGCGACTACCTCACTCACCTTCGGTTTGCTGACGATATAGTAGTCTTGGCTGAGACCATGGAGGATTTAAGTACAATGCTCAATGACCTCAGTAAAGCCTCCGAGCGAGTTGGTCTAAGGATGAACATGGACAAGATGAAGATCATGTCAAATGTCCATGTCGCACCAACTCCCTTAACAATCGGACACTTTACGTTCGAAGTTGTAGACGATTACGTATACCTAGGACAGACTGTCCAGTTAGGTAGGTCCAACTTAGAGAAAGAGGTTAATCGTCGAATCCGACTCGGCTGGGCAGCGTTCGGGAAGCTGCGGCACATCTTTTCGTCCAATATTCCGCAGTGTCTCAAGACAAAAGTCTTTGACCAGTGTGTGTTGCCAGTGATGACATATGGCACTGAAACGTGGTCGCTTACTATGGGCCTCATAAGAAGGCTCAAAGTCACCCAAAGGGCAATGGAGAGAGCTATGTTGGGAGTTTCTCTGCGTGATCGCATCAGGAATGAGGCCATCCGCAGCAGAACCAAAGTGACCGATATAGCCCTCCGAATCGCTAAACTTAAGTGGCAGTGGGCGGGGCACATAGCACGTAGAACCGATGGCCGTTGGGGCGGAAAGGTTCTCGAGTGGCGACCACGTAACGGAAGGCGTAGCGGTGGACTGATGACCTGGTGAAGGTCGCGGGTGTCCGCTGGATGCGGGTGGCGCAGGACCGGTCATTGTGGAAGTCTTTGGGGGAGGCCTATGTCCAGCAGTGGACGTCTTTCGGCTGACATGATGATGATGACACTTTTTGGGCTCATTCGACTCAGAATCAATAACACTATCGATTCAAGAAGAATAAGCGTCCCCATTACAGTTTCGTTTCTTTGTGTTAGTGGATTTAGTAGTTATATTCTCTTTGCTTTGTGTACTTTTATGTATAGCGATAACAAAACAGCATCAAAATCAAAACTTATTATCTGATTTTGGGGACACTCTTTTTCTTAGTTGAATAAGTTCAGGGATCCCGAGTTGTTTAAGCCCGAAAAGTCCATATTCCGAGAAAACAATATGCACATATTTTTTTGATTCCCCACCTAAGAAAATATATATTAATTTGTTTTGTACCATTTCAATGAAACAAAGCAGGTTTTCAATTAACTTATTTATTTTTAGTGCGGCTGACACAATTTACTACATGGTCATCAACTAACCCACAAGCTTGCATAAATGCATAACAAATCGTTGAACCAATAAACTTAAAGCCCTTAGCTTTCAAAGCTTTTGACAAAGCTTTTGATTTTTCCGTTTCAGTCGGAATTTCTTTGATAGAATCCCAATTATTAACTATAGGTCTATGGTCTACAAAACTCCAAATAAAGTCTGAAAAGTTTTCTCCGTCTTCTTTCATTTTTAGGAAGCTCTTTGCATTGTTTATTATAGCTTCTATTTTCCCCTTATGTCTTACAATTCCAGAATCCTTCATAAAATCTTCTACATCACTTGGATCTAAAATGCGAATTTTCTCCGGATCGAAGTTGTGGAACAATTTTCTGTAATGGTCACGTTTTTTTAAAATCGTTATCCAAGAGAGCCCTGCCTGTTGGCCTTCCAAGCAAAGCATTTCAAACAGTTTTAATTCGTCGCGTTGTGGTTTCCCCCATTCTTGATCGTGATATGCAATGTAAATAGGATCTTGATTCAACCAGCCACATCGAATTATCTCTGTATTATTATTACTTGTTTCGCTCATATTATAATACATTAAAGATGTTGTTTTTAAAGGAATGTGGTGTACTGTCGCCAATAAGACATTCCTCGGTTGTAACAGCGTATAAGATTTTAGAATTTTGTCGATTGTGTATTTATTTCACGTGTTAAATGATTTAACTTTAAAGTTAAATTAACTAGATAATTAAGACAAAAGAATCGCACTGGATGCGAGAACTGAAAATTCGAATCAAATCAAATGACGAAGATTTAAACAATGACAGTGACACCGAAAACTGACGGAAATTTTGATTTGACAGATGTAAGTGTTCGGATACTACCCCTCCGAATGTATGATTAAGAGCAGTAATAAAAATACGCCGAAATAAAGGAGAGAATACACATGACTCGCTGGCACACTTACATAAGTGGTACTTTATTTCCAAAAAAAATGTTTTCCCGTGATGAACCTTGTGTAAATACATAAAAAGAAATAAAACAAAACACTTATAATTTGACTTTGTCAAAAATTGACCCCTTATATTTATTATTATTATTATACATGAGGTCAAATTTAACTTATCCCTAATAAACATGCAGTACTAGTTAGTGTAAGCTATAGTAGTCGGCGGTTAAGAAGTCAATCCTGACACCTGTCATATCCATACAGTTTATAACCTCAAAGTGACTTTTAGGTTATAAACTGTATGGAAATGACAGGTAGTAATTATTTTCAGGTTTCTAAAATACCATAACGTATGTTTTTTTTTCAAAGCAAAGTTATGTTTTACATTGGCAACTTGTGCGAGTAGGACACCATCCTGCCCAGCTAGTATGATAGCTTATACCGTCACGTTATATGTCCAAAATGTACTAAAACGTCACATATAACGTGATGGTATAAGCTATCATACTAGCCGGGCAGAGGACGTACCGCGAACTTCGTGTCGTGCCGTCCCCTTCACTCTCGTGTTATACTCTATATGACGGAAAGGGACGGTACGATACGAAGTTCGATTTTCGAAGTTCGCGGTAGCACCCCGGTTGGTTGCTTTCGCTCGGACGGCTTTCTCTAGACTCCTATCATAACAGGATTATAACCGTATCACTCGGGAATATGGTTCAATTTTGATTGGCTGATAATAGCTAGACGTATAGATCCACGGTTGAAACATTTCCAATATTTGATCGAGCGAGCGAAGCCTCTCCGTTTCAGCTTTCGACAAAAATTCTTTCGTATCTCTGTCGGTCTGTCCGGATGTTCGCCTCTACAGGTCGCATTTCTCAACCGATTCTCGTGAAATTTTGTGAGCAGGTTTGTTAATTAAAGGTAAACCATTAATATATGACTATTGTCAAGAGGGCGCTATTATTCTGATTTATATGGCAACAGTTCAGTATAGTCGGAACAATGTGAATTGGCAACTCGTCATTTTGAATTAAAGGTAAACCATTAATATATGACTATTGTCAAGAGGGCGCTTTTATTCTGATTTATATGGCAACAGTTCAGTATAGTCGGAACAATGCGAATTGGCAACTCGTCATTTTGAATTACTTTCATTCACCGCAATCAAAATCAGAATCCAAATATTCGGTGTCCAAGTATCTTTAAATTCAGACCAAGAAAGTGACAATTATATCGAATCCTTCCATTAAAATTTGTCTCTGATTTCGACACTTTTTTAATTTATAGCCTAACTTTTTCAAAATTAGACGTAATGACTCTCTGTCTCCAGGGAAATTTGTGTCCTCTTTCAATACTGCCAACATTTTTTTTTACAGTCGGTACTTCTTTTCGTATTGTGTAAAATTCATGTATTTTCCTACGAATCCAAATTTAAAAATCCAAAATTAAAAAAAGCGAACTGATTGAAAGATTCGTCGCCTCGGGATAACCCGCGGTAGCTCAGTTGGAAAGAGCGATGGACGGATTCCAGAGGTCGCAGGTTCAAATCCCGCCCGGGGTGATCAATTTTTCAATTGTTCCTTTTCGATTGGATATTACAATTCCGCTAAGTGGACGTTTCCGCTTGTAAAAATATTTACATTTAGGTCAAAATCGTCTAATTGTATCTATTTTTTTTATTTTCGGTTTGTTTTTCTTTGGCGGTCTAAAACTTGAGGAGGACCGACCTTCTCTCGTAATTCGCGTAATCGATGACTCTGATATACCTAGAAAGTTCATTAATAACTTTTATTAAAAATGTTTATTAAAAAGTAACATTTAATTTAGTCGCAACATTATCAGATGAGTGTGGCTAATAGAACTGAAAAAATATTTCGTCTAAGTGTCATCTTGCAATACGAAGCTTATTGATCAATTGCTATTTATCGTCTTGGAATGCAATTGAAGCGATTGTTAATTAAAAGGGTATACAAGGACGGAAATTTTATTTGATGCTGATAGATGCATTTTTTTATACTACGACGGTGGCAAACAAGTATATCGCCCGCCTGATGGTAAGCGGATTCCGTAACCCATGTACGCTCGCGACTCTAAGAGCCCTAGAACTAGACCCTATTAAAAAGGATTGGGAAAGGAAGAGGAAGGAGGGCAATTGAAATAACACCAACACCCCTTCAATGATAGTAGACAATAACATTGTTGTACATTGTCAATGATCAAGATTGATTGTCTCCGAAGTCCATAATAAATACCTATTTTTCAAACTCAAACTCAATTTCTTTACGGCGGGTATTTCCTCGCTTGTATAACATAACACTACAATAACCGATTTATAATAACCAGACTATAATGACATCTTGACTTGTTTACCTGTCAGCTCTGATGTTAATTTTGTAATGTTTTGGAGCGAAATAGTTTCATTTCCCGAGCGTCTTTTTCCAGAAGTTCTATTAAACATTATTAATAATGTTCCGCTCTTGACCACAAAGTACAATATATATATATATACTGAGATAGAGATACCAGTGAAATACTCCACATAGATCGTAGCGCCGTTGTGTATGTAGTAAAAACTTACCGCACGACCGCTGCATCCGTCACTTCAATATGCAAGTGCGATAGAGACAGCACCCAGAGACATCTGGTGCAAACAAGTTAAACTAACATTTCCATAGAAAAATTCGTACTTCGAGCTGAAAGGCCCCTGCTCTTGACTATGAATAGTTTTGGGCATTTTTTGTCATTTATCATTAGAATTATTGCCAGTGTAAGAAATTAGTTCCAAAGAAATTCCGCAACATGGCGCATGGTCATATATTAATGGTTTACCTTTTATATAGATTTTATGTTGTCGAGTCAGTTTTTGGAAATTTTGAAATTAAAAACATTTTTTTTCGTATGTCTGTCCGGATGTTCTCCTCTGCAGGTCGCATTTCTCATCAGAAATGTTATGTAGAATTCTTTTGACAAGTCAATTTTTGGATATTTTGAAATTTCAAAAATATACAAAATTTTATCGTATGTATTTCCGGATGTTCTCCTCTACAGGTCGCATTTCTCAACCGATTCTCGTGAAATTTTGTGAGCAGGTTCGATAATTATATAGATTTTTTTTCTTGAGTCAGCTTTAACACGTTTTTAAATTTGAAAAAAAAAATGACGCTATGTCTGCAGCTCCCAGAGCCACTAGTACTCTTAGAGTTTCTATATTACTGTTGCCGACCACTTAATTTTATTTTTAGAGGAATGTAAATGCCAATGCCAACATTAGTTGGCATTGGCATTGGCAGAAGTCTCAGTTTGGTTAATAACTACGGTGTTATGCATATAAAACAAAATTCTGTTTCATGCAAAGTGCTATTATAAAAAAAACACGTGTTTAGGATTGCCATTTTGGCAAGATTGCCCATTGGAGAGTCATCGAGTCTTGACAACTTTACTTCCATTAATTTTAAGGATCTGCAGATTGATGTCGAGGCACATAATCCGAGAAGCAGGCACGGCGATCTCCCAGCGGATAATCACAGTGCCGTACCAAAGAGACTGCACCACTGTGTGGATTACCGCATTAATGTCCAGGTTACTGAACTCGGCATTCCCCTAAAAAAATATACGAAATTTGTACATCACTGATTAGGCCGGGAAGGAAGGGAATGCCTGCTGAGTTTGTTATAGACCGTCTAGCAATACGAGGCGGGCAATCCCTGTTCTGGCCGAGGCAAGTATTGGGCAAGTACATCGGAAGTAGCTATGCATATGAACTGGTCAAAAGCTCGTATGACTCGTATGCCCTTATAATAAAGACTTCTGACCTCTTCATACAAAGGAGAGGGTGCTTAGCATCGCGCAATTACCCAGCAAGGCAGCAGTCTTAGAACAGAGGCGACTCAGGCGACTACGCTGGCTAGGGCACGTGCAAAGGATGGAGCCCTCTCGTTTGCCACATAAAACTCTGCTTAGTGAAATAATAAGCGACCAGTAGGGCGCCCCACTCGTATTGCTAAATAAAAACGCACAGAGCGGGCGCAGCGCGGTGCGGGGCGGAGGCGGTTTTGAATTTTTGATCTTTCCGAAACTGTCGACTGTCGGTTACTGTTTCATATGTCACTCACGCCGCCTCCTCTACCGCGCTACCGAATACCGCGTTATTTTTTCGTGCGACGTACCCCAGACCGCGTTTGCTTTGCTTTATCGACCAATGAAAGTTCCAATTCTCGAACGAAAGTCTTTCACTTTAGTCCGAGAACTGGAACGCTAAGATGAGAAGGTAATAATAATCGTACCGGTTCCATAGTACACCGTTGGACGTTGTACCGTATGCCTAGCGCATGGAGTACCACTCGAACGAGAATATTTTGGCAGTTCTGATTCCTCAAGTCGAACGCTTTAATCCTGCCGTCTTCCAAGTAGTTCATTTGGATGCTGAACTGGAAAGAAACACACGAATTAGGCTCAGCGCACTGGTCGGGTTCCGGGAGTGGGTTCTCTGACATGGTCTTGGGCTCTAAAGGACATTCAGTCCACCAAAATCCCCTATATAGCCTCATCCCCCAGGGGGTCCTGGTGAACTCCACTTGAAAGCGCATCTTGCTTTTATTGTAACACTAATCTAAAGGAGCTGTCGCGCACAGCGCGAGTCGCCATGTTTAAATATGACAGATGAGCATTTTGGCGTCACTGTCGGGTAATGGCGGCGGCAGTCTAATGACAGCGAGCGCGGAGGTAAGACGCACGTGAGGACCTGGCGATGGGTGAGTCAGCTACCTCTTTCTTTATGATGTCGACTGTTATTCATAGGGTATGGAGACATGATGAAACTGTATGTACGTTGCAGTAGTTTTCCATATAACTGGGTCCAATAAACGCTAGTACAATGTACTTTGAGTAGTGTCTTAGACATGGGGGCGTAGAAATTGGACAGGAGCGAGTATCTCTCGCCCATAGCGACAGTCGACTAATGTTGGAGAAACCGTGGCGGAACTATGGGGAAGGTGGAGGTTCCCGGGGGACCGAAAGGTCCCCTGTCCGGCGGGTTCCAGGTTAGGATCAAGGCAAACTGAAACCGACCGACCAGGAGCCTTGATCCAGGGTGGACAGGGGAGTGTGGAATCTCAGAGGAGACCGGCCCCCCTTGTACCACATACTAGGAAGGCACCCGGGCACATTGTAGTGCTTAGACCGGAGCTAGTCGACTGTATTGTCCGGCCTGACCGATGGCAGTGAACGTGTATAGTGGCACAGCCACATGTTTCATATAGCATTAGCTACAATCCAGATGATTCATGTTTCCATGCTCTATGGCGATATGTAAATCTATAAAGGTTACAATTCTTTGTCGCCATATAATATTATTGTGTATGAATCCAAGGCACATATCGTCATTATCTCAGATGCGGCGACAGGAGCCGGGCAAGAGCAATGCAGCCGCCAATATATCTACTTTATTGATAGCCATATTGAAGTGTGATTGGTGAGCTTCAACCGGCACGTCAATGGGCTCGTCAATGTTAATACTCGCTATTTTCTAAATATTTTGTATTACCCAAACGGCAATTATTATCACGCGATACACTCATATTAGGATAAGATCACATAAATATAGACACCCCATCAATGTCCTTCAAGCACGTAAAAGACCGCGGATTACTGTAAATGACATTGACAATGACTTCAATCAAGCAACGATAATTCTTCATTGTCAATTACGTAATATTGACAGTTGACATTGATCGTTGCCACTTGCCAGGCTACAAGTTGTCGCCCACGCAACCTCGGCAGGGGCCTTTCAGCTCGAAGTACGATTTTTTCTATGGAAAATTTAGTTTAACTTGTTTGCACCAGATGTCACTGGGTGCTATCCTTATCGCACTTGCATATTGAAGTGACAGAGATGCAGCGTTCGTGCGGTTAGTTCTTACTAAATACACAAGGGCGCTACAAACTATGTAGAATATTTCACTGGTATCTCTATCTCAGTATAAATAATAAATAAATAATAAATATATAAAGGGACATTTTTTTACACAAATCGAACTAGTCCCATAGTAAGCTCAATAAGGCTTGTGTTATGGGTACTAGACGACGATATATTTAATAGATATATACTTAAATACATAGAAAACATCCAAGTCTCAGAAACAAATGTTTCTGCTCACCACAGAAACAAATGCCCTTACCGGGATTCGAACCCGGGACCTCAAGCTTCGGAGGCAGTGTCACTACCAACTAGGCTAAACAGGCCGACCAAATATATATTGTACTTTGTGAACCTCGGCGCCGCCTCACCTCATCGGCTCGCCGTCAACCATACGCAAGCACGTAACGGAAACGGCTCAGCAGCAGCAGCAGAATAAGGAATAGTACAGCTCGACCTCCGAGGTGTCCGCGCGGCTGCGGCTAAGTGACATCGCGCTTAAGGCTGGGCGACCGGCTAGAACTGGTGGTCGACGATTGTCGATGGCCGCGGGAGGAACGATGGCAGTCTATTACGCGCCGTGCCGTCTCCATTCCGGCGGCGAGACGCAAGCGCGGTGGCGGCCCGACGTAAGCTCGATGACTGCGAGTTGCCCGCGCGCCGCTTGCGGATTACTAGCTTGTACCGAGGCATGCTGTTCCGATATGTGTGCGTTACAGTATGGAATTACTTAAAAAGAATACTGGACGGCTCGAGTTGAGGCGGCGTCGATTCGGTGCCGAGCGGTTACGTGTGCGACAACCTTAAGATAAGCACCAGCCCACCTAGCACGATAGTCACGTAGATGTGGAAGCGCAGGGCTTCCTCAACGCACTTCGAACTGACATAACTATAGATACAGGTACACTATTGGCCTTAAGCAAACCTTGACGTTTTTCAACAGCTGCTTCGTGATCAACTTATCCCACAGCACAGGAGGCGGCGCCCGTTGCTGGAAGTAGTCACTTTGGTGTGGAACCTGAGCTTTTCCGAAACGTAGGATGGGATGATGTACATATTACCTACAATATTGACCATTTAAGCAAACCTTGACGTTCTTCAACAGTTGCTTCGTGATAATCTCTCCCCGCAGGAGGCGGCGCCCGTTGCTGTCGTAAGCAGTCACGTTGGTGTGGAACCAGGGTTTCTCCTCAATGCAGTTCGAGACGTTATACACGTGCGCCTCATATGGACCCTACGAACAGAGCGGTAAGGCCGTAAACTACTACTCTGAAGTCTCTAAGCTGTCGGTCATCCCATCAAGGAATCAGGTTCACAAATCAGTTTTCTTGCATTCCGGTGTCAATTGTTGTGAATCACCTGAGCTGTCACATTAAAACCGGATAGGTAAATATTATCAATTTTTACGAAAGACAAACTCATATCTGGCGTATCAAAAAGCGATATGGACGCCTCCTAAACCTTTAAAATTAATGACCAACAAGCGTTCCACATACCTAGACCCCCTGAAGCAGGCCCTAGGTGCTCTTTTTACTATGTTTTATGGTATGTACACAGTATATAATATGGTAATAATAATAATCGTATGACATTTATTTTTGAACCGTGAAATGTTCGAGAAGACAAGTACGGTTGCCAGTTTTGTTGCACTTTTAGCACCACCCAGGGCCACGTGTAGGGTAACGGTCGGATGTGGTGCAACTTCGACCCCCTTGTCAAATGAGTGAGTGGGCAACTTGACTGTTAGAAGTTCTCAAGCCGCCCGAAGGCCTCTAACTTGGCTTAACGACTGCTGTCATAGACAACAGCCGAGATCAACGGTTTAACGTGCATTCTAAAGCACGGGAGCGCTCAGTTAGTAACCAATCAAAGCGGTCACCCATCCAAGAACTGACCTGCGCCCACGCACGCGGTACGCAGGCGTCGCTAGGCCAAGAGCGCTCCTATAATATGGGATTTGCAGTATATAATAGTAAAGTGCTATTTGAGGAAATACATTTCTTAAATCATTTATTGTAATCGGATCTCCGTAAAAATGTTTTACGTAGGTTGGTATTTCCTTACCTCGTCATCCGTGAATGCTCGACAGAAGACTTCTCGAAGACTCAATGTGACCATCACCATTGTAATACAAAGTCGTCGCATCGTAACGAATTTATTTACTTAGTATCTAGATTAGATAACGAAACTTTTTTTTATTCTGGATCGGTATGCGCTTGACCATAAATCACCTGATGATAATAAATAAGCGATGTTGTGGCTAGGACTAACAAATGACAAATGAACTGAACAAATAAAGAAAAATTAAGTGACAAATAAATTATCCGTAACGTCATCATCATCATCATTACATTACAATAATTAGGTATAGGTACAGTCAGCAGCATATATGTATATTAAATATAATGAAACGGATCACTCATGTCTTTAAGGTCGAATATCGCTGGACATGTCGCAGACCGGTTCGCGGTCCTTAATCATGAGTACCTATCGTGGCGGCGGTTTTTTAGCACTGCGTGCCCGTGCCCTGTCCGCTCGGTTGCTCGGCGCGGGCGGAGGCGGCGGCGGTGAGAATCTACCCTCTTTTTCTTCACAATTGTTCAGCATATATGTAGTTGTAGACACGTTACTATAGTGGTCGGCGGTTAAGAAGTCAACCCTGACACCTGTAATATCCATACAGTTTATAAACTCAAAGTGACTTTTAGTTTATAAACTGTATGGAAATGACGTGTCAGGATTGACTTCTTAACCGCCGACTACCTACTATAGGTGATAGAGTTGATGCGCAAACAATTATTGGTGCTCCTTATAAGTTTAGTTTGTATAATTGCAATGCTCGAAAGACTCGAAGAGCTCATTAATTACTTTGTGGTAACAGAACAGCCAAAGTAACCAAATATATCGACAAGACACCCTTTAAGAGACGCCAGCACGGTCGATACTTCATACAAACGTAGTTTGGTTCTCATTTTAAAACGCCATGCTGAAATAAATAAACATGAAATATTGTGTAAATAATATAATAGGATCCGGCATATCTATGTCGGAAATTAGTTTCTGTTGGTTGAAATTATAACTGAGAAAAAATACAGCGATTATAAAAGTAGTAGAGTATACAATACCTAAAAAACTCATAAACTCGCTGTAGGTATATTGTCTCTAATATAATTTCAAGCAACAGAAACTAATTTCCGACCTAGATATCGATCCTATTATATTATTTATACAATATTTTATTTCAGCATGGCGTTTTAAAATGAGAACCAAACTACGTTTGTATGGTTACTCCAGATGTCGAGCTTGCGAGGGGCTCTTAAAGTATATAAAGATGTATTGCGAAGCATTTGGCCACTTTGATTTTACAATTAAAATTAACCCGCATTTTGTTTTTTTTTCCACTTTTTAATATATTTTAAATATAGATTTTCTTTTAAACCTTCGTTTATTCAGAAAAACCTAAATTGTCACAGTGGCGCCCAACGTGGGGCCCGATGTTGCATCAGGCAGTTACGTAGAATCGGACTTTTCGCTAAACGACCAAAACGGAAATTTCCAGGGGGATTCGGTAGCACCTTCGATGGCAAGAGTGCCGTAACCATGAAATAAACCCCTGCTTACCCGGAAACGCTCCAAACTACCGGTGACGTCACCAGCTGAACTCATTTTTCCACCACGACGTCGCACGGCGCACAGCAGGGAAGTTGCATTAGTAACAACCAGTGCAAGTGAATGCGGCTTAATTTACGAGTAAATTGTAAAACTCTAGTACCCTCACCCTGAGGTAGCTAATTGAAATCTACCCCCAATTTGGTATTTTAACTTTTTAATATTTTTTAATTAAAGATTTTCTTTGTAAACCTTATTTTATTTATAAAAACCTTGTCACAACTACTTGTTCCAAAAGCTGCCTTACCTCTCTGCGCTGATTTTAATATATTTTAATTATAGATTTTCTATGTAGGGTCATGTGTCATACAGTGGCGCGGTCGGGAACAGTGGCGCAGACATAAATTGCGAGAAAAGGATAGCTATATTTCATCCGTTTCGTCACTTCACGATAGCTCTCGGTCCATGAGCACGAACGAACCAGTCTGGTGGCGTGTGCGCTGCAAGGTTGTTGTGAGAGGAGGATTTTTCGTTTGAAGGGCCCAAATTTTTGGATTCAAGTAAGTTTTATTTGTTTTTTTGTAACTACAGTGTTCCCCATTCATACCCATTGTATTTTTTTTCGCAATATATGCTTAACTGGGGAGGCAGAGGCGTAAATTGCAACTGAAAATAGGTACTACATTTCTCGAAACATGTTAATGTTTTCAAAATAGCGGTGTTAATTTACAGTGGAGCAACTCGCAGGGGTACACAGTGGATAATGAACCACTGTGTACTGTACTAAATCTACTGTATGATCCACTGTGTAATAAAATTTAATACACATTAAAATCAGGGTTATACTTGGTATTTCTGAATTTTACTGTTAGAATATGAGTATACCTATAGTTATTTATGTGATGAGCATGCATTTCTTTTTAGGATGCCTCGGCTGCCAAAGCCGCGTTCTATTGGCGCCCACACTAAAGAAGATATGAAGGAGGCACTGCAAAGAATTCGCAGAGGGATGAGCGTGCGGCAAGCATCTAAATTGTCAGGAATACCCTTCACAACCCTTAGGCGCTACAATTTAAAATCGGCGGTTTCTCGTGATTTGGAAACCATACGGTTAGTGCCCAATTACGAAATAAACAAAGTTTTTAATGAGGAGCAGGAAGAAATTTTGAAGGACTACTTTAAACATTGCTCATCATTATTTTACGGACTAACTGAAAAAGAATCTCGAAGGGTTGCCTACCAAATGGCAGAGACAAACCATTTAAGAATGCCTGAGAACTGGCGGAAAAATCAAATGGCTGGGAAAGCATGGCTCAGAAGCTTTAGACGGAGACACTCTGATCTAAGTCTCCGAAAACCTGAGCCATGCAGCCTGGCTAGGGCTACAGCTAAGGTAAATGTTGCAAAATTTTACAACAATTTGGAGAATTTAGTAAACCGCAATGTAGCGTTTTCTGACGGGACCCGCATTTTTAACCTCGACGAAACATCCACAACTACGGTGCAAAAACCTCAAAGAGTGATAGCTCCGAAAGGCCGCCGGAACGTGGGTAAAGTAACCAGTGGTGAACGAGGCACATTGGTGACAACGTGTTGTATTATTAATGCCAGCGGTTCAGCATTACTGTTCAGTATTAGTGTTCCCCCGCAAAAAATTTAAGGACTTTATGATTAAGAATACACCTACTGGCACTTTAGGTCTTACGGCATCAAGTGGGTGGATGAATGCTGAAATATTTCCCGAAGTCATAAAGCACTTTATTAAACATACGAATTCTACGCCAGAAAACCCGAGCATTCTGATCATGGACAACCACGAGTCTCACCTCTCACTTGAAGCTCTAAACTTGGCAAAAGCTGCAGGTGTGCATATCTTAACTTTGCACCCACACACTTCCGGAAAGCTACAGCCTCTCGATGTAGGAATTTACGGGCCATTCAAAACATATTACAATGCTGCTATCGACTCGTGGTTAATGCAAAATCCAGGTAAACCAATCACCATCTACGAAATTGGCGAACTCGTCGGGAAAGCATTTCTTAAAGTTATGACACCCGTAAACATTATAAACGCCTTTAAGAAGTGTGGAATTTTCCCATTTGACCGGAATATATTTGATGAAGAAGACTTCATGCCCAGTTCGGTGACGGATCGCCCGTATCCAAATGATGAAGAACAATCGGGAATTAATTTGCCAGGTCCCTCAGGAGTTAATTTGCCGGGTCCATCAGGAATTAATTTGCCGGGTCCGTCTCGTGTAACAGAGCCCACACGATTAATTAGTGACAGTCCTACCGCAGCGCTAGCACGAACTATCCGGATTCAGTCTTCCAATTCAGATGCTACCTATTGTGAAGACGAAGATCACAATGAACTTCTTAGTACTCCTCCCAATTTGACACAGAATATACTGCCTAATGATGCTGTTGCAATTAACAGAGATGACACGCCATCACCATCCATTTTCAATAATACATTTGCTGATGATGACCTAACAACAATTATTTTTTCTCCAAATAATGAACCTGATACATATAAATTAATCTTCCCAGTCCCCCCACGATCTTCTCCAAACATCAGTGACTTAGATATCTGTGGTACAAAGAATGCAAATGAACAAATATTAAAATCAGCACCTTAAATCAATAGAAGCCCACTCTCCACTATTGAAAACCAAAATAAACAGAAAATCATATCGCCGTACGAGTTCAGAAAACCAATAAAGGCTGGACCCCGAAAATCTAATCGCAAACCCCGAAAACTGGGACGTAGTATGATTGCCACAGACACTCCCGAATAAATGAAATTGAACTTGCTAAAGCTTCATCCTCACATAAAAAAATTACAAAGAAAAATAAAGCCGTTAAGCGAGTACTTCAGAGTGATTCAGATAAAGAAGAGCAAGACTTTAAAGTTCCATATCAAGAATCAGATGAAGACGAGTGGATAGAAGAAGATGTGATAGAAAATAACAATATAGGTGTGACTGAAAATGACTTGAAGAAGCCATTACCCAGATTGCCGAGGGAGGGTGAATACGTGTTAGTCAGATTTGCGACAAAAAAGAAGGTGATTTATTACATTGGTAAGATTCTGGAACAAAGAAACAAGAACTTAGAATGTTACATTAGTTTCCTGAGGAAGAAAAATGGTAATAAATATCACATGCCTGCAGTCCCAGATCTCGCAAATGTGAATGAAGATGATATTAAGTTGATTTTGCCGAAACCTGCAATTGGTGGCAGTACAACACGGCAGCAATCTTATTATTGCTTTCCCATTGATTTATCTCAGTTGAACATGTGCTGAATTATTTTGATCTCTAAGTGCCTAAAAATAATGTTTTTTTTTTCACCAAAGCTGTGATTTTAAGTTGATTAGTAATTACTTTTTTATATTGACAAAACCAAAAAGTAACGGTTTTATTTTCTTTGTTGTTTATTTTTGTTATAAGAATTTATGAAGAAGAAAGTACCTAATCATTTTTTTAAATTGTATATCCTGCCATATTGTGACTGACTACAATAAGTCGTTAAGTTTTTAGTTGTTAAGAATTATAATGATAAATAAACAGTGAGACTGATTGATTTATGAATACAATTGTATTATTTCTGTTCAGTAACCCGAAATTATCCACTGTGTACCACCCCGAACCACTGTATAAATTAGGCCGAGCCAGTGTTTCGACCCCATCGTACACAGTGGCTCATTTCTGATTTAAAAAAAAAACACATTTATTAATATACCCATAGCCTATATCAAAAAACTAATAACAAATATGTGAAATAGATTAAATTTAACTATGTACATCCTTAATATCAACATCCTATGATTATTTGTTTCGAAGCTATGGGTCTTGGAAAAAAAGTGATCCACTGTATGACACATGACCCTAAGCCTTTTTTCACTGAAAACCTAAATTGTCACATAGTGAAGTAGGTACGGGTTGAAGAACAGCGCTGTACAGCCGACCAGCGAACGCTGAGCCCGAGCCCATTGTAGCTGTTAGTTTTTGTTTAGTTTTTTGTATACCTATTTGTATTTTTTGTACTTCATTTTTGATTTTTGATAATAATGTATTGTCAGCTCAACCGGATATCTGCAAATGGCTGAAACACGGATCGCCAATTTCGATGACTACTTATATATTTAAATACTTACATACGAACAGTGAGCGTTAAATATAAGCTTGTAAAAAAAGAAATACCTATGACTGTACTTATATTATTAATACTAAAACATTAAATAAAAATTGCTGTATTATAATCTCACTAGCTACGTTCCTATTGCTAATGCGATTCTGAGGGCCTACTCCGAACTTTGAAAATCGAACTTCGTGTCGTGCCGTCTCTTTCACTATCGTGTTATACACTATATGACGGAAAGGGACGGCACGATACGAAGTTCGATTTTCGAAGTTCGGAGTAGGCCCTCTGATTCGAGAACATGCATATTATCCTCATTAGAGTTCCGCATGTACCAATAAGCTTCTGTCAAAATTTCATTTTTGGTACAAGTTTTTATGTCAGACTGTAGTTTTTCCACAATCATCAACTACTTGTTCAGACAATTCGAATGAGCCCGATAGGTTTTATCTTGTGTACCTAGTTCAGGAGTTGCTATGGCCACCTTTTGTCTGTATCATCCAATGATATTGTAAGTATAGATAGGTTATACTCAAACATTACAAGCGCAAGAAATACTTCCAACATCGCGGCATCACACATTCACAGTTTGTTTTATTGTTTACAATACGCACACTTCATCAAAAGCGTAAAAGAGATAGCTTTATTAAAATAATCCACAAGAAAGAGACAGCCTTCACCCGAACACCAATCACCGCACGTTTGACACAGATTAAAGAAACTACTACTACTAGGCAGAAGGTGCAAACTGTTTACTTATTAATCAACGGATGATCCCGAGTGTAAGTATATAGTGATAATACCGGTATCGAGTGGTTGTTTTACGTTGTAGGCACGTCAACGAATTAGAATATAACTAACTGTGACACAAGATTACTTAAAATAAAATTATTATAAATAACTTACATATTATGTTTAAGCTGATTAAGCGAAAAATAAATGTCATTTTCAAATAAATCTAATATATAAGTAAATGTGGCAATTTTGGATTAAGTATATTACAATGAAATAAAGACTTCTACATTTCGAAACTTCTGTCTGTGGTCTCAAAATTGTATACATATTTGTAATGCTAAGTGTACATTGTCACACCTACTACTACTCGTAGGCACGACAAATTTAATCCACTGTACTACCTACAGCCAACATCGTAAATATGAAATTTATATATGTCGGTACCATGTCCCTATGTAGTATAGATCCTCTTTGGTAGTAAATATTTATATATTTTAGGAAGTGTATAAATATTACACAAAACCTCCAACCCACCCACCTAAACCTAAAAGTTGTCTGGAAGAGATCGCTCTTTAGCGATAAGACCACGTTATTTTTGTGAACAATAAAGAATATTTGTATTGTATTTACGATCTTGACTGTACTAAAACTTAAAATATCATTGGCATCATCAGATCAGCTTGGCGATGGTGGTAGCATAATATTGTATTGTGATCGAACTTACATATGTAAGCCAAATTTCAACTCAAGCATATCGGCAAAGGAAACGTGATCAATTTTTATTTTTATTAAATTAGTATGAAACTTATGCTGTCGATTTGAAATTTGGACAAGGGTAACAAAAGTGTTTTGGAAATAACAAAATTAAACATAAATATTCATTAATTTTCCCGAATCATATTATTTCATTAAATATTTTCTGATCCGTGTTAATACAACGTGGAAGTTCATCATCATCATCATCATCATCGTACCAGCCGAAAGACGTCCACTGCTGGCCATAAGCCTCCCCTAAAGAGTGCCACAATGACCGGTCCTGTGCCACCCGCATCCAGCGGACTCCCGCGACCATTACCAGGTCATCAGTCCACCTTGTGGGGGGCCTACGGCCTACCCACACTGCGCCTTTACGTGGTCGGCACTCGAAAACCTTTCCGCCCCAACGGCCATCGGTTGTTCTACGAGAAACGTGCCCCGCCGACCGATTTCTCAATTATTTGATAAGTAGAGAACAAATACAACTTAGAAAAGTAGAAAAACCTCCGACATTTTCATTTCTAAACTCAATATCTCTAAAACGGCTGAACAGATTTTCATGAAACATGGCTAAGAACACTCGGGATAAAATTATCTATGAAACAAAAAAAAAAAACTCAAAGAATATCGGTTCATCCGTTTGGGAGCTACGATACCGACAGATACACAGAGTTTAACGTGTCTGAAACTTATAACACCCCTCTCTTTTTGCGTCGGCGGTTAAAAACAATAACCGTGATTTCTCACAGACGGGAATCGAAACCGCCCGTCTGGTTTGCCGAACAGCAGAATAACCTACTTATTTTATATCTTATACTTGCTTTTGCCCGCGACTCCGCCCGCGTGCAACTCGTTATATTATTATAGAAATAATTGTTATAAAATTGTTGTAGGCGCTGTCTTAATAATCGCTCGCCCATACAAACTTCTACCCCCCTTTTCATCGCCTAAGGAATGATTCCCGGAATAAAAACTATGTCCTTCTCCGGGACTCAAACTATCTTATACCAAATTTCATCTAAATCGGTTTAGCAGCTTAAGCGTAAAGAGGTATAACAGACAGATAGTTTATAATATTAGTATGCATAGTATGGATATGAAGGGCAGCAAAAGTCTAAACAGTTACTAAACTTAACTAAAATAAACTCCACCATTAGGCGAACCTGGGGCGCTACCGCCAACCGAAAACGAAATATATGCCTCTCTGTCGCACTTGTATATTCGAGCGGCAGAGAGGGAAATACTTCTTTTTCACGTTTTCACTTCGCGACAAAATCTTCTGCCTAGCCGTTTCTATTGGTACTTAGATAATTTAAATAGAGACCGCTGTGAAGTGTAAAAAATAAACAGAAACTAATTTCCGACCTAGATATGCCGGATCCCATTGTGTATACAAAGTTTATGTTATTCTAGCGTGGCGTTTTAAAATGAGAGCGTAAATACGTTTGTATGGAGAACCGAGCGTAATGCGCACTCTTTTAAAACCGTTAGTAGACTTGTACTCGTATCGTAATGCCAGTCGCGGCGTTTTCTTGTCCGACGTTATTTTTGACATATCATTTATTCGTTTGGATATCGTTTATTCATTGTATGGATTATAAAATAGCTAACAACTATGAATAGTATAAAGTAGATGGAAAAGTTAGGGGAAGACCTCGGCGAACGTACTCCGAAAAAATCGGAGACATTCTGCAGAAAGGCCAGGTCAAGAGTACCCTAAATAGGGGCGCATGCATGAAGAATGTTATTGAGAGTTCATGAAGCGAAAGTTGTATGTCAGGATCGTAGCAAATGGAAATCCGTGATCTCTGCCTACCCCTCTGGGTAATCGGCGTGATTTATATGTATGTATGTATGAATAGTGTAAATATACCCCATTCAAGGTTCAATTTCGATTTATGATCTATGAAGAACATTAAGAATTTATGGAAATAGTATGTACCCTTCCCCGTGCCCTCCTTTTATCACTGAAATTAAAAAGCGATAATTTTGTAATTATTTCATAATATCAAGATTTGGTACTTAAAGTATCTCTCTCAATCTAGATTACATTTTTTAATCATTGTTTTCTGAAAGTCAGGTAAGGTTAATAGTTTATTTGATAATTATGATGTCATGACATGACTACGACGTCTGTAGGATCACTAAGTCACAGGAACTACTAGGTTGCATATAGCTAAACCATAAGATTGTATGAGCGCGATCTCGCCAACAAACTGGTCTCCCAGTTTGGCGAGTTAAATTGGAAAATGTAACTATTGTATACCTATTATTGAGAATTAAAAAAAAAGAATATGGTCGCCAACCGGTCAAAAAAAAAATGGGGGACAAACTTACACAAATCGACCGAGCAAATCCCCGCTCCAATTCCTCCCCTCCTTCGTATTTCCTCCCTCGGGCGCTCCGGTTGTGGAATGAGGTCCCTGCAGAAGTTTTCCCGAGCTACTACAGTATGGGGTTCTTCAAGAAAGGAGTGTATACATTTTTAAAAGGTCGGCATCGCGCATTTTTACACTCCGGGAGTTGCAGGCGTCTACAGGCTGCAGTGACCGCTTAACAACACGCATAGCTTTTTCTATGGATAATGGGTACTAGACAAACGATATGATAATAATTTTAAAGAAAAAAAAAACCCGGTTTCAATGGGGGAGGCCGGTGAAAGATTATTATACTTAGATGGTGCACTCTTAGATTCCATACAATAAAATAAACATGGCTATAAGTATGTTTATAATGGTAGAAGACTAAGTACCCTCAATTCCTCATGGAATCATGGAAAAACCTTGTTTGCTTGACAAACAAAACGAAGAGAACAAATCGCCAAACGTGAACTACGTACGCGTCGTTGAAGAGTTCCGTTCTGATCATCATCAGCAGTTCCACTTCAACAAATGTCACAGTTATGAATGAAAATGCTTGATTAATGCATGAAAATACTAAAATCACTATTTTTGTGCCTTTCACATTTGAGGAGTTCCCTTGATTCCTAATGGATCCCATCATCAGAACTCGAGCATGACAAAAATCAATCGTGAAAATAGAACTTGCTTAACAAACACAGCTAGAAGGACAAATCGCCAAACGTGAACTTTTCGTCGTTGAAGAGTTCTGTTCTGATCATCATCAGCAGTTCCACTTCATCAAATGTCACATTTTTGTATGCTAATGCTCGATTTGTTGATAAAAACACAAAAATCACTATATGTTTGCCTTTAAGATTCGAGGAGTTCCCTCAATTCCTAATGGATCCCATCATCAAAAATCGAGCATGACAAAAATTAATCGTGAAAATAGAACTTGCTTAACAAACACAGCTAGGAGGACAAATCGCTAAACGTGAACTTTTCGTCGTTGAAGAGTTCTGTTCTGATCATCATCAGCAGTTCCACTTCATCCAGTGTCACATTTTTGGATGAAAATGCTTGACTTGTTGATAAAAACACAAAAATCACTATATGTTTGCCTTAAAGATTTGAGGAGTTCCCTCAATTCCTCATGGATCCCATCATCAGAACTGCGTTTTGACAAAAACGGGACCAACTTGGATATATATACTTACAATCAAAAAAAGAATTTTCCAAATCGGTTAAGAAATGACGGAGTTATGGAGTAACTGACATAAAAAAAAAACATACAACCAAATTGATAAACTCCTCCTTTGAAATCTTGAAGTCGGTTAAAAAGCATCCAAGGCTCAGGACATCCGCTAGCTCGTGCTAGTTACTCAAATAAATACCCTGACCGGGATTCGAACAGTTTTTAATTTTTTATTTTTTTTCGCAAATGTATCTTATATGTACTTTTTTACTCTACTGAAGTGATATTAATAACAATTTATTCCAAAAGCACTAAAAATTTATAAAAAAAAATCCCAAAAATTTTCTGTTAAACCAAAAATGAGACAACTATTATGAGTCCTAACTTGAAGCAACCTCAAAATCAGCATTGACTGCCGCGCTATAATCTCTGGGTGCCAAGATCCATTACTTGGAGGTCATAAGTTTAGATCAAAATTTCTCCCAAAAAAAAAAAGAAAAAAAAATTGAAAAAAGATAAATTTTTTTGGACACGCGTCCTTTAAGTTTATTGCTCCTATTACAGGCCACACCCTGTATAAGTCAACGGCGGCGAATAGGTTCAAATTGAAGTTTATCTGTTGGATGAGAGAAATAGCGGGGTGCGGGGTGGAGACCCTTTTGCATTTTTGATCTTTCCAAAACGGACGATTGTCGATAGTGTCTATTACTGCTCCATCACACACGCCACCTCCGCTCCGCTACCCGCGCGGTTCTTTGGTGCGACGTCCCCCGGACAGCGTTCGCTTTACCGCAAAACCGCTTCCGCCCCGCAACAACGCTGCGCCACGCTCTGTGCGTTTCAAGTTGGCTCTCTAAAACACATTTTACTCTCTCTAAAAATCAAACAATTTATTATACACAAGTACTGTACTGTGGAATAATATTTATACAATTTACTTTTGATAAGAATCTTATCTATTAAATCTCGAAAATGAAATAGATACATTATTGCCGTAATTAGAAGGCCTACGGGTTATTCTCCGGGCGTTTTGGTCCACTGGACTTCCAGCGCCAGATTATTGACGAAGTCCTTACAAATTTGTGGACCATTATGAGATATTTTGTAGTGAGCACGGATTGCTACCGTTCATGTCAAAATTGCCCACAAACCACATACACATCGTGTTGCCGCCACTAATAACATAATTAATGAACTGAAAAAAGTAAGCACAATTTTAACACATTCACTGCCAGCCACGCTCCCCAGGAGAACAAACTTGCATAAAAGTGAACGCAGAAATGTGTCATGATAATAATATCAATACATGAGGCATGAAAGATACTTTACAGTACATATGGTGCTATATTACCTCACGAGTACGGTAATCAGCAGATTACGTGCATATGTCGAAACTTTAAAGAGCCATATGTACTGTAAAACGTTGTACGATACACGTGCGAACAGGTAATTCGCAACTCGTGTCGATTTAAAACACTCCCTTCGGTCGTGTTTTAATTTATCACCATTCGTTGCGAATTTCCTGTTCTCTGCACTTGTATCGTAATGTACTATAATGCAATAGTCTTAGAAAAACAAACGTGCTGTGAACATTCCGGTTCCGCACATCGATATAGTTAACACTAAACGTCGTGCATGAGACACACAAGTATCTAAGTATACCTTTCATACACAGCAGCAGTGGCCTTGCATTAAAACAGCAGATAAATAGTACCAATTATAAATAGAGAGGCTAGTTATCTCGATTCCTTCGGTGTATAATGGAATGTGTAAAAAAATCAAGGGCGAAATAAAATTTTGGATGCACCGTTTGACTGGCGTGAAACGCACCAACCCGATCAGAGGTTACATCCCATAGATAATAGTGTGTTTGACTGATGCTGAGATATCAATGCTTGCGGCTGAGGAACCCTCGGACGGAGCTGAAAAATCCCCGTCTGGTCTTGGTGGCGGTAACGGAGTGGTTGCTGTAGAACGAAGCTGTCGTGTCGTACAGCGAGGAACTCATCTCTGCCGCCTGTAACATAAGAGGGTTTTTAGATTTCCGTAACAGAATTGGTCCAATGGAACACTTAAGTGTCCCCCGCACGCTCGACTGAACTGTTTTCTCCATATAAACAAACGTATTTTCGTTCGCATTTTAAAACGCCGTGCTGGAATATACACAATGGGATCCGCCATATCTAGGCCGGAAATTAGTACCTGATGGTAGGAATCGTAATAGAAAAAAATTACAGCGAGTTTTTGAGTATCTTAGGTCTTGTATGAAAACCTTAATAATCGCAATGCAATCACTCGCAGTCTGTCTGTCCGTCATGTTATACAACGACGGTGGCAACTTACGGCCTGCCTGGTGGTAAGCAGGTACCGTCGCCTATGGACTGGCCTGAGGATTCGTTGGGTAAAAAGCTAGAAACATATGCAGGTCCTTCACTCATACACAACATCACATAAGTACATAAGGAGCAAGTCTGTTATTATGGCTGCGGTTATCAGTAAGCTCCAGTTATAAGCGAGAAGATGTTTTCCGTTCAAGCCCACAACCTGTGGACTGTGCCCACAACTCATACCTCATACCACAAAAGTTGCACATGCTTTGCCACCCCCAATAACTGGCCACTGCCTACACAAAATATGCATAAAGCACCATTTGTTCCTATTGCTGAAATTAAATTAAAACACCTAGTTAAATGCAGAGCTGAACTACATTTTAACTTCATGTACTTTGCTAACGGCATAGCTAGTAACTGAAATTTTTTTATTAAGTGGCCATTTATTGGCGATTCTCCCTACTTTGGTAGAGTGATATTTGAGTCATTGGTAAACCCACATTCAAGGATAATTATTTCAATGTCATTGTTTCTTAGGACTCACGAAGAAGTATTAAGCAAATTATGCATGCGATACACATGACTGCACATGACTAAATATTTGCATTTCCTTGCGACAAAATAAGTACTTAGTTCTATTACCTATATTGTTAAAAAATCACCTATTATTTGTACCATGTTTAGTAAACTTTTAGGAATATTTATTTCCTTGTCACATAAAATTTATTTTTACATTCAAACAAACTAATAACTAACTACTTACACACTAAAATAATCCACCCCTTGCCGTTCTCGGTACAAGTGCCCATAACGCTAGCGGCATTCCCACTTTGGATAGCTATGGACAACTTTTGCACCAGAAACGACTCGGAACAGGCGTCCTCTCCCTTTTGCCTAAGCCGACGGCCTATGTCGCGCACAAACTTTTTTGCGTCCGCTCCCCAGCAACCCGCAGTTTCCACTGACAAGGGGACGAAAAAGTAACCCTGTTCTAGGGGGGCATACTTCTTAACCGACTTCAAGATTTCAAAAGAGGAGGTTATCAATTCGGTTGTATGTTTTTTTTTTCGTTTTTTTTTTTTTTTTTTTTTTTTTTTATGTTTGTTACTCCATAACTCCGTCATTTCTTAACCGATTTGAAAAATTCTTTTTTTGATTGTATGTATATATATTCAAGTTGGTCCCGTTTTTGTCAAAAGGCAGTTCTGATGATGGGATCCATGAGGAATTGAAGGAACTCCTCAAATCTTTAAGGCAAACATATAGTGATTTTTGTGTTTTTATCAACAAGTCAAGCATTTGCATCCAAAAATGTAACATTGGATGAAGTGGAACTGCTGATGATGATCAGAACAGAACTCTTCAACGACGAAAAGTTCACTTTTGGCGATTTGTCCTCCTAGCTGTGTTTGTTAAGCAAGTTCTATTTTCACGATTAATTTTTGTCATGCTCGAGTTCTGATGATGGGATCCATGAGGAATTGAGGGAACTCCTCAAATCTTAAAGGCAAACATATAGTGATTTTTGTGTTTTTATCAACAAATCGAGCATTATCATACAAAAATGTGACATTTGATGAAGTGGAACTGCTGATGATGATCAGAACAGAACTCTTCAACGACTAAAAGTTCACGTTTGGCGATTTGTCCTTCTAGCTGTGTTTGTTAAGCAAGTTCTATTTTCACGATTGATTTTTGTCATGCTCGAGTTCTGATGATGGGATCCATTAGGAATCGAGGAAACTCCTCAAATGTGAAAGGCACACAAATAGTGATTTTAGTATTTTCATGAACTAATCAAGCATTTTCATTCATAAAAGTGACCTTTGATGAAGTGGAACTGCTGATGATGATCAGAACGGAACTCTTCAACGACGCGTAGTTCACGTTTGGCGATTTGTTCTCTTCGTTTTGTTTGTCAAGCAAGCAAGGTTTTTCCATGATTTCATGAGGAATTGAGGGTACTTAGTCTTCTACCATTATAAACATACTTATAGCCATTTTTGTATTTTATTGTATGGAATCTAAGAGTGCACCATCTAAGATTAATAATCTTTCACCGGACTCCCCCATTGAAGTCGGTTTTTTTTTCTTAAAAATTATTTTAGTAAATAACTGACTAATTACTGATTACCTCTGTTTACCGAATACGTACTGCCTAACTAAGAACCAAGGAACAAAACTAAACAGCTTACACCAAGCGAAGTGCTGACATGGTATGAATCAAAAGAACTGCGTGTACTGCCATACTCATGGCACGCTTTTGGATTCTTATTCTCCGCCGGCGAGACTTTGAAGACTAAGCAGGATATTAATCTCTTCAAGAACGGTTTCTTGGGTGTGAGGCTTTCTAAAGAATCTTTGAAGAATTTGATCCTTGAGGCGAAAGGTTCGCCGTTGCACAACGAGTAACCCGAGGTTCCGAGATTTGGTGTTACAGATTTTCGATGATCTGGAATGAGCACAAAGATACAGTCGTAAGTATGCTTTAAAATCAGGACCTGTCCTAGGGAAGAGTGGACGGTGTGGACGCTCTAGATCCTATGCCGAACGAGGAGAAACTCAAGAGGAAGATAATATTTTGGAGGAATCACCTGCCGAGTGGCGCGGAATTAATCAGGGGATAGAGGTGGTGCTGTTTAAATAATACTGAGATAAAATCCAAACAATTGTGAATATAGCTAATTTTAATACTGTTTTAACTCACATTTAAAGATTGTGTGAATAGGGCACGAATCCTTTTTCTCTTGGCCTCTCGAAATGTAGTTTGCCGAGTCTGAAGACGAAAACTTTACTTTCTGTTTTGTATCCATCTTCCTATACAAGTATTGTATATCTTTAACCGACGCAGCTTTCTTATGAAGTACTTTTTTAACAGACATCTGTTCTCTAGTTATTAAAACTGTTCTCAGAACATTGTGCATGTAATAATTATTGTAATTTACTACTTGTTGAGTGCAATTAACATTGCTCGAGTTTTCGAACGTTTTTGAATTTGAATAAAACTGACCCTCTCTGCAGGTCGAGTTTGAATCATGGACTATGTCTGCAGAATTTATTTTATCAAGGGTGTACGTATTTGCGTCAGACACATTTGCATTTGCACATTGCTGTTCTAACAGCTCACTGTCAGTTTGAGAATCCTTATTGTAATGTAGGATTTGGCTAGTGTCAGTTTTGACAATTTTAAATCTATCATTAAACCTCCGATCGTGGTTGTATTTTGAACTGCAGTTTTGTTTTATGAGACTGTTTTTGTATATCGTTCTCTTAAGTTTATAGTATTGGCTTCGAGTTAACACTATTGGTTTTCGCAAACTCAATTTGTATAATAGTTGGATATTCTGATTACAATTCATTAGGCACAGAGGTCTGTTTAAAATAACTGTATTATAGTGGCTTTCAGTCGTTGTGTTCGTAGTCAGACTACTAGAAATAGAAAATGTAAAAATTTAGGTAAAGTGTAAATGTACCCACATGTTAACATTTTTTTAAAATTTAAGGTATATTTAATTTATACATTAAATAAAATAAAATTAATCAGAATAAATAGGTATAAAAAAACACCTTCGAAGGAGAGCTTGGCAGCCTTTATCAAATGCATCAGATAGCTAAAAAAAGAAACAAAAAAGTTTAATTAATACCATGAATCCCATCTAGCAATAGTCTATCAATCAAGCATGGTCTTGTAGGTGTATACTGAAAAACTTAAGAATAGACATTACATATTTAAAATGTGCAACACAAACAAAACAAACGCCTATTCGAACACGTCAAAACTACATACCATAGGTCATTTTCTTAAGTTTTTCACCTATACCTATTACCTATATTTGCATACGTCCTTTACTCGTAGCAAAGCATGTAAGTGTGAAAGGAACGAATGCTATATGTCCAACATAAACGTGATCATGCTAGCTAAGTTGATTCTTAATTTTATGGCGATATAATTTAACCCTTTGAACGCTTTCATATTCGAATGAAGTGATCACGCAGATGCCAAGGTATCAAAAATTGATGTAACGTTTAAACCAATAAAAACAATTCATAATAGATTTTTTTCATGATCAAAGTACACCTTCACTCCGACCTTTTTAGTGGTTGGTGGCGTGGTGGGCACGACGACATACGACCACTTTATAGGCTCTTGGCGTTCAAAGGGTTAAGTGCTGACGGGTGGAATTTCCACTAGACTCTAAAGCTGTGGCTACACGGCTGACAACACGCCCTTTTCACAAAAGTGAAGTTTCAAAAACCTGGCTGTTTACCCCCCGCACGTTCGCCTGAACTCGATTCTCCATACAAACATAGTTTTGTTCTCATTTTAAAACGCCATGCTGAAATAACATGAAACTTTGTATACACAATGGGATCCACCATATCTAGGCCAGATTTTAGTTATTGTCTTATTGTTGCCAGAAATTAAAAAAAATACAACGACTTTCAATTTCTTAGGTCTCGTATACCGTAATAATCGCTGTATTTTTTCTCCATTATAAATTCAAGCAACAGAAACTAATTTCCGACCTAGATATGCCGGATTGCATTATGTATACAAAGTTTTTATGTCATTCCAGCACGAAACTACGTTTGTATGGAGAACCGAGCTTCCGAGAAAGAAAGAAAAACATTTATTCGTGACTTACTTGCGAAGGCCTGCTGCTAAATTTCTTAACTCCTTTATCTATTCCGAGGAGCCTTCGAATCTCTCTGTCCCGAGCGTCTTGATCGGAAATGGAACAGTCGTCGCCTTGGAAGTGTTTGTCCGGGGCTAAGGCATAGGAACATTTCAAAATTGAAATATAGGTGTAGTAGGAAACCCTGGGACCCTGGGACCTAACAGGAGAGATGGGACTTAGCTTAGAGGATTCGGATAAATACCGAGATGGCCGTCTCACATCATTGGCTGTCAGAGACCAAATTCCACAAACTTCGCTGATCCAGTCATCTATATATCCGTCTGTAATCGTAAGCTGTGACCATTAAAACCTGGGGTCTATACCACAGAACTTTACAAGGTACTACTATTGGACAAAATTGATACATTTTTCCATGAAAAATTGTTCAATTATGTCGAATGACTAATTTTGTTTTGTGGTATAGGGGCCTGATTGCATGGCAGGTTTGACAACTTTCTATGCGATGACAGCTGTCGGCGCCATCATCATCATCCTTTAAACATCCCACTCCTGGCCACAGGCCTCTTGTAGATTTCAGCGCTGTTTAACATTAATCGGTCTGAAATTATAAGTTTGTGCAAGCCGTCAAAAGAGTGTAGACTTGGGACGGTCGACCGGTCGCCGCGCAGTATCGCTGGGAAGAGTGTGACGGTGGACCTGAGTCTTGAGGCCGACAATTAGCTGGAAGCGACGCATGATTGGAATAAGTATCGTGCCTCTCATCTCGGAGCTAAAGAACCTGTTTGGACCACTGAGCCACAACAGGTAACCGCAACACTATAATACAAAGTTTTATACGGCTATGAAAAACAAGAAGTAGAGAGAAATGCATTGAAATAAATACTCCACGTGTTAGGTGCTAGTTAGTCCAGGTAATTTCAGATGCCTTTGTACAAAGCAACATAAACAATGAAAAAACATATTACCTAATTTTACAGAATCAACTTCTATGGAAATATTGCTCCTTGCGCGGTTACCATCGGAGCTGGTTCTATGTTCGCGCCTGAAACGACGTTAAACTAAATATTCGATGCATTAAGTATGTACCTACTTATAATTGTAACCACTACATTTACTGGCGACGACTTTAGCCAAGTTGGTAGTGACCCTACCTACGAAGCTGCTGGTCGCGGCTGCGAATCTTGGTCGAACCAAACATGCCTGGCATTTTTCATGGCTGTGCCGGAATGGCTGGCCTGGCGCTGGTGGTATTTATTTGTGTGATAAAGACGTACATTTGTCCCTGAGTCTTGAATGTTTTCTATGTACGAATATTTAAGTATTTATTTATAAGTATGTAGGTGCCTATAATCCCCATATAGACTAGGACCATTTTTGAAAAAGTAGAATGAAAGAATCAAATCATGTAACAGTTAGGGTGACAACGTTTTCAGAGTATTTTGACCCTGCTGATTACGGATCTGCCTGTCGCCATTGGGAAATTTGAACCGGAAGTACGGTATACCGGAAAAGGTGCCGCCCATAGAAGAGAAATCGCCATACATTTAGTAAATCGTTGTTCCGGTACCCTAAAAGAAATCCGATTGTTATAGTTTTTTGATATGTTGTACCCAGAGATTTCTTCCGTCCAGTTCTATTTACTTCTCCGCCATCTTGGAAAAGCTGTCATTTTTTCAGTTTTTTGCCTGTACTGTCTTTAAAGTTCATTCTAGTACTTATCATGATTCTACAATATCAAATATAAATTTTGTAGATCACAAATTTTGCTATAACTTTTGGGTTTGAATATTTTTTCCATGACCTCTAGGAACGAAGATAGGGAATCATCTATGGAGAGTTACCGTCGAAAATTTCTTCCTTTGACCAGTTTTCCTCTAATGTTTACGTTTAAGTGTATTTTAGCGCTAACTGTGGTTTGGCAATATATAGATCATAAAATTTGCTATAACTTTTGGATTGAGATATTTTTTCCACTACCTCTAGGAAAGAAGATATGGAATCATATATGGAGTGCTACAGTCGAAAATTGCTACCTGTTCCATTTTTCAACCCATATTTACGTTCAAGTGCATTTAAGCACAAACTATCGTGCTGCAATCTTTCAGGAGACGAAATTATTTGCAAATTGAAAGTTTGTACGATCACTAACTGGTAACATGGAACGCTCACGAAAAGCGATTACTTTTGCTGTACTGATCACTTATTCAAAAACCTTTCAGGTGGACGTATGGGATAATGCTCATCATGCCCGAGCGGTGGTGATGGAACCTGAGTTATATGGATGGAGACTTCACCAAAACCAATATTCCCAATCTTATGACCCTCGAGCCCGTCCCCAAAGTCTGCACGGATGTTGTATCCTACAATAAAATTGTTTTCCCCTCACTAGCTCGGAAAGCCGTCTTTTATCCTTTGAAACAAGCGGGTAAAAACGCATTTTATCCACAAGTGGGGAAAGTAATTTGACCTTGGAGCGTGTTTGAGTAGCTTTCGACAGATAACAAAACGTAAAACGCTCATAATAATGGTTAGTTTGATATCAATTATCATTAAATAAATGGTTTGAGAATTTAATACAAAATACCAAATTTAGCTTTATTTAATGATTTAAGTCGTAAACCTTCAAATTCTATAAATAACATTTGTTTTATTGAGTTTAATTGTAAACGCACAAGTTGAGTCGATGCAATTTCAAAACGCATCGTCAGAAAGAAATGTCATCATTGTCAATGTCAATTAAAATATACACAACTTGTCACGGACTCCGACCCACGTAAATATTATACACAACATCCAGAGTTTTCTGTTATAATAGCGTAAAAAAATCGGTGATTCCAGTGATGAAAATCATGCCTGTGGAACTGTGTTTTTTGTAGGTTGCACTTTCCTCGCTATAGTGAGGAGAAAAGTTTTGTGTTACACACGGGTGCAAAGTTGTATTTTACTTCTCATGTGTTGAAACACTCGCTACGCTCAGGATTCTATTTTAGAACCACTCGCTTCGCTCGTGGGTCAACGATAGTATCCTTTCGCTGGCTCGTGCTTCAATTCCACACTCGCGGGTAAAATACAACTTTGCACCCTTGTATAACAAATAACTATTATCCCAGTCTGCCTGACTACCATGTTCTCATGCATGAAGAACGGATTGACATGCACTAAGTTGTGCCACCGTTCTGGTCAATGTTTGAACTCCATTTTCTGCGATGCGAGGGTTTGAAAGTCAAAAATATTACAAGGTATACGAGCTAAGCCCCTCTTGAGCATTCCATATTACTATTACTAGGTAAGGTATAGCCTGCAATTTGTAGATAATTTTGTCTTCTGTAGAGAGGCCAGGTCAAGAGTACCCTAAATCGGCGCGCATGCATGAAGAATGTTTTGAGAGTTCATTCATGATTCGCTTCAGCGAAAGTTGTATGTAAGGATCGTAGACGGTAATCCGTGATCTCTGCCTACCCGTCTGGGCAACAGGCGTGATAAGATGTATGTATATGTTTGTCTTCTGACAAATTGCAGAACTATAGTTTATGCTTAAATGCCCGAAAACGTAAATATGGAAGGAAAACTGGACATAGGTAGCAGTTTGCGACCGTAACTCTTCGTAGATGATTCTATATCTTCGTTTCCAGAGGTCATGGAAAAAATATTTCAAACCAAAAGTAATAGCAAATTTCGTGATTTACAATATTGCCGAACTACAGTTTGCGCTAAAATGCACTAAAACGTAAACATGGGAGGAATACTATAAAAAAGGAGCAATGGGGAATGTCTGAAATTTTTAAAAGTCCTTGATTATTTTTCTAATGGTAGGAATAACCCTCGCCATGAACAGAAAAAAGTTTCAGATTTTTCGGTTGCGCCATATATTTTTTAAAAATATAAACATTTTATATCACCTCGCGTCTGCCCCGTATCAGACTACTACGACATTTCTAAGTCCGTCGAATATTTAAAAAAAAAACTCCTGCTTGGATCTGTGGTACGCAATGACATCGACAGTTCATCATAGGTTGGTCGTATGACTTGAACTGTCAATGTCATTGCGTACCACAGATCCAAGCAGGCGTTTTTTTTTTAAATATTCGACGGACTTAGAAATGTCGTAGTAGTCTGATACGGGGCAGACGCGAGGTGATATAAAATGTTTATATTTTTAAAAAATATATGGCGCAACCGAAAAATCTGAAACTTTTTTCTGTTCATGGCGAGGGTTATTCCTACCATTAGAAAAATAATCAAGGACTTTTAAAAATTTCAGACATTGCCCATTTTTAACGCGAGCGCCCATACACGATTCCATATCTTCGTCCCCAGGGGTCGTGGAAAAAATTCTTTGAATGTAAAAGTTTTAGAACATGTTGTATTCTACAATATTTCACAACCATGATTAACACTAGAATGGACTTTAAAGACCATAAAAGCAAAAATCTGAAAAAAGTGACAGTTTTTCCAAGATGGCGGACAAAGATATAGAGCTAGAGAGACGGAAACTTTGACGAAAACCATGACTTTTGTCCTTGTGTCCTTTTCTGTCCTTTACAACATATCAAAAACCATAATAATCGGACCTTTTTTAAGGTACCGGAACAACGATTTACTAAATGTTTACCGTACTTCCGGTTCAAATTTCGAAATGGCGACAGGCAGATCCGTAATCAGCAGGGTCAAAACCCTCGAATAACGTTGTCACCTCAACTGTTACATGATTTGCCGCTTGCATTGTTTAGAGGCGCGTTTTCCACTTTTGTGCCTAGACTAATAAATAGTATACAAGCTCTGGTTAGTTCGGGACTATAATAGGACGATTTGTGAATGTGTGTAAATATGTTTATTTTATTTATATCTAATTTATTAATATAACTGTGATTGTTAGCTATTATGTGCGATGATACCTATGATTTAATAAAGATATAGCTAGTCATGATACCAACTTGTGAGATATTTCAATGCTGTCCTTAACGTTTAACTCGTTCTCGGCGTCGAGCTCGCTGTTCATCGTCAGAGCTGTCTGCAAAGAAATACGGATTTAATAAAAACGTGCACCGTTTTATAATCCAACATTAATACAAAATACAACGCAGTGCAGTGACTTATCTCCACTTCTAACTGATACTTTTTAAAGCAAGGTAGACCCAGACTGATTTGTGGGATTTTCTATTATCCAACATCTACCATCGAGTAAAACTAGCTAATTAGAATCACACATAATTCCCTCGATATACTAAAAATAGATTAGAAAAATCGACAGATCAGCCTGTGAAATTTATACCATGTTGATGATGATGATGACGATAAGTTCCTGTTATCCCACACTAGGAATATAGGGCTCGCAGAAGAGTTCTCCTTGTTGGCCATGGTTAAAATTATTAAAATATTACTTACGCCATCAAACATTAATGTCTGCGAAAAAGATCGCTTCCGGGGCTCTTCTTCTGGCATGTATAGAAAGTTCTCCATCGACGTTGAGTCAGTCTCACCCATGATCATATCACCCGACCTATCCGTTCTTATGGGTTTGCGGACAGTCAGTTCTGTGTTTAACTTCCCAACATCTTGCTCAAGCTTGACATTATAGTAGTCACTGTCCCCATCTATATCAATCGTGATGTTAGAAACGTTATGTTTCGTTTGCAACGGTATTTCTAAATGTGCTTTTCGTTGGTTAATATGTTCTGTATATGTCTTGGTGAAATCATCTATAAGAGCCCTCTTCAGATCGGCTTTATTTTCCTCTTGGTTAATTTGAGGGCTCGCAGATCGTCTACTTTGAGGTGGCGTTTTTTGGGACTTCGAGGACTTGTTTTTATTTGTTTTGCTTTCGACCTTACTTTTTGTGACGGTTGTTGATCGGAGAAAAGTTTTGCTTTGGCTCTGATTGGCTTTGGATCTTATTTCTTTTCTAGCTGTTTCACGGACCGTCTTTTTTGATGTCGATGTATTGACGCGGCTCTCTGATTTCTTACCACCTAATTTCTTAGGACTTTTTGCAGGGGAAGGGGATCGACTGCGTACAGTTTTATTTTCTATTTTCTTCGCCGTGGCTTTGTTTTGTTTTTGTTTTACATCACCACTACTCTCACTCGAGGCATTTTTAGAGTATACTGATATTACAATTAGAGGGCTGTGTTGTTTCTTAAGTCCAAAGTCTGGATCTTCTTTAGCTTCCAGCATTTGCCTGACATTTTCATCGGTATTCACGCATGCACACTGTTGCATAATTTTACCTCGGCCGCATTGGTCACTTTGGTTTCTGGCTGTCAAGTACGAAAATTGAAAATCGACTTGTGTTGCTTGAGACTCTTTTCTGAAATATAGGGTAGCTACGTGAGTAATTTTTCCCAGTCCAGTCCAGTCATCAAATCAATTCATTTTTGTAAATTACCTTATTTCAGAATTCGCTAAAAAACGAGCGCCTGTTTCTTTTGCTTGTACGGTCGCATCATGTTGCTTAATGGAAGGCCTGAAATATTGAATATCTTGTGTAAATTTCCAGCGACAAATGAGGTTTGTATATTAAGGGACCTGTAATCAAGTCTAATCCGAAATTAAATTTAAAATATCTCACCCAACTTCTTTGTTTCGAGCTTGGAAACAAATCGGTAGCATTGCACAAGTTGCTCCTTGAAATTGTGTTGGAACTAAAACAAGTAAAATTGTATCACCATTGGAAATTGGAATGGTATTGGGATCTCAATCGAATCACATGCAGCAAAAAACTCTAGATGAATCAGCTATGCTTACTAGGCTCATCGTTAAGGGTGGCGTCACATTTCAGAACGCATTTGTCATCTTCATCGAGTCCAAGGCGACCCGTGATCCTTATTCGCCCACCTCGGGCTGAACTTGAAGCCCTATTATCGTATCTCTCCGGTGATCTGCGCTTTTCCGCAGCAATTATCGATTCGATCGATCGTTTTCCGCAAATAAAACTAAATCTGTCTGGAGATGTACTCTCTTCTTTTCGATTCTTATCAGTTTGGCTAGTAAGTTTTGATTTCTGTTGATTTGATCTAACAGGTGATTTTGCTTTCGGATTGTCGTTTTGCCCGCATCTGTCAGGCGATTTAGTTCTTCTTTGTGTAGTCATTGAATTTTTGGATTCAACTTTTGTTGTCATTTTGAAACTTGATCTAATGGGAGATCGGGGTGACGCTGAACCTGACCTCTCCGGAGATGCATTTCTTTCTTTATTCATATTCATGTAAGCACAAGCGGGACTACATTCTGGAATAGTTTTCAGCTGATTTCCTTTCTCCTTCCCCTTGTCAGCGTTCTTTTTCTTTGCTTTATTCATACTCCTAATATAGCTGTTTATCATACATTCCGATAATACTTTATTATCGCTTATCTCTTTGAAGATTCTAGCATTTGTCGCTTCTATGGCATACAACTTATTCTTTTTTGTCCCCGGAACTACGATATAAATCTTTTTTGAGGAGATGGAATGGTTGGAATTTACCGAATATTTTTTGCTTTGTTTTCGTTTGCGGGCTTCGTTGACTGTTTTCTGTGACCTTGGGGATATAGTAACGTGGATAAGTGGCTTCTCATACGTTGGAGGACAGGTCTTGTAAAAGCCACCAAACACAGGGTAATATCCTGCAGAGATGCTGTTGAACACCTGGTGAAAAGAGGTGATAATCCACCAGAAAACTTAATTATGTTGGCAGTAACTTCTGCTATCGGAAATAAAAATTAATTTTAAATTAAAGGGAAAAATTAAAAAAAATTGTTCCTCAAAGTAAAAAGGTAAAAATTATTTGGGGATTCGGAAGGACTTTAGAATATGCAACACCGAGTTTAGCGTTCATATTTTTTTTATAAATAGTACTTACTATTAGCTCGCACGGTTCCCGCGCTTTGTCACGGCGGGCGAGGGCTGCTCTCCCTTCGCGCCTCCGAATTTTTATATACACTCTAGGGGTAGGGCAGACAAGACCACGTGGATAGTGGGGTGCTCTGATTCGGTTTTTGATATACCTAGGTCCCAGTGACGTGAGTGACGTAATCATCTGACTGTCATGGCGTGGTGTTTATTACCCATTTTAGTATAGAAACTGTCCAATTTTTTTTTACGTTTCCGCAACTTGAAATTTTGTGGAAAGCTTTCTAATCATGAGTACTGTTTATAAAAAAAATATGAACGCTAAACTCGGTGTTGCATATTCTAAAGTTGAGCCGGGGATTCTTCAGTTTAGGCATACTATATGCGCCACTAAATTGTAGGCAATTATATAGGTACTTGTACTTACCGGTGTATAAGAAGTATTCTTTATAAGAACCGACGAAGAGGACCTAAACAGATTTAAACTACTAACTTGTGAACCTTTATTACGATATATGAACGTATCCAAACAAGGATCAAGCAGATCCCACGAATCTACAAAAAAATAGAAAACATAAAAAATCACAAAAATAAAACTTATTGACATAAAAAGATAAATCACGGACCTAAAACTCCAGTAGTAACGTCGAAATGATCCATTTTACATAATTGTATTTAATTGAATAAACATACTAAAAAAAATTATCTCAAAATGAAATTTTGACACGGATTTGACGACAATTGTCATGAATTGAGATGTGTTGTCAAACCAATGACAAATACTGATGTCATTATGAGGTTGCTAAAAGGGTTGCTATTAGTTCTTACTATACAAAATAGAGTCAAAATAAATAATTCATATCAAAATTGCGGAGTCGAAGTTTAAGCGGGTAAAACTAGTAGTAGGATCTTAAAAAAATACTTTTTACCTTGCAAATTATTCTTATCTTTTTCTTATATATTTGGACGTCTAAAATTAAAAAATAACGGCCTAATCGGGAGTCAATGAAATTAAAATGTGTCTATCTATATTATAATTCGGGATATACAGCCCCCACAGACAAAAGGACAGCGAAGCTTAGTTATCTTTATCTATTACTACATTCCTAGCTCCCGTTATCATATCACCCTTTAGTAACAGATGACACTCTGTACTGTTTCATCTGCCTCTCTATCGCACTTACACATTCGAGTGACAGAGAGGCAGCAGTCGTGCGTTTAATTCTTATTAAATACCATCACAGCGGCGCTACGATCTATGTGGAGTATTACAAGGATATCACTCTCAGTCTATATATTGTACTTTGTTCCCAAAACTTATGTGGAATGATGAAAATAACTAATTATCACTGATAATAATTACCGTGTGATTACCCACTTACCTGAATTATTGCCTACGCGTGCATTCAAGTGCATTGCACAAACTTATCTATGCTGATAATCTCAGTGACATTCAATGTCAATATATAGGTAACCTTTACATAATATTTCTGAAAAATCAAATTAACGTTTTTGATATGGTAATCAATAATATAGGTATTGACGTGCCTAATCCATTTATCTAATTACCTAACGGCCTTCAGCCATTATTATTAACACCAGATGACAAGTTATTGAAATGTAAGAAGGCCTCATTTAGCCCACGCCCACCCCAACTATTCTCATTCTAAGAAATCTACGCAAAAGGTCCTACAATGTCCAAACCAGTCGAGTGTTATAAAGTGGAGAGTGTTGACACCACGGGCATGGTAATCCCAGTGTCTAAAGGCACGTATTTTAACACAAAGTGGGTACCAAAGGATGTACCGTTGTGTCCATACGATATGTTGTACCACCCACCCGATTATAACCCCAAGGCCGCCAGATCTGATCGTCAAGAGCCAAAGATCATTAGGAGAAATATTTGGGACCAGGTACGTCCTTGCGGTTTCAAAATTTAAGCTGCGCGCACAGAGCGCGGCGCAGCGTCGTTGCGGGGCGGAGGCGGTTTTGCGGTAAATCGAATGCGGTCCGCGGGACGTCGCACCAAAAAACCGCGCGGGACATCGGAGCGGAGGCGGCGTATGTCACATATGAAGCAGTAATCGACACTATCTACAGTCGACAGAGTCGGAAAAATCAAAAAAGCAAAACTGCCGCTGTCCGTTTTGAACTTCAGAGCCCAGGTTTTTTTATAGCAAATTGGTGGCAAACAAGCTTGGTCTGATGGTAAGCGGTCACAGCGGCCTATGGACAACTGCATGGGTGTCGCATGCGCATAGCCGATACTTTAAAAATGTATACACCCCTTTCTTAAAGAACCCTATACTGTAGTCCATTGGGGAAACCCCAGCTCATTCCACATGCGGAGCGTCCGAGGGAGGAAATTCCTCTGATACCGTACTGTGCGCGACCATAGATTCTAAGGTGTGAAAGGAAATGCCCTGCTGACGGCGATGGTATAGAAAGCAGCCGTGGGCATCATGTCAAACAGTCATTCGGAGCACAACGGCACAACCCATTATACTCGTACAAGCGTCCAGCGTCGGCCCTATAGCCACTGGTCAAACAGGAACGATTTATTCCAGGCCACTCAAAAGCTGCTTCAATATGTTATCTTCCTCTTGATTTTATCTCATTCGTCATTTAGGCGCCCCCGCACCTGGCATCTAGAGCGGCCGCTTCATCCACTCTGTTCTACGGCCGGCCCTGCCTAGGCAGAGCCTAGGGCACCGTTTTATAAACCGACTTCAAAAGAAGGAACCTCTTTTTAGGATTGCGTATTCAACTAGGAACCCTTATAGTTTCGCCATGTCCGTCTGTCTGTCTCTCTGTCCGTCCGTCTGTCAATCCGAGGCTTTGCTCTGTGATTGTTAGTGCTAGAAAGCTGCAATTTGGTATTTATAAATCAATAAAACTGACAAAGTCGTAAAATAAAATCTAAAAAAACCGTCCCATCCCCTACGCGCTACGCGTAAAGTGGGTATGGATTTTTTTTGCTTCAACCCGTGGGTTGTTGTTGGATAGGTCTTTCAAAATGAATAGAGTCCTTCTTGAAACATTTTCTGATAAAGTGAATATTTTAGGAAATATTCACTCCAAAAGAAAAAAAAATCAAGACTTTCAACGAAAACTAATATAGCGGATATGATCAGTTTAGCCGTTTTTGAGAGAATTTGCATTTACGCATCCCGCCGGGGAACTAGGACAGGTGTGACGGACTCCCGGGAACCGCCCGGACTACCGTCTAAAACCACCAGGGTATGCCCATCGCGCAGCATTAGTGGCGGTGACACGGGATCGCCAAGGCACACAACCGCGAACACCGCCTGCTGCGACAGCCGAAGCTGTCCCCTCTCCGTAGAGGCTTGCGCCCCCCACCCAACGGCAAACGTGCAGGGCGACACCACACACTTACCGAACAAAGGTCCTCCACGCCAGGAGAGAGTGAAAAACCCCGGATTCACTCCCTCAGGTCCCCTTGTAACTTTTTATAGAGGTTTTCTCTCTCGCAGCCACCACCCGACCCCGGCCTGACGGTGACAGCCCCCGCACCCGACTATAGCGGCCCTCTACGGAAGTGAGGGTTACGGGTCCGTAATTCTTTAAACAGGCATACGGCATGGTCTGTCCCTCTCGCCGCACCTGGGATGTCTTGCGACTCCCTGATGCGGAACTCCCCATCCCCCCCCCCCCCCCCCATTGGTCGCATATGGAGTTTCCTCCGCTAAACAGAGGAGCACCGAGCGACCCCGTGTCCGGGTTATAGGTAGCACCGGTAAGTGATCCCTCCGAAGATGAATCACATACAGTTGCCTCCAGGGTGCACCGGCCAGAACCCTTCCCCTTTCCCCCAGACCCGCGAGGATCCACAGGAACTGGAAGAGCCCAGACACTCGTGGAGGTTACCCGACTAGCGCCCCAACTACGGAACCCTACACTGAGCATGGCCCGACATGCTTTTGGCCGATTTTTATTTCAGTTCGTCTTAAAGTTTATTCATTTTTTATGTATGTATATGTTCCCCTATAACTCTTGACCACGTTGGCCGCCTCCCGGACTGCGTTTGCGTTTACCGCAACGCAATACTACCTCCGCTTTGCATCGACGCTGCGCCGCGCTCTGCGCGTTCAAAACTGTAGATCTACTTTTCTTAAGGATGGACCTCGGACTCGTTTAAGATGCCGGATAAAGCTAAGATGTGGATGCATGCCTTTTGAACGTGATATTTAATAAAAAAAAATGTTTTCATATATTCTAGGAATTCCACAAAGGCATACCTTCAACAACGCATTTTACCCTCGGCCGGCCCAAGTGGAAGATTGCGGATGTTCCAACCAAGCAATTTGTTAGAGTACAAGGTGAGTAACCCTTATAGCATCATCTTCGTCTAAATATTATAAGTATATACAGGATGGGCAATAAATATGGGCCCTGGAGGGAAACTATACCTTAAAACGTTGAGATAGCTCAATCTGTTGAAAGGAAACATTAATTTATTTCATCTAAGCATTAAAACTGCATTTACAGATTTTTGAAAAAAAAAATATACTTACCTACAGACAGCAAAATGAAGCCATTTTTTGCCATTTTTGCCAAAAAAATGTTTGATGCCAATTGATGCCAATCGATACTATTTATACCAAGAATCAAAAACTTCTTAGAGACCGACCTAGTCTAGGATACAAAAGTAGCCACAAAATTAAAAAAATGACCAATCAGTATTGAAAAAACCTTTTTTTCTAAAATCTGTGAAAGTAGTTATATTGCAGAAATAATATTAAGTAGGTTTTCTTTTAGCAAATTGAGCTATCTCAACGTTTTAAGGCAGTTTTCCTCCAGGGTAGTATTGGACTTAGACGGATTACTATCGTTATTTAGCATTCTTTATTGGCCATATTTCACTTTAACAATCAAAGTAATTTTAAAACCGAATCAGTCGGTTTTATAACGGCTAATGAAGACTTCGTTGACCCCATTGAATTCGGCCGAATATTTAGTTCGGCAAAGCTTTGCCAAATATAAAACCCACTGAATTCTGTGTTGCAGTGAAAAATGAAAACCCGCACACCCGTATTTACAACGTGCTGGAATGGGCCATTCTGCTAAACGAAGGAAAAGCAATTTGCGCTGAATAATAAAGAATACCTATGAAGACAAAACAGATGCCACAAATCGTTAGACAACGAGGAAATGGCGCCGAAGGAAAGGAATTTATTTTGATCTACCATTTTGTCATACAAATTGTATCAAGGAACCTTGCCCTCCCTGTTCATCTAAAATCACTTATTATTATTATTTATTATTGGATGTGAAATACCTTGATTAAATAAGAAAAATAATACGCGGAGTCGTGAGACTGTGTAGGTACGAATGAGAGTATTTCCCGTTACCTATTAATTAGCTTGGGTAAGTGGATACTAATAGACCTAATACGTAGTAGACGCCGGCCCGTCTTCAATGGGCTTCAACCATCGTCCACTGATATGCTAGTTGCATATAAGGTATAGAACTTTTAAATAATCCTGAATAAATTATTGTTTTATCATCTCTTCTATCTTATTTGTCACTCCTTAGAACCTTGCTATGTATGTCTGTAGGTACTCATACTCATACTCATACTTATTTATTCATAATATTACAAATATTACATGTCAAAGCTATTAATTACGTATTAGTTCAGTGATCATATTAAATGCAGAAGAAATTAAAAACAATTATATACGAGTAGATTAGCATTAGGTACAAATGTCAGTGTTTACAAGCTATTATTGTTATTATATATTAATATGTATTTTTAATTCTTTATTTGATGTCATATAATTCAGTTAAATTATAGAAAGCTTTGCCAATGAGCCATTTTTTCAATTTATTTTTAAATGTATGTGTGCTCTCTATTATTTTAATGTCATTAGGTAAAGCATTATAGATTTTGGGGCCTAGCACATGCATAGTCTTGGAGGACTTGGTCAGGCGATGCGTAGCTAGCTGCAGTCGTTCCTTGCTACCTAGACGAGTGCGAGTGAGTTTGGTGTAATTAAATGTGTGTTTATGAGTGTGAACATGTTTGGCAATGTCGAATATGTACTGTGAGGGTAGTGTTAGAATTTTTTGATAAGTAAATAATGTATGTAGGTATATGTATAGTATATATAGGTATATGTAGGTAATAATAGTAGTATAGGTATATGTAGGTAATAATGTATGTAGGTATGTAGGTATGGTAATTTCTTTAGGCCAAATCATTCAAGTAAAATTGAAAATACCAATATTCTAACACCAATATACCAGTTATTGCATGTACGTGTCAGAAAATTGGCGTTTTTCATAACATTACATAGTAAGATTGTTTGTACAAAAAAAAAAACGAATTCTTGGAATGCAACAATAAAAAACTGGTGCCTACGCCAATTCTTGGGATTAGGTAGCGGACCCCAGGCATCCTTCAGGATGCAACTGTACTGGGAATAACGCTAGGATGATGGTAATGCTTAATTTCATGCTAATAAAAATATTTTCATGTAACTTACGAAAAGAAGTGAAGGTAATACGAGTACAAGAACTATTGTATAACAGAAAAGTTATTACTTAGTTTCCTTTCTTTTCTTTTTTTACTGTTTGTTAACAGTGAATAATTTTTTCACCTTACGCCCGTGTGATAGTAGAGCGTAGCGAATCGGCCAAACCACAAATTTAGACTAAGGTGTACTTAGAGTTTGTAAAATTAGGCTTGTAGAGTCAGGGCATGTAGTGTTAGAAGCTTGGCTCTACATGAGATCTGATAACTTTTGACAGTGCGAGCCATAAAATATGGTCTCGCCTTGGCAGCATTTTACAAGAAAATGTTTTGGTGGCATATTTATCTTCTAGGTCTGCCCAGCTTGCATAATAGGTTAGGTATATCTTTATGTTCTTATGTGACGTTTTGGGTGAATGGACAGTAAAACACGACCATAAACCTATTGTGCCAGTTGCTAGCTGGCATGTTTGATATATGGTTCCGAAATGTATAAATACATATATAATTACTATCTGTATCTGTACCTGTGGGGCTAGTATGATCGCTTATATGCCGGACATATAGCATTCGTCCCTCTCGCACTTACATACTTGACAGTACGGGACGAATGCTATATGTCCGACATATAAGCGATCATACTAGCCCTGCTGCATAGATAAACTTGCAAGCTTTATCCAGGATATCTATAAAATGTGACAATTAAAATGACTCAACCCCGCATAACATCTAAACCCAATTCAGCAAGTCATTATAATGACCTTATGATGTTCGGTCGTATGAGATCGGAGATCGGAGTCCCCGCAGCGATGTACGATAAATGTTCTTCTCCAGCAGTGTGGCCCCATAATGCCCGTGTTCGTCCGTGGTCATTTCGAAAGTCACAAAGCAGCGGGAGCCTTGGAAAGAACGCTTAAAAAGAAGCAGGACTTGTATCCAAAAACGTCTCTGGACTTAGTTTACCAGAATGTCAGAGGCCTCAACACAAAACTTAGCTTCTTCAAGGTAAACCTGATGTGTGTTGATTGGGACATCGTTGCAATAACTGAGACCTTTTTGACGGAGGCGGTCTATGATTCGGAGCTTGTCGGTGATGATTGGACTTTGGTGCGTCGTGACCGCGCTGCTGGCATGCGCGGTGGCGGTGTGTTGCTCGCTGCGCGGCCGGAGCTCGCGCTTCAGCGGCGTCAGGAAATGGAATCACCTCATAATGAAGACTTATGGGTTGTCGTTTCCAAAAACGGTGTTAATTGTTATCTCTGTGTTGTTTATATTCCTCCTTCTGCTTCTGATGATGTGTATATGCATTGGTTTCAGTCAGTGGAATCAGTGTTATCAAATCTAAAAAGTGATGTGCTAATAGTTGGCGACCTTAATCTAAACCCTCGGTATACATCACAAAATATTTTATGTTATTATGCTTATTTTTTATCTGCGTGTGGTCTGGTTGAGATGAATAATGTGAAGAATGCGTATGGTGGAGTGCTAGATGTCGTCCTGGCCTCAGAGCGTATTCATGGGATTGGGGTGCTTGAGGTGGATGGTGGGGGACTTGTCCCGCGACGAGACGCATACCACCCACCTCTAACTATTACTATTCCTCTACACAAAGTCCTCCGGCAAAAACCTACTGAGTATATCCATCCTAGTAACCTGAATGCTCATCGAGACTGGAACTTTGCAAAAGGTAACTACGAGCTTTTATACAAACTTTTCTCAGAAGCCAACTGGCTGGAAGTGCTGCAAAATCAAGATGTGTGCCGGGCAGTTGATGCCTTTTACGAAATTGTTTATAACATTTTTGATGTGTGTATTCCTAAGAAAATACGTTGCAATAGGAATATTGGACGTTATCCCGTATGGTTCACTGCGGACATAATTAAGGATATCAAATACAAAGCGGACTTGCATCGTATGTGGAAGGCCACTAAAAATATGAGCATATATAATTTTCCAAACTAAGGGCTGAATTAAAAAAACGTGTTTCTCTTGGCTTACGATGATTACATTCGGCAAATTCCAATCGAAGCTGAAATTCAACCCACGAGCTTTTTGGCAGCATATCGATAGCCCTTTAAGTCCAAGGGCGGCTTTGTAGCTCAGGTCACACTTGAGGGGCAACAGTTTGATGGGCCCGAGTGTGCTCAGGCTTTTGCCAGATACTTTTCAAGTGTTTTTTTGCCGGACCCTCCTCTACTTAATCCTAGTTTTAGGAGAGACGCTAGGTGGAAACCGAGTGCAAATTATATTCACATGAATAGTGTAACCTTGCAGGAAATAGAAGTAGGTATTAAGCATCTTAAACCGTGTAGTGCTGTAGGTCCTGACAACTTACCGGCTTTTATTCTAAAAGGATGTATTGAGTATGTGAATATGCCTATACACTATATTTTTAACTTGGCACTCTCAACTTGCACTTACCCTCAGCAATGGAAGACCTCCAGGGTACGGCCAATTCCCAAGACCAGCGACACTAGTAATGTTACAAATTATAGACCGATTGCTATTCTCTCAGCCCTAGCGAAACTGTTCGAGTCCATACTCCATAAAACGTTTATCAGCGCAACTTAAACCATTTGTATGCGACTCGCAGCATGGTTTCAGAGCCAATCGTTCAGTTAACACAAACCTCATTACTGTCGTTGACATTATCTCAGAACATCTCGATAAAGGTTTTCAAGTGGACGTCTTGTATTTTGATTTCCAGAAAGCCTTCGATCGTGTGGATAACGACATTTTACTAAACAAACTGTGCAATATTGGGTTCTCTCCTGCTAGTCTTAAGTTTTTTGCCAGTTATCTACGCGATCGTCAGCAATACGTGCAACATGGTCATTTTGTTTCTGATCCGTACCATACCCCATCTGGCGTCAGCCAAGGTTCCATTCTAGGGCCTCTCCTATTCGGGATGATGGTCAATGATCTTGAATCTGTTGTCCGTAATGCGAAATGTCTCCTTTATGCTGACGACCTTAAATTGGTGTACGGGGTGGAGAATATGGCGGATTGCATGTCGTTACAAGAGGATATTGCTTCAGTATTCCAGTGGAGTCTAGATAACAAGCTCAGTTTCAATATTGCCAAGTGCCAGGTTTGCAGTTTTAGTCGCGCGAGCGCTCCAATACTCGCACAATATCACCTTGGAACTGAGCTCATCACTAGAGTCTATTCAGTAAAAGATCTTGGGGTAGTCTTCGACGTGCGACTGACATTCCATGATCATATTAAAAACCTCGCCACTAGCAGTTATCGTAGACTAGGCTTTGTCACTCGCAATGTAAGGGATTTCCATGACCCCAGTGCTATAAAAGTTCTGTACAATGCTCTAGTCAGAAGCAAGCTGGAAGCGTCTGCTCTTGTATGGAACCCTTTTGAGTCTTCATATATACTGCTTTTAGAAAAAATTCAAAAAGCGTTTTTAAGAATGCTTTATAAAAAAATACATGGATATTATCCCTTCTTGTACCCCACTAAATTCCTTCTTGGCACTCTGGGTTTTAACTCGTTAGAAGTGAGGCGAAACTGTAGTTTGCTTGTGTTTGCTTGCCGGGTTTTGCGTGGGGATTCTGACTGTCATGAGTTGGGAGAGAGGCTAATTAGACTGTTTGTCCCTGACGTCCCTAGAATCACCCTCAGACCGCGCGCTCGGCCACTGTTAGCAGTGCCATCGGCGCGCACTGTAGCACACAGAAACTCACCGCTAGTCCGTGCCCTGGCCCTACTGAATGCGCTTCTGGTGTCAGCGCCTGAGTGTGACCTGCTTGCGTGGCGATGGTCGGCCGTATGCCAGGAGTGTCTGAAGTTTTGCGAGATGATGGATAAAAGGGTGTCTACTGTTACAATGTAAGCAATAATGTGCCTATATGTGTGTTATGTATGTAATATGTTGTTATATTATTCGGTTAATTTGTCTGTTACCTATGTAAGTACACAGTGTATTGGTTTTAAGCTGTAATGCTGTGTATCCTATTTAATAAATAAATAAAAAAATAAAAATAAATAAATGTTCTGTTAAATTTGGACAAAATATTAATTTACTCAATCTGATGCGAGATAATATCTGCCATATCTAAATCAATATTTAAACAGATAAAAGTATAGTATATAAGGTGAAGCTGTCCAGTCATAACAGTGATCTTCCCACAGAAATAGTTCTGTGGATATTTCAAAGTTAATCTTAACAGTTTCCTAATATAGGTTCCCTAATAAGGATTTAACTTGGTCAGTTTAACATTACATAGTAAGCCGAAAATTCAACATAAAGTAAGTACTTATTTTGTGTCTCGGAAATGCATTCGTACATGTTAAGATATGTATCACTCATTCTTTACGTTGATAACATTCAATTTGGTAACGTTCCGCGCGCGCAATAAACGTCTTGCGTTTAACTTCATTATTAATTCACTAAATTATTCTTTACACAACCAACCATAATAAGTAACTGTAGTTTAAGGCAACTTTTGTACAACAAAATAACTCATTAAAATATATTTATAGCTTATTTACAAACATCAAGGTGTAGAATAATTTTATTTCTTCATTAATTTTGCATCCTAATTATGTTCCAAACGTCACATGTGTTAATTTTCGGGTGCAGTTGACAAAGTCAGTTCGTGGAATGACCCGGGGTCGATATCCTTATAAAACCTGAATTTGAGTTGCATATGCACAGTTTTTATCAGTTGACTGATTCTGCGGAAATAAATGTAAGTACACCAATTCTGTTTCAATAGATGTTCGATATACTTAATGTTATTTACTCGTACATGTAAAACAAAAACAGACTTTTTTATTCAACCGTAATATTATAAGAGTATTTTTTTTTAATCCAAACGCTGCTCTTACATATTAAAAAACATTTTTTACGACGTAAGCATATCTAAGTAGGGTAAACGTCCCGAAAATCGGACCCCTTAATGCACCATAGATAACTCCTTTTGATCAGCTCTGTCATTATGACATAAGTAAGGGATCGGAAATTCCGATGCCAATATACCTACACTTTGGCGGCGACCTTTGATAATTGATAGCAGCCTCCAAATTCACGGGATTTTGAAATAAACAGAGCACGCCAATATGAATGCATATTTAAGTAAGTATTTATATTAACATTATTATACATACAAGGTAGGCCCTGTAACTGGAGCAAATATTTAAAAGGACGCTTCCTTAGGGCATCTGCAGTAACACCTGGTGTACAATTCTTGTTCAAAAATTTTCGTTTCGGAGAAATATTGATCTAAAGTTATGACCTCCGAGTAATGGATCTTGACACCACGAGATTATAGCACATCAGTCAATACAGTGTTTGAGGTAGTATCAAGTTATGAATCATAATTGTTTTTGCATTTTTTGTTGTCAAGGATAGTTTTGGTATTAAAAAAAATAATACAATTTTATTGACTTTTTAAAATAAATTGACATTAATGTTACTTCAGAGAAGTAATAATAATACACGTAATCCATCTTTGAAGAAAAAAAATTCAAAACAAATATTTTTTTAACTGAGACCACTCGGAAATAATTGGTGGCTAGCTAAATAGTACACCGTTTAATTTGCTGAGAACTGCTACTGGTACTTTGATGAGACACGGGCAAATTAATAGTACATTACGATACAAGGGTTGTAAAATAAAGAAAGGCCGATATCGCAGATGTTTGAGGCCCGAGCCGCAGGCGAGGGTCATAAATATGCGAGAGAGGGCTTTCTGTTTTACGACCCGTGTTTTGTACACAATTTTATGTCACCACTTGGGCAAAAAGTGGGTTTTTCGGGACGCGCAGCGTGCGGAAAAATGCGCTTTTTGGCAAGGTGTGGTGTAAATTATTTTACAGTACATATGGTGCTACTTTACCGCACGAGTGCGGTTATCAGCAGATTACGTGCATATATCGAAACTTTAAAGAGCCATATGTACTGTAAAACGTTGTACGATGCACGTGCGAATAGGTAATTCGCAACTCGTGACGATTTAAAATACTCCCTTCGGTCGTGTTTTAATTTATCTCTTTTAATTTTGGTTAAGTTAAAGTTTAATTCTCTACAATCATGGTCACCCTACAACAACTGGTTTATAAAGATTAAACCTCTAACTGTTATGACAGCACTTTGATTACGAAGAAAGTAAATTGTCCGCTACCCAAAGGTTGTCTGGTAGAGATCGCTAAATGCGATAAGACCGCCTGTTGTTACCATTTTTTAGTAAGTCAGCTACTGTACAACTTATCACTAAGTGGTGCAATAAAGAAGATTTATTATTATTATTATTGTCACATTGAGTGAGATACGATATTTCAAAAGTAATCGGACTCCAGATGACATTCCATTTGACACGTATCACTTGACTGAAGTATTCTGATTGTAGAGTGACCATGAATTTCGCAAATAATTTAAAACATTTTGTTTTCAACATCAAAGATAAATGAACGTTAATTTCACTAATAGTGGCACGAATCAGTAGCTTATGATCTAGTGAATCCGTAGTGTTGATCTTGCTCACGTCTCCCGAATCACCCTGTTGTAGTGGGCAGTTAAGAAGTCAATCCTGACACCTGTCATTTCCATACAGTTTATAACCTAAAAGTCACTTTGAGGTTATAAACTGTATGGAAATGACAGGTGTCAGGATTGACTTCTTAACCGCCGACCACTATGGTCAACCATTTAATACGATAATTGTTATCCACTTCGGGTCTATTGGTATTCAGAGTTTTGCCAATGGGAAACACTATTCACTATTTCTGTATCTACTCCACAACCTGTGTCCTACCAACCATTACTTTCGGTTAATAATAACCGACTTCAAGATTTCAAAGGAGGAGGTTATCAATTCGGTTGTATGTTTTTTTTTAATGTTTGCTACTCCATAACTCCGTCATTACTTAGCCGATTTGGAAAATTCTTTTTTAGATTGTAAGTATATATATCCAAGTTGGTCCCGTTTTTGTCAAAACGCAGTTCTGATGATGGGATTCATGAGGAATTGAGGGAACTCCTCAAATCTTAAAGGCAAACATATAGTGATTTTTATGTTTTTATCAACAAGTCAAGCAATTTCATCCAAAAATGTGATATTTGATAAAGTGGAACTGCTGATGATGATCAGAACAGAACTCTTCAACGACGAAAAGTTCACGTATGGCGATTTGTCCTTCTAGCTGTGTTTGTTAAGCAAGTTCATTAGTTGGTTAGTTATTTTCACGATTATTTTTTGTCATGCTCGAGTTCTGATGATAGGATCCATTAGGAATCGAGGGAACTCCTCAAATGTGAAAGGCACACAAATAGTGATTTTAGTATTTTCATGAACTAATCAAGCATTTTCATTCAAAAAAGTGACATTTGATGAAGTGGAACTGCTGATGATGATCAGAACGGAACTCTTCAACGACGCGTAGTTCATGTTTGGCGATTTGTTCTCTTCGTTTTGTTTGTCAAGCAAGCTAGGTTTTCAGGACACATTTTCGTCAAGCTTGAGTTCTGATGGAGGATTCCATGAGGAATTGAGGGTACTTAGTCTTCTGCCATTATAAACATACTTATAGCCATTTTTATTTCATTGTATGGAATCTAAGAGTGCACCATCTAAGTATAATAATCTTTCACCGGTCTCCCCCATAGAAGTCGGTTTTTTTTTCTTAAAAATTATTTATATTCCAATAAGTGGACATTTTGGCGTTCGTGGCCCAGCGGCGCCCGCGTACCGCGTGCGGTATGCGAGGTTAAGCAATTTCGGGCGAGGTCAGTCCTTGGATGGGTGACCGCTTTGAGTGGTTACTAACTGAGCGCTCCCGTGCTTCGGAAGGCACGTTAAGCCGTTGATCCCGGTTGCTGTCTATGATAGCAGTCGTTAAGCCAAGTTAGAGGCCCCCGGGCGGCCTGAGAACTTCTAACAGTCAAGTTGCCCACTCACTTGACAAGCCTAATCCCAATAAGGTCTAGTTTTCCCCTCGGGTTGGAAGGTCAGATGGCAGTCGCTTCCGTAAAAATTAGTGTCTACGCCAACTCTTGGGATTAGGTAGCGGACCCCAGGCATACTGCAGGATGCAACTGTACCGGGAATAACGCTAGGAGGATGATGAGGATGATGAAGTGGACATTTGGTTGAATTGGGCGATTGGGTCTAAAACTCAAAAAATTGAACTAACAAAGTGTATCATGAGCGATTAGTTTTATATACCACGTCGGTGGCAAACAAGCGTACGGCCCGCTTGATGGTAAGCGGTCACCTCAGCCTATGGACCCCTGCAAATCTAGAGGTGTCACATGCGCGTTACCGACCCTCACCCTTTACCGAAAACACATACCGCAGTCCCTCAGGAAAACGTCGGCAGGGAGCTCAACTATATTGGTGTCAATAGAAAATCGTCAGAACTTTTATCAAATAAATGAAAGGCGCTATAAGTTGCTTCCAAAAATAAACTATCAATATCAGACAGCGGTTTCGTAAAAAAAATAAAATTTCAATCATACATTCCGTACCCAAAGGGTAAAACGGGACCCTGTTACTAAGACTCCGCTGTTCGTCCGTCTGTCTGGCCGTCTGTCACCAGGCTGTATTTCATGAACCATGATACCTAATACAGTTGAAATTTTCACAGATGATGTTTTTCTGTAGCCGCTATAACAGCAAAGACCAAAAAACAGAATAGAATAAATATTTAAGGGGGCACCCATACAACAAACGTGTTTTTTTTGTGCCATTTTTATAGATAATGGTACGGAACACTTCGTGCGCGAGTCCGACTCGCACTTGGCCGGTTTTTAAAACACACCAATTGGGATCTTCCTGCTATCTGGAAACAAACGAGGTATACCTATAACGATATCAATCAATAAATAAGTATACCTAATAGTACCTAATCTTAAAAATAAGTTATTAATTATAGTAATTAGGGTCTGTTACACGGTTATTATTATCACGCGAAACAATCACTTGAATATTGAAGCAAAATCCAAACAATTTTGAAAACCGCGATAATAGTAATAGTACATTACTATTGGCTATGTGCACGTCAGAAACGTCAAACGTCACGGGTCCCGGGGCAATGTCAAACTCAGAGATGTCAAATAATGACCCCTTACTGGAAATTTGACTGAAATAAATAAGAAAATAAATAAATAGAAACGAAACGAATCGTAGGAAACCAATAGGAAACGTCGAAGTAAATTTGACATATAAGTCCCCGGAAATTGCACATTTCTGCCATGGTGTGCGCTGCGATCGCTTAGTTTACCCCCACCACCTACTTCGCACCAATAGAGGCCGAGAAACGTTGGGCTGCAGGCCGCGTATCCCTATCCGGTCTCGCTACGCTCGGCCGTCTATATCTACTTGACATGCAGCCTAACGTTTTTCGCCGAGATTTGTATAGTGCTTTTCTCAAACATATGCAATGAAATAAAAAATACACCTCTCAAAAAACAAATTTAACAAACGCCATCCACCATATCAGCCCAAGAACGTCCACTAATGGACTCCCCCAATTTCATGAGGGGTAAATGTCATAATCGCCACGCTTGGCATGCGGGTTGGCGATCGCAGTATCTCCACCGCACTCCAGGGATGTTGCTGCCCATCCCCCGGTGGTCTTGGCTGTAGTTTTAGGACATACCCGGGTTTTGTATGAAATTCCTTTATAGTTCGCCCGAGTTGTTCCGCCTGCAACGTGATCCTTTGAAACCTGTAATAAAGCACGTAATGACGAAATTTCATTGCATGATTGAGAAATAGTACATTACTACAGAGGCCGGGACGAAAGGGGTTGCCCGCCGAAGACATATAGACGGCCGAGCGATGCGAGGCCAGATAGGTCTGAGGCGGGCAAGCCCATATTTCCCGCCGAGGTATGTATAGTGCTTTTCTCAATCATGCAATGAAATAAACAAAAAAAAATCAAAGTTATATTTTTAATACGCATAGTGGCAGAATGTCATGATGCCTGTGCCACAAATTTATGTAGAATGGAAATTTAAAAAGAGGACTTTGCCGGCCTAGGCCTGCAAGATTTATATGAAATTCCATTAACGACCTCTTGTCCGAGCCGCACCTGAAACGTCATACTTCGCAGCCTATTATAAGGAACATAACATCAATATTTCATTGCATTTTTGAGAAAAAGTTATTTATTCTTCAATTTAGGCATATTCAATTATATGTTTACCCCCCATGAAATTGGGGGAGGCCTATGTCCAGCAGTGGACGTCCTAGGGCTGATATGGTGGAGGTGGTGGTGGTCAATTATATGTTCCTATGAATGTCGTTAAACTACCATCGGTTAGGAAAATAAACCCTTACGACGAGAAGAACCGGCGCACAGACCGGCGTAAAACTTGACGGGTATAATTTTTTATTCAAGACAATACCTACTATTACCTGTAGGTAATAGTACACAAGAGGTTTTTTTTTATTTTTTTTCGACGTCCTGTTTAGCCTAGTTGGCAGTGACACTGCCTCCGAAGCTCCTCTAGCTTTCCCGGGTTCGAATCCCGGCCAGGGCATTTATTTGTGCATTTATCACGGATATTTGTTCTTGGGTCTTGGATGTTTTCTATGTATTTAAGTATGTATTTATCTTTATAAGTATGTATATCGTCGTCTAGTACCCATAGTACAAGCTTTGCTTAGTTTGCGACTAGGTCGATTTGTGTAAGATTGTCACCCAATATTAAAAAAAAAATTTAAAAAAATTATAGATTTTTTTTTTAACTAAATATGCTACGGCATTTCTATGCCCGAAGGAACGGAAATCAAGAAAAACAACCTGTATTGGCTATGTGCGAAGTAGGTGGTGGGGGTAAGCTAGGCGATCGTAGCGCACACCATGGCAGAAATGTGTACTTACCGGGGACCACTGTCAAATTTACTTTCACGTTTTCTATTGGTTTCTTAACGGTTTCCTACGATTCGTTTCGATTGTATGTATTTATTTATTCTCTTATTTATTTCAGTAAAATTTCCAATACGGGGTCTTTCTCGTTTACTAAAGTAAATAAAATATTCATGTGTCATTATTTGACATCTCTGAGTTTTGACATTGCCTCGGGACCTTTGACGTTTGACGTTTCAGACGTGCACATAGCCAATAGTTGAATTTAAAATTACAGTATCAGTTCAGTAGGTATAATATTGACATCCCGGTATTATTGCAAATATTAATCGTGTATAATATAAAATTTAAGAAAAAAAACCGACTTCAATGGGGGAGGCCTATGAAAGATTATTAAACTTAGATGGTGCACTCTTAGATTCCATACAATGAAATAAAAACCGGCCAAGTGCGTGTCGGACTCGCGCACGAAGGGTTCCGTACCAGAAAAAAAACGCTAACAACTACTCTGTTGTATGGGAGCCCCCCTTAATTATTATTATTATTTAGATTTTACTACCTATTTTGTTGTTGTAGCCACAATAAAAATACATAATCTGTGCAAATTTCAACTGTATAGCTAATACAGTTCTTGAGATCTAGCTCGGCGAGTAGTAGCCATGAAAAAGGGCTAAAATATCACGTTTTTTGTATGGGAGCCCCCCTTAATTATTATTATTATTTAGTTTTAAAAATGTGTCTTGAAAACCTAGCTTGCTTGACCAACATAACGAAGAGAACAAATCGCCAAACGTTAACTATGCGTCGTTGAAGAGCTCCATTCTGATCATCATGAGCAGTTCCACTTCATCAAATGTCACTTATTTAAATGTAAATGCTTGATTTGTTTATGAAAATACTGAAATCACTATATGTATGCCTTTTACATTTGAGGAGTTCCCTCGATTCCTCATGGATCCCATCATCAGAACTCGAGCTTGACAAATGATTGTCTTGAAAATCTGAATGATTGTCTTGTGCTTAACAAACACAGCAAAGAGGACAATTCGCCAAACGTGAACTATGCGTCGTTGAAGAGTTCCCCGCTGATCATCATCAGCAGTTCCACTTCATCAAATGTCACTTTTTTGAATGAAAATGCTTGATTAGTTCATGAAAATACTAAAATCACTATATGTGTGCCTTTCACATTTGAGGAGTTCCCTCGATTCCTCATGGATCCCATCATCAGAACTCGAGCATGACGAAAATTAATAGTGAAAATAGAAATTGCTTAACAAAGACAGCTACATTTAAATGTGACACCCCTGGAGTTGCAGGCGTTCATAGGCTGCGGTGACCGCTTACCATCAGGCGGGCCGTATGCTTGTTTGCCACCGACGTAGTATTAAAAAAAAGTGACGTTTGATGAAGTGGAACTGCTGATGATGATTAGAATGGAACTCTTCAACGACGTTCACGTTTTGTTCTCTTCGTTATGTTTTTCAAGCAAGCTAGGTTTTCAAGACGCATTTTTGTCAAGCTTGAGTTCTGATGGAGGATTCCATGAGGAATGAGGGTACTTAGTCTTCTACCATTATAAACATACTTATAGCCATTTTTATTTCATTGTATGGAATCTAAGAGTACACCATCTAAGTATAATAATCTTTCACCGGTCTCCCCCATAGAAGTCGGTTTTTTTATTTATTATTATAGTCATAGTGATTTATTTGTAAACATAGGTGCGATAAATACAATGGGTTGTGTAACACTATGTTTTGCCTTTTGGCTATGTGCGAAGTAGGTGGCGGGTGGCGGGCATACCATGGCAGAAATGTGCAACTTCCGGGGACATATATGTCAAATTTACTTCGACGTTTCCTATTGGTTGCCTACGATTCGTTTCGTTTGTATTTATTTATTTATTTTCTTATTTATTTTAGTCAAATTTCCAGTAACGGGTCTTTCTCGCTTACTAAAATAAATAAAATATTCATGTCATTATTTGACATCTCTGAGTTTGACATTGCCCCGGGACCCATGACGTTTGACGTTTCTGACGTGCACATAGCCATTAGGCGTACAAAATTAAAGTTACCTTTTTTAAAACTTGTGGCAATAAAACATAATTTTTTAATTTATTTTATTTATAGGTGTCGCGGACCGCACACGTACAGCCAGAATGTTATTATCACCGGAGGTAAGTGAATGATGACTGAGAATCAATTTTTATTATTCTGTCACCATGGTTAAGGGTCCGGCCATACCGGTGCTCAATGTACGGTGACGGTACGAATTCGCAGCGAACGAGAGAGAGAAACTTATGGGTTAAAAACAGACGAAAATTTGAGGGTTACTATGTTAAAAAATTTGAGCCACACCAAAAATTATAGTTTTAACTGTACCGCAAATACTATGACTGAGTCGGGTAGTATTTTGTAGACATTTTCTTTCCAAGGGCGATTTTGACTTAAAAGTTATTTTTTGTATCACAGAAATTGAAAACAGGGTTTTTACACCGGATCATGAGCACTCCTGATTTTGATAAGTACATACACTCGCGGGCAAGCGCAAAGAATACGGGTCGGTAAAATACCGTCATATATTCCTAGAATAGTACAAGGTTGTTCAGTTTTTTAATCCGGTCATAATCTTTATTTAATTTTACATTTTAAACTGCAAAAATAACAGTAAAATAATATCATTACCAGGTTTAATTCGGGCTCGTAAAATTTATTTTCGTTCATAATCAATTGTACAATGATTCTGAGTAGGAAAGATCAAAAAATTCTAAATTCCGAAAATAATAGTTACTTACTTAATAAAAGTTAGATTTCATATTTGAATGGGTTGCGGGCAGCCGGTCGGCTCCTGCCGGCTTCTAACGGCTCTGCCGCTAGTGTCGCTGCCGTTTGGCTACAAAGTCTAGCTTTTGTATGGAGGGTTCGAATTCCATTTACTCTGGTGGCCTTCGCGCCGACTCCGGCCGTTTAGTGTGAATCGTTAAGGTATAATTATACCTACACTTTTTAGTGAAGACACGTCAAACCCTAACCTCTAATAAGAGTTCTTTAAAAAGTGTGAAGGTGTTCTTTCTGAATTAATGTTTCGTGCAACGTGACATTGCACGGATACTGAAGTGCTACCGCGAACCGAAAACGAAATATCTGCCTCTCTGGGTCTCGAATATGCAACAGAGACGCAGTGCCGGATTAAGACTACTTGATGCCCTGAGCAATCCACGCCTGTGCCCCCTCTCCCCTATCCATAAGTAACCTAGTATCGGACTTTGTTGTTTTGGTGCTGTTTCTTGTGCCTCCAAGACGTGATGCCCTAGCTATTGCTTAATTTGCTTATTTATGGGCTAATCGGACACTTCAGAGAGGTAGATATTTCGTTTTCGGTTCAGACGCACTTGACAGTGTGGTGTGATTCTGGCTACAGAAATAACACCCGACTTTTTGGCGGGAATATCAAAAAAATCTTTGGCTCGTCACACTTTCTGTAGTACGAAATTATTAGTTTTGATGTTAGAATTAAACTTTTGGTGTTCTGTGTACACGTAAGGTTCCTTTGAGTCAACGTATATTTAACTTATCTCCTTAGGTATCTTACGTGTGCACAGAAAAGCAAACATATTTTCTAGTATCAAAACTATGATTTTCCACTACACAATGTGACCACACAGTGTGACCAGCCAAGATTTTTCGAATTTCCCGACAAAACTAGGTAATATTTCAGATTTTAGTAGCCGGACTCTATATTCATAGTAGTCTTTGGTCCGCGTCAGCTTCAGGCGGGCTATGAGGCTTCATCAATAAGAGCTCGATAAACGATTAACAGTAAATTTGTCGATTTTTATACACGATATTTATCGTGATGTACGGTCAACTGCAAAAATAGGTATCGACTTAATCCTCTCATAAATACGTACCGCAACCTTAATCCGCCGACATAAGAGCTATAGGACATATTTTTGAATAAGTTATATATATATATATATATATATTGTGAGTAGTTTTGACAAGTATGCGAGTGCGAGAGTAACGGCCGTCTTATCCACAACGATAAGTGATAAAATGGCAACCATCATACGCCTGCTGCGCATAAAATTTCACGAGAATCGGTTGAGAAAATACGACCTGTTGAGGAGAACAGCCGGAAACCCGGAAACCGGAATTACGAATGCATTGTTGCCCAACGCTCCGCTCGCTCGGTCCATGATTTTAAGATATTTACATAATCGGTGATCAGGTCATGCTTAGCTGTTTTTATACATAATCACATATCTCCACAGACATGCCAGTGTCCTCTGGACGACACTGGCTCAGAGCTCGCCGACACACCCCTGCTCGGCGGTGCCGTCCTATTCATGGTGCTCCTAGAGAAGTACATCAAAGGGCGCTGCGCCATCAACGACCCCTGCCGGCGGGTGCGCTCCGTCGAGATCACGACCGACTACGACTTCATAGTCGTCGGTGGAGGCTCGGCCGGGTCCATCGTCGCTGGTCGGCTCAGTGAGAACACCACGTTCAGTGTGAGTAGGCCCTTAAAAGGACGCTGTCGCTGTACCATCAACGACCCCTGCCGGCGGGTGCGCCCTGGCGAGACTTCGGTGGAGGCTCGGTCGGGATCGTCGTCGCGGGTTGGCTCAGCGAGAACACCATTTTCAGTGTGAGTACATCAACGAGCGCTGCACCATCAACGCCCCCTGCCGGCAAGTACGCTCCGTCGGGATTAGGACTGACTATGACTTCATAGTCGTCGCGGGTCGCCGCATCGCCAACACTACGTTCATTGTCAGTACATTCATCAAAGGGTGCTGTGCCATCAACGACCCCTGCCGGCGGGTGCGCTCCATCGAGATCACGACCGACTATGACTTCACAGGCGTCGCGAGTCCGATCAGCGAAAACACCACGTTCAGTGTGAGTACATCAAAGGACCTTGCGCCGTCAAGGACCCCTGTCGGTGGGTGTGTTCTGTCGAAACCACGATTACGACTTCGTAGTCGTCGGTGGAGGCTCAGCGAGGAGATTCAGAGTCCTATTTTATTAGACGTAACAAGGGCAATCGGATCATAAATACCGATAAATACCGGTAACCTAAAGGTTGAAACGCACAGAGCTAGTGGTGGGTCTTTGACGGTTTTCTCTTCAACGAAACGAAGAACGTTAGAAAACGTCAAATAGTTGAAAAACTAGTCGATTTCGTCAACTAGGTTTTTGCTTTAACTGAAGAGAAAAAGGCGTTTAGTTGATACGTTTATTTTTAGTAGGTAAGGGCGAAACTGTTAAGTGCTTCAGCTTAGCGTTCCATTTCGAGTACGTTTGTACGTTAAAGTCGTCAACTGGTTGAGTCTGTTAAACAAGACGTTTCGTTCGTTGACGAACGAAGAACGTTTTATCAACTAGTTCGTTGAATCAACGAACACCACTACACAGAGCGCGGCACAGCGTCGTTGCGGGGCGGAGGCTGTTTTACGTGAAGCAAAAGCGGTCCGGGGCACGTCGCACCAAAAAAAAAGCGGTATTCGGTAGCGCGACAGAGCGGAGTAGGCGTTTGTGACATATGAAGCAGTAATCGACAGTCGACAGTTTCGGAAAGATCAAAAATGCATAACCGCCTCCGCCCCGCACCGCGCCGCGCCCGCTCTGTGCGTTTCGAGCTTTCATGAGGCTGAAAATATATATGTTGTGTAAATAGTACATTACTGCAGAGACCAGTAAGTAAGCCTCGCCTTTCGGCTTGGCTGGCTAACTCATACCTACTCGTCCAGGATGGTACATTACAGTCGAAGCATGTATAGTGTTTTCTCAAAAATGTCGTCGAAATTTGTAAATAATAAGAAATAACATCCAAATATTGAATATTGTCGGCCTGTTTATCCTAGGTAGTGTCCTTGGTGGTGTCACTGCCTCCGTGCTAGAGGTCCCGGGTTAGTTCCCCGGTAAGGGCATTTGTTTCTTTGGTGAGCAGAGACACTTGTTCCTTGGATGTTTTCTATGTTATTATGAATTTTATATCTATTAAATATATCGTCGTCCAGTACACATAACACAAGCCTTATTGAGCTTACTATGGGTCTAGTTCGATTTGTGTAACAAATTGTCCCTAATATTTAATTATTTTAAACGATATTATAAGGACTCAGTTTTATAAAGACACGTCGCAGCCCGTTCCGCGTGATTGATTAATATGTTAATTTTTAGGGTTCCGTAGTCAACTAGGAACCCTTATAGTTTCGCCATGTCTGTCCGTCCGTCTGTCCGTCCGTCCGCGGATAATCTCAGTGACCGTTAGCACTAGAAAGCTGAAATTTGGTACTAATATGTATATCAATTACGCCGACAAAGTGGTAAAATAAAAAGTGGAAAAAAATATTTTATTAGGGTACCTCCCCTATACGTAAAGTGGGGAGTGTTTTTTTTTTCATTTTAACCCTAACGTGTGATATATTGTTAGATAGGTATTTAAAAATAAATAGGGGTTAACTAAAATCATTTTTTGATAATGTTAATATTTTCGGAAATAATCGCTCCAGAAGTAAAAAAAAATGTGTCCCCCCTCTAACTTTTGGACCATAAGTTTTAAAAATATGAAAAAAATCTCAAAAGTAGAACTTTATAAAAACTTTGTAGGAAAATTATTTTGAACTTGATAGGTTGAATAGTTTTTGAAAAAATTACAAAAATAATTTCTGAACTAAGTTTGTAATTTAACCGTATAAACAGGTGTTTATTGTACCTGTCATTTCTACAAAATCACAATGAAATGACGTGCTTTTTAGGGTTTTGTGTTTCTGTACTTAATATGTCAACTTAATGTGACGGACAGAAAACTACGGAACCCTACACTGAGCGTGGCCCGACACGCTCTTGGCCGGTTTTCAATACTGATATGCAGGACTCGAACTTTTCATGCCGATGACCTAAAATTGACGTCACACTGCATATAGGATGATTTCAGTTGGTGTTATAGTAATTATCAACCTTTAATCATCAATCATTTAATCATGCATTTATGATGGTATTTTTACAAATAGGCCGTATTTGAAAAAAATACCATCATAAATGCAGAGTTTACGTTCATATTTAGATTCAACATTATGAATACATGACCTGTTATAAAACTTATAGAGAATACGAGTTACTCACCTGCTTATAAATTAAAATTCTAAATAGAAAGAGAAATCCTTTATAATCTTCGGATGCAATATAATTGTTGCTGTTGCTGTGCCAATTATGGCATGCTAATTAGTAATTTTACACAATAATTCATTACATTACGCTATATAACATATTAATTACATTACCTACAATAATTGGAGTACCCGTATGGCAATCATTTGGAACCGTGAGATCTTCGAGAAGACAGTGCGGTTTGCACTTTTAGCAGCATCCAGGGGTCATGTGTAGGGTTACCCATTAAATAAATAGTTTTATTCAAATTTCAAATAATACTAATGTTCTGTTCTTACAATTCTACAGTCGTTTTCTTCAGCTGTCATACATACATTTTTATTTTTATTCAAGTTATTTATTTGTTTATTAGGATTAGACAAGTTAATCATTTCATCAACTGTTGTTATGTCTATCAAATTAATATGGGTGCAGAGGAGCAAAAAAATTAAAGGACTCTTCCTTAGAGCATCTACAGTAACCTCTTGAATCCAAAAACTTTATATCTTTTTTTAATTGGGAGATATTTAGATCTAAAATTATGACCTCCAAGTAATGGATCTTGGCACCACGAGATTATAGTTATGACTCATAAATAATCGTTATTGCATTTTTTGTTTGAAAGGATATTTTTATTTTTCTTTATAATTTTTTAGTGTTTTTCAAAATAACGGTTATAAATATCACTCCAGCGGACTAAAAAAGGACATGTACTTAAGCTACATTTGCGAAAAAAAAATCCAAATATATTTTTTTTCCAGTTTAAGCTATTTGGAAATAATTACTGGAGAGCTCAATAGCGAACCATTTAATTTTTTGCTCATATTACAGGCCACACCCTATATTCTAAAAACTCTCTTATCCTATAAAACATTTCTCCATCAATATCAACCATTTGTCATGAAGATTTAGGCGACTACCTACTGTCTATAATACTGGGTATAAAGATGTCTAAAACGCTTTAACAAATGACAATATGGAAAAATGACAAATAATGGATCGAGGAATAAAAAAGTGTTAATTTATTAGTTGCAGATATTTTAACAGATGATACTTTACTTTAAAACAATTCACTTTAAATAGAAATTAAGAAACCTTATTCATATATATTTTTTGGTTTCATTTACCGAACAGAAAATTAATTTGTAATTTCGTCTAAAAATAATCAGCATGTGCCTGATAAGACGTTTAACACTATTTTATACTAGAGTCAGACCAGTATATCTTTTCCAAGCAAATGAACTCTCAAACATTTAAAAGTTACAAGTTACGTATGGCAATGTTTTATATTTGACGCAGATTGCCATGGCCAAGAAATAAATTATTATTAATTAATCTGACGCAGATGTCAAACGTGAATGTGTCATACGAATTAAATTGAATTATTGGAATTAATTTGTTTATGATTGTTAGCCCTAATTATGGGCAAACCGTATAAAAGTGGCGAGCGAGAATTATTATTGCGAATGATCAATAATTATGACGCCGTGAGAGAACAACGAGAGGCGATTATCGCACAAAAGTGGCATTGTTTACATCTCATCAATCTTTGACCGGTAAACAACAACAACAATCTTGGTATTTTTTCAATGTTTGTATGAAATTCTATTAAAAACCTACGTCTACCAGAACCCGCAACGAGAATTATGTTGCAGCTAAGCTAACAGTTATACAGGGTGTATTCCCTTTTTTGTAAAAGTTACTAAAAATTATGAGTTTTATAACGTATATATTTTTCATTAATATCTGACCACTTTTATTTTTTTACATACATGGTCATGGTAGTATGGAGCTCAATTTTAGGTTAATTTCACCATTTTTTTTTCAGTATTTCCTTTTCATTATTACCATTCATAGGAAGTTTTTATCCCCTCATTATTTTGATATACACAGTGTAACATGAACATATCGAAAAAAATTAACAACGTATTACTGAGGCCAAAAGAAGCAAAAAATGTTGTATGAAGTTGACTGGGTTCGGGCTACTTTCAGAGATAATTGTAATTTTTTCGTAAATTTATTTTTAACGGTACTCAGTGAATAACATGTTTATGATCGAGATGTTACTACTATGTTGTCTAGTCTAGACGTAACTATTGACAGATGTCAAAGTGGCATTCTAATGTCGCTGCAAAACTTATTTCTTTTGAAAAAAACATTTTTTTATTGGTTCGAAGTGGCTATTTTGCTAAAGAAAGAATTTCCTTTTTTTTACTTAGAAATAGAAATAGAATAACTTTTTTGCTTCTTTTGGCCTCAGAACTACGCTGTTAAAATAATTCGGTATGCTCAAGTTACATCGTGTATACACTAAAACACACCATTTTATCTTTCGGGAAAATTTGCCGAGTTTTTTTTCAATACTGGGTGTGCGGTGTATGTACTTTAAGTATATGTTGAACTAACTTACTCAAAGTAAATACTAAGTATTATTTTTATTACATACTTATACTCACTACTACCCCTCCTTACCCGTGATCCACCTTACTACTACTATTATTTTCACTTGTTTAAATATTACACAAGTATCAAGACTAATTAGTTTCCTATCTTCAGTGTTACCATATACCGATTAACAGATAAAAAACTAAAATTTCTGGTGCAGACTTATGCTAGTCAGACTCTATTTAGTATATGTACTGCCGAAGCAAGTACTACTTTATGGTTCGGCGGAAAAACTACAAACGTAGGATGGAAATTGGGGCTGTCGTGTTAAAACTAGTCAAGAAAGTCCACCCATTAGGATAGTTAACTAATACTAGCCGTTGATAAGTGAGTTAAAGTAATTTTAAAAGCAAGCATGAAGAAAAGAAGGCATTTCAAAATAAGTAAAATTGATTTGATAACGACACAATCAGTCACAAAGTAACATGACATTAACAATCAAGTATTTGATTTATCGACGTGAAGTGGCCAGTTACAGTTAAGTGGTACGTAAAAGAGGTACTAGAATCTGTTCAATGAGTTCTCATTTAATAATCACATTAACAGGGGTGTTTTTACGTAACAAATGTTCTTCAGTTTTTTCCAAAAAACATCGTAAAAGCTATAATGTTTCATACTTAAATATACTCCAGCCCGGCTAGTATGACAGCTTATACCGTCATGTTTTATGTGACGTTTCAGTACATTTTTGGCATATAACGTGACTGTATGTATAAGCTATCATACTAGCCGGGCAGGGACCGAGTACTATCAGCTGTAAAAATATATGCAAGTAATAAATTAACACCTTATATAAATAGTTTTTGAAAAATAAAATCTTATTATTTTTTAAGAAAACCACTACACGTAAAGCGGAGATGGTTTTTTTTCTTCAACCCTATGGTGTGGGGTGTTGTTGGATAGGTCTTTCAAAATGAATAGAGGTCTTCATCAAATATTTTTTGATAAAGTGAATATTTTCGGAAATTTTCACTCCAAAAAAATGTGTGTCCCCCCCCCCTCTAACTTTAAAACTAAGTGCCCAAAAATATGAAAAAAATCATGAAGCTAAAGCGTAATAAAGACTTTCAATGAAAACTATAGCGGACATGATCAGTTAAGCCGTCTTTGAGTTATCGTAGAAAGTCTTCCCTTCTTAGTAAAAGACGTATGAAACGCTGCGAAAGTGTTCCCTTTTGCTTGTTATTGATTTTTTTAAAGAAAGTTCATTGGGCAACTATGGAACCCTACACTGAGCATGGCCCGACATGCTTTTGGCCGATTTTTAATACTTAGCCACGTTAATTCTAGCCCCGTTCACGGGGTAAGTAATAAATAATTCCTGACTTTTCCCAGAAAAACTGTGTTTTTGAAAAAAAGTATGTACAGGTACATTACTTTCGAGACGTTTTTTCATCTGTAGTAGTATTTGTATATTTACAGGGACACACGTACACGTTGACGTATTGGCTATGTGCACGTCTGAAACGTCAAAGGTCCCGAGAGTCCCGAGACAATGTCAAAACTCAGAGATGTGAAATAATGACACATGAATATTTTATTTACTTTAGTAAACAAGAAAGACCCCGTATTGGAAATTTTACTGAAATAAATGAGAGAATAAATAAATACATACAAACGAAACGAATCGTAGGAAACCGTTAAGAAACCAATAGAAAACGTGAAAGTAAATTTGTACCGACTACACGATAGCTGAATAGTTTAAGCATCATTTAAAAAATAAATCATGTGAAAATGTTAAGTCATTTTTGAAATTATAGACTAGCATATATGTATCTTTTGTTAATTGTGTGCTCTAAAACATTAAATACACAAACCTTATAGACAAAACACAACATGTTAAAAAGATTAAGTACTCATAATAATAAATATGAAATTGGTTCGCTAATGGGTTCCAATCTTAGCATGTTCCAAGCAGGCCTAGCGCTGGTTTTGAGAGCTGATGCTACCGCGAAACGAAAACGAATAAAGTTCGTGTATCTCCCTCTCTGTCCGTCGAATTGCTTGCATAACCTGCCCCTTATGCTGTGCTATACACAGGTTTCAACCTATTTAGGAAATAGATTTTTAAATTTATGGAATTTTATTAAAAAACGTTTTTTGGAAATAAATAAATAAAATAAAAATAGGACGCGCGACAGAGAGGAATATACATGAACTTCATTTAATTGTTTTCGTTTCACGGTAGCACCTGTTGGACTCTAGATATTGGTCGGTCGCAGGTTAACAAATTACCGCCTTCCTTATCGACGTACAAAAACATAATCAAACAACTAATTAATTAATCATTAAAGGAACTAAAATTAAGTATAAAACTTGTGTGAATTTTATGTATGTCTATGTGGGTGTAGCTGTAGTTTGTGTACAAATGAGTTATGCATGTAATAGAATAATATTACGATCAAATCCCTAACATAATAATATAATAGTATTGAATTTATAATTAATTAATATTTGGATTTTTGTTACTCAATCACGCAAAAACGGCTGAACAGATCAAAATGATGATTTTTACATACTATATAATCAGGATTTATTTATTTATTTATTTAATAGGCACACAAAACAGACAACATTCATTGACAGAAAAATAGCATAGTTCGCAGGTATTGATTTGAATGCTATCCAAAATATGTATACACAGCATGATTAAAAGTAACAGCGAGCGTAAAACTAAAACTACACTAAACTAGGTACATACATAAATATGATATAATATATTTGAGCAAGCTACCAACAGATAATTGAGTAGACACATGACTAAAAAAGAAATACAAATTAATCAAAAAACCAATTTAAGCTGATTTAAGCGGCTGAGTACTTTGACCAAGAACTGGAGGATTCACTTATAAAGGGATGAAATAGGGGTAAAAGTAAGGTCTATGAAACGGGGAGGTTTAGATCCTCATACGCCATTCTAGGATTTAAGTTTCAGCCACTTGGGAGTTTAACGGCGTGTCAAGAAATTTAACTTAGCATAGCAAAATTTGACGTTCTAACTGTGACCCTGAACCCAAATTTCAGTCCCGTTTTCTAGATAGAAAATCTGCATGTGTAACTTTGTAATCCTATATTAACATATAGAATTACAAAGTTACTTTTGCCGTTCACTTAATATTACTTAAAAGAAAACCGACATTTCCGGCGACGTCCAATTTTGTAGCCACTTAGAAGGCAAGGCCAAGCTGCCATCCAAAAAGCTAGATGTGCTCAATAAGAGCTCTCAAAAAGAGCCACGCTCTGTTGGGATGCTGATCATTCGGCCTCGCGTGCCTTGCCGCTATACTTCAGGCCTTCGGCCCTCAGCCATACATAAGGAGCCTCCTGTGTGTAACTGCTCGACTTTCGGTCTCGCATCTCTTGCCGCTCTGCTGTACTATTACTTATTCTGTGGCTCTGCTTCGCATTTTCGGCTATAATCTAAATATATAAAAGAAGAAACTGACTGACTGACTGACTGACTGACTGACTGACTGACTGACTGACATATCAACGCACAGCCCAAACCGCTGGTCCTAGAGATTCCAAATTTGGCACGTAGGTTCCTTATAAGGTCTAGGGGTGCACTAAGAGAGGATTTTTTAAAATTCAACCCCTAAGGGGGTGAAATGGGGCTCCGAAGTTTGTATGGGGAAACAAGATTGGCTGGACTATTTTATTCGAAACTACACAAAAGTATTTCTAACGATAAATGAGTAAACACGTGTTTCAGGTTTTCTGAAAAATCAACCCCTAAAAGGGGGAAATGTGGTGACAAATTCTGAAAATCGACATGGGTATTGTTTTTATGGTTTATCGGGTCGCTGATAACGAAAACAACAATGATTTTGAAATCCCACGTGGAGGACGTGAAATACCATCCCCCCCTGTTGGGGTGCGAGGGGGATGAAATGTCTAAATATTAATATGGGTGTCGTTTTTATGTTTTTTTGGAACGTTCATTACGAAAATGGCATCGATTTTGAAATTTAATGTAGTGGACATGAAAACTTTTGAAAGTTTGTGCCAAATTGCAAGAAATAACTGACTGACTGAGCGAGTGACATATCATCGCACAGCCCAAACTACTGGTTCTAGAGATTCTAAATTTAGTATGTAGGTTCCATATAAGGTCTAGAGGTGCATTAAGAAAGTACGTTTCAAAATTCAACCCCTAAGGGGGTTAAATGGGGGTCCGAAGTGTGTGTTGGGAATCAAGATTAGTTGGACTATTTTATTCGAAACTTCACAGGAGTATTTCTAAAGATAAATGAGTAAACACGTGTTGCAGGTTTTTTAAAAAAAAAAACTCCTAAAAGGGGGAAAGGTGGTGACAAATTCTGAAAATCGACATGGGTATTGTTTTTATGATATACCGGGTCGCTGATAACGAAAACAACAATGATTTTACAATCCCACGTGGAGGACGTAAAATACCATCCCCCCTGTTGGGGTGCGAGGGGGATGAAATGTCTAAATATTAATATGGGTGTCGTTTTTATGGTTTTTTGGGACGTTCATTACGAAAATGGCATCGATTTTTAAATTTAATGTTATGGACATGAAAACTTTTGAAAGTTTGTGCCAAATTGCAAGAAATAACTGACTGACTGAGTGAGTGAAATATCATCGCACAGCCCAAACTGCTGGTTCTAGAGATTCTAAATTTAGTATATAGGTTCCATATAACGTCTAGAGGTGCATTAAAAAAGGAATTTTCAAAATTCAACCCATAAGTGGGTAAAATGGGGGTTCGAATTGTGTGTGGGGAATCAAGATTAGTTGGACTAATTTATTCGAAACTTGACAGGAGTATTTCTAACGTTAAATAAGTAAACATGTGTTTCAGGTTTTATGAGAAATCAACCCCTAAATGGAGGAAATGTGGTGTAAATTCTGAAAATCGATATGGGTAGGTATTGTTTCTATGGTTTATCGGGTCGCTGATTACGAAAACAACAATGATTTTAAAATCCCACGTAAAGGACGTGAAATACCATTCCCTTTGTTGGGTTCCAAGGGGGTTGGAATGTCTAAATATTAATATGGGCGTCGTTTTTATGGTTCTTTGGGTCGTTAATTTTGAAAATGGCATTGATTTCGAAATTTTATGTTGCGGACATGAAAACTATTAAAAGTGTTTGCCAAATTGCAAGAAGAAACTGACTGACTGAGTGAGTGACATATCAACGCACAGCCCACACTACTGATTCGAGAGATACCAAATTCGGCATGTAGGTTCCTTATAACATCTTAAGGTGCATGAAATGCCGTGAATTCCCTATGAAGAGACGACCTTTTTTGATTCAATGTATTGTAAGTAAGTGGTTTTATTAATCAGTGGCGTCCGATACGATTTCGATAAAAATCGATATTTGAGCGTCCGAGAGGACTCTTAATAGGAATCCGAGGTAAACTTTGAATAAAGTAACGGCTGTATTAATTTTCTTCATTTCCGTTGCGATTTCGTTCAAAATTGATATCTGAGCGTCCGAGAGGTCGACTAATACGATTCCGAGGTAAAATTGGGATAAGTGGCAGCCATATTGATTTTCTTAATTTCCGTCCCAATTTCGTTCAAAATAGATATCTGAGCGTTCGAGATGTCTCTTATTACGAATCCGAGGTAAAATTTGGAAAAAGTCGCAGCCATATTGATTTTGTTCATTTCCTTCCCGATTTCGTACAAAATCGATATCTGAGCGTCCGACAGGTCTCGTAATACGAATGCGAGGTAAAATTTGGAAATAGTGGCGGCCATATTAATTTTCTTCATTTCCGTCCCGATTTCGTTAAAAATCGATATCTTAGCGTCCACAAGGTCTCTTAATACGAATCCGAGGTAAAATTTGGAAAAAGTGGCAGCCATATTGATTTTCTTCATTTCCAAACCGATTTCGTTCAAAATCGATATCTGAGCGTCTGAGAGGCCACGTAATACGAATCCGAGGTAAAATTTTGAAAAAGTGGCGGCCATATTGATTTTCTTCAATTCTGTCCCGATTTCGTTCAAAATCGATATCTGAGCGTCTGAGAGGTCCCCTAATACGACTCCGAAGTAAAATTTGGAAAAAGTGGCGGCCATATTGCTTTTCTTCATTTCCGTCCCGATTTCGTTAAAAATCGATATCTGAGCGTCCGAGAGGTCCCCTAATATGACTCCGAGGTAAAATTTGGAAAAAGTGGCGGCCATATTGATTTTCTTCTTTTCTTTAACAATTTCGTTAAAAATCACTATCTGAGCATCCGAGAGGTTTCTTAATACGACTTCGAGGTAAAATTTTGAAAAAGTCCTAGCCATATTGATTTTCTTCATTCCCTTCCCAATTTCGTTCATAATCGATATCTGAACGTCCGAGAGGTCTCGTAATACGAATCCGAGGTAAAATTTAGAAAAAATGGCAGCCATATTCATTTTTATCATTTCCGTCACGATTTCGTTCAAAATCGATATCGGAGCGTCCGAGAGAATTCTTAATACAAATCCGAGGTAAAATTTGGAAAAAGTGGCAGCCATATTGATTTTCTTGGTTTCCAACCCGATTTCGTTGAAAATCAATATCCGAGCGTCCGAGAGGTTCCCTAATACGAATCCGAGGTAAAATTTGGATAAAGTGGCGGCCATGTTGATTTTCTTCATTTCCGTCCTGATTTCGTTCAAAATCGATATCTGATTGTCCGAGAGGTCTCTTAATACGAATCCCAGGTAAAATTTGTGTAAGTGGTGGCCATATTAATTTTTTTTCGTCCCGATTTCGTTCAATATCGAGATCTGAGCGTCCGAGAGTCTCTTAATTCGAATCTGAGGTAAATTTTGGCACTCCATGCATGCCAGGGATTGTAAAAAAACGATTGGGTTTTAAAAACGACATAGAGGTTTCGATATTTTTTCCATTTAAATCAACCTTTATTTTTTTTTATCGTATGGCATTTATTTACGAACCGTGAAATCTTCGGGAAGACAAGTACGGTTGCCAGTTTTTGTTGCACTTTTAGCACCATCCAGGGGTCACGTGTAGGGTAACGGTGGGTACTCCCTACGGACGTGGTGCAACTTCGATCCCCCTTTGTCAAGTGAGTGGGCAACTTGACTGTTAGAAGTTCTCAAGCCGCCCGAAGGCCTCTAACTTGGCTTAACGACTGCTGTCGTAAACACCAGCCGGGATTAACGGCTCAACGTGCCTTCCAAAGCACGAGAGCGCTCAGTTAGTAATTACTCAAAGCGGTCACCCATCCAAGACCTGACCTGCACCCACATTGCTTAACCTCGCATACCACACGCGGTAGGCGGGTGCCACTGGGCCACGAGCGCTCTGAATTCTTGATAGTTTGTGCCAAATTTCAATTCAATCGGTTCAGTAAAAGCAACTCGGTTGTAACAGACGGACTAACAGTAAGGAGTGCGAATGAAAGTGAAGCCAAATTTTCTTTTTGGATGCTCCTTTTAATAAATCACAATCACCAAACTTCGTATACCGAAACTCCCAGAATGTAACAACTACTATTCTGGAAACCGCATCTAAATCGGTTCAGCAAAACGCGAGATAATCTTGGACAAACATACATATATACCTACATACATATATACGGGTCAAACAGTGAACCTCTTTTTTGTAGACGGTTAAAAATTACGCTTAGTACGCGGGCGAAGCCGCGGGCAAATGCTAGTCATTACATAAAGAACCCGCTCCTTTGGGACGGTCGGCCTTCGGTATCGCGTGCCTTGCGCTCTGTTTCGGGCCTTAGGCTCTCAGCCTTGCGTAAGGAGCCTGCTCTGCTTGCCACTCTGCTTTAGGCCTTCGGCCCTCATTGGAATGCTCGGATTTCAGACTCGCATGCCTTGCAGGTCTGCTTCAGGCCTTTGGCCGTAATACTTACATCAAGAACCCGCTCTGTTGGGACTCTCGGCCTTCGGCCTCGCGTGCATTGTAGCTCTACTTCGGGACTTCGGCCGTCAACATTAAATAAGAAGCCAGCTCTGTTGGGACAATGTTTTACGGCAGAACTGCATATCGAGACTTAGGTATATCATTGTACATGTTTTTGACGGGATTCATTCGTCTAGAATCGGTACATTTGATATTCCGAAATAAGCACTTAGTGATTCGTTTCGACAATAGGATTAGTTAGGATTTCTATTTTGCCCGTGCGCGGGAAAGAGCACGTCATATTAAATGTAATAATTTCTTAAGGGGCTGTAAAGGGTGAAAGATTGTATGGGAGAACAAATAATTATAAGGCGAGAACGAGTTCTACGCAGACGGAGTCGCGGGCAATAGATAGTTATTCACAACTACTTATATTTGAGTGATTGATTTATCGGGTGTGCGTGAGTGGGTGTGCTGAGTTGCGTGTTTTATTTATGAGGTAAAGTAAAATCTGCTCAAGGTGTGTTTGACTAACCGCATATATTTTAATAGTCTTAAAGGGGTAGTCCTCGTAGGGGTGGTGGCAGGGCATTCCAAAATTGAAAGTGTGCCTAGTTATTTATGTGTTGGTTGATGCTGCTTTGTTTTCATGTCACTAAATGTAATCAAGTAATTTCTTGATATTATTGTAGTGGTACTTATTGTAACCCTTGACATGTAAAAGAGCCCTAGAGGCCTACTTGCAGAATAAGGCCTGAATCACACTGGCGCGACATGCGGCCGCGGTCAATAGTAAACTTGACAGCTAATGACAAGTTTACTATTGACCGCCGCGGCCAGTCTGTGAGAAGCTCAAATGTATGAATTTTGAACGCTGTCAGAACTAGAACATTCACCGTGAAGTCATTCCGAAGATGACTTCATGCTCTGTGTCCTCATTACCATATCAGCCGAAGGACGTCCACTGCTGGACATAAGCCTCCCCTAAAGAGTGCCACAATGACCGGGCCTGCGCCACCCGCGTCCAGCGGACTCCCGCGACCGACACCAGGTCATCAGTCCACCTTGTTGGTGTCTATCCATGCCCGTGTTCTGCGTAAAATATAAAAAAAAAATACAGGGTGTGGCCCGTAATAGGAGCAAAAAATTTCAAGGCTGCTTCCTTAGAGCATCTACAGTATCCTCTTGTGTCCAATTTTTTTTCATCTTTTTTCACTTGGGAGAAATTTTGATCTTAAGTTATGACCTCCAAGTAATGGATCTTGGCACCACGAGATTATAGCGCGGCAGTCACTGCTGATATTGAGGTAGCATCCAGTTATGTTATGACTGATAATCTTTGTTGCATTTTTGGTTAAAAAGGTTATTTTTGGAATTTTTCAATTTATTTTATTCATTTTTTTTTGTGTTTTTTATATAAATAGTGATTAATATAGCTCAAGTAGAGTAAAAAAAACTTATAAGCTATTTATGCGGTTTTTTTTTTTAAAAGAAACTTTTTTTTTATTAAAACCATTTGGAAATAATTCCTGGAGAGCTCAATAGTGTACCGTTTAATTTTTTGCTCCTATTACAGGCCACACCTTGTATAAATATTGGGAGACAATCTTACACAAATCGACCTAGTCCCAAACTAAGCAAAGCTTGTACTATGGGAATTAGGCGACGATATACATACTTAAATACATAGAAAACATCCAAGACCCAGGAACAAATATCCGTGCTAAATGCACAAATAATGCCCTGGCCGGGATTCGAACCCGGGACCTCTAACTTCGGAGGCCGTCAATAATACCTAAACACTAATTACCCTACCTATCTCTAATTTTCTATTTCAAGAGATTCTTCATTAATTGTTTTATGTTAGCCATTTGCATATCCGACGAGTAATATTAGCTAAATTAAGGTCGACGGAGATTCGCTCCGCGGCACGTATTCCGCGTATGGCGTTGTAAAAAAACTGGCCAAGTTCGAGTCGAACTCGCGCACGAAGGGTTCCGTACCATTATCTATAAAAATTGTCCGGATTTTAATATTATAAATCTTTGTTATTATAGCGGCAACAGAAATATATCATCTGTGAAAGACAACTGTCTAACTATCGCGGTTCTTGAGATACAGCCTGGTGACAGGCATACGGGCGGACAGACAGCGAAGTCTTCGTAATGGGGTTCCGTTTTTACCCTTTGGGTACTGAACCCTAAAAACCGGTCAAGTGTGACACGCGCACCGAGGGTTCCGTACCAAATTTCACTTATCCTTACGTTTTTTATTTAAACCTTAGACTGGGTTATAGTTTAATTCCACTAATATTTATATTAATTTTAAACATGTATTCATTTAATAACTTACGCTTGGTAAACTTCAGTGTTAAAGTGGGGTTTGCTTTTATTTTATACCACAAATCGATAGTCTAATTAGTTCCTGAGATATTTAGTGTTAGACCACCATAAGGGTTCTTTTACGTTTTGGTACGGAACCCTAGAAAAGGCATTTACTTGACGCAATTGATGTTTCCAAATCTATGTGCCCCACTTGGTCTGATTATGATCTAGCTGCAAGGTCGAAGATTCGATTTATCACCTGTTCCGCATATTGAAGCCTTTATTTAGTTTTTTTTATGCTATAAAGAATTGTGGACAATGTGGAAGCATTGCTTGCGTATTTGGGCGTTTTCACCTGCTCAAAATCATTAGAACTCTTGATCCTGGAAAAAACAAAATATAGAAAATATCAAAAAAATATGATCACATGATTTCTGGACGAGCCCAAAAACAAATGTCCCCAATTTTTTATTCCACTTTGTCACAGAATAAATAATAGTACAAGTATGTGATGACGGTCACATTAGAAACCTAAAAAAATGGAATAAGTATTACGGAGCGCGTTACCGACGCTTTATGGACTTGACGATTCGTTGTATTACCAGCTAAAGACATCAATAGGCAAGCCCCTTACGCTCAACACAGTTCATCCTCGGGAGCTCTGGCGACCTTATTCACACCACCATATCCCTAGAAAGCACTTGCTTTGTACCACTGCTTAGTGGTGTTGTTATTTATTTTATTTTTGTTTTTATACCAAGTTGGTGTCAAGCAAGCGTACGGTAAAACCTCGGCAGGGAGCTCAGTACACAACCGGAGCGACCGAGCGAGGGAACTCATCTATAACCGTAGGTCGCGACCATTATTATTATGGCTGCTGTCTTTTGTAAAGTAATACTTACCATATGTCATCATATCAGCGGAAAGGCGTCCACTGCTGGACAAAGGTCTCCCTCAATGACCGGTCTTGCGCCGCCCTCTCGCAACGGCTTCCCACAATCTTGAGCAGATCCTCGGTCCACCCTGTTGGGGGCCTCACGCTGCGTCTTTCGGTGCGTGGTCGCCACTCAAGAACCTTTCTGCCCCAACGGCCATCGGTCCTCTCTATAAATTTTATTTCTCAATTCAGGTGCTCCTCTTGGAAGCCGGTGATGAGGCGCCGATCTCGTCACGAGTGCCTTCCTTCTACACGACGTTCTGGGACGATGAGCGCTTCGACTGGCGGTACCGGACGGTGCCTGAGGGGTACTGTCTCGACCAGGACGGCAAAGGGTGCTGGTGGCCAAGGGGAAAGACGCTAGGTGAGCGGACGTCCGGGTCAAACGCCTTTTCCCTTCCCTTTCGGTCTCGTTCCATTTGTCTTTCGAAGATGCAGCATAAAGAGTGAAAAGACCCCTCGCTTTAAAGGCTCGGCCACGACTTAGAGTGCTGGCGGCAGCGGTGCTAGCGAGACATCAGAACGCGATCTCTCACTCCAATGTACACAGCCATGGCGCACAGTTGGCGGTGTCGCTGCCGCTAAAAGTCGTGCCCGAGCCTTAAGACTTGAACTACATGCATCCAGATGTTTCATCCATGTTTCTCCCCGGGCTAGGATCCAGGCCCAGGGATCTATCTACTTACCTATTGGTAAGTAGTATGTACGAGCCGTGTTCAAACTTTCGACCACGTTACGACCGCCGCTTGACAGCCGTATGCTTAGCTTAAACCAACTGGGCTACCGTAACTTATCGCAGCTTTCAAACTCTCTTTAATACTCGGATCCCTTATTAGTTGTTCGAACTCATTAGTTGTTCACAAATCATTAGTTGTTCGAACTGATTTACGGAATATCATTTGATATGTACTTTAGCTTTTCTAATACGAAAAACATCGTTAAGAAACCTCCATACATCTGAGAAGAAATTCAATTCTGATGATGATCAAAGCGGCGGGAATCTGCCCTCATTAGTTCGGCTGACCAAAAAATGTCATAAAAAACTCTTTTTCTGACCCGTTGTGATTTCAAACCGCTGGAGATTCGGTGGAGAATAGACTTGATGACTTATTCTTTCTCCAGGTGGCTCCAGCGTTCTAAACGGTATGATGTACCACCGCGGCCACGCCGCGGACTATGACGACTGGGTCCAGGCGGGGGCTGCAGGCTGGTCCTGGGAGGACAACCTGCCCTACTTTGACAAGAGCGAGGGCAACAAGCAGATTGGTACACTCGTCAGTGCTAGCCATCACTCTGATGAGGGACCGATGCCTGTTCAGCAGGTGAGAAATTACTATCCGTGTAATAGGCCCTATGGAGACCCCAGCCTACGAAAAAGGAGACAAAACATATGACAGTTACTTGAGGATGGACAAGCTAAGTAGAATAGACTAAGTTAAGTCTTTGTATTAATTTCATGAGTATTTTGCCTATGTCATAGCCTTGCTTACTGAGTGAAACGGCCCGAGATCGTTCAACACACGAGGGAGCCTCTTCTCATGATTCAATGAAGAAGTTTTCCTCTGTAGACAGAACACTATACATATACGAGAATATACATTGCCACTTTTACAAGTAAGTCCGCCCATTGTAGGGACATAGGTGATTTGCAATAAACTTTAAATTAATTAATAAATTCATTAACAAAAAAACTGACTAGGCAAAAAAAAAACTATATAATTATCAAACCTTCTCACGAAACTTCACGAGAATCGGTTGAGAAATGCGACCCTGTGGAGGAGAACAGCCGAAAATTCGGAACGAAAAACGGAGAACTTCGTTTCAATCGTAGTCAACTGAACCCGCGGGCTGAGTTAAGAGTGGGCTCAGTTGACCATGAAACCGTCAATAAATATAATAAATTACTTATTCAGGGTAAAATATTACAATAAGTGGATATATTCTTAGTAGGCCTGCTGCCTGCTGCCTTAAGTTAATTAGGGTACAATATTAATACGCCAATGCATCTAAAAGAAATGTTCTTAAATAATATACACATTGTTGCCTAAACTAGGTTACAGTTGTACCTAATCTGTGTTTTAGGCATGAATGGCGCCTTAGTACATAGTTTGCTTATTTCACTAACTATCTCCGATGACTGTCAATACTTAATGCGTGAATCATGTTCGCAGTTCAAATACCAGCCCCCGTCCACGTACGAGTTGCTATCGGCCATCACTGAGGCTGGGTTTCCAGTCATCGCCGATATGAACGATCCCGACACGCCGGAAGGATTTTGTATCGCGCAAGCCTTCAACGAGTAAGTACTTCTTCTCTAGACACGCCGCACTCAACGACATTCTCCGCCGTTCTCTTGCCACCGTCAACGTGCCGGCGCTACTAGAGCCACCCGGCATTCTTAGAGACGATGGCAAGAGGCCGGATGGTATGTCTTTGATTCCGTGGAAGATGGGACGTGTGCTAGTGTGGGACGCCAACGTGTGTGGACACGTTGGCTCCTTCCCATCTCCACGGAACTTCAGTCAGAGCGGGTGCGGCGGCAGAGGCGGCCGAAAAGGCTAAGCAAAGCAAATATAGGGGTCTCGGCGCCGAATATAACTTCGTTCCGTTCGGCGTTGAGACCCTCGGTCCGTGGGGTCCCAGGGCCCATGACCTCTTTAAAGTAGTGGCAAAGAGGCTAGTGGACACCACTGGTGACCAAAGGGCTGGCAGTTTCCTCGCACAACGCATCAGCATTGCTATACAGCGAGGATATGCTGCCAGCATCTTTGGCACGATGCCGCGGGGCGACCCCTTATTTTAAATTATTTATTTTGTAATTTTTTAATAAGTATAGGATATTAGTACTTCTTTCACATTTAAGAGTCATGTCGCCAAGAATAGGCAAGGCAAAATACTGTAACGCACAGAGCAGGCGCGGCGCGGTGCGGGGCGAAAGCGGTTTTGATTTTTTTGAAACTGTCGAATGTTGATAGTGTCGATTACTGCTTCATATGTCAGACACGCCGCGTCCGCTCCGCTATCCTGCGCGGTTTTTTTGTGCGACGTCCCCCGGACCGCGTATTCGCTGTACCGAAAAACCGCCTCCGTCACGCACGCCGTGCTCTGTGCTTTTCAAGCTTTAATGAGCCAATGACTATTAGCATTGTTGTCTTTTTGCTCTGTTTTAGTCAATTAGTAAGGAACACACGAAAAATATTTGACTAGCCAAAATGTTGAAAAAAAAAAACGTTCAATACTAGTTTTTTGTTGTTTTGAAGACAGGTAAAGGTAAGGCACAGCAAAACGTCATTTCGCTCATATATGGAGCAGCCCAACTGGGGAAGTACCTCCACCTTACAGAAGACCGCTACCATAATAACGTCACTACTTATTCATTAAGCATGTGGTTTTGTGTTCCCGGCGGTGAGTAAGGTCGCCAGGGCTCCCGAGGATGCGCTGTGTTCGAGTTAAGGGCCTGCGTTCATATGACTCTAGCTGTCAACACAACGAATACTCAAGTTAATAAAGGGTCAGGAACTCGCTTGTGATTCATCTGGAGTCGCAAGCGTCCATAAGCGACGGTGTCTGCTTACCAACAGGCAAGAAATAAGCTTGTTTGCCACCGTCATTTTATAAAAAATGTTTAATTATTGCTATGTATACAGGGATGGACAGCGATGGACAACGGCCCGCGCATATCTGAAGCCTCACACGCAACGTCCCAACCTCAGCGTCAAGTTAAACGCGCGCGTCACCAAGGTTCTACTGGACGGCCAGCAAGCCACTGGAGTCGAGTTTGTAGACGAAGACGGAACGACGAGAACTGTGCGAGCGAAGAAGGAGGTAAATGTTCATCTCTCTCACACATAATCGTGCGATCGCAGCATACAGTTGAAAAAAACAAAAGACGTCGCGCCTGTGGTCAATGGAGCCTTTTACACAGTGAATCACACGATACACTCATATCACAATACGTATTACGTGAATATTGCTGAATATTGAAGTAATTAGTAATCCCGCGATAATATTGCCACAATACCGGGATATCAATATTATCGTGGTTTTCGAAATTAAAAGGAGCCTTTTACACGGTTATTATTACATATGATACTGGTGTGTCAGTAATATCAGCAATACTCAGTACTGCAGCTGTATTGATTGATAGGGGCATTTACACAGCAAATATTATGAGATAGAAGGAGGTTCTCATTTCGTCTGCATGTTTTTTCTTTGTTTTTATGTATGTGTGTTCCCCAATAACTCTTGACCGCGTTGGCCGATTTTGATAATTATTTTGTTTTGTTTCACAGCAGGTACCGCCAAGTTGGTCCCATATAAATTTGGTGAAGGTCTGGTGATGGGATCCAGGAGGAATCGATGGAATTCCTCAAACTTAATAGACACGCGTATAATGATTTCGGTATTTTCGGTAGTTATTATTTGGGTATAAATTATTTAATAAGTGAATGAATTGATGATCATTCGGCGTTTCATGTTATTTCTGTCTCTTCACTAACCATCGTGACGGTAAGATTTAAATTTAAGCCTTGGCTCGGCCCTTAAGGTCAAACTGAATGCCTATAAGAAAAAAAAACATTATACTTACACTCCTTCTTTTGGCAGTCGTGTAATAAAAATTAAGCTATGCGTCAACTACATAGATATATTTGCTCAGACGTTAGATACGAGTTCCTACCGACAGTTTAAATGCTTATGTAGCTCCTTGTAACAGACAACGATTTGATATCTAATTGTATACATAGGTATATCTCTAGCAAACAGATAATGAAAACCATTGGAATATTACACTATTTCAAGTTTATTGGGTCAAGGAACAAGCCACTTAATATCCTGTTTTGTTTTATGTTAAGAAAACAACAACATTGAGAAAATTAAATAAATATTTGTGGTGATTTGGGAATTTTAAACCAACCTAGTTTCAATTCAAATTCAAGGTAATTTCATAACACTTGTCAAGGTATAGGTCATAAGATTTAGCCGAGTCAAAAACTGAAGGTAGTCAGTACAACAAGAATTTTGCTCTCTTGGCGGCTTGCACCTCCCCCATTTGCAGTAGATGGCCGAACCAGCGAAGTCTGTGTGCTTTTGTCAATAAACACTCACTAACTTGTACTTATGTTTCAGGTGATCCTAAGCGCCGGCGCCCTCAACTCTCCCCACATCCTACTTCTCTCCGGCATCGGTCCCCGAGAAACTCTAGAAAAGTTCGAGCTCCCCGTCATAGCTGATCTACCCGTGGGCAAGAACCTGAGGAACCATTATGGGATGACGGTGTATTTCGTGCTGAATAAACAAAATAACACGAGGGGCTTGGACTGGAGTGCTCTGACGCAGTATCTGCTGAAGGCGGAGGGGCCTATGACAGGGACGGGTATTACACAGGTAGTTTTCTGAAACATGTTTGTAAATGTAGACCTTACGTTCGTAATACCAACACCACCATATCAGCCCAAGGACGTCCACAACAATGCCATGATGACCACGCTTGGCATGGGGGTTGGCGATCGCAGTGTCTCCACCGTACTCCACGTACGCTGCTGCCCATCCCACGGTGGTCTTGGTCGTAGGTTTAGTACATACCCGGGTCACATGTACGTACGTACGTTCGTGATAATGGACAGCCGAAAACAGCGTTACAGGCGTCACGAATCTACCAGGGTACTGCTCGCCTCGCTGACCCTCGGTCGTCTATAACATTCTCGGCAGGTCGGGACTGTTATAATGCATGGCGTTTGTAATACGAGTACTTAGTGACTTTTACACTTTAATTTTGAAGAGAGGTACCTAAGGCACAGTTGAACGTCATTTGGAGCAGCCCAACCGGGAAAGTACCTTCATCTTACAGAAGACCGCAGCCATAATGACACTACTTGCTCTTTAGCTATATGGTGTTGTGTTCCTGGTGGAGAGGTCGCCAGAGCTCCTGCGAAACGCTGTTTTGAGATAAAAGAACCTGCATATGTCTCTTGTGACCACATAACGGATCTTCGGAACGTGACCTGTGATTTCTCCGGAGTTGCATGTGTCCATAGGCCAGAACTTCTCCGGACCTTCTCTGGTCTGCTTACCGTTAGCCAGACCGCAAGCATGTTTGCCACCGTCGTTTTTCCTATAAAAAAACCTTGGTTATTTTCAGTTGACGGGTCTCCTGTATTCTTCGCTGGCAGACCGCGCGCGCAAGCAGCCGGACTTGCAGTTCTTCTTCAACGGCTTCTACGCGGAGAAGTCCGAGCAAGGGGTCATCGGTGAACTGGTTGATGGATCGCCAAGCGCACGGAATGTCACGTGAGTGGCTTAGTCCGCCCTCACACTTATCGGACGTGATGTCTTGCAGTGTCGGATCCAGGATGTTGTTTGACTTGGCTTGGCACCGTTTGGGATTGAGATTTTTGTATAGACTCTGATGCTTTTGCATCATATAGATATTCATTCACAATCATGTATAGTAGTTGTTAACTATATAATTAAGCGCATGTTATTTACTTGAATCCATGTTTAGGTTTGCCACCTACTCAAACTGTTGAATACATTGTTTTATCTCCGCTACCCAAACCAAAGGTTGTTTGGAAGAGATCGCTATTTATCGATAACACCGCCTGTTGCTTACCTTTACCTTAACCTATATGTACCTATTGTATTGTATTGTAGTATTTACGGCTGACACTGATTGTTGCCGGCGACCTACTTAACACCCACTGTCATCTCTCTTACCAGTGCCAACGTGGCTCTCCTGTTGCCTCGCTCTGTCGGACTGCTCACACTCAACTCCTCGGATCCCTTGGATCCCCCTCTATTCTATCCTGGCTACTTCGAGGAACCAGAAGACCTCGTCATGCTTAGAGACGGTGCACGATATCTTCAGACAATATTTGATAACACTGTAAGTTTTGAGTGATCCTGGATTTATTTCTTTACAGTTAAGCTACATGTTATTTGACAAAAAAAAACATTTATAATTGGCCCCACGCTGGGTGCCATTTATGGAAACTACTTGTTAATAACAAGTAGTTCCGAGATGCTTTAGTTTTTTTAAATGTTATATCTACATATTTAAAGTTTTTAAATAAATGAAGTTGAAGGTTCTTTAAAAAGTGTGCGCTACTGGGTTAAGTGCGCCTTTAAAAATATCGAAATCGACAAGTGTTAGACAGCTAACGACATCCACGCATCCACGCATCCACGCAACAAACTAAAACAAGTGTGTTGTATGGATGTAATATTTGTAGATTTCGATACAGTTTACGATAGGCGCATTTAATCCGGTGGCGCATTTGTCCCGACTATAATACCTAATATACGATTCTTATAGACAGCTAGTTCAAATTGCTTTGCATCTAGGTACTAGAAACAAGAACAGTTTCGGAATCGACGAAATACCTCCGTCACTAGTAAAAATGTTGTAATGAGTTAATTTTGCCTTTAACTTTCTTAATAAATCAGTCATTGTCGGCCTGTTTAGCCTAGTTGGTAGTGCCATTGCCTCCGAAGCTAGAGGTCCCGGGTTCGATTCCCGGTAAGGGCATTTGTTTCTGTGGTGAGCAGAGACATTTGTTCCTGAGACTTGGATGTTTTCTATGTATTTAAGTATATATCTATTAAATATATCGTCGTCTAGTACCCATAACACAAGCCTTGTTGAGCTTACTGTGGGACTAGTTCGATTTGTGTAAAAATGTCCCTTAATATTTATTTATTTATTATTTATTTATTTATTTATTCTCAACAGGAACCTTCCCAGATGCCCTTAAAATTACAGTTATCAAACCCATCCCAAAAAAATAAAAAAGTTAGCGATCCCGACCAATATCGTCCCATAGCTATGCTATCCACTTTCTCTTTGAATCGGTTATGGTTAAACGGGTTTGGTCTTTTGTGATAAATATGGTATTTTCGATGATAGCCAATTTGGTTTCAGAAAGCGAAGAGGCACAATACTAACAATTCACAAATTTATGCAAGAAGTGATTAGTATAATTGATAGTAAAAATTATGCATTTGGGCTACTTTACTTGATATAGCAAAGCCTACGACCGAGTCAACCACACCATTCTCCTTAACAAGCTGTATGGTGTAGGGGTACGCGGCATTGGCCTCGACTGGTTCAACTCATATCTGACAAACAGGGTACAGTTAGTAGAAATCGATTACTACGATAAAAAAAGCAATACAGTTACAAAACTTCATTCCCAAAAGAGACAAATTACATCTTCGATTCCGCAGGGTAGTGTGCTAGGATGCATACTCTTTTTAATTTATATAAATGATAAAGCAAAAATAATAAATTAGGCCGATGTTAAATGCTTCATATATGCGGATGACGTATCTATAGTATTCTCAAGTCAGAATAAATATGATGTTGCTTTACATATGAACACTGTCCTTGATATCCTTATAAAGTGGCTTGCGGACCATAATCTACAGTTAAACCTTAAAAAAACCAACGTTTTTCAATTCAGACCGCATCAGAGACTCCCACTAGATATTGACTACACATATTCAGGACACAAATTTAAATTAGTAAGTAATTGTAATCTTCTTGGCATAAACATTAATGAAAACATAAACTGGAAATCGCATATAGATAAAATTTGTATGAAACTATCTCGTTTCGCCTATGCCCTAAGAAACATTAAAAAAACTACAGACCTGAAAACTGCACTAAGTGCATATTATGCGTTTACCCAGGCGTGGTTACAATATGGGATAGTTTTATGGGGAAACTCTACTGATATAACTGATTTATTTATACTACAAAAACTTTTGTGTATGCCATTGCGGAACGTTACATATGGCACTGAAACGTGGTCGCTTACAGTGGCCTCATAAGAAGGCTCAAAGTCACCCAAAGGGCAATGGAGAGAGCTATGTTGGGAGTTTCTCCGCGTGATCGCATCAGGAAAGGCCATCCGCAGCAGAACCAAATTAACCGATATAGCCCTCCGAATCGCTAAACTTAAGTGGCAGTGGGCGGGGCACATAGCACGTAGAACCGATGGCCGTTGGGGCGGAAAGGTTCTCGAGTGGCGGCCACGTACCGGAAGGCGTAGCGTGGGCAGGCCCCCCACACGGTGGACTGATGACCTGGTGAAGGTCGCGGGTGTCCGCTGGATGCGGGTGGCGCAGGACCGGTCATTGTGGAAGTCGTTGGGGGAGGCCTATGTCCAGCAGTGGACGTCTTTCGGCTGACATGATGATAATGATGATGATGTCAAAAACGTTGCATACGGATTCTCACAAACATTAAAAACGTTGACATTAGCAAACCCCACTTTAAAAAATTAAAATTTTTAACATTACCATCTGCATATCTTGGAAGTTTGTAAATTTGTAAGAAAACATCAAGATTTATACACAAAAGCTAAAGAACGCCACACCTGCACCCTAAACTTAAGACATAAAAATAAAATAGCTCTCCCAACAAGTAATTTGCAGATGAGTAATAAAAGCCCCCATATGACAACCATACGCATTTACAATAGCCTACCTAAAGAAATAGCTAAAGAGGTCAGATATACAACCTTTGTTAAAAAGTTAAAAACATATTTAATAGAAAACTGTTATTCCCTGCAAGATTTCTTTATTGTAAATAGATACCATAAATATTTATAGTTTGAATATGTCATAATATATCTTAATACATGTAATACATGTAAACTTCTAATGTACCTTTAGGATATAAGTTAATTTTGCAATACCCTTACAGGGTGTCATGTTGTATTCTTACGTTAACAGTTATTTAAGAACTGCTGTATACCAAAAACATGAATGCAATAAAGTTATTATTATTATTATCTAGAATATGCTTAGGCCCGTCCCGGTCAATGAGAATAAAATTGCCGGTGTACAAGTTGATTGGCCAAGCTACATCGCAATTATAGTATTTATAGTTTGGAATAAAATAGCTATCAATTCATGTAATATGTAAGTATATTAGAATAACTACCACCTCTAGGTATTTCATGCCAATTGAGGTTAGATTAATAACTGTAAAGGCGATATTCATATTATTATGATACTTTCACAGGCCTTTAAGGAGAAATTCGGTGTGGAACTCGACCAGCGCTACACCGCCAAGTGCATCTCCGAGGTGTGGTCCGCCAAGTGGGTGGAGTGCATGGCGCGCTTACACACTGACCCGCAGAACCACCAGCTGGGTACAGCCGCTATAGGGACTGTAGTTGACACGCAGCTGAGAGTCAAACACATCACAGGTGAACATAAATAACTAACTAAATAAATATTAGGGGACAATTTGTACACAAACCGAACTAGTCCCATAGTAACCTCAAATGAGGCTTGTGTTATGGGTACTACGAGTACTAGACGACGATATATTTAATAGATGTATACTTAAATACATAGAAGACATGCAGCAATGATTTCAAAAGCAGTGTATCAGTAATGTAACGTAAAGGCCCTGTCCGAACATTTTGGACTGAAGGCGATCGGCGCGCGTGTTACTAGAATCAAAGTAATTTGAACCCTTCGTACAGGAGTTAGATTTGATATTTGAATGGGTCGCGAGCGCGCACCCCGCGCCGTCTTAGGCCGTTCGGTGTGAATCGTCCATAAGGCGTTCTTGACCACCACAGTTACGTTTATACTATAAAAACACCGCAATTACACAAGATACAATTTAATTTCATAAACGTTTAGCAAAACATATTATGCACACACACCAAGCCCAGTCGTAATGTCCCAGTGCGCCATCTTTCAATCTTCCGTATTAAAAACTCTTATTTTTTTTTACGTTGCCAATAAACAAAAATAAATACATTGACATTAAAAAAGGACGCGATTTGACCATAGACGAATTAGGTCATTACTTATCTATATTAATAATTCCGTGCAGGGGTACGGTAGACCCGAACGAGACCTGTCTCAAATTGAAGAACGTATAAAAATAACGGTTTTGAGTTGAACATATGTATCCGCAAAATTCGGATTGTCGCGTATTTTGCATTTAAAAGTGTTAATTTGATGACAAAACGTCGGCCATATTGCCCACAGACTATATTGCCATATTAAATTTGTTGGTTGACAGTATCGGCTACGTTCGAAAATCGTGAACTAATTTTGCGTCCGGTATGTTGGCCAGGTTGCTGGGCTGCGTTCTGGGTGGTGGGCCATCGTCACCCATTGTGTGGATCCGGCAAGTCGCTTCTGCAGGGTTTTGTTTTTGTGGTTTTCAAGCGTTCTATACACCTATCAGATTGTCACAATAACCGCCTTCAAAGCGAAAGTATGGGGCCTGTTACATGGTTATTAGTATCACGTGATACGTTCATATCACGATACGTGTCACGTGAATATTGAAGCAGAAACTATACAAATTTGAAAACTGTGATAATATTGACTCCCCAGTATTGTGATAATATTAATCGTGTAAAGGACACCACTAGAATGTTTGCTGAGTCTGTCCACCATCTTAAAGCTGCATCCCTATTTTGTTGTGACAAACTACTAGGTGACTTATGTCCTTTAAATTTTCTATTCCTATCTCGCTCTATCTCATAACTTAGTAGTACTGCTCATGCCGTTCGCCGCGCTCGGACGTTAGAGGCGCTATCGCGAACCGAAAATGAAGTATCTGCCTCTCCATCGCACATGCATATTCGAAATATTCGAACGATAGAGAGGGAGATAATTAGTTTTCGGTTCGGGGTAGGTCCTCAGGCGTCAACTTTGAAACGAATAGGGTATTTTATTATATGAGAAATAAAATTCAAAATGTGAGAAAAACCGGCCAAGTGCGTCGGACTCGCGCACCGAGGGTTCCATACAACTAAAAAACAAATGTGATTTATCAATATATTGGTATTTTTGGTAAAATATACGTCATACTAAACATTATCACCTAATTTCAAGTTCAGTTAAAAAATTATATGTGTGACAGACGACACACGGAATGTTCTTTGACTTTCTTCGACCGACCGCCGCGCTCGGACTGAAATGCTACTGGGAACCGAAAACGAAATACATGCCTCTCTGTCGCACTTGCATATTCGAGCGCTGTCGCCTTTGCCCGTGACTTCGTCAGCGTAATCTTTTACTCCCTATTTCATATGTTAATCCACACTACAAACTATATTTGTATACGAAGTTTCATCATAATCCGTTGTTGTAATGTTTTTATTTTATACATTTTTGTACACTATTTCTTTCGTCGTTTGCATTACTGTCACGAATAATTTTTTTCTTTATTTCTTTCTTATTTATTTCACCCGAGCGAAGCCGGGCTTTCATCTAGTTAGGTATATTTCCCTACAAACTTGATACTAACATACAAACCGAGTGTTTTGGGGCATTTAACACGGTTATCATACTTATTATTATTACGCGATACCCTCGTAGAACGATACGTGAATATTAAAGCAAAATCTATACAATTTTGAAAACTAGGTTAATACTTAATATTGACACCCCCATCAGTTAATATCCTACTTCCTACTAATATTATAAACGCGAAAGTTTGTAAGTATGGATGGACGTTTGTTACTCTTTCACGTAAAACCTACTGAATGGATTTAATTGAAACTTTACAATAATATAGCTTATACATCAGAATAACACATAGGCTACAACTTATAAAGATATTGTGTGAATTGTCCAAATACTAATCCTGCGCAGACGCGCACGAGGATACAATCGCGGGCACCAGCTAGAACATAAAACAGTAAGGCTCGAAATGTATTGTTTAAAAGAAAACCAGAATAAGTAACATTAAATCTCCTAACACTATTCTCAGGTCTCCGCGTGATTGACGCCTCAGTGATGCCGACCCAGCCCACCGGGAACCCGCAAGGCGCCATCATGATGGTAGCAGAGCGCGGTGCAGCCATGATCCTGAACAACTGGCAACAACAGCAGTGGACCAAGAGCAAGCCCATCGTGCAGCCGACACACCCCATCTTCCTGAGCAAGGAGCTGTTCAAGAATAATCCGTTCGCGGGGCTGTTCTCCAAAACTATTTTCAATAAAAGCATCTTAAAATAGATGCAGTCGATTTCAAAGAGTATACGCTTTTTCACTTTATTGCATTGTAAATTGTCAAATGTTAGCGTTAGCTCTACTTATTGTAATTATGTGATGTACTGTGTCCTTTAATTGAGGTGTGCAATAAAGAGTATTTGTATTGTATTGTGTTGTAAATAAATGGTATAAGATTCAAACGCTGGTACTACTAAAGCTTGAATCATAGGCGTGGCATAGTCTTAACGTCTGATTAGGCTTGAATTACCAACGATAAGCCTTTGACAGGTGCCGCCATGCGAAGCGCACGCTCGCCGCCTTTGCCGCCGCTAAGTTTGGCATTGTCCACTTGTCCACTACGATAATGGATTTATGTATTTTACGTAAAAGCTAAAATAGCTTGCTCGTATTAATCAGCGTTTCAAATTAATTCAAAAGTAAGGATTAGTTCGTTAACCGGTAAGCTGATTCAAAGCTTACCTTTATGAAAGGGTTTTCGAAACCCAGCCGTATAAAAACCCAGGTTTTTGAACGGGTTAGGGTAAGGGGGCCGGTCCCTGGTTGCGGGGAGGAGGTGGTATTGCGGCAAAGCGAACGCGGTCCGGGGCACGACGCATCAAAAATCCGCGCGGTATTCGGTAGCGCGGTAGAGCGGAGGCGGCGTATTTGACATATGAAGCAGTAATCGACAGTCGACAGTTTCGGAAAGATCAAAATTGCAAAACCACCTCCGCCCTGCACCGCGTCGCGCTCGCTCTGTGCGTTACAATCTTTAAATCTTGCTTTACCTGATTCCAAATAAACAGCTTTACCATTCAACCCGGGACCCGGGTATGTCCTAAAACTACGACCAAGACCACCGGGGGACGGGCAGCAGCATCCCTGGAGTGCGCTGGAGATACTGCGATCGCCAACCCGCATGCCAAGCGTGGCGATTATGGCATATACCCCCCGTGAATTTGGGGGAGGCCTATGTCCAGCAGTGGACGTCCTTTGGCTGATATGGTGGTGGTGGATACCATTAAATGGCAAACAAACCAACGGCCTGCCTGATGGTAAGCAGACACCGTACCCTATGGATGCTCGCGAGTCCTGACGAATCATAACCGCGTTGCCAACCCTTTATTGACTTCAGAATTGGTTTGTGTTGTCAGCAAGATACTCGTACATATGCAGGTCCCTCACTCCCAACACAGCGTATCCTCGGGACCTCTGGCGACCTTACTCACCACCAGGAAAACAACACCACATACCTAAGGGAGGTATTCCACTCATCCAATATCTTTGTCCAATATACATTTGATCAAAGAAATTGGATGATTTCATCTAACTTGGTTGGGACCCCGACATTTGATCACAGATTCTGATGACATTTAAATCAATATGGCTACTCATGAAAAAAAAAACTTGGACAAAGATATTCGATGAGTGGAATGGGCCTCCGTCAAAGAACTTTGATCAAAGATTTGACAAACAAATTGGACGAGTGGAATACCACCCTAAGGAGCAAGTAGAGAAGTTATTATCAGGGAGCGAAACTTTGGTGCCGGTGCGATGACATCATTATGACGCAAATTCACATATCCCTATATTTTATATAAACAACATTGCGACACTCCAATGATTATTAATAATGCAATATTGGTAATGTAAATTTTATTTTTTATTAATAAAAAATTACTATTTATATTGAAAATAATAAAACATATGAATATTTTTGACTAAGTAATTGTAAAAAATATTATTTCGGATAAATGAAAAACAGCTAATTAAATTTCGTGGTTTGACGAAAAATAAGCAGAACGCTTTGAATTCAAACACAAAATTACTACATAGGAACATATTGGCTATGTGCACGTCTGAAACGTCAAACGTCAAAGGTCCCGAAAAAATGTCAAAACTCAGAGATGTCAAATAATGACACATGAATGTTTTATTTACTTTAGTAAACGAGAAAGACCACGTATTGGAAATTTTACTGAAATAAATAAGAGAATAAATAAATACATACAAACGAAACGAATCGTAGGAAACCGTTAAGAAACCAATAGAAAACGTGAAAGTAAATTTGACAGTGGTCCCCGGTAAGTGCACATTTCTGCCATGGTGTGCGCTACGATCGCCTAGCTTACCCCCACCACCTACTTCGCACATAGCCAATACTGTACATTCTGAACAAAGTAAATCTCGCATCTCCCGCCGTTTATAAAAAATGTGCATAATGCCTGTAATCACAACTAGAACAAATATTGTGGTAAGTTAACCATTCATCATCAAAATCGATTCCTTCAATAATCCGGATAAAAACACTCCGTATGTTGCTTGACGTCATACGTCTGTCATCGGCACCCACAGATATCAGAGTAAAGCAGATCCGCTCATTTAAGTTGAACGATTTTTGTACGTCTGATCTTTTCTCACTAATGTACAAATCAGAAAGTTTGAGACAGACAGACAAGTGACATCTGACACGTCTTCACCTGTCAGTGTCTCCGTCTTCATAACTGAAAATTGTACTGAACTGACGTTATGGTGTGTTAAGTTTATATGGGATTTAACATCCTGGTGTGCTCGCAAATCGAGACAACTTGTTAACAGCCGAAAATGATTGTATTATCTGTCGCATTCTAACTCATTTTGGTGCACCATAAGGATTAAAGAGACAACTATATGGAAAATCATCTGGCTTAATACTGCGAGTCTGCTTTTCTCTGATGTCTGTGTCGGCACCAAAGTTTCGCTCCCTGGTAATTATGGCTGCGGTCTTCTGTAAATTCCAAATACGCTGGCCAAGTATGAGCATGACTTTCTCTCTCGCTTTACATGGTTCAAAATAAACTTTATACCGCGTCGATGGCAATCAAACCAACGCCCCGTCTGATAGTCAGCAGCGGCTAGTATGATAATTTATACCGTCACGTTATATGGCCAAAATGTACTAAAACGTCACATAAAACGTGACCGTATAAGCTATCATACTAGCCGGGCAGATATTGTAGCCTATGGACGCGACCTCATACCGACCGGCGACCCCGTAATAAAAAAAAATATATATTGGGGGATAATCCTACACAAATCGACCTAGTCCCAAACTAAGCAAAGCTTGTACTATGGGTACTAGGCGACGATATACATACTTATATAGATAAATATATACTTAAATACATAGAGAACATCCAAGGCCCAAGAACAAAATCCGTGCTAAATGCACAAATAATGCCCTGGCCGGGATTCGAACCCGGGACCTCTAGCTTCGGAGGCAGTGTCACTACCAACTAGGCTAAACAGGTCATGTATAGATTTGAGGATCCGCTGTGTTGACAGCTGGACGCTAATGCAGGTCCATAACTCTCAAAGCAGTGCAATCAATAACCACCATATCAGTCCAAGTACGAGTAAGTCACAGCTGGACGTAGGCTTCCCCAATTTCATGGAGGGTAAATGCCATAATCGCCACGCTTGGCATGCGGGTTGGCGATCGCACTATCTCCACCGCACTCCAGGAATGCTGCTGCCCATTCCACGGTGGTCTGCTCGTAGTTTTAGGACATACCCGGGGCCAATAAATAATATATCATATAGTGGTTATTCGCGTATATATACTTATATACCTGAACCTTAAAACGACTTGAACGCAAAATACCCTATTGGCTATGTGCACGTCTGAAACGTCAAACGTCAAAGGTCCCGAGACAATGTCAAAATTCAGAAATGTCAAATAATGACACATGAATATTTTATTTACTTTAGTAAACGAGAAAGACCCCGTATTGGAAATTTTACTGAAATAAATAAGATAATAAATAAATACATACAAACGAAACGAATCGTAGGAAACCGTTAAGAAACCAATAGAAAACGTGAAAGTAAATTTGACATGTCCCAGGTAAGTACACATTTCTGCCATGGTGTGCGCTACGATCGCCTAGCTTACCCCCACCACCTACTTCGCACATAGCCAATAGGCAGAATGGCATTAATGCATTTTGCAGGTAAATAAGTTTTAAAAATAATGGGCCTGTTTACGTGGTTTCAGAATAAAATTAGGTTCCTACGTCAATTAAAAAGATAATGAACCTAATGAATGAAGTGCTTATCAGGTGCTAATGAACCATGACGTCGACAAGCGCTGAAAAATCGGTCTATTTCGAGACGTTCGAAGGTTAAAGTCTCTTCGGCTCAGAGTAAGGATTTCTATAGATATACTATACGAGTTTCACCAAGGGGGACAGAAAAGCTCCCCAAAAAAATTCAAATGCAAATGCAGCTATCAAAAAAAAATTTGAGAACTAGTCAAGACTAGTTCTCAAATTTTTTAAATTTTTTTTAAGCCGCCAGACAAGTCTGGCGGCTTAAAATCCTTTATTACCGACTTCAATAGAAGGAAGGAGGTACTCAGTTCGTCTGCATGTTTGCTTGTGCAAGATGTGTCTAAATGTGCAAGAGAAGATTGTTAATTTTAAGAAGAGTGACTGTTTAGTTATAATGTGCGGAGGTAGCGACTATAAAGTCACGCCTATAAACTGTATAATAAAATTGTTAGAAACTACGGTTAAGCACGCTGATCACACAAATGTTGTTATATGTAATATTCCATACTCCATTAATAATCATTCTGAGCATTATAATAACTACATACATAAATTAAATTCAGCCATATATAATAAGTTTGTAGATTCGCCCCATGTTTGGCTTCAATCCAACAGCATATATTTGGGACGAAGGGATATCCAAAAGGACGGCAATCATTTAAGCCACGAAGGGAAATGTAAATTAGCACAACATCTGAATAAAACCCTGAAAATCGTAAATGAAGCTTACTATAATAGCAGCAATTTTTAAGGAACAAGTTTTTTCTTTACAAATCCTTCTGATGATTCTAATACTCGCAGTATACTCGTACCGGTACCTGATACAACATGTACTCAGAAACAAGGAAAATTTATGCTACTGCACCAAAATATTTGCGGTCTGTTAAATAAACTAGATATATTAGAAGTAACATTAAATGACTTCCAAGAAAACCATCAGAATATAGACGTACTCTGCTTTAGTGAAACCTTCGTCAAAAAAGGTTCAGAACATAACGTGAAATTGAAAAACATCAAACTAGCGTCATCATACTGTAGGGTGAAAGGCAGAGGTGGCACAGCGATATTAGTTCGAAAAACACTAGAAATTAAGCCTATAGAGATTATGCCTAAGTTAGCGTCAGACTTCTACTTTGAATGCTGCGGTATTGAAGTCCCTAGTATAAACTTAATTATAATCACTATTTACTTATATAGAGTACCACACCAAACTCGATCCCACATAAATCTCTTTCTACACAAGCTTGAGAACTTGTTTGAATTTTATAGCCTTGAAGTATAAAAAGAAAAAAGTCTTAGTTTGCGGTGACTGGAACATAGATACCCTAAAACAAAATTCAGCCACTAAGGATCTAGTTAGTATATTGAAAACTTATAACTTTACGATGCATATAAAGACACCAACTAGAATAAATACCTGCATTGACCAAATTGCAAGTAATATGCGTAATGTAATCTAACACGCACAAACTTTGTCTTTCAGATCACGATACGGCTCAATCAGTATTACTAAACATTAATCAAATAAAATCTCGCACAAGTTGGTTTGAGATTAGACGAGATTATTGTCATGATAATGTCGAAAAATTTCAGGATAGCATTAAGGCTCTTTCTTTTGGTGATGTACTACATTCAAACAATGCGCAGGAAGCATTCACCATGTTCTACGAACTACTGAAACTGATTTATGATTTGTGTTTTCCTTTAATTAAAGTCAAAGTTAATAGTGGATATAAGAAGGTTAAATGGTTATCAAAAGGTATACGTAAATCATGTCAGGTAAAACGCCAAATGCTCTTTGAAAGTAGAAATAGTAAAGGCAACTCGATCTGTAGTAAAATTTCTCTCAAAAGATACAGCAAGCTACTTAGAAAGTGTATACAAAAATCTCAACAAATAAGTAATAGTAAATATATATCATCAAGTAAGAACAAATGTAAAGCAACTTGGAATGTAATTTCATCTTTGACATCATCTTCTGAACAACTCAAGGACATTCAATGTTCAAAAACTAATGACAATATTTATAGTAATCCCCACGATATGTTTTGTTGAATTAAATAACATTAATAGTAACGGCAATCCAACGCAAAAACATGTTGAAAAGTGCCCATCTACAATGTTCTTGATGCCAACAAACAACAAAGAGGTATACAAACTTATTATGTCACTAAATAGCAGCAAAACTTGTGGAATTGATGAAATTTCAACTGAAATAATAAAACTAACAGCATTATTTTTATGTAACCCCCTGGCTCATGTAATAAATTTGTCATTTATTGAAGGTTATTTCCCACAACAGCTGAAAGTATCTATTAAACCAATATTTAAGAAAGGCGATCGCGACAATCCTGGTAATTATAGACCTATTACTATTGTTCCGATCTTATCGAAGGTATTTGAGAAAGCATTTTGTGTTCGCTTAGATAATTTCCTAATAAAGCATAATATTTTGCATCCGGATCAATATGGGTTTCGCAGAGGTCTAAATACTGAAGTGGCTTATGTCGATATTCCTTGACATGACAAAGGCGTTTGACCTAGTTGACCGCTCGAAGCTTCTCGGAAAATTAGAAGCATATGGAATTAGAGGACAAGCAAACGATTGGCTGAAATCTTATTTAGATAATAGAAAACAATGCACAGAGATAACAAGACTTATAGAAGCCAGAAACCAAATCCAGAAAATTGTGTTTAGATCGCCTTCGTACTACTACTTCAGGGGTACCCCACGGAAGTAATTTAGGACCAATAATATTTCTAATGTTCATCAATGACCTCCCCCAAGCTATAAAGTCTAAGACCATACTATTTGCCGACGACACAACTATCGTAATTAAGGGAAGTGATCAGTGCACATACGAGGCCGACATAAATAAAGCCTTAACAGATTTTAGTAATTGGATCTCCAATAACAGCCTTCTCTTAAATCTTAACAAAAGTCAATACATGCAATTTCACTCATATAGAACAAACCCTCTAAAATTGAATATCCATATTAAAAACATCGAGCTACAGGAAACCAAAAGCGTTAAATTCCTGGGTATTAATATCGACTCATTCTTAAATTGGAAAGATCATATTAATTCGATATGTTCAAGACTCGACCGTTTTGTATTCGCTCTGCGGAAACTCAGGCATTGTGTTTCATACGAAGCAGCTCTCACGGCTTATCATGGTCACGTGTCTTCCTTACTTAACTATGGACTTATCCTTTGGGGCAACTCAGTTGAAATCGACAGGGCATTCAAAATTCAAAAAAAATGTGTTCGCGTAATAGTAAATGCTCGGATAGGTAGCAGCAGTAAACCTATTTTCAAACAGCTAAACATATTACCATTAGCATGTATGTATATATTTAAGATCTGTAGCATTGTTAAAACATTACCGAACTACTTTACCAAACGTTCTGACATAAGATCGCAGTACAAACATCTCCTATTTCAGCCACGCTGTAAAACTGACATTTACAGAAAAAATTCATATAATATGACCATAAGTATTTATAATAAATTACCAGCCGAGATACAAACATTAGAGGCCAAAGAATTCAAGCGAACTGTAAGAAGCTGGTTGCTTGAACACTGTTTTACAATGTTAATGATTATATGAATCACAATAAATGACTCCATGTTAAATTTTCTAATCGGACTGTATGTTAAATCCTTCTTGTATTTTATTGATTGTATTAAAGTGACACATAATAACCTAATGTTAGTACTGTATCGTCTTTCGGACTATTTTCTTGTAGGTACCTAATAAATTTTCTTGTCAATACCAAATATTTAAGTACAATGCTCAATGACCTCAGTAAAGCCTCCGAGCGAGTTGGTCTAAGGATGAACATGGACAAGACGAAGATCATGTCAAATGCCCATGTAGCACCAACTCCCGTAACAATCGGACACTTTACGCTCGAAGTTGTAGACGATTACATATACCTAGGACAGATTGTCCAGTTAGGTAAGTCCAACTTCGAGAAAGAGGTTAATCGTCGAATCCGACTCGGCTGGGCAGCGTTCGGGAAGCTACGTCACATCTTTTCGTCCAATATCCCGCAGTGTCTCAAGACGAAAGTCTTTGACCAGTGTGTGTTGCCAGTGATGACATATGGTACTGAAACGTGGTCGCTTACTATGGGCCTCATAAGAAGGCTCAAAGTCACCCAAAGAGCAATGGAGAGGGCTATGCTGGGAGTTTCTCTGCGTGATCGCATCAGAAATGAGGCCATCCGCAGCAGAACCAAAGTGACCGATATAGCCCTTCGAATCGCTAAACTTAAGTGGCAGTGGGCGGGGCACATAGCACGCAGAACCGATGGCCGATGGGGCGGGTAGGTTCTCGAGTGGCGACCACGTACCGGAATATTTGCATGCTGTTTATAAATAGCTGAAGAAGGTTGAACTATTTGTTATCCCAAGATCTGTATAACTTACCTTTTTAAACCCTTTTTCTGCAAATAAATCATTATTATTAGTATTATTATTGTTCTTTTTTTTATGTATGTATGTTCCCCGATAACTCTTGACCACGTCGGCCGTTTTTTTTATTCTTTTTTTGTTTTAAAGTAGGCACCCCGACAATGGTCCCATATAAATTTGGTGAAGATCTGATGGTGGGATCCAGGAGGAATCGAGGGAACTCCTCAAACTTGATAGGCACGCATATGCCGATTTCGGTATTTTCTGAAGGTTACCAAGCATTGGTTCACGGAAACCACAAATTGTGGCATAGCAAATACAAAATTGGAGTCGGATTTTTTTTTGGTATAAATTATTTGCCTCAAACTATTTGACTTGACGTGTAGATGACATTGGAGCAAATAAAGATAATTTTTAAGAAAAAAAAACCGACTTCAATGGGCGAGGCTGGTAAAATCTTTTACCAGCCTCGCCCATTGAATCTTTAATCTTATTATACTTACCTAGATGGTGCACTCTTAGATAGATATACAATAAAATAAAAATGGCTATAATGTATGTTTATAATGGTAAAAGACTAAGTACCCTCAATTCCTCATAGAATCATGAAAAAACCTTGCTTGCTTGACAAACAAAACGAAGAGAACAAATCGCCAAACGTGAACTACGCGTCGTTGAAGAGTTCCGTTCTGATCATCATCAGCAGTTCCACTTCATCAAATGTCACTTTTATGAATGAAAATGCTTGATTAGTTCATGAAAATACTAAAATCACTATTTGTGTGCCTTTCACATTTGAGGAGTTCCCTCGATTCCTAATGGATCCCATCATCAGAACTCGAGCATGACAAAAATCAATCGTGAAAATAGAACTTGCTTAACAAACACAGCTAGAAGGACAAATCGCCAAACGTGAACTTTTCGTCGTTGAAGAGTTCTGTTCTGATCATCATCAGCAGTTCCACTTCATCAAATGTCATATTTTTGTATGATAATGCTCGATTTGTTGATAAAAATACAAAAATCACTATATGTTTGCCTTTAAGATTTGAGGAGTTCCCTCAATTCCTCATGGATCCCATCATCAAAAATCGAGCATGACAAAAATTAATCGTGAAAATAGAAGTTGCTTAACAAACACAGCTAGGAGGACAAATCGCCAAACGTGAACTTTTTGTCGTTGAAGAGTTCTGTTCTGATCATCATCAGCAGTTCCACTTCATCCAATGTCACATTTTTGGATGAAAATGCTTGACTTGTTGATAAAAACACAAAAATTACTATATGTTTGCCTTGAAGATTTGAGGAGTTCCCTCAATTTCTCGTGGATCCCATCATCAGAACTGCGTTTTGACAAAAACGGGACCAACTTGGATATATATACTTACAATCAAAAAAAGAATTTTCTAAATCGGTTAAGAAATGACGGAGTTATGGATTAACAAACATTAAAAAAAAAAAAAAAAAAAAAAACATACAACCGAATTGATAACCTCCTCTTTTGAAATTTTGAAGTCGGTTAAAAAGCGGAACTATGACAAGGACAACAAATTATACATCCCTCTCTGTCGCTCTTATTCAATTAAGTATATGATCTCGTTCGTAGCGGTATTATTATTTGACGTCTACTCTGGGATACTCTGAGCTCTTCGGCTTGTTATTGTGATGTTGATGTTTGGTCATTTTTCACTGCTCTGTAAAGTATCCTGCCTCCACTTGACATTGGCAAAGTGCCTTAGCAGCAAGACGCCACCAATAACAAAAAAAAAGTATCCTGCCCTAAATTGGCGCTAGACATTAATCCTTTGAACGTCGAGGCGAGGACGTTCAAGTCGTCGTGAGTTCCTGTTTAAGGCTGGGTTGCACCAAACCGTCTGTAATCGTAACCTGTGTTCGTTAAAATTTGAATGTATGGAGAGTTTGACAAGTTTCTATGGGATGACAGCTGCCGACGCCATATTTAACGTTGATCGGTCTGTGATCGTAAGTCGATGCAACCCAGCCTAAGTATAACTAGGGCTCCCACTACCCGTGTTACACTCCCGCCCGGATACCCGTGTTCTTAGCATTGCGGTGCTATGTATCCGAACTTCCCGGGTACACGGGTACACGACACGGTTACACGTAACCCAGTCTCGACCGCGAGCCCTAGCCTCGGCTAGCCGCTCAATCACCCATTAAAAGTTCAATGGAATTTATATCTTTCAAAATTAGAATATAGTGGCATTAGTTTCGTTCGAATTCAAAACAAAATGAACTCTGTTTAATACTTAGTCTTAGTAACGTAAAACGGGGTGAGCAGGTTTCGCGGGGAGAGGTGGGTTATGAATGGGGAGAGAAGGTTTGAGAGGGGGGTGAGAAGGGATTTTAAGGCTACTGCTACAAATACGCATAATGCTACAAATACGCATAATGATAGTAATATCTACGCATAATAAAAAAACGATCCAACAATCTCCCAAAATCACCTTTGTATGGATACCCCTCTCACCCCAAATACGAGGCACTACGGGGTGAGGTGGGTTTTCCTCTTTATCGTCAAAGTTATGAAATGGAAGTACCCAAAATAAAATAAAAACTAAAATACAAACGTCCGGAACACTTATTATATACACCATTCAGTTTTCATATGTTTACATAACTAAATTTTATCGAACTTTGAATTTCAGTTTTCACCCTACTCACCCCATTATACGGTACCTGCAGATTTTTTCATTAACAATTTTTCTTGTTTGGTGGGCGGCTAGAGGTTAATGGCTGGCTGGCTGGTTGATGGTTGGTGTAGTTGAAAGGCAGGCTTATTCGAGTGGCGACCACGTATGTACCGGAAGGTGCGGCGTGGATAGACCCCCCAAAAGGTGAACTGATGACTTGGTAAAGGTCACGGGTGGCGTCCAGTGGCGTATGTCCAGCAGGGAACGTCTTTGGCTGATATGATGAAGTTTATCCGTCCCCTCGTAACATACTTCGTAGAAAAGATGGCCCATGATTAAGTATTTTGTCGTGACGAATGGCAGTCAATAACATGTTTGTTTATCTCCCTCTTACAAACTGCTTACGAGAGAGAAGAGCGAGCAGGCACCATGAATGAATAAGGAATTATTATTATTATGTCATTGTCGGCCTGTTCAGCATAGTTGGTAGTGCTACTGCCTCTGAAGCTTGAGGTCCCGGCTTCGAATCCTAGTAAGGGCATTTGTTTCTGTGGTGAGAAGAAACATTTGTTCCTGAGACTTGGATGTTTTCTATGTATTTAAGTATATATCTATTCAATATATCGTCGTCTAGTACCCATAACACAAACCTTATTGAGCTTACTATGTGACTAGTTCGATTTTTGCTTGCTTGCTTGACAAACAAAACGAAGAGAACAAATCGCCAAACGTGAACTACGCGTCGTTGAAGAGTTCCGTTCTGATCATCATCAGCAGTTCCACTTCATCAAATGTCACTTTTATGAATGAAAATGCTTGATTAGTTCATGAAAATACTAAAATCACTATTTGTGTGCCTTTCACATTTGAGGAGTTCCCTCGATTCCTAATGGATCCCATCATCAGAACTCGAGCATGACAAAAATCAATCGTGAAAATAGAACTTGCTTAACAAACACAGCTAGAAGGACAAATCGCCAAACGTGAACTTTTCGTCGTTGAAGAGTTCTGTTCTGATCATCATCAGCAGTTCCACTTCATCAAATGTCATATTTTTGTATGATAATGCTCGATTTGTTGATAAAAATACAAAAATCACTATATGTTTGCCTTTAAGATTTGAGGAGTTCCCTCAATTCCTCATGGATCCCATCATCAAAAATCGAGCATGACAAAAATTAATCGTGAAAATAGAAGTTGCTTAACAAACACAGCTAGGAGGACAAATCGCCAAACGTGAACTTTTTGTCGTTGAAGAGTTCTGTTCTGATCATCATCAGCAGTTCCACTTCATCCAATGTCACATTTTTGGATGAAAATGCTTGACTTGTTGATAAAAACACAAAAATTACTATATGTTTGCCTTGAAGATTTGAGGAGTTCCCTCAATTTCTCGTGGATCCCATCATCAGAACTGCGTTTTGACAAAAACGGGACCAACTTGGATATATATACTTACAATCAAAAAAAGAATTTTCTAAATCGGTTAAGAAATGACGGAGTTATGGATTAACAAACATTAAAAAAAAAAAAAAAAAAAAAAAAAACACAACCGAATTGATAACCTCCTCTTTTGAAATTTTGAAGTCGGTTAAAAAGCGGAACTATGACAAGGACAACAAATTATACATCCCTCTCTGTCGCTCTTATTCAATTAAGTATATGATCTCGTTCGTAGCGGTATTATTATTTGACGTCTACTCTGGGATACTCTGAGCTCTTCGGCTTGTTATTGTGATGTTGATGTTTGGTCATTTTTCACTGCTCTGTAAAGTATCCTGCCTCCACTTGACATTGGCAAAGTGCCTTAGCAGCAAGACGCCACCAATAACAAAAAAAAAGTATCCTGCCCTAAATTGGCGCTAGACATTAATCCTTTGAACGTCGAGGCGAGGACGTTCAAGTCGTCGTGAGTTCCTGTTTAAGGCTGGGTTGCACCAAACCGTCTGTAATCGTAACCTGTGTTCGTTAAAATTTGAATGTATGGAGAGTTTGACAAGTTTCTATGGGATGACAGCTGCCGACGCCATATTTAACGTTGATCGGTCTGTGATCGTAAGTCGATGCAACCCAGCCTAAGTATAACTAGGGCTCCCACTACCCGTGTTACACTCCCGCCCGGATACCCGTGTTCTTAGCATTGCGGTGCTATGTATCCGAACTTCCCGGGTACACGGGTACACGACACGGTTACACGTAACCCAGTCTCGACCGCGAGCCCTAGCCTCGGCTAGCCGCTCAATCACCCATTAAAAGTTCAATGGAATTTATATCTTTCAAAATTAGAATATAGTGGCATTAGTTTCGTTCGAATTCAAAACAAAATGAACTCTGTTTAATACTTAGTCTTAGTAACGTAAAACGGGGTGAGCAGGTTTCGCGGGGAGAGGTGGGTTATGAATGGGGAGAGAAGGTTTGAGAGGGGGGTGAGAAGGGATTTTAAGGCTACTGCTACAAATACGCATAATGCTACAAATACGCATAATGATAGTAATATCTACGCATAATAAAAAAACGATCCAACAATCTCCCAAAATCACCTTTGTATGGATACCCCTCTCACCCCAAATACGAGGCACTACGGGGTGAGGTGGGTTTTCCTCTTTATCGTCAAAGTTATGAAATGGAAGTACCCAAAATAAAATAAAAACTAAAATACAAACGTCCGGAACACTTATTATATACACCATTCAGTTTTCATATGTTTACATAACTAAATTTTATCGAACTTTGAATTTCAGTTTTCACCCTACTCACCCCATTATACGGTACCTGCAGATTTTTTCATTAACAATTTTTCTTGTTTGGTGGGCGGCTAGAGGTTAATGGCTGGCTGGCTGGTTGATGGTTGGTGTAGTTGAAAGGCAGGCTTATTCGAGTGGCGACCACGTATGTACCGGAAGGTGCGGCGTGGATAGACCCCCCAAAAGGTGAACTGATGACTTGGTAAAGGTCGCGGGTGGCGTCCAGTGGCGTATGTCCAGCAGGGAACGTCTTTGGCTGATATGATGAAGTTTATCCGTCCCCTCGTAACATACTTCGTAGAAAAGATGGCCCATGATTAAGTATTTTGTCGTGACGAATGGCAGTCAATAACATGTTTGTTTATCTCCCTCTTACAAACTGCTTACGAGAGAGAAGAGCGAGCAGGCACCATGAATGAATAAGGAATTATTATTATTATGTCATTGTCGGCCTGTTCAGCATAGTTGGTAGTGCTACTGCCTCTGAAGCTTGAGGTCCCGGCTTCGAATCCTAGTAAGGGCATTTGTTTCTGTGGTGAGAAGAAACATTTGTTCCTGAGACTTGGATGTTTTCTATGTATTTAAGTATATATCTATTCAATATATCGTCGTCTAGTACCCATAACACAAACCTTATTGAGCTTACTATGTGACTAGTTCGATTTTTGTAAAAAAAAATGTCCCCTATTATACTTTTTTTTATTGGGCACCATTTACAAGAGTTTATCGCCTAGGATTTTGCTACGAGTTTCACACTCCATGAAATTCTCATCAACGAGTCACTTAAGTCTTTAAGGTTGAATATCCCTCGACGGTTTTGAAACCGGTTGCGGTCCTTAGCGCGTTCAGATTTGCGGGAATCGCGCGGGCGCTAATCCCGGTTCCGTAATCGTATTTACATGAAAATAGATCCAGGATTTTGTTCAAGAAACAATTTCAGTTATAGGGGGGCGCTGTATCCGCGGCTGCATGAAAATGGAAGGGTTTAGACATCCGGGGTTCCAGGTTCCGTGCGGTTTTTTCATATAAATAAGGATATTTAACACGGGCTAACAGCGGCACGTTTAGCACTGCGCGCCCGTGCCGTGTCGTTCAGTTCATCGTTCGTGGTTTGAAATATGTCTAACGATTTCGACCTTCAAAACGTAAGTGACAAGTTTTATTATACTATACCTATGTCTGAAACTCCCGGGAGCTTTCATCTTTCGAATCCGATAATCATCCCAATGTAGACAACGCCTTCGGTACAGTCACAATCACATAAATCAAAGCGAACAAGGTGCTCACAAATTTTTAACATGTTGGTAACCCTGAAGTTCACAAACATTATCATAGATATTGTCTATGATCTTTGCCCCAACTCATGATTTCATTTCTATGATAGTACCTAAACGATCCCGAATATCGCTTAGTCATCATCATCCCAGCGTTATCTCAATCCAGTTGCGTCCTCAAGGATACCAGAGGTCCGCTGCCTAATCTCAGGAATTGGCGTAGGCACTAGTTTTTACGGAAGCGACTGCCATCTAACATTCTAACCCAAGGGAGAACCAGACCTTATTGGGATTAGACATACCTCAATATCGATTGGAGCCGGGCGGCGGGCAACACTAAGGTAAAAGTAATTTATGCTTCAAATTACTACCACCGGTTTGGAAAAATAAACCTCTGCCACGAGAAGAACCGGCGTAAGAAACTCGGCGAGGTGTCATTTTTTCAAAACAATATATGTACATTGTATAGTTAAATGTAAAATTATAGTGTTAGCTACCACAAAACTACAAGGCTACAGTACAGTAGAAAACCTATTTTCGCGATAGATTAGCCGTGCAGGACGCTATCACTGCCCCGTTGCGTTGCGTTATGTCGCGTCGTCGCAACGTATTTAATGTGATATGTCATAAAAAATACAGGGTGACTGGAAATTCGTAAAAAATACAGGTTGACTGGAAATTCGTAAAAAATACAGGCTGACTGGAAATTCGTAAAAAATACAGGGTGACTGGAAATTCGACGTATGTATTCCTTGAAAGGGGTTATTAAGCTCATTTGCAATTATTTAAGTCCAGTTTGAGGGGGGGTCAAAACTTACTGGTTTTCAAGTTATCAGTCAGCGTTCAGCGTTGTCGCTGCGACGACGTCAACGCGTCGCGGCGCGGCAATGGGCCCGGCTCTTACAGGGCATAATAAAACAAAATTATAGGGAAGAGAGAATTTATTATGTTTATATACCAAATAAATACATACATGATTACATAATATCGCAATACACGCTTGGTTAGATAACTCTCGGAAAATAATCCATAATTTAAAACAAGTCTTAACTTAAAATATACTTCATTTTCCAACCAATTATAATTCTAGGAATGATTATAATATAATACTTCAACTAATCACAATCTACAGAAGCGGTGTCACTTCAAACTACGATTAAAAAAAATGCTTTAAATCGGCCAAACTTATAATTAGTGGTCCAGAAGCGGAATCATAATTTAAGAGAAATGCATCAACTGTGAAAATGCAATGAATATCATAAGTACTATATTTTAGCACCGCAATACCTTTCGAGATTTTTTAATCCATTTTAATATAAACTTAAACTTACAGTCTAATGGTTACCTGTCTTGTAACAATTGTTAGTTTGGCAATATATAAAAACTCTTAAATAACATACTTAGATATCAGAATAGAAGATGTGCGGTCAATTGGTCAGTGCCCTGATCAGGACCCAACACTAGGATCACAAACCATTATGTCTCGTCTTTTATTTTGATATCTGTTGTAGTAAAAAGGCAGGTTGAATTCACAAGTTAGTGACCCAGTAGTTAGAAACTTATCTCATAATATTAGTTGATAATGTATCATTTTATGGGAACCATCTAATAAGCATTAAACTAGCAGATAAAAGCAGGCCGCATAAAACCAAAATTTACAGAATTTTCGTGCCAAGATATAACGGGCGGATGTAAAAATGTCATTGGAGGCTAATAATGTCATCGTGGCTTATTATATAGTTGTGACAGTACTACATCCCTTGGCAGGATGTGACAGTAAAAACAATTCAAGTGTCAACAGTTTAATATCGGCGCTTTATAAATAAAGGTAACGAAGAAAACAATGACAGACAAAAATAAATGTCTTCATTCCTCTTATATTATTGTTTTCATCGCCCACGTTACCATTATTATTTCACATCGTAAATTTCATTGTTTTATCATTAAGAACCGGGCCACAATCCTCATTCGCTGCGTAATTAGGTGCTGGACAGCAGTGTGGCCCGGCCCTAAGACTCCCAGTTTTTTTTAATAATACGGTGGCAAACAAATTTACTGCCTGCCTGATGGCAAGCAGACACCGTAGCCTAAACTACCGATGCTAGAGGGCTCGTTGAAGATTAAGAAAATTCATATGTAGTAAGAGTATTGAAATAAAAGTAGTAAGAGAGAAGATATCTTGATAAAGAAATCAAATCTATTGTATGAATGAGTTTAGTACAAAGGAGCGCTCGTGGCCCAGCGGCGCCCTCGTACCGCGTGCGGTATGCGAGGTTAAGCAATTTCGGGCGAGGTCAGTCCTTGGATGGGTGACCGCTTTGAGTGGTTACTAACTGAGCGCTCCCGTGCTTTGGAAGGCACGTTAAGCCGTTGATCCCGGTTGCTGTCTATGATAGCAGTCGTTAAGCCAAGTTAGAGGCCTCCGGGCGGCTTGAGAACTTCTAACAGTCAAGTTGCCCACTCACTTGACAAGCCTAATCCCAATAAGGTCTAATTTCCCCCTCGGGTTGGAAGGTCAGATGGCAGTCGCTTCCGTAAAAACTAGTGCCTACGCCAATTCTTGGGATTAGGTAGCGGACCCCAGGCATCCTTCAGGATGCAACTGCACTGGGAATAACGCTAGGAGGATGATGATGATGAGTTTAGTACAAAGTCATAATACATAATGAATTAAAACAAGCATTTGATACGACGGTAGCACATGTCAGTAAAGCACGCGTACAGTTTCCATCAAATATATATCTACTTCAGTGTGCTCTTAAATATCTGAAAATGCACCCTAACGCTTTGACAATAGAGTAGTATTTAGATATTTGTCACTTTGTTCGCTACAATAATCTCATGCGATCCCTAAACGATGCACAAATGTGGTGAATAATCCGATCCCATCGTTAAAACTCCGAATACAGTAGTCCCGAAGAAGTATCAATCAACCGTGTGTGACCGTATTACTTAACCTTTTCAGCGCCAAAGACGACAAACCATCGGAAATTCGTGCCATTGACGCCAGATGACGTCCAATCAAAAACTATGAAATACAACTAATAGAACTCTTTATGATATTGTGGCACTCAGCTTAACTTTATGGCTCTGGCGTCAGGGGCACGGTGTACAACATCGCCACGTCGCGCTCAAAATGTTAGACACGCCCCTGAACTTAATCTACTTCATAGCTTGAAAATCCAACCCGCCAAGTTAACCCGCTTACTGCTCGTCCTTGTCCTTAGCGCCGTGCTTGAGTATGCGCGTGAACTCGACGTAGTCGAACAGACCGTCGCGTATGGGAGCCTCGCGCAGCATTTCATCGACGTCGTCGTCCGTGAACCGGTCGCCCATCGTCGTGAGGAGCTCGCGGAGGCGCTCCTCGTTGATCACGCCGTTGTTCTCCTCGTCGAAGCAGCTGGGGGGTTAGATTATGGACATACATACATAAACTCACACCTGTCGAGCTAGCACGGTAATCTCGACCAAATATATGCTCAGACAATAACACGACATGATTTTAAGTGCGGCGGAGATTTTATCTGAATGAGTAATGCTAATGTTGCAACGTAAATTTATCTCCATAAACATAATTAACGTAAGATGTTGCCAACTCATAAAATTATTTAAATTCTTTTATTTTGTAGTATTAACGACGGGAATTTGTATATTAGAACTCAAACGCAAAGATATGCTAACTCAATATTTGTTAGATCATTTAAATGTGGAGATTCCGAACCACTTGACAATATTCTCCATAGTGTTCATTTTAAGTGGGGTCCCGAGTGATCTACATATATTTATGTCCATGACGATTACCATATTAGCACATGACGTAAAATTTATGACATAACGTATAAATGGTCACGTTTTACGTACCACAGTTTATATGACTGTGTATCATACGGACCCCGGTATGTCCTAAAACTACGACCAAGACCACCGGGGGAAGAGTATTGGGCAGCGCATCCCTGCCCGGCTAGAATGATAGCTTGTACCGTCACGTTTTATGTGACGTTTCAGTACATTTTGGCCATATAACATGACGGTATAAGCTATCATACTAGCCGGGCTGGAGTGCGGTGGAGATACCGCGATCGCCAACCCGCATGCCAAGCGTGGCGATTATGGAATTTACCCCCCGTGAAATTGGGGGAGGCCTATGTCCAGCAGTGGACGTCCTTCGGTATGGTGGTGGTATCATATTAGATAAGTCACGTAAATTGTTTACCTGACTTTGATGGTTAAACGTCACCATGAAATTTGTCATTGTGCTTTCAACAGCCTGGCTGTGAGCCTAAAAATGGTAGGCGGAATATTTTTAAGGTCGGTGAAAGAAAGAGATATAAAATGTAAACAAATGGGTTGCCAACATAAAAAAAATCCATGCCGCGGATACCAGAACACCATTGAAATACTTTAAGAACATTAATTACCTCGTTCCGAATTTAAGTGGAGTATATTAGTGTGAATAATAAATAAAAAAACCTGGCCAAGTGCGAGTCGGACTCGCGCACGTAGGGTTCCGTAATCTATAAAAACGGAAGTCCGACTCGCACTTGGCCGGTTTTTAATATTTGTTGTTATAGCGGCAACAAAAATACATCTGTCAAAATTTCAACTGTCTAACTATCGCGGTTCTTGAGATACAGCCTGATGACAGACAGACGGACGGACAGACGTACAGACAGACAGTGAAGTCTCAGTAATAGGGTCCCGTTTTTACCCTTTGGATATGGAACCCTAAAAACTAATTAAATGGCAATACAGGCGTTATTATTAACATATTGGTGTTGTTTAAATAAAATTTACACCACACCTTGCCAAAAAGCGCGTTTTTCCGCACGCTGCGCGTCCGGAAAAACCCTCTTTTTGGCAAAGTGGTGACGTAAAATTGTGTACGAAACACGGGTCGTAAAACAGAAAGCCCTCTCTCGCATATTTATGACCCTCGCCTGCGGCTCGGGCCTCAAACATCTGCGATATCGGCCTTTCTTTGTTTTACAACCCTTGTATCGTAATGTACTATTACAGTACATATGGTGCTACATTACCGCACGAGTGCGGGAATCAGCAGATTACGTGCATATGTCGAAACTTTAAAGAGCCATATGTACTGTAAAACGTTGTACGATACACGTGTGAACAGGTAATTCGCGACTCGTGTCGATTTAAAACACTCCCTTCGATCGTGTTTTAATTTATCACCACTCGTTGCGAATTTCCTGTTCTCTGCACTTGTATCGTAATGTACTATTATGGAGTTGATTAATGCAACTGGTCATTGGTATGTTTATATTGTTTATGTTTTAAAAGGAGACTTAATTGACATTTACAGTTTTATGTTAGTCAGTTAGTTTCTGTAACTCTTGTTCGGATCACATGTATTTAGTTTAGTTTCTAAGCCACGGGGGTGGCAGAATAACAGCGTCTGTTGACCAAGAGTCCTTAGTGGTCTTTTGGTGCAGACACAAGCTGAGCCACCTACCATTTCAATTGTTTTTGTGCCTATACTTTCTATTGTGCCATTGTTGTATTTAAGTTCCTGGACATGTAATAGGTATACTAACTTTGAATAAATGTCTTATTATTATTATTATCTCTGTATTCATCTTGTCTTAGATTAGGTTTTTACAATAATAAAAAGTAAAATATAAAACAATATTTACAAAACATAAAATCATTATAAAAACCTAACCTAGGGTGCCGCCGGCAGCGAGGCAGGGCCTAAGCTACCGGTGGTTAGGGCGACAGAGAGAGGAACCTCCTGACTATTCGCGCCGTGTCCAGGAGTACCGCCTTCTGTATCTGACCCTTGACCCAGCCATCTAGCGAGAGTCTCTTAAGATGTTGGTTGAGACTCTTTGCAATTAGACCGTTCGCAGAGACGACTATCGGGACAATGATCGTCGAATCAACATCCCACATGGCGGTTACCTCATGTGCCAGGTCTAGGTACTTGGTGGCCTTTTCCTTCTCGGCCTTCAGAAGGTTCTCATCATTGGGGGATGGTGATATCGACGAGTACTGCCTGGCGTTTCAATCGATCTGTCAGCACTATATCAGGTTTGTTGGCTATAATAGTCCTGTCTGTGTGGCACGACCATTTTCGAGAACTGGCGCAGGTGTGTACTTATAGTACGGCACTTCGAAGTCCACAAGACCGTACAGAAGAGCAAGCTGCTGGTGAAACTATTTTGGCTACCAAGTTATGTCTGTGCAAGTACTCGCCGTTATTATTATTATTATTATTATATGCTAAATACATGGAAATCATCCAATATAGGGGACATATTAGGGGACAATTATTTACACACATCGAACTAGTCCCACAGTAAGCTCATTAAGGCTTGTGTTATGGGTAATAGAAGACGATATATTTAATAGATAAATACTTAAATACATAGAAAACATCCAAGTCTCAGGTACAAATGTCTCTGCTCACCACAGAAACAAATGCCCTTACCGGGATTCGAACCCGGGACCTGTAGCTTCGGAGGCAGTGACACTACCAACTAGGCTAAACAGGCTGACAAGACTCGGGAACAAATATTTGCGCCCATCACACAAATAAATGCCCTGACTGGGATTCAAACGCGGCGCCACAAGCTACTAGAACTGAAGCTAAAGTGGTCATCATTGGACTTACCCAAAAGCATTCTTAATGACGTCCTCCGGGTCTGTCCCCTGCAGGCGCTCACCAAACAGTGTTAAGAACATGGTGAAGTTGATGGGGCCCGGAGCCTCGTTCATCATGCCTTCCAAGTAGTCTTCAGTTGGGTTCTTACCTGTACATGAAATCAAATATGTTAAAATCAGTAATCTCTTTTTTTTTCATACCAGTTGGTGGCAAACAAGCGCACGGCCCGCCTGATGGTAAGCGGTCACCGCAGCCTATTGACGCCTGCAACTTCAGGGGTGTCACATGCGCATTGCCGACCTAATCAACAGTTAATCAAAAATCATATGTAAATTATGTCTGTGCTACATAAATACAAAACTATTGTTTTGTCTGATCTGTGTAATACTTTTTTTTCACTATACCTAGCAAGTAAAATCTATATCTCAATGAACATGACAGTAAATCTACAAGGTTTGCTTATGCAAACCATAGTAGCTCTGAAAAATTCTTCTTGGCAAGATATTATTTAGTTAATCATTTTCCATTTTTTTTTTATTGTTTTATTTTTAAACAAAAAGCCATGTTAATACATCCAAGGCCTCATCAACATCTTTCATGAGCAAAATTATGTAAATTGCTGCAAATGTTAAGTAATTATGTTAGGGATCATGCCAGGCAATCTACGTTTTTTATTTCTCTTCACAGGAACAATAATTATTTCAGGAAACATGCTAGGCATGATTATTTTTCCTTTTTGCAGGAAAACTAGTTTTATCAATAGTTCTTGTTTGATAGCTATGCTAATGAAGCAGGTGGCTGACATGTACTTGTAGTTTGTACAGCAATTTTATTTCTCACAGTATTTCAAAAGATTTGATTCTTAATAATCAATGCCATAAGAGAATATAATAGTGTATACATTCAACAGAAATGTTAATGGAGGTATTGCTGATTAATAGGCAATAAACATTTGATACCTATTTAACAAGTAAATTATTGGTGAAAGAAAAACTGAGGGTACTCAAAGTAGTCGCCAACCAATACTGGCCAACTATGGGTTAATTTGTGTGTGTGTTAAGTATATAATATAAATTATAGTTGAGTTCTAAATATTTATCCTTACCAAGCGAAGCAAGCATGTCATGCAGGTCATCCTTGTCAACAAAGCCATCCCGATTCTGGTCAATCATGTTGAAGGCCTCCTTGAACTCAGCGATCTGCGCCTGGTCAAACATGGCAAACACATTGGAAGTGGCCCGCTGCGCGCGCTTCTTGTTCGTGCCGCGGCGACCGGCTGTCTTACGCGACGACATATTGAAGATCTGATAACGTGAGATTGAAGCTGTAGAACTATTTAATTAAAATCACCAATCAACGGCAACACATGGAATGGTTTGGAACAATGTTTTTATAGGGAATGGAAAAATAAGTTAATTTTGTTGTAAATTGCATAATGTTCTAATCATAGTGATACAAATGAATTGGTAATCATAGTCAATGTATTTATGTTCATAACCACATATACAACTAACTTGTATGTAATGACGGAACATTAATATTTAATTAGTGCTTCGTAGTACAGTGATTTACCTGTAAAATAGAGACGTGCAACGCGTTGCGAGTAGATGAAGACAATGAGAAAACTTGAAGCTTCACAACACCGTGCTGTGACAAGTTTATAAATAAAGTCTAATGATGCCCACACCGTGTCACTCACCTATCGTCACCACAAATAACGAGAAAGTGACTCATGTAAAGAATATTGCACATGCTTTGCATTCACACCAAAAATGTAGGCCACAGTGACAAATACGGCTAAAACCAAGGATGACCATACATGGAGGTGTGTTTCAATTTAGCCCACCTGGTTCTAATATGATCTTATAAATGTATGTACATAACTGAAATACTCACATAATATGTTTAAACACGTTAACGAGGATAAATAGCCGTTTTTAACGGAAATTAAGGCAGGAAAACAAAATTATGGTAAAGGAAGCAAAATGACTAATCGCTTAGTGTTGCGTGTGTACAAAAATTGTCATATTTATTTCTCAGACGAAATGACAATTGAGGTTATGGTGAATGTGAATATGGTGTATTCCACTCTGAGACACAACCCACATAACTCGAAGTGTGGTTCCACCATAGCTTTCTATTCACTATCATTCATCACTATGCTTACCGTCTGAGGGTACGTTTAGAAATGATAACAAAGTTCAGAAAGATTTGTAAGGAAAAATCCGCTTTTACGTAATGCAAAGCAAGAACTGTCAATAATGTCAAATTTATACTGACTGCCTCCTAGGGCTCCTAGAATAAAAATTATGACCACTTGACCAAAATGAAACAAACTCTTTATAGGCTCCTTTAAAGTTATAAATTGTAATTACTCGTTTAATTTTCGATATAATTGGTAACCATTACAATTGTTCTAACTGTTTGCCATGTCTTTACAGATGCTTAGCCAAAATATAACAAGATTGGTGAAGAACATTGTGAGAACATTAAAAACCTCATCAGCTGCCTTCGCTAATCATTATGAAACCCTTGGAATCACGCCAAGGTGCACACAGAGCGATATCAAATCGGCATATTATAAATTGTCAAAATTATATCACCCAGACATTTCAAGTGTAAGTTGAATCAAGTGAAAACCATTATAGTTTTCACCCGCGACGCTGAACGCAAAAAAGGGGTGTTATAAGTTTAAAGTGTGTATGTGTCTGTCTGTGGCATTGTAGCTCTTAAAAGGGTGAAACAATTTGCATGAAGTTTTTTTCTTTGAAAGTAGGTTTTCCGGCGATGATACTTTTATCCAAATTGGTTCAGCCGTTTTTGGGATATTGAACTTTGAATGAAAATTTCAGGGGTTTTTCAACTATTCTAAGTTGTCAGTTATAATAAGCAGTAATCAGTGTTCCTTTTGCTAGCAATAATTCATCTCTTTCTAGTAGTTATTCAGAAAATATTGAGACAGAGTGGCCCTTTTCACAAAAGACCACATTATGGATAGCAGTATTTTACTGAGGTTTCTGCTGGTGAATCAATGTATCGTTTATTTGTATTATAGATTTTGGTCAATTTGATTATATTATATTGTAATGGAGATTTAATATAATGTTCGCTAATACTGTTGTGTGTTACTGAACTTAAAGATAACAGAAAGCTAATAAAATGCAATATTTTATTTATATGATTATAATTGTTCAAGGATGAAGAATCTGCTAAGAAATTTAGAGCCATATCAGAGGCATATGAGGTACTAGGAAATGTGAAATTGAAGAAGATGTATGATAAAGGTATGTAGATTAGTCAATTGTAGTAATTCTGTCTGTTTTAATGTTTAGTAGATAATTTCTATTTAGTCTGTAACTTCATCTGTAAATTGATAGGTTGATATCTAAATAAAGAATAATTTATGAATTATTGTTACGGATTACAACTGAGCTGCGAGGATTTAAAATGAAGTTTGCAATAAATCAAATTTATTTACTTTTTAAATTGGTAAATCAATTAATTGCAGTGTTAAAATAAATAAAATAAAATAGCATTTATTCTCGAATTGTAAAAAAAATTGTATCTCTTTAGATACAATTTTTTTTACATATTTAAATTGCGGTGGTATTTAAAAGTAAATAAAGTTTGTTTATTGCAATATTCGTTTTAAGTTTAATTCTTCATGTAAATTTTTGGGATGAATTTAAAAACTTATAAAACTTGATTTAAAAAATACTATCACAGATTGGACTAAGGGAGGTATTCCACACACCCAATATCTTTGTCCAATATACATCTGATCAAAGAAATTGGATGATTTCATCCAACTTGGATGGGACCCCGACATTTGAACAAAGATTCTGATGACAGTTAAATCAATATGGCTATGCATGAAAAAAAATAAAACTTGGACAAAGATATTGGATGAGTGGAATGGGCCTCCGTCAAAGAACTTTGATCAAAGATTTGACAAAGATATAAGATGAGTAGAATACCACCCCATATTAAACTCCTCAAATATCTTTGATCAAAGAAATTGGATGATTTCATCAAACTTAGATGGGACCCCGACATCTGATCAAAGATTCCGATGACAGTTTTAAATCAATATGACTATGCATGAAAAAAAAAAACTTGGACAAAGATATTGGACGAGTGGAATGGGCTTCTGTCAAAGAAATTTGATCAAAGATTGGACAAAGATATTGGACAAGTGGAATACCACCCTAAGACATATAGGGTTCAAACTCTTCCTAATAGTCCAGTGTATCACCTCCTAAAGTTCCTACATCATTATTCCGAACAGCCTGTATTATGTAATTATAAACATTGATGAGATGACATATGACACTGAAATTCCGCAGTGTCTCAAGACGAGGCTCTTTGACCAGTGTGTGTTACCAGTGATGACATATGGCACGGAAACGTGGTCGGTTACTATGGGACTCATAAAAAGGCTCAAAGTCACCCAAAAAGCAATGGAGAGGGCTATGCTGGGAGTTTCTCTGCATGATCGCATCAGAAATGAGGCCATCCACAGTAGAACCAAAGTAACCCGATATTGTTCTCGGAATCGTTAAACTTAAGTGGCAGTGGGCGGGGCGCATTGCACGTAGAACCGATGACCGTTGGAGCGGAAAAGTTCTCGAGTAGCGACCATGTACCGTGGCTCTCTGGCTGGCGTGAAGGCGCAGCGTGGCTCTGGCTTGTCTCCCCACAAGGTCAACTGGTGACCTGGTAAAGGTCACATAGGGTCCACTGGATACGAGTGGCGCAGGACAGGTCAATGTGCGACTCTGGCGGAGGCCTATGTCCAGCAGTGGACGTCCTTCGGCTTATAAGATGATGAATGTTAAACATTATTTCTTTAGGTCTTTTGACGCGAGAACGCCCCCGCGGGTCTACGGAGTACCGCCCGGAGCCCGAGCCGACAGACCCGACGCTCAAGTTCTACAAGTCCCGCAGCTCACGCCACATCACACCAACTATGGACGGGAAAATACCTATTTATGACTTTGATGCTTGGTATGTTACACACTGAAATTGACACTATTCTCTTTAACCCTTAATAAGGCAGAGGCGATTTAGTAACCACATACGTGTCAATGGAATTTAAATCTTAGTTCTTCGATTTAAGAGTCCGCAGGAAGCTCGGTTCTCCATACAAACGTAGTTTCGGTCTCATTTTAAAACGGCGTGCTGGAATAACATGAAACTTTGTATTCACAATGGGAACCGGCATATCTAGGCCAGAAATAAGTTCCTGTTGTTAAGGTTTTCACACAAGACCTAAAAGCTCATAAAGTCGCTGTATTTTTTTTCTATTAAAATTTCTATAGAAACTAATTTCCGGCCTAGATATGGCGGATCCCATTGTGTATACAGTTTCACGTTATTTCAGCACGGCCTTTTAAAATAAAACCGTAACTACGTTTGTATGGAGAATCGAGTTCAGTAGAGCGTGAGTTGACCCTTAAGTTTCAAATTAGATTGCATTTACGAAAAAAGTTACTCGTCTTGAAATTAATCACCAAAACGTAACTGTTTTGTTCATATATTTCGTTTTTTTTTTAAACAATCAAGATGATTGGCATCTTATTAAGGGTTAATTTTAGGAGCTCTTAAACCCTGGGGCTTACGGGGCAGAAGAATCAAAATTAGAGACAGGCAAACATTGCAAATAATTGTGATATTTGTTGTTGTTGATCTACTGACTAAAGTCTGCTTTATTTTGCCATATCTAAGCACATGGTTAAGGAGCCCAGAATGCTAAATGTGGATTTACTCGAGCAAGGTTGGGACCACTTGGGTGGGTGTAAGAAAAAAGAGGGGCAACTTCTACACTTTCCAAAAATGAAAAAAAATTGACACGTACGTACTCCAGAGCGTCAAATTGTAATAGTGTTCTATACGTCCCATCTGTCTCTGATTGATAATGGACGAATATTAATCTGTCGGTTTGCATGGTGGGTGGCCGTACGGAAGGGTAGAAAATGGGGAAAAATAATGACCCGAGTGCGTTGGATTTTTAGAGGGGATGTTAAGTAGACGGGACAGACGCTCCCATTCAATAATCTGACGATTTAGACGTGACGCAAGATGTGGCGGTTCAATGAAAATGCAAAGAAAAAACGATATATTGAAATACTCGAGCGCGTCAGATTATCATACAGGCGGTCCTACTTGAAGTCCTTGTCGAGCTGTCCCATAATCAGACGAATTAAATTAAAAAATGTTCACTGATCAAATAAAATGCACGTCAAATATATGTACAACTATAATATAATTGGCATTTAGGGTTCCGTATCTCCGAAAGAAACAAGGTCCGTCCGTCTGTCAAGGTCCTTATCCTCCAAAACGCGTGGAGGTATCAAATGGCAATTAATATCAACTACTCAGGTCTGCAGCTGCTTAACGCATTCAAAAGATTTGTCGTAAATGCCTAATATTTGGTTTCCCGCAAGAGAATCAAAATATGCGGTATAGTTACAAATGCACAGTATTCAGGATTATTCCTGTACTTGTATTGTAAAACCTTGTTTCTTACCAAATGTCATGACAACGAGAACTATTTGACCGAGCGAGCGAAGCGTCTCAGTTTCAGCTTTTGACAAAAATTCTTTCGTAAGTATGTCTGTCTGTCTGTCTGTCCGGATGTTCTCCTCTACAGGTCGCATTTCTCAACCGATTCTCATGAATTTTTTTGAGCAGGTTCGATAATTAGATAGAAATTTTGTAAACTTTGAAATTTGGAAAAAAAATATTGCGAGTTTTTTCAACCAACCTTTGATGAATGAATAAAAATACTGTTTCAATATAACCAGCGACATTTCAAGACGCACCTCACATCAAATAGACTTAGGCCACGTACAAACTTTTAACCCCTTTGCAGGTCGTAGTACTTCATGAATTATTGTATTGAAATAGATAATAATAACAGTATGGCATTTATTTTCGTACCGTGAGATCTTCGAGTAGACAGTACTGTTGCCAGTTTGTAGCATTTTTAGCACCCCCTTGTCAAGTAAGTGGGCAACTTGACTGTTAGAACTTCTCAAGCCGCCCCAAGGCCTTGGCTAATGACTGCTGTGGTAGACAGCAGCCGGGTACAACGGCCTAACGTGCCTTCCAAAGCACATCGAAATTGATGTTTTTGTATATTATATTACACTAGCCAATTAAATAAATAAAATAAATATTGGGCGACAATCTTACACAAATCGACCTAGTCCCAAACTAAGCAAAGCCTGTACTATGGGTACTAGGCGACGATATAAATACTTATATAGATAAATACATACTTAAATACATAGAGAACATCCAAGACCCAAGAACAAAATCCGTGCTAAATGCACAAATAATTCCCTGGCCGGGATTCGAACCCGGGACCTCTAGCTTCGGAGGCAGTGCCACTACCAACTAGGCTAAACAGGTCGTCAAATTGTATGTTATATTAATAATTGTATGAGCAAACTTCTGATTTATCTGAGATTAACCCTACAAACGATAAAGATACGATCGTTGACGCAAGCTTCATCCTTTATCAATAACTAATTACAATTGTTATTGAGTAACCTGTTAGTCACCTCATATTTTTATTTCAGGTTTAAAAATCACTATGGCGATATATTCCGAAAATCCCAGGACGAAAAAGAGTTAGTAAAGTTATCGTGAGATATATTATCAATTTAAGAAAGAAAAACGTTACAACTACACGGTCGGCAACCGTGACTATATTTACTTCCATAAATGCTTGTTCCCCAACTAATTTACTTGTTCTCCATACAAAATTTCAATACCTTTGTCACCCTAGAAAGGAACGAAGTCACTTTAAAAAAGACATTCTTTCGATAAATGGTTCCCCTTAAAAAAATTAACCCCTTTTGGCCCTGAAGTTAAGAGGATGAATTTCAGAAGATGCTGGAATTAGCTTTGTTAAATTTAAAGTACCAGATACTTTATTTACGAAATTTCAAATCACTCACTTTAAAAACGGTTTGCTCTCTAGGTGTACAAACTTTTATCTACTTTATACCGTAGGTACCGCGTGTGGTATGCGTGGTTAAGCAACGTGGGCGCAGGTCGGTTCTCGAATGGGTGACCGCTTTTAGTGGTAACTGAGCGCTCCCGTGCTTTGGAAGGCACGTTAAGCCGTTGATCCCGGCTGCTGTCTACGACAGCAGTCGTTAAGCCATGTTAGAGGCCTTCGGCCGACTTAAGAACTTCTAACAGTCAAGTTGCCCACTCACTTGACAAGGGGGGTCGAAGTTGCACCACGTCCGTAGGGAGTACCCACACGTGACCCCTGGGTGGTGCTAAAAGTGCAACAAAACTGGAGGTACTCAACTGAGTGCTGAGTGCAAGTTATCCCCCATATGTTAATCTGCCGCGCTCGACTAAATCCCAAAATCCTTTCTTGGGCTCCCCTACCATTAGAAAACTTAGCTAGAATGGCATCATCATTATCCTCAGCCTGTATTCACCCACTGCTCAGCATAGGCGTCTCTTAGAGTGCGCCACTCACCCCGATCTCGTGCTAGTCTCATCCAGGCCCGCGGTCTTTTTAATGTTGTCAACCCATTGAGCCGGTGGACGACCGACGCTTCTTTGGCCTGTCCACCTGCTTGCCAGCCTGCTGATTGCAGAGTGATGATGATGACTCTGCCTGGCAATATGTCCTGCTCAACTCCAGCTAAAATGTACTTTTTAGGGTTCCGTAGTCAAATGGCAAAAAACGGAACCCTTATGGATTCGTCATGTCTGTCCGTCCGTCCGTATGTTACAGTAGATTTACACCGAGACTATGAGCACTACAATAATGAAATTTGGTGTGATGTTATGAACCGCTATAGAAATATGATGTGAAATTACGAAAAAAATATTAAATTGGGGGGGCACCCCATACATGTAACAGGGGAGCCAATATTTTTTTTTTTTTAAGTTCTTCAAATTAGGCATATTACATGCACCTATGCCTTTTTCCAATGCATATAGATTTGTGGGGTATCTATGGATAGGCCTTCAAAAATGGCATAGAGGTTTATAAAAAGCTTCCATTTAAGTCAACTGTTGGTGAGATATTAGCCGTCAAAATCGTAAAAAGTGTGTCCCCCCCTCTGGTTTCCAAACAATGAAGTGTAAAATTCAAAAAAAAATCAAGATGATGTACAATATACATGTATAACTATGATGTCGTATAAAAAATTTAACAACGACCTGTAACGAATGTTATCAATAAATTTTTCATTTTCATTTTTTTCATTTTCATTCATAAATCCTTTCAACTATTTTTGGTTTGAACAAGATAGGTTCAACGGTTTTTGAGTTATTACTGAAAAACTGTCTTGCCAAAACAAAGGTGCGTAAGTGCCGTAAGTTTCCTATGAAGATACGGCCTTTTTTGATTAAATGTATTGAATAGTGGTTTTAAATGTAGATTAGGAACACCAAACCAAGGAAGGTGTCGGTACGGAACCCGTTCGTGGTCCGACGCGCACTAGGTTGGTTTTTCTGTATATTTATAATGTACCTATAATTGAGTAGTGTCCTGGGTAAAAAAAATATTCGTTCGTCAGATGACAAAGATAAAGCGCGTCAAAGTTCGGGAGTGGGGGCTAGTATAAAAAACTTAAGTAAAGGACCTGTTGTATTGTATGTAATTGTAGCGTGTTCGAATAGACATTAAGTACATGTTTAAAATGTGTAACACAAACAAAACAAATCTCTATTCGAATACGTCACAACTACATACAACAGCCCGGCTAGTATGATAGCTTATACCGTCACGTTTTATGTGACGTTTCAGTACATTTTGGCCATATCACGTGACGGTATAAGCTATCATACTAGCCGGGCAGGTCTTTTACTTTTTTACCTATACCGTTTGACGTCACGCGGAACTAAACGAGCTATATCTTCATATTATTTGTTTAATTTAAAAAGGAAAAAATACGTGCTTAATATTTTTTGGTAATCTGACGGCCTAGGTAATTATTTTTTAGGACACAACACAAGCCTGTCAATGAGCCTACTGATTTATCTTAAATTAACCCTGTAAACGCCAAAGATACGACTGTCGACGCAAGCGATTATCAAAAATTACAATTGTCTCTGTGTAAGCTGTTAAAGTTACCACGTATTTTTATTTCAGGTCTAAAAATCACTATGGCGATATTTTCCGAAAATCCCAGGACGAAAAAGAGTTATTAAGGAAGAAACGAGACAAACAATCCGACGCCGTGAATTCCAACCGCCAAGAAGCTACAATTTATGTGATATTCATTATAACGGGGTTGTTCTTTGCATTAGTGCTCCAAGGGAAAACGGAGTACGATATAGACAGGACTCCTAGGACAGATATACAAGCACAACCAAGCAGTGAAGACAAAACTGTGTCTTCTTAGTACAAATTATGTATATGCAGATACGGGTATACAGTAATATGGAATCAATTTATAGGGGGTGTTAAAATGGCCTTATGCACTGGTGATGAGTTTATTAATTTTCGGACCCAACATATTGCCTCATTTTATGTACTTTTTAACACTTTCTCCAACACAAAAAATGAATTATTCTCACTTTGCCCAATTTCCAACATAACACTATAAAATTAAGCTTTGAATCAGAGTCTGACAGATCAGATAGCTGGTGTATTCAAAAATATAGCAGTTTGACAAGAAAATTGTACTCAGAAATTCAATCATAGGTTCAACTCAACATGTATTGAGATATCATCTAGATTTTTAACCTTTTTGCCGCCACAGTGGATTCCTGTGTCATACACGTCAGTCTTTGTAGCAAATAACTGAAAATAAACCTTACTTGGTAGTGCGTAGGTCGCCTTTACATCGACTTGATATGAACTCATGGCGTGTGCGGCACTAAAACTACTGACTTTGTATAAAGTTAATGACGGCGAAAACGTAAACTGTTTTGGTTTTTTTTATTATTTTAAATCATATCAGAGATGGGTTGCATAATTTATATCATATTACTGTAGGTTTGCTGATCATAACTTTTTAGTTCAAATTTTAGCACTAATTATGTCATAAATGTTTTTGAATGTTTTGTCGTTTCTTATTCATAATGTCAAAAAATGCTTTGTATATATTGTACATACCTCAATAGCTATAAAGGACTTGTGATACGTCATGCCACAAGATGCGTGAGAAGTTTGGCCCGTTGTCTAAATCATGTAATGAGGAGATATTACGTAGTTGTACATAATAACGACTAGAAAATAAAATATTTATTTACAGTTGTTGATTACTTTTATTAAATGAAACCTTTCTATTAGAAAATGAGCTATAATTTCAACTAAATAACCTTTTCAATATTTATACATACAACAATTTGTATGTTCCACAGACAAAATTAAAGCTTTAGGCATCTAAACTTAACACCTAATTTAACTTTTGCTATCAGTGCTATACCAATTATGCATAAGACTTTATGTAAAACTACATTATCTCATAGTTTCTAGTGTTAAATAGATTTTCTGACATATTCACTATGTAAGCACCAACATGTAGTGTACTTTAAAAAAAGCAGTCTAAAATACCATTATAGTCTGTACATGCCATGTCTGCATTAAAATCATTTGGCCACACCGAATAAATTGCCGTAATTGCATAGCAATATGACTATAATATAATAATAATAATAATAATAATAAATATACTTTATTGCGCACTACAAAGTGAGAACAGTATAAACAAAAACCTCAGACTAGTACAATGCAACAACAGGCGGTCTTATCGCTTATGAGCGATATCTTCCAGACAAAATCCAAATTATTATTATTATTATTATTACAGACTTAGCACGGACGCACTTTTATTATTTCCATTTTAAAATTGTTTACTGAAAAGAACTGCCTGTATAGCTAAGGACGACGTTTGAAAGTGTGAATCCATGAGTAGTTTTAAAAATGGTTTCCATACATGCCTGGCATCGGCATGTTCAAGGGTCCCATAGGGTATGGCACGCTGGGAGCACTCTGTCCTGGTCCAAAGTTTGGATAAGGTAGATATGGCTTTGAAAATCCATTCCCGCAGGAATTTCTACTGCCCGTCCTGATCAGTTCAGCCATTTTCTCTGCTTTAAACTTCCTCAGATGCATTTGTTTGCGCACAGGTTCGAAGGCCTCTAAAAACTGCTCCCCATCAATCCCATTCTTTCCTGAGAGATAGTCTTGTGCAATCTCTTCAGACTTCTCTTCGGATTCAGCTGCGCTTGTTTGTAGCAGTGCCTGTGTGGTGTCCAGTGAGATTCCGGCTGATTTTGATTCTGAAATATTTTCATTATTAAGTACCTATGACCTATCCAGAAGTATCTTGAGATCGAAAATGGTAGTTAAGAATGGTGACCGAATGCAAATAAATAGGGAAATTGCATTCAAGACACCCATAAAAAAAAATTAAACAAAAAATAAAAATAATATCACAAAAATGGGCTTTTTCTGCCAAACTGTGGCAATATTAGTTAGTAATATAATTAATACAAGTTAATTTATTCAGCACATGATTAGTAAACTTACTATATTCCTCCAGCAGCTCCTGTATGCGACTGCAGAGTGCCTCTCCCTCCTCGGAGCGCTCCTGTACCGCTGCCTTTAGCTCCTGTAGCTGCGGCTCCATTTTCAGGTTAAATTCCGCTAGAGACCGGTTGCTGGCTATTATCATTTCTTTCTCCGTTTCCCAGTCCTTTACCTAAAATGTTTTAGAAGTATTGTGATATCGGTTTCAACAAGAAAGCTACCACATTCCCAAGAGTTAAACCTTGTCAAATTTCCACATTCAAAACAATACTTAACTCTCACATGATCACGATCAGATTATTAAATGCTACACTCCCCACACCCAACAATAAAATTGAATCTGTATCTGATCTTGGTCACTGAAATGTTTTATCTATGGTTACACTATATTTATCATCAAACTATTCCAACCAAAGCTCTGAAATATTTCAGCTTTCGCTTTATGAAATATTGTAAAGATTGTTAATCTATCAGATCTATCTTAAGTATCTTTTAGATAAACTGACCCAACATATAGTTATGGTGATTTCTGTTACAATGTTCTACAGTCTGAAGTGGTATGGTTAGTTGACCTCATATGTATTGAGCAAGAGAGCCATCCTCAAAGTAACTAGTAATCTGCTAACAACAAATACTGACTCATATCATAGCACAGAGGAAGTAGACAAATGTCAAAACAATTTACATCAAGTTAATTTTAGTTAATCGCATTTCTTACCTGTTTCACATCTTTAAGCACTGAATCAAATTTAGAGTCGTCGTTTAGTATTTCTTTCAATTCATCTGAATTGAGATGAGAAAGCAAACCCATCGCAGAAGTGTAATCTGGTTGAATCATTTTTGCTTGTTTCTTGATAAATAATCAACAAGTGAATCTGCCTTTAATTTACACTGTTATTTAATTTACACAAACGTTGTGTCTTTAATATAGTTATGCACATAACTAATAATATAAATAGGGAGCAGACAACAATTCACAACTAAAAAAATGAATGTGTTATTCGTTCCACCCTTTGTCGTTTGACACTTGACAGTCTATTGATGCAAGCAAAGCATCTAGCAAGTGTCGCTACTGTCAAAAGGATTATTGTTATCAATTTTTGTCTGTGTGTTGGATATACGTGAAAAAAAGCTTCCTATTCATTCGCAAATTTTTGTGAACCTCCTTATAAAATGCCGATCAAGAAGTCCTCATTATTTACAACTCTGGAGTAACACTCAACATTTAATTGTTATATGTACGGATATACAGCTCAGAGCTACTACCGCGAAACGAAAACTAACGAAGTTCGTGTATCCCGTTCTCTGTCGCACTTGCACATTCGAGCAACAGAGAGAGAGAGACAGCAGCTTTTCGCGGCAGCAGCCCGGCTAGTATGATAGCTTATACCGTCACGTTATATCGCCAAAATGTACCGAAACGTCACATAAAACGTGACGGTATAAGCTACCGTGCTAGCTAGGCAGGTAAATTTATTGGAGTCCGTTACACGGTTAATATTATCACAATATTGCTGTGTCAATATTATCGTGTTTTTCATAATTGGAAATTGCGTCATTATTCATTAAAATGCACGTGATACGGATCGTGATATGAGTGTATCGCGTGATAATAATAACCGTATAACAGGCCCCATTGTGGTCTTAATTGAGTAGAAAGTCCATAAAGCCGGATCCACAGCGCCATGTTTTTCGTGTTTGCAAACATCAAACATGTTTTGTTGGTTTTTTGGTGCAGTGGACTGGCCTTAACATTGATGCCACGCCTATTTTGTGTTTGAAAAACATGTTTGATGTTTACAAACACGAAAAATATGGCCCTGTGAACCCGGCTTTAGCAGGGTACACAGGGTAGGGACAGTGCGGCCGTTAGGAGCAGTTGTGACGTCATCGGTAATAAGTAGTTTTTCGGACGCAGGGTTGCACAAAACGTCTTTCTTGGTTTTGACATGCGATTAGCATCATTTCTATATTATTCGTTTGAATAGATAGATAAAAATGCGTGTCTAAGTAAATTAATTAAAAAAAACGGCCAAGAGCGAGTCGGACTCACGGACCGAGTGTTCCGTACAACTAAAAAACAAATCAAATTTATCAATGTATCGGTATTTTCTGGTAAAGTATACGTAATGATAAACATAATCACTAAATTTCAAGTTGATAGTTCAATAGGAAGTCAAAAAATTCTTCGGAAAAAAACTCCACATCCCAAACATTCATGATCTAAGTACATATATTCTATTCAAGAAAGAGTTGTTTAATTTTCTAGTTAAGAAAGCATATTATTCCATAAAAGAGTATTTAAATAATTACGACATAAAATAATTAACTACTACATTACGAACTTCATTACTATATATTTTTCACTATGAAAACTATTATTATCATTAATGTCTATTTTAAAAATACGTACGAAGTGTTTTAGGTATTCAAGGTACAACGTGCTGTTACTTGATCTGTTCCTATGTAATTCATACCTAATATTACGCACTAAAATAAATAGACTCAAGCGGTCGGCAATATTTATGAATTGAAACATCCATAAACATAACAATGACGGTCGTAACTTTACTTAATTTGTCGCGCGATTCGCGCGAAGTAATTGCCGGCCTGACTTTACGTTAAACGTGTTGCCGCGACGGCCAAAGAGAATATAATCACTACGTTTTTGGCGACGGCGAGGCGGCCCCGACTGAGAACGGGGGAGACCGGCCGACACGTCAATCATTTAGCGCGTAGCACAAGCGGCCGCGCACACATCGCCGCGTGTATGTGTGCGTGAGCCGCGGATGTACCTTTTGTATGGAGTGTCCTTACCCGGTGTACCCTGGCTTTAGTCTTGGATAAAGCTCATCCGGACGTTTAGTAAGCCTTAAATAGTTGTGGTTCTTAAAATGTGGCAATACTTTATTTTACTGTCAAGTGACTGTCAAGTCAAGTGAAGTCAAACGTCAAACTGACGTGATTGATAAATACGCGAAGCAGGAAGGAACATTCGTTCATTAAATGCAAAATGTATCGAGAAATATTATAATAATAGTTCAAATTATAATTATTCCAATGATACTCACTTATTTATAGTACACTTGCTTTACTCGGAACAAAAGCTTCCAACGTTCTAGTCAGAAATGTTCCTGTTGGCCTCAATTATAGGATTTTTAGGGTTCGATTCCTTAGACAACTTTTACGTGGAGTTTTTGGCTGAGACTATATTGTATCTAAGGAACTTCGCTTTGTATATAAGTTTGTGGGTGCTGGGGTACTTGCTGGTGTGTTGCGTGGTGTACCGGCGGTACGCGCGGCGTCTGCCGACGCGGGCGCGAGGGGCGCTTCGCGCAAAGCGTGTGCTGCTTGTTGTGGCGCATCCAGATGACGAGTGCATGTTCTTTGGCCCGACGATATTCAGGTTGTGCGAGCAGGGTGCCGATGTGTACTTGCTCTGTCTGTCTAATGGTAATAAGCACTGATATTCTCTTTGCTATACATGAGGTTGTGGTTCAGTTTTCTTCCATACTTCTCTGTCGCCTGTTTCCTTGCTTTGATATTCATCCACCCTTTCCTTAGTGTATCCTTTTTAGTTATTTTTTTCTTATATATACCCAATACTTTTCCTTTCACATGAATAACTATTGATATAAATTGCAATAGTTTCTTTACTTACGTCACTTTCATATGAAATATCTTTGCCTGAAAAACTTCCCATTATTCACTTTGCCAGAAAATTACTTTGTCAACTAGTAAAGACAAGATTTCCCTTCTAGGTAACCATGAGGGTAAAGGAAACATACGGTGTAAAGAGCTATGGCTGGCATGCTCTGAGCTCGGAGTACCAGACCGGAACATTTGTCTTGTCACCGATACCCGCCTCCCCGATGACCCCAAGGCGCAGTGGCCAGTGTCCGTCATCGCCAAGCTGATACAGCACCAGCTAGAAGCTTTAGACATAGATACTTTAGTCTCGTTTGATCGAGGTGGGGTCTCCTCCCACCCAAATCATTCAGCAGTATTCTATGCTATAGCTTACATGTTTGTTGAGAAACTTATGCCTACAAGTGAGTATTGTTTGTTTATTTACCAATTTTAATTTAATGTTGCATGAAAATCACTAGTTTTGATACAAAGCTCATTAAAAATTAAAACAAAAAAAACCCATTTCAAATTTCATAAATCAATACTTTTTTTATAGATGGCTTCTACTCCTTGCTTCTAGCGTGGTGGATTTGCCAATATCGAGTTTTTTCTTGACATGTTACGCACGACGTGATTTGTCGGCCGGTTTTAGTTGCGAGAAGGTTAAAATCAATCAATTTAAATGCCAATTAAATTGTAAATTAATGAATAAATGTCAAGTTGTGTATACACATAAAAATAATAACATTTGTCATTATTATTGCATCATTATAATTCCGATTTTCATGCTTTTAACACCATTTGGCGTACCGCTAGCGCTACTTGTCTTTTGTGTGTTTAAGTCTTTCTCTTTTATTTTCAGGGTGTACAGTATATACATTAGACACTGTAAATATATTACGAAAATACTGGGGCTTCTTAGATCTTCCATTAAGCTTTGTTTTGTCTTCCAAAAGGTAAGTAAAATCAACTAAACTGGAATAGCCTTTTTATCTTCATATTTTTATTCAACAGCTGTTAGTACTCATAGAGAATTGTAAAACTACGCACTAGTATAGTTGGTAGGTTTAGATTGTGTCCAATGTATTGTGAGCTTTGCTCCATTATCGTCCGTTATAAAAGATAAGCATACTTCGTAGACAAAGACTTATGCATTAACATTTTACCGGATTATCAACTCTAAGGCCTTTGCCAAAAGTATAAATTGCTTTAATAAAAATGTGACCTTCGACGCATTTTGCACTTTATGGCCGCCATTAACCTGAACATCTCGTAATGTAGTGCCTCTCTATTGCTTACGGATATAGAGTCGATAGTCAATTGAACTTTCTAGGTGGCGGTAACGACTTTTTACAATATGGTCATTTTGGTGTTCTGCGGTTTTAGTAAATAAAGCTTTTGTTCCTTTAAGTGGATTAGACAAAACTAAAACTCAACGACCATATAATTTAACATATAGCAAAAGCATTCGTTCCTCTCACTATAGTTCGATTTTAGTTTAATGTAAGATTAATCCCGGAAGGAATCAGATGTTTGGGCAAAAAAGCAAAACAACCCTGGTTAAGGATGTAAGGAATCGATCAAGGCCAAGTGTACTTATAATTTGATAAAGGTTTCATGGATGGAAAACGAAGCACTATTTCTGGGACTAAGCGCCAAACGGCCGACCGCGACGATTCTATCGCACGTGCGCGGCGGAAGACCGCGACGGGTGAAATAAATAGAATCTACCCAAATACTTATTCTCGCGGCGCACTATCGTTCACAATAGTCTTACATACATACAGCTTACTATATTTTGTAACTTGGAGCGTCGTCTGCCCACAAACCACTCTGGTTTGGCAGAAGTATTTTGTAAATTAATTGTAACCATGTTTTATGAATAAACATTGATTATTATTATTTGATTTTCTGCTCACGGGACAATGGTGTCGCGGATCTAGGGAGGCGTGCGCGGAGCCGAAGCACCAAAGTCTACCACATAGCCAACACGTAGAGGCCCTGACAATTTAATGAAATGCAAGGGGTACACCGAGCGGATGCTGTCCCTGCCCGTGTCATGGCAGGGTGTACAGCACCCGCCAGGGTGTACAGAGACTATTGCTGGTTGATGGAATCTAAATGAAGTGAACTGGGTTATGGGTGAATATGATGGACTAAAGGCTGGGGTATTGAGGGAGGCACCGGACACTGATGTTATTCTTATGAATGACGTCATGATATATTATGTAAACTTGCAGATACTTCCTCCGTTGGACGGAGTCGCGTCGCGTGGTGCGCGGCATGAAGCGACACGCCTCACAGATGGTCTGGTTCCGACACCTCTACGTGTTGTTCTCGCGGTACATGATCATCAACACGCTGCGACGGATCAGCCTGGCTGATATCGAGCTGGAGCTTGAGGTTGACGATTGAATCATTTAAATAATAATTATAATAAACTGCAACACCGGTGCAATAATGATGGATTCTGTCAGAACAGAAACGCACAGAGAAACCTTTCCGAAACTGTCGACTCTCGATTACTGCTTTATATTATGTCACACAAGCAGCCTCCGCTCTACCGCGCGGTTTTTTGGTGCGACCGCGTTCGCTTTACCGCAAAACCGCCATCGCCCCGCAACGACGCTGCTCCGCGCTCTGTGCGGTTCAAGCTAAATGATATATTTATTTCATATTGTTACATTACATTATAAATTACATTAATGTCAATCTATACGAATGAATATTATGATCGTAAAGTTGCAAAAATTGAAATTATTTATTATACAAATATACAATACGAAAACAAAAAAAAAACCGGCCAAGTGCGAGTCGGACTCGCGCACGAAGGGCTCCGTACCAGAAAAAACGCCAACAACTACTCTTTTGTATGGGAGCTCCCCTTAATTATTATTATTATTTTGATTTTAGTATTTGTTGTTGTAGCCACAATAAAAATACATAACCTGTGCAAATTTCAACTGTCTAGCTGTTACGGTTCTTGAGATCTACCTCGGCGAGTGGTAGCCATGAAAAAGGGCTAAAATATCACGTTTTTTGCATGGGAACCCCCCTTAATTATTATTATTATTTTGTTTTTAGTATTTGTTGTTATAGTGGCAACAGAAATACACAATCTGTGAAAATTTCAACTGTCTAGCTATTGCGGTTCTTGAGATACAACCTGGTGACAGACGGACGGACGGACGAACAGCGAAGTCTTAGTAATCGGGTCCCGTTTTTACCCTTTGGGTACGGAACCCTAAAAACGCCGAGCTTCACAAGGTCATGAATTCGTTCATACAATATATTGTGTTCTCAAGCAGTATTTGTTTTAATTGGGACTGGAATTCCGATACACTAATATGTTGGTGTTGTTATTATTCTAAGGGTTTTGGTCAATTGATGAATCTACCGCCTGTTGTTACTAAGTTACTCTATTAATTATAGAAGCATATTATCATGTAAGTATTTAAAAATAGTATTAAACATGAATATTTGATGTTGTATTAAAATTTGCGTTTACTTTGTTGCCATATTGAATGTGACGTTATATGCAAATAGATTCTCATTATTTTAAAATTGAATGTTATATAATGTATACATCGCGGGCCCAAATAACCCGAAAGATTTTAACCACGTATTTTTGACGATAAGTTAATAATGTTATATCAGCAAGGGTCAAATTTTTTGTTTTAATTAAACTACTATTTCAGGACAAAATAAATCGAATTAATTCGCCGCTTCTTTGTGAACTAATATTTACGTGACTTGCAAATGTTCAAGACAAGAAGTGTCAACTCAAAAAGTCGCCTTTAGGGTGTGTTAGACTTAATAGAAATAGAAAAGGTTTATTCATGGCAAACAGACAAAATGTTAAAAAAGTTTTACAATTTTCAAAGTTTACCATGAAATGGTCCCGCCTCAGCATGGTGCTGACTCAGGAGTCAGCGCTGGTCTTCCGGCAGGACCATTGATGGGTCACGATCTGTGCGGCACAGCCAAGTTCACACACACGTACACACTTCATAAACTTCCTTCCAATCACAAGTTGACTTGAGATTTATCAACTTGTGATTTGTTTAAAATAATATCTTTTAAATTATGGGTTTTTGGACTATATAATATACCACATTATATACTCTAATTAAGCTCTAGAATCGTTGGTTTTAATCTTTCGGGTTATTAGGGCCCACTGTGTATATTATAATATATTTTTATTTCATTATTGTGTAGTATATTGTGTCTAGTACCCATAGTACAAGCTTTGCTTAGTCAGGGACTAAGTCGATTTTTGCAAGATTGTCCCCCAATATTTATTTATTTACATGTATATAATGTGATACAGTGTTCAAAAAGATATTGTGAAATGTATTACAATTGTAATATTATCGTACAGTTGTGAATAATTGATATTGTGATTCTCTCATTCCATTCTCATCTCATTACTTATCCAATGATCAGTCTGAGGCCATTAAGAGTCCGCAGTAATCTCGGTTCTCCATACAAACGTAGTTTCGCTCTCATTTTAAAACGTCATGCTAGAATAACATGAAACTTTGTATACACAATGGAATCCGGCATATCTAGGTTGGAAATTAGTTTCGGTTGCTTGAAATTATAATGGACAAAATTACAGCGATTATTAAGGTTTTCATACAAGACGTAAAAATCTCAAAAACTCGCTGTATTTTTTTCTATTACAATTTCTAGCAAAAGAAACTAATTTCCGACCTAGATATGGCGGCTCCCATTGTGTATGCAAAGTTTGATGTTATTTCAGCAAGGCGTTTTAAAATGAGAACGAAGCTACATTTGTATAGAAAATCGAGTTCAGCCGAGCGTACTTCCATAAAAGGGACACATCCGTAGAGCAGCAGTCTTAAAATGAACGCCCGTCAACTAATTGACATGATCAATTATTGAACATGAACATGCTTTTTCTTTCAGTGCTAAAAGAACCGCCTCCGCGATAAGTTCTCATGATTAAGGACCGAGAACCGGTCTGAAGCATGTCGAGCGATATTCGACCTCAAAGTAGTGAGTGACTCGTTTCATTATGTTTAAAAAAAAATCTTTCGTAAACTAAAGCGTTATATGAACATTTTCTCTCATATACTTTGCAAAGTGTCGTAATTAATATTTTTCTTGCACAATTCAACATGATGTTTGGTGGAGGGGAATTCATTTTGAGATTGGTTACTCTAGCCAACTTTGGCCGGTTTGTCAAAAATATATCGTAGTTCTAAAAAGCCATGGTTTCCGACTCGGTTCCGATACTTCAATTACTGTCAGACTTTTCTCTTAATGATTACACAGATTAATGAAAATTAGGAATTGTGCTGAATAATAAATAATTCTTAGACCCGTACTTTTTTGTCACCTTTGTTACATTACAAGTATGTAGTTTTGTTCGCGTAAAGAACAAACCTTCGAATAGCTCCGAGCTTCACCGGTCCCGGAATTCTAGCAGCTAAGCAGTACAGGCATTGCATTCAAACAATATGCAGTAGACCACTAACCTCTGAGATCCTTTTTGTCAGCAGCAGCTTCTCCGGGCTGGCCAGCACCGACTTCCAAACGCTCCGTACATAGTCTATAATTAATTAAGTTGTCCACACACATAAAACTATGAATTCACACCGATTTAACCAACTTTTATGCAATATTAGACAAGACATATAAGCCGCGCGTCCGTGCGTTATGCTCCGATAGCAAAGTCTGATCGACGAGTGTCTACCCGTCAAATCCACCGAAAAACCGAGGCTTCGCAATCTACCTACATATTGAAAGACTACAATGCCTGAACAAGTTTATTTTTTTCAATTAAGTAAAATTAGGACCAATACTCATTGAGAACGTTTATTGAACAAACTAGTTTTGTTAAAAAAACTCGAATTTTATATTTAAAGTAAGAACCTGCGGCTTATTGTCAGCTTATAAATAAGTGAAATCTGCAATAGCAAGCAGTTTTGTTAATTTTTTATATTAATTTATTTACTAATTTATTGACTAACGCATATTAATAAAATCCATACGCTTAAATTTGGTTTTATTCTATTTTATTATATGATATAGTTGTTTTATCATATCACACATTGCCCGAAAGAGCGTTCGGTGTCTGAAACAATGTGTATGTATGTAAATTTCGGTATAGTTGAAAATATTCTCAGGCTTATAAAAAACTGCTATCAGGTTACGAAATTTGTTGCATGCACAGCAAAGTCGCTTTTAGACGACTAATTTGATAAAATTCCGTTACACGAAATGATTTTAAGTATACAAAATGTATAAATTACTGAGACAAGACCGCACGTGTCGTAAATTGTACTTGGTCAAACTACCAAGCCGCGCCAGCTTTAAAATATTACTGCGACTGTGAAACAGACTGCTATTAACGGTGCTCCCACGCTAGCTGTTATATAACGGCAACTATAGAATGAATAGGCTTCTTGAGCTCGCTGCATCGTCGGCCTCATCTTTGCCCCCTGGCTAGATGCTGGCCAAGAGCAATCCCATTTTTAATAAAAAAAGAAAACATCCTTCAACATCCTTCATCATTATATTACATAGCCTTATCCTTGTTACACTATGTTATATAACATTTATAACAGCCAGTGTGGGAGCATCATCACCCTGAACAACACAGGCGTCTTCTACTAAAGTACTTTGGTATCAGTAGGTAATATCAGTATAATTTTGCATTTTAACCCTAGCCTTACTTCTTAGAGGAGGTCCTAAGCTATAAACCAAACAATTCATAACTGGTTAAATCATTTTTATTTTTGTTGGCCTCAAAATTTCCATTTTACAACAAATGTTATATTTAATTACACAATACTTACACTTCAATGCGAGAACTTGTTAAAATTGTAATTAGCTAAACATTTAAAAATTGACAATTTTTGCGATCTATTTACGTACTGCAGAAGTTCCGAGCACCTACCCATAGATAACTAGAAACATTGAAAAACCAACCCACTCGATTATTTTTACCGTTTTGACTATATAAAGGGTCGGGTCTTATCCTGACAATCAGCTTTGAAGATCGGTTGTTCGGTTCTGGTCGTGTCCAATCCATTGTCCTATTGTGCGGTTTTGCTACCTCATTGTAGTCCGTCATATAAGATAGCACACTTCATAGACAAAGACTATATGCATTAACATTTCACCGGATTATCAACTCTTGCCAAAAGTATAATTGCTTTTATAGAAATATGATGTTACACGCATTCTGTTTTATGACCTGAGAATGGTACAAGTAGAAAGGCATATGGCCCGCCAGTTTTCTATGAGTGCACCCGTAATCCATTGCTTACGGAGATAGTCGATAATCAATTGACAACATTTCAAATTTTTAAGTAGTATGAAATTTTAACTCATTTCGTTTTTTGGTTAACAAGAAACCCCAAAATATATATTTTTTAATATTTTTATAGCTATTAGTTTTCTAAATTTTCACGAAAATGAAAGAAAGCGTACCATCGTAGTAATGACGTCACTACTACGAAATTGTGACGGTCACAGCGCACAAAAAGAACAGCAGTTCATTTTCTTTAGTAAATTTGTCTTAGTAACAGTGCTTCAGTCTGATTTGTTACGCTGTGACGCCTTACTTGTCACTTACTCTCTTTTAGAATGAGGAACTTTTTAAATTGATTTATATATAACGACTTTTTACAATATAGTTATTTTGTATTTTTTTGCGGTTTTAGTAAACAACAGCTTCTCTATAAGGCGCAAAGAAGCTTGACCTCGCGATTTTTTTTATTTTGCCAAGGAAAAATCAGCTGTATTATGTATATTTGTTTGTAATTTTTATAATGTTCCTTTAAGACCTTTAAGTGGATTGTACAAAACTAAAACCCAACGAGTATACCTCTGTGTAAGCGTTCAGAGTTGTAACACGCTTTCTAGGTACAGTCAACTGCAGAGAAACGTGATCCCTCCTGCATGCAAACTTCTATGCAAGGGAGGTCACATTTCTCTGCAGCTGTACATCCGATAGCTACGCCTGATCGACATCAACGCTGACTGTCAGAATGAGAGGCAATTTTGACTGCACGTGCACGGCATAGGAAGTAGGTAACCACTATACGTTAAGCGTAAATAAAACTGATTAAACATGCATTATTTCATTAATTTTATTTCTAGCACATCAAGGGACATATCGTTAATTTATAAAAAGGCGAATGTAAAAAAAATAAAAAAAAATCAAGTGTACTTATTTTATTTGGTAACTGCAACAACTAATTTAACAATTTTAATGAAGCAAAGAGCAAAGTAAGGTTTGAACCATATAACAGGGATTAAGTTTTTGATATAGCAATATGGGATGGAAAATCGAACGCTGCATGGACTTATTTACCTACTAAAATATATATTTAAACTGTTTTTTTTTTTGACACAAAGAAAACGGCCGTTTCCAATAATAGCTATTTACGATACAAGGGTTGTAAAACAAAGAAAGGCCGATGTCGCAGATGTTTGAGGCCCGAGCCGCAGGCGAGGGTCATAAATATGCGAGAGAGGGCTTTCTGCTTTACGACACGTGTTTTGTAGACAATTTTACGTCACCACTTGGCCAAAAAGTGCGTTTTTTGGCAAGGTGTGGTGTAAACATATTTTTTTAACCATTTTAACTCCATAGACGCCTAGAAGTGTCATAAGTTGATCGCCACAAACAGCTATTGCGCTAGCGTATTTCAGTCACGCTTTCAAGCGAGATTCGTCTTCGAACTGTTGTAGTAATAAAGTGCGGTAACCGTTATCTCTGTACGCGATGAATGGCGTCGTCTTAAAAATAGAAGTATTGCTCTTTTTCAATATTTACAAAATATAATCCCGTCCATGTTGTGTTCTAACTTTCCTTGTAGAAATACGTGTAATTAATGTGCGAACCCGCGAGTAGTCGCTCGACTGTTGGTCCTAGAATGTGACTACCCTACATATTGTCATGGATAAAAGGGATTAATTTCATCTTAACATCGACTTATCGTTACGTTATGAGACTTATGAGGAACAGAATTGTGCTCTCAAAATGGACAGATTAAGATTAAGTACAGATATTATTATTGGTAGACGGGACTTAATCGCGTACAAAAATTATTCACCTGAGGTGTGGACGTTTCGAATGTATCGCAACATCCGTGGCATCGCAAGTCCCGTTTACCAATAATAATGTGTAAAAATCGTGCAAGTTTAAACCAATAAGTACATAAATTGTTAAAATAACATCAACATAACACAAGCTCTACGCGTTGCTAAAATCAGGTTGCTATAAGTTTACTAATAAAAGACTACTCTCAAATATATATCACGCTGTATTTGATGTAAAACTGAATACAACAAAAGTAAAAAAAAACTTAATTAAAAGAATCATTGGTACAAAGATGAAAGCATGAAGAAAAATGGTGGTCATTTGACAAAGAGTACAATTTAAATAGTACAGGAAAGTTGAGACACGTCCGTCCAATGCGACATGTTCCGGGTTCGACTCCCTGTCTGGTAAATTATAGCAATTTTCTTAGTGCTTTGATCTTTGTATCAATGATTGAAAATAATGTGTTACCACATTAATAACATGAAACAAACTTAATGTTTCACAATTTTTTTATTAAAATAAAGTGCAATATCATTAAGCAAGTGTACTTGAGGTTTTAAAATGCCTTTATCCTAGGGTCATAAGTCAGTTGCCTCCTTCCCACGTCTCTAATGAGAAAGGGACTAATGCGTATGGCTCCAAAAACGCAGTGTAACCTCAAGACAGCGCTGCAGTATGCAAGTAATATATAAGCACGACCACAAAAATAAATGTAACTGAAACGGAACATACGTCTATAAATACAGAGTTCATTCGGATAATGAAAAACCAAATAAAAAAAACAACATAGACATCTTAATAATTCTTAAATACATCTTGGCAAATTATTTTTTGCTATGCATGCATGCATAATGAAACAGAAAAGAGAGCTATTTCAAACAATGGAGATTATGTAAAGAAATGTAACTAATTTCATTTAAATTGTTTTACATTAATAGAATCTGGGCCGACCAACTTTTACACTGACACAATTTTGTCTGGTAATTTAATGCAAGAGACAAATTTGTCTTGTTTGTTAGAGAAACTGGTCTAAACCAGGTATTGTTTTAAATGATGGTTTAGGTTTACATCAGTTGTTTATAGATGCGGTAATTTTTTAATTGTTTTAGAGTATACAGTTTTAAAATAAACGATTCAGACAGTGCGTAAAAAAGTAACTCAGTAAACGAAAAACCGTCTATGTAAAAGTTAATAGGCCAAATAATGCAGCAAATGAAACTAATTTTATTTAAATTGTTACCATTAATAGAATCTGGAATGTCACACAAATATTAAAATACTGATTTGTAAACATAACTTACAAATATCATATACAAGTCATCACTATCAAAGGTGTTGCCGTGTACATAGGTCTCCCCAAAATAAAATTATAGTAACAATAACCAGTTTGACATAACATCCCAACCGATACCCAAAAATAAGTTAGTGTGCCAAAACCTTGCAACACCCGCACATTATTAAATATACCACTAATTCACATAAGGGCCGTACAGATTTATTCCCTTAATCATAAACCTCAATGAACTATATTCTAGTTAAAATGACCTTTAAAATAAAGTCATTTTGACTGCAGCCTATTAAGTTATATCAATAAGGAGTTAACTAAAACCTTCCTTGTTCCTTAAAGTTAAGGATGAAGCATTTAATCTCCATAATTTTGGCAGCTAAAACTATAGTCGGTTCAGCCAACGGTGTCAATAGAAAAAAACTAAAATATACATGGCAACACTTTACGTCAAACGACATGTCATTCGTTCAATGTCAAGATTACTTTTTCCATTGCTACGGACACTATTAGCAGACCAGACTACATCAGCCCGGCTGGCACAAGACGGCGCGCGAGATAGACAATCCATCTCTATCTCAGATCAGATACCTAACCATATAGTGGTCGGCGGTTAAGACATCAATCCTGACACCTGTCATTTCCATACAGTTTAGAACCTCAGTGACTTTTAGGTTGTAAACTGTATGGGAATGACAGGTGTCAGGATTGACTTCTTAACCGCCGACCACTATAGTACGTAAAACAAAATGAATAGTTGTATGAGAGCATGTCTCCGCCAATAAACTGTTCTACGGTTAGGCGGGTTCTAGGCTAAATTGCTATGTAACTTATTAAGTATTTTTTTTTATCTTATGGGTACACACGGAAAGAGACTGATTGTCTATCTCGCGCGCCGTCTTGTGCTAGCCGTCCTAGAGATTTCAATACCAAATTCGGGCTGCACTGTCCTTAACGTTTAGGAACAGAAAAAATAGTACATTACGATACAAGTGCAGAGAACAGGAAATTTGCAACGAGTGGTGATAAATTGAAACACGACCGAAGGGAGTGTTTTAAATCGACACGAGTTAAGAATTACCTGTTTGCACGTGTATCGTACAATGTTTTACAGTACATATGGCTCTTTAAAGTTTCGACATATGCACGTAATCTGCTGATTACCGCGCTCGTGCGGTAATGTAGCACCATATGTACTGTAAAAAAACTTTTCAATTGTAGTATGAGCCAAGGAGCTTTCGTGTCTCCAATTATTGCACAGATAATAATTTCTCGTAACATTAGTGCTGAGACTAAGTGACTGACAAATGACTTACACGGTGTACATGATAAACAGGGGTCGGAATTCTCGTAGTAGACTTCTCATTTATCGACTTCCTATATACAAATATATGTCGATAAATACAGAATATTAAAAGTGTAAACTAAACAACAGGCAGTCTTATCGCGAATGAGCGATCTCTTCGAGATAACCTTTGGATGCCAACTTTTTTGAAAATTTAAATAGGTATTATTATAATAATATTTTATTATTCCTTATAAATAATTTTACGGATTTCTTATGACGAGGATTATAATTCATAGACGTTTTTTTCAAAACAAGAATTGCCATCGTACCTAATGACATCATGTTATGTAGGTACTGGCCATCAATCTAATGACCTTTGATTATCAGAACTGAACTAATTAAATGTGAAATTGTTAACTATTTATTAACTTGTCATTGTTTTCATTGCTTATCTCTATTTCACATTTTCAACTACTCAAGTTATCTGAAAGACATCGCTCTTTAGCGATAAGTACGCCTGTTGTTTACCTCTACTGTTAATCATCATGTTGTGTTCTATAATGTATCGATATAATATGTAGATCGTAAGTCGATAAATGAGAAGTCCCTATGACAGCTCAAAAGTGCTACAAGAATTCCGACCCTTGATGATAAATATTATACAACTGTCGAATAATTATTTAAACTTTATAAATATTTGTTCTATCATGAGCTTCATTTCATAACGTTTACCGTATACTTGCGTCTCTCTCGCATGTGCAGTCAACAACTCAAATTCTGGGCCACTTACTACCTTGTCGCAGTGACAATAATATGAGATTTCTAGCAGCTTTGTTATTGATTTTCACTGTGACAAGGTACGAAGAAATCACATTAGTTCGCTGTACTGGAGAGATAAGACGTTTTAAATTTGTAAACGATAAACGTGACCGTCACTAGGATTAAAAATCCCACAAATAAAGCTTTTAATTTTTTTTAAAGATTAATTACGAAAAAATACAGAATTTTTGTCCCATAAGACAATAAAATGAATTTTGAAATTAAACTAGAGTTAATTTAATTTATTTCGTAAATTATGTACATCTATTTGGCTGTAGCTTCAACGAGGTTCCCAAATTCATTTTCATCTAGCTGGTATTTCCTTGATATTTTTACCAGTGTCACCACAAGGAATGTCACTTAGTAATTCGACTAGTGTCATTGTCATTATGCTATTTTTATTTTCTGAAAAAAAAATACAAACAAGAAGCTAAAAAAAAGAAAAAAACTTGTAATTTTCAACCATATTTTCCCCATCCACCGCATGCAGATTAGAAAATGATAATAAATGTATTAGTTTGAAGCTCATGATAAAAACTTGGAAATCAGTGTACCCCCGTTTAGCCTAAAAACTTTTGATCAAATATAATTGTATGAGTTTTTTTTTATATATAACTTTCAAAATGTCACCATATGTTTTGAATGTATGGAAAAAAATCGACCAAAAGTTTTTAGCTAAGTAAACCTTTGAAATCACCAATTCTCGTTGCCCACGAAGGAATAAGTCCAAACCATTGTCTAGAATTTAATTAATCATTAGGTAACGACAACACTACCTGTAACCACTGACTACATCGACTTATTAGTTATTATTTAAATAGTATCTATAACCACATTTCAATGACATTTTTCTAATGGTAATCAAAGTAATTGAATGCCGTCGCGTATACTGAGATTGCGCTGAAACGATCTAATGTAGTTCCAGAATTACCACATTCCTTTAAGAGTCCCCAGTACGCTCGGCTGAACACGATTCTCCATACAAACGTAGTTTCGTTCTCATTTTAAAACGGCTTGCTGAAATAACACGAAACTTTGTATACACAATGGGAGCCGCCATATCTAGGTCGGAAAGTAGTTTCTGTTGCTAGAAATTGTAATAGAAAAAAAAACAGCGAGTTTTTGAGTTTTTTACGTCTTGTATAGAACCTTAAAAATTGCTCTATTTTTTCTCCATTATAATTTCAAGCAAAAGAAACTAATTTCCGGCCAAGATATGCCGGATCCCATTGTGTATACAATTTTTTATGTTATTTTAGCATGGCTTTTTATAATGAGAGCGAAACTACGTTTGTATGGAGAACCGAGGTTACTGCGGACTCTTCAATACCATGTTTAATTTTCCTCCAAACAGTGACAACAGCATTCAGAATAACTGATGAAGTATTTTCTAAATTCACCGTCTGGGACCAATTTCACACAAATATCAGTGACAATGTGCCCAAAATTTAGTTCGGCTTTCATACATTTTCCTACGATTTTGAGACAAAATTTCTCTTGAGTATATTAGTTTGATAATATGGGAAGCTTTCCAAATAAAGACTTAATACTATCCACTTATATTTTATCTTTTGGTTCTAAGGTTAAATAGTCTTCTGATAAAGTGAGAATTTAGTAATTTTTAAATAAGTTATTTCAAGAATGTGGTATATCAGGAACGATCTCTAACGTATACTTTTAAAAAGTAAACAACATTTATATTAAGTAGATTTTTGGGTAAATTGTATTGAAGTCACAATCTCAGTTGACCGACACGCTGAGCGTTCAGGAATGGCGACGTCGAAACACTTTGGAATATGCCACTTTCTTTTTTACAACATCTTTTGAAAGGGACATTAATTGTACGCGACAAGGAGTGCGGGCGGTGTATTTACCATTAGATTAAACGGTTTTTTTTATCCACCACCATATCGGCCCAAGGACGTGCCAAATAAATGCCATAAACTCTACGCTTGGCATGCGGGTAAGCGATCGCAGTATCTCCACCGATGCTGATACTTTTTTTTTTATCATTTGAAGTGTTTTGTTTTACTTATATTTAACACCAAGGCCCTTTGTATTGGAACAAGAGTGCTGTGAGGACAGCGATTGCGAAATCTATGTCTACAATCACATCAAGTTACGAACTCGATCGTCTTCGCTAAAAGATTCAAAATAAAATATGAAAGTATGAAGTTCACATTGCGTTTTAGGCTGCTGCTTGTTATTGCTGCTTAGATTTACGATCACAGACTGATCAACGTTAAATATGGCAGCAGCAGCTGTCATCCCATAGAAACTTGCCAAAGTTTCCATACATTCAAAATTTAAAGAACACAGCTTATGATTACAGATGGTTTGGTGCAACCCGGCCTTAATCAAGTACGCGCTTCGCATGTAATTTATCCCGTAGGAGTTCATTTTTAATCTGATAAATTGATAATTTAAACAACATTCAACGGCCATTGTTTGCCTACAAGCCTTTGTTCGAAGAAAGGTTCACTTCAAATGTTAAAAACCAATACCAGCATTCGTTCCGTTCTGACTCCTTGTCGTGTACAACAGCTGTTACCACGAAAATAGATATTCGAAGTTCGGATATGTTCTTAGTCTTAAATATAGTTGGGGAGCCCAAAATACTAAATGTGGATTTACTCGAGCGTCGTTGGGATCTATTGTTTTAAAGATTCGGTGCTAGAAATAATAAAGGTTATATGATTCGTACACCTTCGCCGGTGGGGGAAGCGTCTACAGGTGAAAAACAATGTAAAAAAAAACAGCCACTCGAGCGCATTAGCCCTTAAATGCATAATGATGTATATATGCATCGTATATTTGATGGTCCGTGGCTCAAAATGCAGCTATCCAAAATCACATTTATTACTTTTATACAACATGACACATCTATTTCAATTTATTAAAAAGTTATACAAAAAATCATGCATTTAAGGGTTAAATAATAATAGTGTATAATTTTTTTTGACGGACGTCAATTGACGTCGGTGGCACGGAATTCCGACGTCTGTCGCGCTCGAGTAAATCCCAAAATCCCGCCTTCGGCTCCCCTACTAATATACAAGTTTCGATATAGGATGTTCGTGGCAGCGCCGCGGTTGTTCAGTGTACATTCGACGTCGGCTCGGGCCGGTGTCGGGCCGCATGCACCCGGCGGGGGCGGGGGCGGGGGGCGTGGCTTACTCGTTGTCGGCGCGCATGCCGCGGACCTCGCCCTCGCGCCGGAGCCGCTCCAGCTCCTCCTTGGTGCGGTCCTCGATGGCGCGGATGTCCGCCATCGTCATGCCGTGCCAGTCGTCCATGGAGCAGAATACTTGTCTATAAATAAATTATTTTGGTGATAATTGTGGATTGCTCATCCTTTGTTCTTTTACATACATTTATGCGTGTAACACACAGGCGCAGCCTGCGGTGGCGGTCGCGGTGGCGGCCAGTTGTAAACTATGACAATCAATTGTTAGAATTGTCTTGGTGTACAACTGGCCGCCACCGCAGGCCGCTCCAGTGTGCGACAAACTTTATACAGCATTTAATGCAGGGAAAACTAGTGTTTTATAATTTTAAAAATGTCAAGTCATGCACGATGAATAATTTAAAAAATTTAATAGTATAAATAATAATATAAATAAATAAAAAAATATTAAGGGACAATCTTACACAATTTGTTGTATGGGTACTAGACGACGATATACATATATAGATAAATATATACTTAAATACATAGAGAACATCCAAGACCCAAGAACAAAATCCGTACTAAATGCACAAATAATGCCCTGGCCGGGATTCGAACCCGGGTCTCTAGCTTCGGAGGCAGTGTCACTACCAACTAGGCTAAACAGGCCGTCATTATTGTGGTGATCGTTGTGGATTGCTCATCCTATCACATCCTGTGACATTATACAGCATTTAATGCGAACAAAGTCAAACGTTTTATTATTTTTTAGGGTTCCGCACCCAAAGCATGTATCTCATGAACCGTGATAGCTAGACAGTTGAAATTTTCAAATTTTCACTTATCTGTTGCCGCTATAACTACAAATACTAAAAACAAAGTAAATCAATTTTTAAGGGAGCTCCCATTAAAAAAAAAATTGCTCGTTGCCTTCCTCAGGCATTGGGTCTCAAATGTATGAGAAAACTAAAATCCGACTCGCACAGCGCGGGTCGCACTTGATATTATTTAACGTTATTATTACTGTATTTTTTTAATTATTTTAAATAAATTAAAAAGGTTATAACAAGTGTCTAATGTTCTATAGATAATAGTGCGTGAGTCTGACTCGCCCTTGCCCGGTATTACATCAAACTATGCACAATTACTAATATAAATAAATATTATAGGAAACTTTTTTACACGAATCAAAGTCCCATAGTAAGCTCAATAAGGCTTGTTTTATGGGTACTAGACGACGATATATTTAATAAATATATATTTAAATACATAGAAAACATCCAAGTCTCACGAACAAATGTTTATACTCATCACAGAAACAAATGCCATTGGATTCGAACCCGGAACCTATAGCTTCGCTTAATATAATGATATTAAAAATATATAATAGGCTACCAGCTAATGCTAATCTACTCGTATACAATTGTTTTTAATTTCTTCTGCATTTAATATGATCACTGAAATAATACGTAATTAATAGCTTTGACATGTAATATTTGTAATATTATGAATAAATGAGTATGAGTATGCCTATATACAGGGTGTCTCCTGTAATAGGAGCAAAAAAATTAACTGTACACTATTGAGCTTTCCAGCAATTATTTCCAAATGGTTTCAATTGAAAAAAAAAAATTTTTTAACTTTTTATTCAAATATAGTTATATAATAATAATAATAATAATAATAATCGTTTATTTAATAGCATAGTTCGTTAGACAATTGACAGGGGTCTCCGCACTAGGCTTCGCCTGTATCGCGGGGAACCAGTTAAAACTTAAAAAATAGAACTTAAGTTACGTGCAGTAAAACAAAGAAAAAGTAGAGTATTACATTTTGCGTAATATGAAATACAAAGAAAACTTAAATTTAAAGTATAGAAGTTCACCTGTACTTATCTCTAGCGGAGTGATCTTTAAAAACACAAAAAAAAAATTAGCGAAGTGATGCGCGTAATATTGGACACCATAATAATGAAGATCAACAAAGCTTACCTATGGAAAATGGTGAACAACCGCCGTTCTGATTTGTGGATGACATTTTCTACTTTGCTCTGTAAAAAGAAAAAATGCATATTTGAGTAAAACAAAATGGCCTTTTAAAATTTACATTAATTCATCAGGTCATTGGCGTGACCTTTTAATTTTCATATTAATTTACTAGCGTAGTTTTGTGTTTGGTTACTGGCAATCTATGGATCTTAGGAATCTGAAAATATTTATTATGATTATGACTAATTAAATAACAACATTTGTTAATAGTACATTACGATACAAGTGCAGAGAACAGAAAATCCGCAACGAGTGGTGATAAATTGAAACACGACCGAAGGGAGTGTTTTAAATCGACACGAGTTGCGAATTACCTGTTCGCACGTGTATCGTACAACGTTTTACAGTACATATGGCTCTTTAAAGTTTCGATATATGCACGTAATCTGGTGATTACCGCACTCTTGCGGTAAAGTAGCACCATATGTACTGTAATAGTACATTACGATACAAGTGCAGAGAACAGAAAATCCGCAACGAGTGGTGATAAATTGAAACACGACCGACGGGAGTGTTTTAAATCGACACGAGTTGCGAATTACCTGTTCGCACGTGTATCGTACAACGTTTTACAGTACATATGGCTCTTTAAGGTTTCGACATATGCAAGTAATCTGCTGATTACCGCCCTCGTGCGGTAATGTAGCACCATATGTACTGTAAAATAAGTAACATACCAAATTCAAACAAAATGCAAAAAAATAATTAAATACAATTAAATACAAACAATGGTAATAAATCTTGACAGCTTATAACCTGACATCTGTCAATTTAATACAACTCTCGTTAATTATCCGCAGCATAAATAAATATTTAAAATGATTTTTTACCTAGCTTTACAATTGCATGGTTAAATGATTAATTTAATTATCATAATAATGGAATAATATTAATTTTTTACCGCCTTCAATAGAAGGAAGGAGGTACTCGGTTCGTCTGCATGTTTGCTTGTTCTTTTTTTACGTCTGTATGTTCCCCGATAACTCTTGACTACGTTGGCCGATTTTGATAATTCTTTTTTTGTTTCAAAGCAGGTACCCCGACATTGGTCCCATATAAATTTGGTGATGGTCTGATGATGAGATCTAGGAGGAATCGAGGGAACTCCTTTAATTTTATAGGCACGCATATGCCGATTTCGGTATTTTCTGTAGGTAACCAAGCATTGGCTCACGGAAACCACAAATTGTGGCATAACGAACTACAAAATTAGAGTCGGTTTTTTTGGCATAATTCATTCTTTTTAATCTTACATATTCCGTTGCTAACTTGAACTTAGTTTAGAAGTTAGCTGATGCATAAGCTTGTAACATCATGTCATGACCAGCTTGACGTCGGGGAAACCCCGACTAGCAAATGGAAAATTGAAAAACCCTGCATGGCGGAGCAAGACCTACATTTTATGTGGGCGTGATACATTTTGCGGGACTCCTTGCACGTATAAAAATTTTCAGCGCTTTCACGGTTTTTAAATGGTGTCAAAACCTCCGGGGCGCGAGGCCCCCCCTGGACAGCGAGGCCGTAGGCGGTGGCCCACGCTGCTCAGGCCGCGTTTGGCCTCTGACTACCTGCAGGCCGAACTCTGCTCGCACCAGCTTGTAAAAGATATGATATGCTTGACTTGGTCGGGTCGGTCTCACTTATAGTCAGGCGAATAATAAAGCCAATAATGGTCCTACCTGCAACCCGAACCACTTGAACTCGGCCGTCACCAGTTTGTAACAAGTCATGACGGGTTTGACGTCCGCCTTCCAGTTGGGGCCGACCAGCGGCCCGCGGCCGGTCTTGGCCGACTTGAACTTGGTCGGGTCGGTCTCGGGCTTGTAGTCGGCCGACGACAGAGGGTCATTGGCGATGTCGATGTGTACGACCTCGCGGGTTTTTAGCTTCTCTGGTGGTAGCTCGTGCACCTGGAATAACGTAAGAAATGTGTTAGGTAGGTTATAACGGCTAATCTATCGCGAAAATAGGTTTTCTACTGTAGCTTGTTATTTTTGTAGTAACTGAGACTGTAATTTTATATTTAACTATACAATGTATATTGTTTTGAAAAAATGACACCTCGCCGAGTTTCTTACGCCGGTTCTTCTCGTGGTCAGAGGTTTATTTTTCCGAACCGGTGGTAGTTTATTGACGTTCATAGGTGCATGTAATATGCCTAATTTGAAGAATAAACTACTTTTACTTTTATAAACTTCTGATTCTTTTCGAGTCGCGAACGTTCATAGCTACGGTGTCTGCTTACAGTCAGACAGGCCGGACTGGTTTGATATTGATACCGTCATAGCATCAACAAATATTTTTAGAAATTAAATATTTTTTTACGCGAGATTGTTTTATGAGTTAACAGTACTGCCACAGAGGAACGATCCCGTTTACTTCCATTTTTCATTGTATAAAGAAAAAAAGCTGCACGAGACCTTGCATATGCATAAATACATGTATAAACTTTTAATATTTAAAATATTTTTGCCTCCTGTGTTACTTTTAGCCCCCCTTCAAATAATTTTACTAAATTCGGGCATCTCTCGAAATCTAAAACTTTACGTTAGCTATACATACAGGTGACATATAAGTCTAAAATTTAGCAAGTTTGTCGATTTGTACACTTGTCTGACAGAGGGCCAGTCGGCCTTCGCTTTAAAAGAGTAATAAGTTCGAATATCTTTTTCACTAATGAATCATGCAACGTTTAAACAATGTTGTTAGTCGTGTCATCTTCGATTGATTGGAAACAGGCAGTACCTAGTGTTGCAAATCACGACTATTGAGGAAACCGGTTGAAAGTGAACACAATAACCTTGTAGGCTAAACTAGAGCAGGACAGAGTTATAGCTAAGTAGATTCACAACAGAACAGACAGACAATCTATTTCATTGAATACGCTCAGTAAATGAAATGGAAAGTAGCGTCACATACATTAGTCACTAAATACGCCACTGATTTAAACCTGATGCAAAATTATAGCGGTACGTACTTCCGAAGATGGATTTTATCATTAGACGGACATATTTATTGTAGAAAAGAGGAGGAGGAGGAGGAGGAAGAGGGTGTATTGGAGGAGGAGGGGAGGTTCAAATTCAAACATTTATTTGTCCAACATAGGTCTAATCTAAGGTGTTACATTTTGATTCTGTATCACTATGTGGTGCCTTGGGGCATACAAATATTTTTGTGACATGTATTTGCATGCAGCATGCTATATAAACTCATAATGTCTTCTATCTAACATATAGTCTTCGATTCTTACATATCTAAGTATACTGTACTGGAAAATTGAAGTCAAATGATAAGGTTGCTCAGCAGTAGGCGATAATAAGCTTAGAATGACGATGACGATGATGATGATATTTTATTGTCTTAGATTTCGGCGATTACATGTGTATCTCAAAAAACACTGACAAGTTTACGTTTAAATAAAATTGGATACGCAGTAAGGGGGAAAGATAAAATCCGTTTAAATTGTTTTATTTTACATGATGTATGTATGTATATGATCATTGTATTATGGCATTTACCCCCTATGGAATTGGGGGAGGCCTATGTCCAGCAGTGGACGTCTTTCGGCTGATATGGTGGTGGGATGTATGTATATCTATAAATACGATAGAGTTAATATTTGTGTCTTACTAAGATCGTACCCCAGGCGTGTTTTCCAAAAGTACTTATCGATATAAATAAAATGTATTAAATCGGTTGTATACATATTGGTTTGGTGTTTTGGTTGGTCTGTATGCAGGCCCACATGTAAATCGGTCAAATTATTTAATTAAAAACAATAATAAATACGATTATGTTTCCAATGTGAAGTGCTACAGAGCGAATGTGACCCGTTGACATACATATAAGCCAAAGAGCCAAACTAATCAGACAAGTACTTAAAAAGTACATTTATCTGTTCAGGTACCTTCACTGGGTGTGTAGTAATCACGTCAAATTTGACCAACATCCCGGAGTCAACATTTTACTTTTTCATAGAAAAGTGTAATTTTTGAGCAGTACTTAAAGACTTCCCAACGGCGCACTCAATTATCGCGCTCCCATCAGAATTACCACTGACTATTTTTGAAATGAAATGAAATAATTTATTATGCTCGATTTTAGGTACAGTAGGGTGACACAGGTACAATTAAAAGTATCACTAAAATCTACCTTACAGGCATGCAAAATTTTAGGACATATCTTAAATCTCATTATTTTATTTACTTACTTATAGTCTAAAAACTCCTTAATACTGTAAAAACATTTTTCAGCAAGCCAATTCATTAAGATTTTTTTAAATTTTATGTAAATCTTTTATCGTATCAGACACTTTATTGTAAATCCTAATAAACATAACGTAAGCGTTCTTTTGTACTAGTGACAGTTTTGTTGGAGGAATATACATTTTGTTGCGATATTGCGACCGGATAGGATTTCTGTCTCTTTAACTTGCTGAAAAAGATGACCATGTCGATACACAAATATGCATGCATTGAGTATGTAAATAAATACATGGAAGAGATAAAATATTCTGATTTATAAAGTACGGCCTACATGAATCTCTATTTTTCAGCCCAAAGACAGCCCTTATACATTTTTTTTGAACAATGAAAACATCGTCTATATCTGTGGATCTGTTTTCACTCCTTTAAGAGAAAAGATTCGGGATAAAAGCTATCCTATATCCTACCTTTTTGAATATTTTGATTTTGAGGTCTCAAACTATCTCTATAACAAACTAGCTGTTGCCCGCGACTTCGTCCGCGTCTTCGCTCCTATTGGTCGCAGCGTGTTGTTATATAGCCTAAAGCCTTCCTCGATAAATGGACTATCCAACACTAAAATAATTTTTCAATTTGAACCAGTAGTTCCTGAGATTAGCGCGTTCAAACAAACAAACTCTTCAGCTTTATAATATTAGTATATATTTAATCTAAATCCGTTAAACGTGAAAAGGTAAAAGATAAACAAATTTCCTTTCGCATTAATAATATTAGTATGGATTTCTGTCCTATGAGAATAGAAATCTATTAGTGAGACAATTACAGCAAAGGACAGGCGTTAATTTGCCATGGCGATAGCGTGTAGCGTCGTAAGCAGTAGGTACATATAGGTAGGTAATCAATGCAATGCAATTACCGGCAAGCCTTCACTAAGAGTTGCTTGCTCGTTATAGCTGCGTGGTGCCATGATAAGTGTCTCTTAACTTCATGTCAAAGTTTTATTTAAACGTATGGCATTTATTTACGAACCGTGAGATCTTCGAGAAGACAAGTACGGTTGCCAATTTTTGTTGCACTTTTAGCACAACTCAGGGGTCACGTGTAGGGTAACGGTGGGTACTCCCTACGGACGTGGTGCAACTTCGACCCCCCTTTGTCAAGTGAGTGGGCAACTTGACTATTAGAAGTTCTCAAGCCGCCCGAAGGCCTCTAACTTGGCTTAACGACTGCCGTCGTAGACAGCAGCCGGGATCAACGGCTTAACGTGTCTTCCAAAGCACGAGAGCGTTCAGTTAGTAACCACTCAAAGCGGTTACCCATCCAAGAACTGACCTGCGCCCACATTGCTTAACCTCGCATACCGCACGCGGTAGGCGGGTGCCGCTGGGCCACGAGCGCTCTAAAGTAAGTCAGTCGAAGTAAGATCAAAGGACAATAATGAAGTGTTCGATAGAATAGAAATCGAACTATGTAAAGTCTTTACAGTCGCCATGAAGATTTTTTAAAGATTTAAAGATTTTATTGAAAATAATAAACAGGTATAGTAAAATAACAAAACGTTCGTAATCGGCTGCAGTAGTCGGGGACTGAGTCGCAGTGATTACGCCCACCTCAGTACATGCACGAACTTATGTTCTAAGACAATGTTATTGAAGTTCTGATATAACTACTTAGGTTAGATACATAGGTAGACAAGGGTTACGTGTTAAGTATACAAGTAGGTGAAAATATGTACAAGTAGAACTCAATACAGTATAGATCAATCCGACAACAAATACAGACATAGTTTATATTATTTACATTATGCATCACGAGTATGCATGAAGTACAGTGGAAGCAAACAAAATGCTTATTTATTTATATGTGGGATTGGTAGTTTTTGATGGTTTTGTATGGTGCTGGCTGCTATATATACGATAGATAAGGAATGGTCGAATGTATTTTGAAACTGCGAAGGAGTTGACGGATGTGTGAGAGTGAACGACGATAGAACGAAGCAAGACGTGGTTTGATCTATCTATCTTCTATCTTGGCATTGACTAAAAATTTATAATCTGTTGTGTAATATGAAATAGAGTTGTTTTGTTTTAAAATCGATCGAAATAAAACTAATACAACTCTATTCCAATTTAAAACCTAATTCCATTGACGAGGCGGGTATATTTTAATAGATCTTTAGGCAGCTAGAGATTATAATTTTGATTGAATTGCAGAAATAGCAATAATAATAAATATTCTTTATTGCACCACTTAGTGATAAGTTGTACAGTAGCGGACTTACTAAAAAATGGTAACAACAGGCGGTCTTATCGCTTTTAGCGATCTCTACCAGACAACTTTTGGGTAGCGGGAAAACAATTAACTAAAACTGGGAAACAGGTAGTGCAGAATAACTGCAAGAGCAATATTTTTTTTTATGAAATAGGAGGCAGACGAGCAGACGAATCGCCCGATGATAAGTGATTATCGTCGTCCATGGACACCCGCAACACCAGAATGGCTTTGCTTTGCACAGTCAACATCAAAAGTACCTACGCATTTGAAAAGTCCAAAAGTATTTATATAAGAGAATAAGATCTTTTGACCCCTTCATGTGCGTAGCTACTTTTGATGCTGACTGCTGACACTTCTGTACTTATGTTAGTAAATATGTGCATTATTTATAATCTTTACATTACATACATTTAATTTATATAGCAACAAAGCAAGAATTAAAATAACAAGCCCGAACAAACGCGAGCTTATTCTTATTAAGGGGCTTAAGCCTATTTCACTTACTAGATCTAATCAGTGAAGTCGGTTGATAAATTAATTTTAGTAGCCATAGATAGTTCGATTGGAGAGCTCCATCGTAAATGGCGTGACGTCATGTTATCTATTATGTATTATAGTATATCAGCAAGGTCGGTTGATAGCCGGTAATTTCTTCATGTTTGCCGATAAAGGTATTCATAAGTAAAGGTATTCATAAGTAAGTCAGGCATAAGTAAATATTTGCTAAATGGAAATATATAGGTATATAAAACAAAGTCGTGTTTCTTACACCGTGTATAACTCGAGAACGTGAGTATTGATTACTATTGAAGGCAAATGCAAACAATTTTGAAAACCGCGATAAATTTAAAATCCCAGAATTGTGATAATATAATAATATTGGGGACAATCTTACACAAATAGATCTAGACCAAACTAAGCAAAGCTTGTACGTCGGTACTAACCGACGAGACACATACTTAAATACATAGAAAACATCCAAGACCCAGGAACAACTATTCGCGCGAAACATACACAAATAATGACCTGGCCGAGATTCGAACCCGGGACCTTCGGCTTCGTAGGCAGTGTCACTACCAACTAAGCCAAAGTGCTCGTCCATAATGTGAATATTGTGAAATTTGTGAATAAGACGCAACTACAGTTAAAACCATAAGAGCGTGTTTAGATGGTTATGATAAGTTATCAAATTGGCGATATATTATTATCAGCTGTTTGTAATTAAGACTTTATGGCTAGTTTTCTTTTAATCGTATGGCATTTATTTACGAACCGTGAGAGCTTCGAGAAGACAAGTACGGTTGCCAGTTTTTTTTGCACTTTTAGCACCACCCAGGGGTCACGTGCAGGGTAACGGTGGGTACTCCCTACGGACGTGGTGCAACTTCGACCCCCCTTTGTCAAGTGAGTGGGCAACTTGACTGTTAGAAGTTCTCAAGCCGCCCGAAGGCCTCTAACTTGGCTTAACGACTGCTGTCGTAGACAGCAGCCGGAATCAACGGCTTAACGTGCCTCCCAAAGCACGAGAGCGCTCAGTTAGTAACCACTCAAAGCGGTCACCCATCCAAGAACTGACCTGCGCCCACATTGCTTAACCTCGCATACCGCACGCGGTAGGCGGGTGCCGCTGGACCACGAGCGCTCTAGCTAGCGAGCTAGTATCATAAGATCGAAAACCATATGACTTACACGCGTCACCGCCTTCTCTAGATAATTGCACAGTATTTTAATAAAATTAATAAATGAACCGTCGGAAAGTTTGACATTGTGTTGATAGGTCAAAAACCCCGGTATAAACACCTGACGAGACGATAATCAAATACTTATCAACCAATTAACTAAATGTGCAACATTTTTACGTGATAAAACTGATAATTAAGGAAAAAAGAACCTTGATAACATACATATAAAGTTGCAAATAACACAAACGCTGAACTTTCTACTTCTCTTTTCTATACTTAGTTATTAACTCACTTCTATAATTTAGTTACTATTCGAGATAAATAAATAATATTGGGGGACAATCTTACACAAATCGACCTAGTCGCAAACTAAGCAAAGCTTGTACTATGGGTACTAGACGACGACGATATATATACTTATATAGATAAATGCATACTTAAATACATAGAAAACATCCAAGACCCAAGAACAAATATCCGTGAAAAATGCACAAATAAATGCCCTGGCCGGGATTCGAACCCGGGACCTCTAGCTTCGGAGGCAGAGTCACTACCCACTAGGCTAAACAGGTCGTCAAATAGATGTGCGGTTTTTTGTTGTTTTAATGGCACCGATGGTTTTTCTACGCGTACATTAATTATGGGTTGAAACAAACTATGCTATACTTAGGTGAAAGACTTATGTATGTAATTTCATGTAGTTGTGGACTCTCCGGATAGGCATTTGTTTTGTTTGTGTACCCGTTTTATATAATATTTTAAAATAATTTAAATTATTGACTTTCAAATCTTGAAAAGCGTATCAAAAATGATAAAACGGACAACATTTATATTTTATTTAAATCTAGTCTAATTCCAGAATCTTACGAATTCAGTTATTTGAAAACTAGAGTATTTGAAACATAAAAATAAACTAGTGGCTCTGTATGCAGTAGACCTAGCCATTTTTTTTTTAAAATTTCAAAATTTCTAAAAACTGACTACAAAGAAATCTATATAATTATCAAACCTGCTCACAAAATTTAACGAGAATCAGTTGAGAAATGCGACGATATAGAGGAGAACACCCGGAGAGACAGACAGACATACGAATTTTTTTTTGTTGAAGCTGTAACGGAGACGCTGCGGTCGCTCGGTCAAAAATCTAAAAAAAAAAACTTTTGGGCCCAAGTCTTTTTTTCTGTGCTTGACCAGTTCCCGGTATCCCTGTAAGACTTTAGTATCCGCAAACCGCAAAAAATGGAAATGCTAATTCTCTCTCACAACTGCTCTACCGCCGTCGCCGGCTCTGGTCCTGGAGTGATTAACTTCACCGCAGCCGCGTCACTCATCAGGATCCCTCCATTGCATCTTTCCCTTGATTTTGTCTCATTTGCCATGGCGCCTATAGCGGCCGCGCCGTCCGCCCTACCCTAATGGCAGGAGTCGGCGCGCACCCCACTAGAGTCAAAGGAATTCGAACCTTCCACACAGAAGTTAGATTTCATATTTGATTGGGTTGCGGGCAGCCGCTCGGCTACCGCCGGCTCCGCCGCTGCCGCCTGGATACGAAGTCTAGCTTCTGTATGGAGGGTTCGAATTCCTATGACTCTGGTGGCGTGAGCGTCTATTCCGTTTGATGTGAATCGTTCATCAAGCTTAAAACGCACAGAGCGCGGCGCAGCGTCGTTGCGGGAAGGAGGCGATTTGGCGGTAAAGTGAACGCGGTCCGGAGCACGTCGCACTAAAAAAACCGCGCGGTATTCGGAAGCGCGGTAGAGCGGAGGCGGCCTGTGTGACATATGAAGCAGTAATCGACAGTCGACAGTTTCGGAAAGATCAAAAATCGAAAACCGCTCTGTGCGTTTCGATCCTAAAGCCGGCGCTGATTTTAATAATAAGAATATGAATACATTTATTGCTCAGTAAAACCTTAACCATACACATATACAAAATCAAAACAATAGTTGACAAACAAGTACGGGAGACAAAAATAAGTGGGTTTGAACTAACCGCTTGTAATGGCCGCAATCCCGATTATTATCCCTTTATTCATTTAATCTCTTAGATTAGGTTTATACAATATTTCTATAAAAAGTAAAATATAAAACAATATTTACAAAACATAAAAACATTATAAAAACCTAACCTAGGGTGCCGCCGGCAGCGAGGCAGGGCCTAAGCTACCGGTGGTTAGGGCGACAGAGAGAGGAACCTCCGGACTATCCGCGCCGTGTCCAGGAGTACCGCCTTCTGTATCTGACCCTTGACCCAGCCATCTAACGAGAGTCTCTTGAGATGTTGGTCGAGACTCTTCGCTATTAGTCCGTTCGCGGAGACGACTATCGGGACAATGATCGTTGAATCAAAATCCCACATAGCGGTTACCTCGTGTGCCAGGTCTAGGTACTTGCTTATTATTATTATTTTATATTGGGGGGCAATCTTACACAAATCGACCTAGTCCCAAACTAAACAAAGCCTGTACTGTGGGTACTAGACGACGATATACATACTTATATAGATAAATACATACTTAAATATATAGAAAACATCCAAGACTCAAGAAAAAATATCCGTGCTAAATGCACAAATAATGCCCTGGCCGGGATTCGAACCCGGGACCTCTAGCTTCGGAGGCAGCGTCACAACCAACTAGGCTAAACAGGCCGTCTATTTTAATGCAGTAAACTTACATTATTTTGGTCTCCGCCGTCCGGTACATGTAGGGACTCTATGCAGATGACGAAGTTGTCCTTCATGTAGCCAGGATTCTGGAAAATAGACAAATTTATTTTATGATTAATATTATTTTGATTTATTTTCCCCGTATTTCAATAAGATATGGTAGAATGATGCGTAACATCATTTCATTGTACTAGACGACGTTAAATGTTAAATGCATACGAAGTGCTTAAGAGTCTGCATTAAGCTCGATTCTCCATACAAACGTAGTTACGCTCTCATTTAAAACGCCATGCTAAAATAATATGAAACTTTTTATACACAATGGGATCCGGCATGTCTAGGTCGGAACTTAATCTCTTAAAATGAGAACGAAACTACGTTTGTATGCAGAATCGAGTTCACTCGAGCGTACTGGGGACTCTTAAGACCCGGAAACAAATTATTCGTGCACATCGGACAGAAATTAGCACTTACTGGGATTTGAACCCAGGACCTCGCAGGCAAGGCATAAATCACTACTAAAGTATTAAGCTAAACATTTGCTTGATCCCTTGCTGTAAATTTTTACTTGAAAAATCCTGTACAGATATTCGACAACGTCACTATAGAGTGACGTAGGGTCGTGTCGCAGCAGCCAATATATTCGTGTCGTGTCGATTGGCTTGTTGTGATTAATGTCGTAAAACGTCTAGATATCGTGTCGCAGTCGGTTAAATACCAGACTTAGCTAGACAAGTCGAGTGTGGAGAAAAGGAGACAAAGGGGTTTGATCAATTGGATTGTGTGTCGGCCGCGCTGCATATCGGTGGAAGCTCAAGGGAGGTATTTCTCACACCAGAGGTAAGTCTGGACGGTCCGTAGGTTGGGAGTACCCTGCCCTGGTGGCCAACACCGTATTTTGCACCCAAAACTGCAGAAAAGCCTGGCAGTTTGGTTGACTTGTAAACCCTACTCCACATTAATATAATTTCGCATATTTTCAATCTTATTCATAAAAATTAGTCCATTAATAATCCTAAACATTTGGGATCCATTATAATACATTACGATACAAGTGCAAAGAATGTGGTGATAAATTAAATCGACACGAGTTGCGAATTACCTGTTCGCACGTGTATCGTACAACGTTTTACAGTACATTAAGTGCAGAGAACAGGAAATTCGCAACGAGTGGTGATAAATTGAAACACGACCGAAGGAAGTGTTTTAAATCGACACGAGTTGCGAATTACCTGTTCGCACGTGTATCGTACAACGTTTTACAGTACATATGGCTCCTTAAAGTTTCGACATATGCTGCACGTAATCTGCTGACTACCGCACTCATGCGGTAATCAAGCACCATATGTACTGTAAAATCCTTAACTATGTATTTTTTTGCAATTCACCTATATACTACTTATATATTGGCGTAACAAAAAAACCTTTGACGTAATACATGCGAAATGTAATCTTATTATAACATCTCCAAGAATGACGTGTCGTGGTTTCCAATTTAACTACCTACTAGGAAATTGTGTTTACGCCATTGCCATACCTAATAAAACTTTTTAACTACATGTTTACCTGCTCTTAGGTTATTTATTAAAAGCGTAAATGTATTTGTTAAGCGATGAGAAAGAAGACTGACTACATTCTGCTTAGATGTGAGCACATCTAAGCAGAATGTAGTCAGTCTTCGGATGTCAGCAGTCGTTAAGGGGTTCGAGGTTTTTCAGGGGTTTGCGTCAATTTGTGGGTTTCAATCGTGCAATGATAGGATTTCGACATTTTTGACCCCAGTTCTCATAAATCATCTTCTAAGCATGTTACAAGTCCACATTGTGACGGTTATTTATACTAAGAAACTTTTTCATATTTTCTCCTGGCCAACGGGGACAGAATAACAACAAAAAAAGACATAATAGTACATTACTACAGAGGCCGGGACGAAAGGGGTTGCCGGCCGAAGACATATAGACGGCCGAGCGAAGCGAGGTCGGATAGGTCTCAGGCGGGCAACCCCATATTTCCCGCCGAGGTATGTATAGTGCTTTTCTCAAACATGCAATGAAATTAAAAAACAAAAAAATCTAAGTTTTATTTTTAATACGCATAGTGGCAGAATGTCATGATGCCTGTGCAACGCATAGTGGCAGAATGTCATGATGTGGAATGGAAATTAAAAAAGAGGACTGTGCCGGCCTTGGCCTGCAACATTTGTATGAAATTGCATTAACGACCTCTTGTCCTAGCCGCACCTGAAACGTCATACTTCGCAGCCTATTATAAGGAACATAACATCAATATTTCATTGCATGTTTGCGAAAAAAAAAATATTAAACTATTTCATAATAAGATTTACGTATTTTTTTACAAACTTAACTACTAATCTTAATTATAAAACATTTTTTGAGTTAAGGAGCCTTGCCGTTACTTTTAATTACAATACAATTTTTAACTTATAACTATAGTTAATTATTCAGTGGTTGACCGAGTTGTTGACTCACTTGACAAATCCTAAGCCCAAAGGTATTGTTCTCGTTTGTTTTTCAACCGAGTTAATGCTAACTTGCTAAGATGAGGAGGAAATTCAATCAGTAAAATCGGCCAAGAGCATGTCGGGCCATGCTCAGTGTAGGGTTCCGTAGTTGCCCAATGAACTTACTTAAAAGCAAAAGGATATACCTTCGCAGCGTTTTATACGTCTTTTACTAAGAAGGGAAGACTTTTTACGATAACTCAAAAACAGCTCAACTGATCATGTGTCCGCTATAGTTTTCGTTGAAAGTCTTCATTAAGCTTTACTTTCAAAGTTTTTGGACCCATAGTTCAAAAGTTAAGAGGGGGGGACACATTTTTTTTTTCTTTTGGAGTGAATATTTCCGAAAGATTTGATGGAGACCCCTATTCATTTTGAAAGACCTATCCAAGAACAACCCATACCATAGAATTGAAGCAAAAAAAAAATTGCATCCCCGCTTTACGTGTAGGGGAGGTACCCTTAATTTCTTTTTTTTTACGACTAAATTTTATCAAATTATAAATCCATACCAAATTGCAGCTTTCTAGCGCTAACAATCACAGAGCAAAGCCTCGGACAGACAGACAGACAGACGGACAAGGCGAAACTATAAGGGTTCCTAGTTGACTACGGAACCCTAAAAACCACCCGGTACGCGGCGCGCCTTTCCTCCCCTATTCTCCTCCCATCTCCTTTACTTACCGTAAGCACAGTCCGGCAGTAAGGGTAAGCGTTCCACGCCTCTTCATGCACCTCCAGGGACCCTTTCGGCGCCAATAGTCTGATGAACGCCGGCACCTTCGACGCCAAGTGGTAGATCTTGTATGTGTACTGTCCTGATGAGTACTTGCCGCCTGCCGAAACGAAAATGTATTTAGCGAGCTTGTATATAGAGTTCGTTTTTGTTTAATTTGTTTTAGACCGGTTGTCCGCCAGATAAGAATGAGAATGAAGTTAAACTGGGTTTCCACCAGATCTAAGGCAAGTTAAACCGTGAAAAAAAAAAAACCGGCCAAGTGCGAGTCGGACTCGCGCACGAAGGGTTCCGTACCAGAAAAAAAAAACGCCAACAACTACTCTGTTGTATGGGAGCCCCCCTTAATTATTATTATTATTTTGATTTTAGTATTTGTTGTTGTAGCCACAATAAAAATGCATAATCTGTGCAAATTTCAACTGTCTAGCTATTACGGTTCTTGAGATCTAGCTCGACAAGTGGTAGCCATGAAAAACTACGATATCACGTTTTTTGTATGGGAGCCCCCCTTAATTATTATTATTATTTAGTTTTTCGTATTTTTTGTTATAGCGGCAACAGAAATACACAATCTGTGAAAAATTCAACTGTCTAGCTATTACGGTTCTTGAGATACAGCCTGGTGACAGACGGACGGACGGACAGCGAAGTCTTATAGGGTCCCGTTTTTACCCTTTGGGTACGGAACCCTTAGAACCATCTGATTGGTGGCCACATCCATAAATAGGTTTGTATGTCTCTGGTGGAACTTTTATTAAGACATATGTAATTGGAATTTTGTGGCTTTTCCTGCTAACTATTGATTGCGATCGCGATGCATTAAGAGGGCGCAGTACGCTCGGTCTGGCTCGGTTCTCCATACAAACGTATTTACCCTCTCATTTTAAAACGCCATGCTAGAATAACATAAAATTGCTAGAAATTGTAAAATAAAAAAATACAGCGGCTTTTTGAGTTTTTTACGGCTTGTATGAAAACCTTAATAATCGCTGTATTTTTTCTCCATTATAATTTCAAGCAACAGAAACTATGGTCCGACCTAGATATGCCGGATCCCATTGTGTATACAAAGTTTCATGTTATTCTAGCCTGGCGTTTTAAAATGAGAGCATTAATACGTTTGTATGGAGAACCGAACGTACTGCGCAGTCTTAAGTTAGTTAAATCATTTAAAATACAACTTAGTTGGTACAGTCAACGCTACACAGAATGCTCAAAATGATTTGAACGAAGGTTCTCTCTTGAATAAAATCTCTCGTTGAGATCAAGTTGAGCACTAGATCTTGAATTTTAAATACGTTTTTGCTCCATGTTCAAAACTGTGCAATTTTAGCATATTCTAATTGCTTAAAACAAACACAACGTCTAACACTAAGTATAAAAACAACAGCCAAGCTAGTACGATAACTTACAGCGTCACGTTTATGTGACATTTTAATAGATTTCGACAGTATGACATTTACAAAAGAAATGCTTATAATATGAGTATCAGTATTTATAAGTTACCAGCACATCTAAAATCATTAGAGTGCAAAGCATTCAGGCGAACCTTAAGAACGTGGCTCCTAGAACACTTTTTTTATAATATGAATGATTTTATGAACTACAACGCTGATTAAGATTAGTAATTACAAATTTTACTGTCAATACTTAATGTAGCAGTGCAGCAGTAACAATTTGAAGTATATTAGTATATAAGTTAATGATAATCCATGTTTATCTCTGTGTAACATAATATTTGCATGCTGTTAAGAAATGGCTAAAGAAGGCTGAACAATTTGTTAACCCAAGACTTGTAACATACCCTTTTTTCTGCAAATAAATTTATTATTATTATTATATTATCATGTAGCGGACCCCAGGCATCCTTCAGGATGCAACTGTACGGGGAATAACGCTAGGAGGATGATGATTATTATGTATAAAGTGACGGTATAAGCTATCGTGTACCTAGTTGGTTACTAAGTTATGTTACTGTAATAATCCTTATCTACATAAAATATACTAACGAAAGTTAAATAAATTATATATTAAAATGAAGTACACACAATCAGGATTTACATTTGTCAATTTCATTCAAAATGGCCTCCTTGGGCCTGAACACAGGCCTTCAGACGACGAGGCCAGTCATCAATAGCGGCACGCACGGTTGTCATATCTAATTCCGTCACTGTCTTGACTATGGCCCGCTTGAGGGAGTCAAGATTTGTGTGGGGTTTAGCACAGGCTTTCTCCTCAATAACCTGCCATATAGCATAATCCCCCTGGATTGTTGAGGTCCGGGCTGGAGGAGGGCCAGTCTTCGTGGGCAATGAAGTCAATTTTGTTGCTTCGAAACCAGGCTTGAGTTGTTTTTGCCTTATGTGCAGGGGCTGAGTCTTGTTGAAATAGAGAGTGGCTTAAAGGCTTCACTATTGGTTCCAGAACGGATTCCTGGTAAACTTTAGCCCCAGTTTTGACACCTTTTTCACAGAAATGGACCTGTGTTAACCCTGAGTATGACACACCTAACCAAATCATGACATAAGAGGGATGATGGCCTCGTTGCACTCTCGGAACAGCTACACTCGCTTCTTGACTCTTTTTTTGCATACACTCTGTCATTCTGGCGGTTACAACATTCTTCAATGGTAAAAATTTTTTCGTCTGTAAATAATATATTTCGGTGACCATTTTGTGCGTACAGCTTCAGTAGCACGCGACTTCTATTCAGCCTCATAGTCTTCAATCGTCCATTAAGCAAATGACCTTTCCGTCTACGATAAGCGTGTAGTCTAAGGTCTTGATTGATAACTTTTTTAAGGGAGCTTCTCTTCACAGACATCTGAATTGCCAACAACTTTTGCTTCCGAACGGGGTTTCTTGCGATTCTCGCCTTCACTGCCTTTATTAGAGCTGGGGTCCGAACGGTGCGTGGTCTTCCAGACCTCTTGCGGTCATCAAAGCTCAGGGTACTATTGTACCTATTAATGGTACGATAAACGAATTGTTTGTTGATTTTCAGATTTTGAAGCAACTTCAAAATCACGTTTGGAGGATGCCCGCATTTGTGCAACGCAATTACAGCAACACGATTTTCTTTTAGACCCCAATCCATTATAAAAATGACGAGATATTGTGTGTGCTATAAAATTATAACTGACAACCCGCCATTATATGTCATTTTTTATTTTTTCGGTAGCATTTGTTTTAACGCAAGAAAAGAGTTTGCAAATCGAGTAACAGAACTTAGTAACCAACTAGGTAAGTATAAGATATCGTGCTAGCAAAGTAGCTGAGCTGTAGGTCTTAAACTGTGCGTATATTTGATACGGAAATTCCGAACTTGCAGTACTCAGCTAATAAGGATTTTTTGGTATTTTCCTAATGTCTTCTAATCATTAGTGGCCCAAACGCGTGTATATGGCCACTTACACAAATTAATTATTAATTAGTAAAAATTTAACTTTAAGCAAATTACATATTATTGTTTACCGTGATTAGTTTTGTTATTGTACAGTTGCGGAATGGAAAGGTTAGTCACGGCATTAAAATTGAGTTGAAAAGTGATGAATCTTTTCATTTCGTGTCTGTACAGTCGGCAATGAAAGTGGTCTTTTCACTCTTTTACTTGTATATTAAGGCGAGGCATTTATTATTTAAAAGGTTTGTAATTGATTATTTATTATTTTTAAGTCTTTTTTATTTACATGTATTTTCAAACGCAGCTTAGGTATAGTGTTAAATGAAATAAATAAATGAAATGCAAATGAAATCACTAGTTGACGAGTAATAGCCGAACTTAAGAAATGAAAATAACACAATTAAAAAGCTAACTTCCGTACAATATAGTTATTAGTCAAATTTTCCTGCTACCCAAAGGTTGTCTGTAAGAGATCGCTTTAAAGCGATAAGACCACCTGATGTAGCAACATTATTAATTATGTAAATTTTGTGTAACATTTTTCTTTTTAGTGGTGCGATAAACCAATTGGCCGCTTTTTACTGTCATGATATCAGCGTTTATTATCATAATCGTTGCTAAGGTCGACATGATATTGCGAAAAAGATCGCGTGTTCTCTTTGACGTTTACGTCTGCCGATTGAAAGGGAGACCGCTCCGTCGCGTCCGAGTCGAATGACGTAAATTGCGTAAGATCAACCAAGCCGGTTCTAACACCTTCACTGGCAAGTTCAATGTTCATGTAAAACTTGTCCTAGCATTCAAGGTTTCCACTCGTAACTCACGAGCTCGTCACGCGAACCTAACTGGTCGCGTACGGCACGGTTTCAGAGGAATTCCCTCCCTCGGACGCTCCGGTTGTGGAATGAGCTCATGCCGAGGTTTGCCCGAGGGAATACAGTATATCCTTCAAGAAAGGAGTGTATATTTAAATAAATACATTTTTAAACGGTCGGCAACGGACACCCCCAGGCGTCCATAGGCTGCGGTGACCGCATACCAACAAGTGGGCCGTTCGCTTGTTTGCCACCGAGGTGGTATTAAAAAAACTCGTAAGCCTTACGCGAAAACTTGTTGAGGACTTAGGTAATTGTACTTTTTGGGATTTGTGTGAGGAATAGGATTCAAATTGTTTAGATTTTTTTATACAACGACGATTCAAAGATTTTTTATTTGCACTGAATACATGAGTTGATGAGGTGTTGGTAATAATACATGTCCAGTGCATTCAGCCTGCATGCAGGCGTGCAAACATTGTTGAGGAGCGTTACAATTCATTAATTAAATATTAAAATAAAATAATATAAAATAATGACGACGTACAAGCTTACTGCCTCCCTGGTGGTTAGCCGACGCCGTAGCCTATGGACGCTCGCGATCCTTTATTAACTTGAGGATTCCTTGTGTTGACAGCTAAAGACACATGCAGATCCCTCACTCCCACCCTCAACACAGCTTATCCTCGCGAGCTCTGGCGACCTTACTCACCAGATGGCCTACTCCGAACGTCGAAAGTCGAACTTCGAATCGTGCCGTCCCTTTCCGTCATATAGTGTATAACACGAGAGTGAAAGGGATGGCACGACACGGAAGTTCGATTTTCGAAGTTGGGAGTAGGCCCTCAGGAACACAAAACATTCCTAAAGAACAAGTAGTGTACTTATAAAATATTTACTTGGGATTTATGTCTGACGAATAGGATTCAAACTTGTTTAGATATTTTTAAGCTGTCCATGCAATGTTTGACTGTTTGTTCTGATTAGTATGACGTGTTTTCGTGTCAAGGATTCTATGTGGTGTTTACAAGACAATTTAAACCTGGTTTTAGGTTCCGTTATGAACATCATTAGTTTCGGCTTAATTTAAATGAGTCGTCGAATATAACATTAATATACTAGTATAGTATTTATATTAGTGATTATCTAATTATTTTAATGACAGATGTATTGTGTCAACTTTTTTTTTATTGTGCTCTAATTATGTCAATATTAAATTGTCATGGTTTATACTTCAAAGAAGTTGATATACAAACCAATGTCATTATTTTAATATCTGACATGTAATATTTCTGTATAGTATAGTATGTTATTTTAACTGTTGCTTTTTTTGTCCAGTGGCCATATCATAATAACAACTATAAATTGTGGAACTCGTTTTCTTTAATAATAATAATCATCATCATTTATTCACACGTAAGTTAACAGTTTGACACCAAAACACTTACGTGGTAACTAATCTAATACATATAGGAACTGTATTTGAGGTACACTTGCTTATTCAATAAGAATAAAAAACTACAAGTAATAAAAATCTTTGACACCCATGACAATTCTTGCAATCATTACTCAAAGAGTACATCTGAACGTCTGTCAAATTAAACCAGCATGACAGAACTGGTTTACGACGAGGCAGCCTGACCCAAGGAACGTACATTAAGTATATAAATTAGAAGTATAAAAAGAAGATAGAACTCGATAGAATGCACGCTAAGCCGTTGATCCCAGCTGTGTTCTATGACAGCAATCGTTAAGCCAAGTTAGAGGCCTTTGGGCGGCTTGAGAACTTCTAACAGTCAAGTTGCCCACTCACTTGACAAGCCTAACCCCAATAAGGTCTTATTTCTCCTTTAGGTTGGAAGGTCAGATGGCAGTCGCTTGGGTAAGAACTAGTGTCACGCTTTCTTGGGGTTTGGTGGAGGACCCCGGGCCTCCTTCAGGATTTCAGGATGCAACTGTACAAGGATAACGCTAATAGGAGGATGATGATGGCGAAAAAGAAGATATTGTTGGGAAAGTCTCCCTTTTTTTCCAAATAAGAACCGGACCACACTGCTCCGTTGCGTTGCGTCACTTCGTCGCAACGGATCATACAAAATATATGTAAAACGTCGTAGCGACGCCAACGAGACGCAACGCAACGCATAGCAGTGTGGAACGGCTATACATATAAGTTATAACACAACAGCCAAAACGACTAAAAACGTCTAGGTCTAGGACGTACAATATTACGCGTGCTGCCATTAATTAACAAGACGAAAATTTCCGTATTCAATATTAGACCAATAATTAGCATCCTAAAGAACAGAGCAAGCATGATCACAGTACAGAGGCCATCGCATACGTCATAATAACAAACAATGTGGTCACAAATCTGAACACGACTTTAGGCTGATTTTCCACCAGGGCCAGTTTCGAGTAAAACATTTTCTTTTAAAGATTTATTATAACTTTTGGTTAACGTGATTGATATGTATACTTACGCCAAATTACCGCTTTCTAGTAGTAAAGGTTACTGCGCTAAGCCGCGGACAGACGGACGGACATGTCGAAATTATAAGGGTTAATTGTTTACTACGGAACCCTAAAAAAGCTCTCAGTATGAAGAATTGACGATAATGCGGCCGCATTATTTTCTATAGAAAACTCCCGTTAGTTTTAGACATATTAAAATAAAATATTATAATGTGTTGTCATTATATTTTAATAGGCGAATTATTACTAAATATTACCTTTATTGATATGTTTCAGGCTTTTATCAAAGGTCACCAGACAAGCCAGTCAATAAGTATTGTGTAACGGGTGTTACACAACGAGAATGTTGAGATGGGTCAACACCGCTCTCGACCCATTTAATGGGTTTCTTGCACGGCTACACCCTACAAAATCAACGTCGGTGTAGTTGCGAGTTTTTGTAGCAATTTTAAATGTGGAAGATCAATTTTGCATGGTAACGTAGGAGACAACACTATTGGCCAAATATTAGAGACCGTACTAAACAAAACTATACTAGTGGCTCTGTGAGCTGAATCTCGCAATTTTTTTTATTTTATTTTTTAAATTTCGAAATTTTCTAAAACCGACTTGAACAAAAAAGTCTATATAATTATCGAACCTGCTCACAAAATTACAAGAGAATCGGTAGAGAAATGCGACCTGTAGAGGAGAACATCCGGACAGACTGACAGACAGACATACGAAAGATTTTTTGTCGAAAGCTGAAACGGAGACGCTTCGCTCGCTCGGTCAACGCATTCCGTTCCGTAGAATATTGTAACCGAATATTAGTGCAAAAGTTTCAGGGGAAGTTTATATAAGACTCATATAAAACTATTTGAAAAAAGGTACTATTACGTTACGATGAGAGTCATCTCACATTGACAGATTTATGCCACACTTTTTTTTGTATTTTTGAAGTGGGTCTTAATGAAAATAAATTAGAAAGTACGCTGATAACTGCAGCAGACAAAAATCGACAATAACATCTAAGAAAAAGTAATTCAGTAACTGGCCACTTATTTTGTATTGTATTACGATGCTGTAGTTTAATTTAACGCTACAGTAATTAATTCATACAGTTATTTTTTGACGTTCAGAATTTGACCGAAATATTGAGTATGTAGTGTGTGTATTGAGTGTGTGTTGTGTGTGTTTACGGTACCTACAATATTGCCTCTGGGTATGGTACATATTATTGTTGCAAAATTTTGTACGACCACTTTTTAGGGTTCCGTACCCAAGGGGTAAAAACGCGACCCTATTATTAAGATTTCGCTGTCCTTCCGTCCGGCTGTCTCTCACCTCACCAGGCTGTATCTCAAGAACCGCGATAGTTAGACAGTTGAAATATTCAAAGATGATGTATTTCTGTTGCCGCTATAACAAAAAATATTAAAAACCGGCCAAGTGCGAGTCGGACTCTTTGCCGTTTTTATAGATGATAATGGTAAGGAACACTCCGTGCGCGAGTCCGACTCGCACTTGGCCAGTTTTTCTAATGTATACCGCTTTGTTAGTAAACAAATTTACAGCCTGTCTAATGAAAAGCCGACGCCGTAGACTATGGAACTTTTCTTACATTGTAAGACTTCTTTGCAGTGACAATATTGTACAGATGTTATAAGTGAAGAATGTTTGCATATTTCAGCCATTAGCCGTGAGTTTTTTTTTATTACCCTAAATGAAACAATCCGTCGATAAGGCGGCGATAAAACCGTAACAGTTGCACATCGCGATTAAGATTCCGCAAAAACCGCTTTAAACTGAAACAGAAAACTGTCGCGTTGGAATTATTTCACGATTGTTCGAACATCTAACTAAATATTGCTACAACTGTGTAAACTTCTTTGTTTTTGACGTCATCCGCGAAACGGTAGCTATGAGACAAGACAATATGTAACTTACGGTGTGGTGATAAAGCCTAAGTTCCCTCGAAGATAATGTAATGGTATAGTGTCACTAGTGTTAAGTGATACATTACGCCCGCTTGTGTCTAGTGTTAGGATAATGACACAATGGGACGTAAATTGTATAATGGTATGACTCACTCGAGATAGAATAAATCGGAGGCGTCTAACACGACTCGCAACTTGAGACTTTCGTTATTGTAAGGAACGAATGAATTTTGGATTGTGGAGAGTTGAGACACAAGTCTGGACATGAAACGTATTTTTGAAAAACCGGCCAAGTGCGTGTAGGACCACGCACAAAGAAGGGTTCCAACACCTCTTAATCTACATTTAAACCCACTATAGAAATAGAATAGAATAGAATAGAAAAGCCATTTATTGATTAAAGTACATTATTACAACACTAGTATTAAAATAGGTTTCAATTTATTAAAAATTATGCAATAAAATTAAAATACATTATTAATCATGATTTATTAAAATATTTAATGCTTAGTTTTATTTTAAATGGCCTCTCCTTCGGTGAAGAAGGAGGGATGGTAATGAGACTCCATGGGTTACCAGCCCTGCTAGGAGAATATACACTGATTATATAATAGGTATTTTAATTGGCATAGCTTTATAACTTGTTATTTTTATATTACAATTATTATGTTCACATTATATTATATTTTCCCCACTATACAATACATTTAATCAAAAAAGGTCGTATCGTCATAGGAAACTTACGGCACTTACGCTCTTTTGTTTTGGCAGAACAGCTTTTCAGCAATAACTCAAAAACCGTTAGACCTATCTTGTTTAAACCAAAAATCGTTGAAAGGATTTATTATTGTACATCATCTTATTTTTTTCAGAATTTTTAACTTCATAGTTTGGAAATTAGAGGGGTGGGGAGGGGAGACACTTTTGACGACTTTGACAGCTAATATATCTCACCAACGGATGACTTAAATGGAAAAGTTTCTTATAAGCCTCCGTGTCATTTTTGAAGGCCTATTCATAGACCCCACACGCCTAAGTGGATTGAAAAAAAAAAATTGAACCTTCTGACGAATAACATACACCTTCACACCAAATTTCATAATTAGTAAATCGGCTGTGACATACGGACGGACGGACGGACAGACATGACGAATCTATAAGGGTTCCGTTTTCGCCATTTTGGCTACGGCACCCTAAAAAGGTTGTAAAGGACGTGATTGATCATAACATCCGACCTTATGCTTTCCAGACATACTATTAAAATAATTATCATTTAACGATTTCGCATTTGATGTAAAGCTCAGTGTAAGTTTATGATGGGCACATGTACTAACGTCAATTTAAGCCGAATGTTGCCCTCGACATTTTGTTTTTCGTCTCGCTCGTTCGCTAATGTCACCTCGATATGCTTTTGCCCATAGCACAGCGAAAATTTATGCTTACGAAATAAGTTCTTGTGTTGCCCGCTCAGTTTCTAGAAGAAAAGTGATTTTACTACCTATTTAAATGCTAATGGTGTTTTATTCATAAAATTTTATCAAACCAAATGTTCTTAACCAAATTGAAGCTAATATTCCTTTACACGCAACACGTAAATAATACTAATAGTTTAGTTAGAAACAGCGGCGAATTTTAATTAGTAAAAAGCCTCATTTGAACATTTTTTGACAAGTATTTACGTCCCTGAAAAAAAAAAGGATAATAAAATAAGATACCAAAGGCTGTTTACATAGGTTTAGATTATTCGGAATTTTTGGTTGCTTAGTTTTTTACCCTTAAGGGTGAATTGCGAAAATTTGTACATAGTTATGGACTTATATGCCTACATTTGCCCATAACACAAGCCTTATTGAGCTTACTGTGGGACTAGTTCGATTTGTGTAAAAATTGACCCAATATATTTATTATTATTTATTATTTTATTTACCCATATAAATTAAATGACTAATTTTCGTAACATAAAGGAATCAATTAAATCCTTAACTACATTGATGTACTATTATAGAACTAAATTCACAATCAACCCACAAAAATGGCCCCCGTGAAAGTACCGCCCGCACGACTCGGGCGGTACTTTCCTGTTTAGTCGTGTTTGAACCGCAGACAGTGACAGTTGTCCAACAATGACGAAATCTGCTGTGAAAAACTGCTTTAATAGTTTAAAAAAACATGGAAAAAGACGGAATATACTTCTTTAGGTTAGTTATTTTGATAACATTACAAAATTTATGTAAAGTCCTGGTAATTTCATGGTTTTGAGTAAATAATTTTGTTAGTTCAAATGAAAGGTTATCAAGAAACAAAATATAAGGAGTCGCTATTAGGTCAATATTTTTTTACATGAAATTAGTAAGGATTAAATTTATGTTTTAATTCAAGATTTCCACAACATCCTCAGCGACGTTCAGAATGGACCGCTATTTTAGCGCAAAATAAACGTGACGCACTCTATAAACCAAACCACACGAGTGTTGTGTGTTCGGCCTATTTCCCTATTTCCGACATATACAGGCTTAAATCGACTAACTGCAACTGCTACACTAGTGCTACACGTGTCATGAACGTAAGTCCGTTCGTTCCCGACTCAAACTACATTATTCAAATTCTGTTTTAACATATAATTTTAGCGTGAAAAATCATGCAGAGGAAAATATTTTCATATACTTATATGAATTGATGTAATAAAAATCAGTTTAACGTTAATATAATTAAATAATTTATCTTTCAAGTTCATAGTCGGTATCTTTGTTGTATAGATGTCAGAGATAGATGACGATGACTTGCAAAGCAAAAGTTGTAAAACTACAAATGCTGCTCCAATGGCAGAAGTCAGTACTTTTGAAATAACTACATATAGTCTTGCTCAAGAGTTTCATGAAGGTAAACATCTTAATCTCTAACACAGAAAAAGAACAATCATAGAATGTGTGTGAATGTTGAAATGGAATGTTTTATTCATATATTTTTTTGTTCAAAAATATTATTAATATAAAAATAATTTAAATAACCAAAGCGACTCCATTAGGTACTTTCACTGTTCACTTTTGACATTTATAAAGTAAACATTGGTAGCCTGTATACGACAGTGGCATTTTACTAAAAAGTTTTTACCATGTTTGTTCTTATGTTTGCAAATTTGACACTCGACGCTAATGTCTGTAAGTTTTTTTTTGTATGAAGTTTTTATCTTGACTCTGACTATAAAGAAGCATTATTATCAGCTATTGGAATGTAACTGTCAGTGTCATCTTGGGCCACATTTTTAGTTATTTATGTGCGGCATTGTGTGTCTATTTCTATATCTTATGTCAATGCTTAACTAGTAACAATTTATTTGCAATCCACCCATATACTTCAGGTTTAACAAACAAAAACCTTTGACGCAATACAGGTGAAATTTAATCTTATTATTGGTTTCCAATTTAACTACCTACTGGGATTTTTTTTGACGCGGATCGCGCCTATATTATTCGCCATAGACACCATTTGCGCGTCAATATATTATGCTCATAAGGTTGCTTGATTTTGCCTATAATTCAGCTTCTGAGATGTACATATCTAAAATACTCTTTACTACTAAAACGTACAAAAACTATTCTTAGTAAGTATATTAAAACAACTCTGGTAACTAAGTGGTATATACGAATTCTATTCTACCTCTGTTTTACATTTCGGAAGTACAAAATACACCATTTTAATAACAACTCTTTCTAAATTATGATTAAAGCGCGATTGTAGAGTGCGAATAATTTCGTACATTAACTTGTTTCATCATGTCTTAACTACACATAAACGTAAAATTAACTACACATGTGCACGCTATTTACGGATTTCATGAAACAAAATCGGGAGAGATTGACCATATCTTTATTGCCAGATTATGGTATACTTTCGCAATGGCGAAGATGTTAGGTAGTTTTTGTTATGCGTGCATACTTATAGATACTCATAGGAGCATGCGTTCGTTAAAATACAGATATAAATCAATGTCATTCAGTATATAGAATTAAATAGGTAATTATTGTTGGCAAGTATATTCAAATCAATATGTATGTCGTTAATTATTTCATATCTAATTTTACATTTTTAGAGATAAACTATAATTTAATCGTATGGCATTTATTTACGAACCGTGAGATCTTCGAGAAGACAAGTACGGTGGCCAGATAAACTATTAAGTTACAAACAAACAAAGCATGTGAAAAGATCTATCACGTCACGTTCAAACGGCTCCACGAAAAGAATTGTCAGATATTTTGGCGTGCCTCGTGCTCAGGGAAGGAATATTACGTCTAGAGGAAAGAAACAATGACATGTCCGAACTGTATATCTGTAATGTGGCACTGAAGGAAAGATAACTCTAACCCCCGGATACAGGTCTCCCACCTAGCTCGAGGGTCGGAATTATCGACCACTACTTTTAGGCGTTTAAAAAAAAAACATTATATTTCTGTAAGACTCTTGATTTGTCTGACATATAAATAGGCTGATTTATATTTAATTGCAATATAAACTTTAAACGTAGTGTTTGAGATACTGTAATTCTGAAAATGTGTCCTACTATTTGGACCATCTCTCCCGATTTTATCCAAAATTTACCGTGACTCCGGCACCCGGAGCAGACCGAACAATCATCATCTTCAACGTTTTTTTCACTAGGCCCTGTTAGCAGAACGTAATGTAAAACAAAAACAAATAAATATCATCAAAAATAAAGAGGCATAAGTCTCCGACAAAAATGGGTTTTACCTTTATTTGTACATACTTAATACGTTCATCACCAATCACCATCGAAACAATTAACGAGCTCGGATTTATCATGTGTAATTTAGAAGTATCTACGGTATTCCGTCTCTATCATAGTCCAGCTGGATGATACTTGATACCTTAAATATGGCACTGACTCACCGAACTTACAAATATACAAAAAAAAACAGCTCAATCGGATACCAGCCAGTGATTAAAAACAGTTCGACGTATTAAATTGTTAGTTTATTAATCGTTACGGTCGGATCCGGAACATAGCATACGAAAGGTTAAGTTTTGCACGAGTGACAATGCGTGAAATACTGCAATATGGGCGGCCGCAACACAGTAAAAACATACTACACTAGTGAACGCTATTCATTTTCATGGCTAAATCGGGAGAGATGGAATACATCCATACGGAACACAGCATACGAAAGGTTAAGTTTTGCACGAGACAATGCGTGAAATTCTGCAATTTGGGCGGCTAGCGTCCGCAACATAGATAACCCATAGGGGGTTATCTATGGTCCGCAATGAACAGTCAGCGGAAGACCAACGTCTTACGCGGTGTTGCTGGCCATAGAAAAACGCCCAATGATATTTCACGATCGAGATGCAATTTGTGATGTATGGTAGTAACTGTCCGAGCTACAACAGCTGTACAAACTTGTGAACTCACGTCATCTATGAAGCAGTCGCAAGAAGGTGCAAAAACGAGCAAACATAGTCCGACAATCCATTATAGCCAAACAAATACAAATCGACGTAATCGGAGTTCACAATGGCATACAATGACTATGTTCGACGTAAATTAAAAAAGAGTTAGAGATAGTTTCCATTGATATTGATGTAATTTTATATATAAACCTCCCGTGAGTTTAAGACATATTAAAAATATAATGAAACGGGTCACTCACGTCTTTAAGGTTGTTTTGATATCGATGTACATAAATTTATACAAACGTGAGACATATTAACACTTAAAGAAAGTGAGTACAAGCGAGTTTTCTAACGTTTTTCTTTCTTTACGATATTGATGTAGTTAGAGGAAAATTTAAATACGTCTAAATATCATTTACCATACTTATGTGAATTACGTCGATAATCTTCTCACAAAGACTTTCTGGTTGGGCAAATTTTAGAACCACATTTATTTGTCTAGTGAGTTACATCCTACAAGTTACTAATATTTAACTATATTACTTTCACAATAACAAATATGACAATACATAAAACTATCAACGAGGGGCTATCATTTTCCATAATGAGAGTGAGTAACTAACATGCTTGATTTTGTCTCCCGCGTTACCGGGCAACCTAGTGTGCGGACAAAAAAGTTCAAATAATACGATTAAAAATGGGACCTACGCTTTTTGTTGTATGCGTACATAATAAAATAAAAAAACTATTGTGTGCATAAAAAGCGACCGACTACGTGATTGTTATCACACATAAATCAAGTGTGCAGGCTAGTGAACTAGTCTCATTAAAAAAAAAACGTCAATGGTACCGTTTCCGTCTGAAGAGCTGGAGTTGGATGCTTGATTATTACTAGTTCCAGCTAGAATAAAAGGCATGCATAAAAAAATAACCATACGATCCGGAAAGTATCTACATTGAAAAATGTTGCTAAAAGATACTAGATAGCAGTTCTAAAAAGATTAACCCTTTAGTTGGCCATTGTGAAATCCCGGAAACATTATATTCGATCAACTTTTATCAAGTTCGGTCTAATTAGGTACATTATGTACCCACTTTTTTCTCTCGAGCCTACATCCTTGGCCAATAGTAATTAACCACCCCTTATTTTCTTAAATAAACTATTATTATTTAAGTCCACAAATAATTATATACTAAGTAAAATATATACAAAAAAAAAACAAAAACAAAACATATAAAAATCTAGAAACATTTTAGTAGATATCATTTCGAAGTAGCTAATAATGACCAATTGCATTTTTTACGTGCAGTTATCTTTAACGCCAACAGCTAGTGTTTTTGAAAAATATTAGAATTATGTATAATAAAAGATATAAATGCTTGATTCAAAGTTGACTTTTATATGGAAAACGAGGGAGTGGTTGATACTTGTGGCGAAGGCAATATTTCCAAAATTTTCAATGTGTAACCTCAACTGCCAAATGGAAGGTTTATCCATTCTGTTTATAATCTCTATCCTACCCTTACACTAGCTAATAAAAATGATAAAAGTTATACTTATGAGGATTTCACCAATGATATTAAGAAAATGCTACCCATGCCATGCATATATACATTTTGCCATATCGATGACAATGGAACAGGTTTGCGACCCTTTGAGATTGTTCAAGCGATCCATAGCGTTTATTAATTTTCTGAGCGTTTTCTAATCAGTTCTACAGCAAAAAGCAGACTTACAAGCGTATAATATGAAATAATCCTAATAACTAAAGCGGTAAAATAGACTATCTTGCTAATGTTCGACCATCAAGCCTCCGGCATGTCAAATTTACCAATAAAAACTAACGGATTTGCGATACGTGCAATCGTGCATGTATCGTTGCAAGAGATGCCTGTTTAGCCTAGTTGGTAGTGACACTGCCTCCGAAGCTAGAGGTCTCTGGTTCGAATCCCGGTCAGGGCATTATTTGTGCATTTAGCACGGATTTTGTTCTTGGGTCTTGGATGCAGGGCTCGGAAACCGGTATTCTGTCCATATAAAAATACCGGTATTTTTTTAGTTCTTATCGTTCTTTCGTCTACTATTTCATGTTTAATCAGGCAATCTAACAATATGAAGTAATAACCCAAATACATTATTGAGTCCTACATAAAGAGCATAAACTAATTAAAAATATTTGGCTATTTCAGGATTTTGAGATTAACCGGTTCCGAGCCCTGCTTGGATGTTCTCTATGTATTTATTACGTATGTATTTATCTATATAAGTATGTATATAGATAGGTCGATTTGTGTCAGATTGTCCCCCAATATTTTCTTTTCTTATTTTTTATTTTAAGAAGTGTGAGATGGCTTTTAGTATGTCCCAACCGCGTATTTAATTCAATTGTGTAACTACGAATGCAATCTACTTATAAATCAGTTTAGTAGCTAGGCCAAAGGAACTTGCATGGTCACACCTGCCCAGAGCTAGTTTCAAAGCATCGCAGACCTGCCTGAATCGCATCACATTCTAATCGAGCTGGTTTTCATTAGACACATTTCAGCTTCTATTTAACATGCGCTAGTCCTGTTTGTTAACAAAAGATCCATCATACCAATTTTACTTAAAACAGCCTTGAGTTTGTATCTGCTACGACTTACTAGATCGCACAAGCACTGATTGAATAGAAGCCAAGTTGTTCAGAAATAGGCGTTCTACCGGTCGACCTGATATCAGATCCGGCAATTTTGCGTAAGGCCTAGCTAGGCTATATATATGGTTATGTTTCATTACAACTCAATTTCGTTTTGCCTGACACTTAAATACTCCTTGTCTCAAAACGCCTAAATCCCAGTTTTTTTTTCAAAACTACCTTTTTACCCGACTGCGCCAGAAGGAGGGTTATGTTTTTCGAGAGTATGTATGTATGTATAATTGTTTGGCACGCTCTGCGACCTGAACGGCTCGATGGATTTTAGCTTGAGAGGTGTTGTTAGATTTGTATTTATTTTTACAGGGTATATCAAAAAAAAATATAGCGGATTTCTGGCCCCAAATTCCAAATTATACAAAAACGCAGTCGGGTTTTTTAGTTTTTTAATAAATCAGTCTTGTTTATGTTTTATTCTCATAAAATAATTTATTAGTAAATTAAAAACATCTGTATCTCAATACACCATATGTTTATAGGAATCTGGTGTTTTTGGGAAATAAATTAGGCATTTGGCAACACAACAAGTCGTTTTGAGATCTAGCAGTATTGGAGTATTGGGCACAATGATATTAGTCGTAATGAGAACGTAAGCGGCAAACTGGTGACCGATTTTATTTATACTATTAACCTGAGCATTTATCTGTATCTCACATAAAATCACATGCAAGAATGAGATACAGTCAGTAAAGAAAATGGTCTACCGCTTTTCGACTCTATTATTTGTACATTCAGGTTAAAAATTGGCACACCGCTTTCTTGTACTGTACCTCTCGTCTCACGAATCCAAATTATCCAACAAGGTACTTATTAGGTCTGTACAATTGTCAGGCCGAGTTGCCGAACGCCCTATAATTGCCGTGTCGTTATACAAATTCTACTCTAGTACTTACCAAGCAACGGGTAGTCTCTGAAAGGTTCATTCTTTATGACTTCTATGCCCTCGCCGCCACCAGTTTCATTTTTGGACACCTCCGCCACGCAGTATAGTTGAGCGACTTGATACTATAACAATAAAATGGTTTATTATTATTAGTTACCTAATATGATTATTGGACGACCCAATCTACGAGCGCGGAGTCAAGTACCATCGCCAACAAAGTTACTAACCATTCGTGCACTTTATACGCATTGTAATAAGGGAGGTATTCCACTCATCCAATATCTTTGTCCAATATACATTTGATCAAAGAAATTGGATGATTTCATCTTACTTGGACGGGACCCCGACATTTGATCAAAGATTCAAATGACAGTTAAATCAATATGGCTACGCATGAAAAAAAAAACTTGGACAAAGATATTGGATGAGTGGAATGGGCCTACGTCAAAGAACTTTGATCAAAGATTTGACAAAGAAATTGGACAAAGATATTGGACGAGTGGAATACCACCCTAAGGGTCAAGAATGGTCAGTTTACTGTGTTGGCGTTGGTACAGATGTAGTGAATACAATCCTTTCCCATCGGCTAAACTTTAACGACTAGACCGAAGAAGTGTCAATGAAATGTCAAATGGCAAAATATTGCCAGTTTTCGTTTTGACATTTGACATTAACTAATAACGTTTCACATAAACAGATATGAACTTGTCAATCATTTAATACGATAATTGATAGTCACTTCGGGTCTATTGGCTATGTGCACGTCAGAAACGTCAAACGTCAAAGGTCCCGAGACAATGTCAAAACTCAGAGATGTCAAATAATGACACAAGAATATTATATTTACTTTAGTAAACGAGAAAGACCCCGTATTGGAAATTTTACTGAAATAAATAAGAGAATAAATAAATACATACAAACGAAACGAATCGTAGGAAACCGTTAAGAAACCAATAGAAAACGTGAAAGTAAATTTGACAGTGGTCCCCGGTAAGTACACATTTCTGCCATGGTGTGCGCTATGATCGCCTAGCTTACCCCCACCACCTACTTCGCACATAGCCAATAACAGGCGTGTTCCGAGTTTAGCCGATGGGAAACGAACAAATTTTTTTCTGGCCTGTAGGTCATTTTGTTTGAACGCAGCTATAGGTAAAAAAACTCAAGAAGATGATCTGTTGTATGTAGTTGTGACGTGTTCGAATAGACATTACATATTTAAAATGTGTAACACAAACAAAAGAAACGCCTATTCGAACACGCTAAAACTACATACAAAAGGTCATCTTCTTAAGTTTTTACCTATACTCCCTACCGTAAATTAAATACCGTAGCGGAGTGGGTTTCAATCACTTAATAGAATCTAAAGATACGTAACCATGGAGACGAACAAAATTGTTTATAGACCCGAACATGAGTAACTTACATACTGGTAAAATATTTTTTAATACAGTTGCTCAAAAAGTGCTACTTTACGTAGCTGTTTAGCGTGCGGAAATTTGGTTTTCGCGCACTAGTGCTTTTCACTTTTCCAATTTTTTTAAATTTATGCTTGTTCCAATGCATGACTCCTTATTGCTGGGTGTTAAATATTAGTTTCCTTTAAACGTCGTAATCAACATAAAAACCTACTGTTAATATCAGAATACGAAAAATATACACATTTCATATTTTATTACTTACCTCTTCATCATTATAACACGTTTATTTTTTAATATTGAATATTGAAAAACCGTTCTTAATAAGTTGTCTGAGTGGAACGGAATAGCTGCCGAAACGCCTGTCAAAGAAGAGGCGTTTTTACTTACTGCAAGCATGTTTTAAGTTTCTAAAGGCAACATTCGATATTGTTTTTATAAATATTACTTGTTGTTTTTCTTATTTTTTCGCAACTGTATTAAAAAACGTCGTTCAATACACGTGCGGAAATGTCATTCTTCACTCGTCCCGAGTGTTGCCACTCGCCTGCGGCTCGTGGCATCCCTCGGTACTCGTGAAGAAATGACATACTTTCCGCACTAGCATCGAAATGTACTATTTCAAGAATTCACACTACATTAGTTTCTTTACGGCGGGTGTTACGGTATGTCCGAAGCGTCCAGGTAAATATTATATTATATTTACGTGCCATCAAATCTAATAATAATTAATTACAAATTACAGTTTTTCGACAAATAGCGTTATAATGGATCGTGCATAAATTGCATAGAAACGATACGAACCCGTGTTTCGTATGACGTAGTAAGTCTACGACCCGAAAAACACGTAAAACATGTTTTTTAATCTTGCAAGGTCTATAACTACAGCTAACTTTGAGCATCTTAAATTGATGTATTTTTTTTTAATAACAATAAGCTACAAACTTAAATCATTTCTTTAGAATAGAATAGATATTATTTTTTGTATAAATAATACGCGGATCTAACGCGATATTTATTGACCTTTATTTCCGACGTTGAACAATTAGCTAGTTCTTACCCGACAGCGGCGAAGCCCAAAAGGAGTAATAGGTATTTATGTATGTTCGTTCCTATATGTCCCCTCGTAACTACTCAACGGCTCAAAGGATTTTGATAAAAGATACATTCTGATACAAATCATAATGGCGGATTTTATTGTGCGGGCTAATAGTACATTACTACAGAGGCCGGGACGAAAGGGGTTGCCGGCCGAAGACATTTATACGGCCGAGCGAAGCGAGGCCGGATAGGTCTAAGGCTGGCAACCCCAAATTTCCCGCCGAGGTATGTATAGTGCTTTTCTCAAACATGAAATGAAATAAACAACAAAAAAAATCAAAATTTTATTTTTAATACGCATAGTGGCAGAATGTCATGATGCCTGTGCCACAAATTTATGTGGAATGGAATTAAAAAAGAGGACTTTGCCGGCCTAGGCCTGCAAGATTTGTATGAAATTCCATTAACGACCTCTTGTCACAGCCGCGCCTGAAACGTCATACTTCGCAGCCTATTATAAGGAACATAACATCAATATTTCATTGCATGTTTGAGAAAATCATATTTTGTCATCCAAGAACCTCGGAGCAATAAAAAAAGGCTTAAAAGCGAGTCAGTAATAGTCAGTTTTTACTTTTTATTAATTTTTAATTTACTTGTTAGTTATAAAGTTACCTTAAAACTCAGTGTATAATTTAGACTACTGTTTCATACATAGGTACGTTACGAGTACCTATATGAGATTTATTATCTGTCATATGTAGATCAGTTAGACCTTTTGTTATTGAGTAGGGTCAAAAATACACTAACTTGGTAAATTAGATCTGGCTTTTAACAAAATCGAGCTTAGTGTTCAACCATTAATGGCTTAGCTACGATTAAATTGCATTAACCTTAGCAGAACTTTGGAAAACACATTAAACAATGTTTCTGTGTCTATACAAGGTTAAGCAATGAAGGTTAAAAACCAGTCTTCTAATAGGATAAATCAATCCGTTATTATGCATTCAGTTTTTCACACGCTCCCGATAAGATAGCGAATATAACCCTTATTTGAAAACATTAAGGTATATAGAGAATACTATGGTATACCCTGATACTATACTATAAACAGAAAGATACTATACTATAGTAACAGGGTATACCGGGTAAGGACACTCCATACAAAAGGTACATACGCGGCTCACGCACACATAGACGCGGCGATGTGTGCGCGGCCGCTTGTGCTACGCGCTAAATGATTGACGTGTCGGCCGGTCTCCGCCGTTCTAAGTCGGGGCCGCCTCGCCGTCGCGGCAACACGTTTAACGTAAAGTCCGGCCGGCAATTACTTCGCGCGACAAATTAAGTCAAGTTACGACCGTCATTGTTATGTTTATGGATGTTTCAATTCATAAATATAGCCGACCACTCGAGTCTATTTATAATAGTGTGTAATATTAGGTATGAATTATATAGGAACGGATCAAGTAAGAGCACGTTGTACCTTGAATACCTAAAACACTCAGTACTTATTTTTAAAAGAGAAATAAATGATAATAATATTTTTCATAATGAAAAATATATACTTAATAATGAAGTTCGTAATAAAGTAGTTCATTATGTTATTTCGTAATCATTTAAATACTATTTTATGGAATAATATGCTTTCTTAACTAGAAAATTAAACAACTCTTTCTTGAATAGAATATATGTACTTAGATCATGAATGTTTGGGATGTGGAGGAATTGGAGCCCTATTGCTGTCAATCGCGTGTCCGTCTGTCAAACATTTTGTTCCGAAGATTCTTTTTGAATTCCCATTGACATATCAACTTGAAATTTAGTGATTTGTTTATCATTACGTATATTTTACCAGAAAATACCAGTACATTAATAAATCAGTTTTTTTTACTTGTACGGAACACTCGGTGCGCGAGACCGACTCGCACTTGGCCGGTTTTTTTTTTCATTAATTTACTTAGACACGCATTGTTATCTATCTATTCAAACGAATAATATAGGAATGATGCTAATCACATGTCAAAACAAAGAAAGACGTTTTGTACAACCCTGCGTCCGAACAACTACTTATTACCGATGACGTCACAACTGCTCCTAACGGCCGCACTGTCCCTACCCTATTTACCCTGATAGTAATTATAAGTATAAACACGACAACTCACAAGACCTGGCCGTTTAGTGATTTCCTAAAGAAAGACTATAAAGAGTCAATATGGACAAGTTGAACTTTCAGACAAAATCTTTGGTTGGAGAAGAGGTGTCCATGTCACGAGTGAACAAGTATCTATCTTCTAGCAAACGTGATGTTAAGAATCAGAACCTTAGATCGCATCGTCTCTTATTCTCTTACCATCAGACGAGACGGCGGTCAAACGTTAGCCTCATCATCATCATCATGTCAGCCGAAAGACGTCCACTGCTGGACATAGGCCTCCCCCAAAGACTTCCACAATGACCGGTCCTGCGCCACCCGCATCCAGCGGACACCCGCGACCTCAACGTTAGCCTATTTCCAATTATTAAAATGGGAAATACTTTTTCAGAGCAAATTGATTATGTCCAGTGGAATAGAACAGATGGGATCACTCAACTGAACCATATCCTTCTTCAAATACTGTCGGATAACCCGACGCGTCAGCGTTAATTGAGATTGTGAAGCTTCTACAGAACCCTATTTCACCCAGATACCATTTTCAGCTCTCGGGAATATGCTAGGTAATATCAACATCTATTAGGTTGCAGCACTGAAACCCGAATTAACGGGTAACTGCGTTAAGAGGGCGCAGTACGTGGCAGTACGCTCGGTTCTCCATACAAACGTATTTATGCTCTCATTTTAAAACGCCATGCTAGAATAACATGAAACTTTGTATACACAATGAGATCCGGCATATCTAGGTCGGAAATTAGTTTCCGTTCCTAGAAAATGTAAACAAAAAAAATACAGCGGTTTTTTCAGTTTTTTACGGCTTGTATGAAAACCTTAATAGTCGTTGTATTTTTTCTCCATTATAATTTCAAGCAACAGAAACTAATTTCCGACATAGATGATCCCATTGTGTATACAAAGTTTCATGTTATTCTAGCACGGCGTTTTGAAATGAGAGCGTAATTATGTTTGTATGGAGAACCGAACGTACTGCGCACTCTTAAGTCAACTTTAGATCCCACGCCACGGTAACGCAGGAGACGAAACAAAACAGAGTCGCACCATAATAGTACATTACTACAGAGGCCGGGACAAAAGGGGTTGCCGGCCGAAGACAACAAATTTACAATAGAAAAATTTACAATACAGTTATGTACAATTTTACAATAGAAAAATATAGACGGCTGAGCGAAGCGAGGCCGGATAGGTCTAAGGCCGGCAACCCCATATTTCCCGCCGAGGTATGTATAGTGCTTTTCTCAAACATGCAATGAAATAAACAACAAAAAAAATCAAACTTTTATTTTTAATACGCATAGTGGCAGAATGTCATGATGCCTGTGCCACAAATTTATGTGGAATGGAAATTAAAAAGGAAGACATTGCAGGCCTGATTTGTATGAAATTCCATGAACTACCTCTTGTCCTAGCCGCACCTGAAACGTCATACTTCGCAGCCTATTATAAGGAACATAACACCAATATTTCATTGCATGTTGGAGAAAAATATTTTGCGATACCAGAGAGGACTTATGGAAAATATGAGTTACGGGTCATTGAATGTCAGTCCTTCGGAACAGTTTTATCTTTCAGAAACTTATGACATCTATTTTAACAAAACGGGGCACACACTGCACCATGCTTGATATTTTTACAGTGCGGTTTTATGGTATTAAATATGATATCAGTCTAAACTTAGTTTTCACGCCCGCAATAACTAATAATAAACTTTGACAGCTGGACCTCACTCGACAGTGGCGCCAACTGGTGAGCACAAAAACTGTATCTCTCGAATAGAAATTAACTTTCTCGCATATGTTGCACGAGCCGCAGTAGACTAATGGACGATTCACATCAAACGGTCAGAGGGCCTACGTCGAACTTCGTGTCGTGCCGTCCTTTTCACTCTCGTCTTATACACTATATGACGGTCCCTTTCCGGCACGATACAAAGTTCGAAGTTCGAAATAGGCCCTCTGAGCGCGCACCCCACTAGAATCAAAGGAATTCGAACCCTCCATACAGAAGTTTCTTCTATTCTATTCTATTCTATACTAGAAGTTAGATTTCATATTTGAATGGGTTGCGAGCAGCGGGTCAGCTGCCGCCGGCTCTGCCGCTGCCGTTTGGATACGAAGTCTAGCTTCTGTATGGAGGGTTCGAATTCCTTGACTATGATGGCGTATGCGCCGACTCCGGCCGTTTGTTGTGAAACGTCCATCAGAGCCGGACCACACTGCTGCGTTGCGTCGCGTTACGCTGCGACATACATTTTTTCTCATACATATGTCTACATATATTTTTTATGACATGCCACATTAAAATGCAACGCAACGGAACAGTGTGGCCCTGCCCTTACGCTTTATTTTTGAATTCAGATTTCTTAACCCGACCCATAATATTTTTCAGATTACGTACATTAAACGAACAAGTCTTAGTTGAAAATGATTTATATTCCTTTGAAAGAATAAGTTACAACAGGACTGAGAGCAGTTGGACCTAGGAAGACAAGTTATTTATGATATGAATACTTACAATTATTTATACAGCTATATATGTTTTACAACTGTAATTAATTAATTTAGCACGAGATAGGTACTATATTTGTGTTGTCTGTAAAATTAGTTAGCCTGTTGTAAGCTTTCATTTAATTTTATTGTAAACTATCTTCTGCCCGTGACTTCATGTGCATGCACTTGTCTCCATAAAAACTTCACCCCTCCCTTTGACTTCTGGAATAAAAACTATCCTATGTCCTCTGAATTTCAAACTATCTTCATATCAAATTTCATCTAAATCGGTTCAGCGGTTTAAGAGTGAAGAGGTAACAGAGTTACTTTCACTGGACATAGAATAGTTTTTATCTCTGAAATAATCCCCTCAAGGGGTTGAATGGGGAACGGAAGTTTGTATGGGCATGATATGAACAAGTTCATTCTAAAGCTATTTATGAATATATGAATATTACATTAATTATTTGAAAACTCACCTCTTCAACTGTTAAGGGCAGTGTGACACGGCTGAAAAAGAAAACAGCTATTAGCATTTATGTACAATTTTACAATAGAAAAATAAATAAATATGGATGTATACAACTCAATGTCATTCATTATCTACCAGTAAAAAGTCGACACACAAAAGTGGACCATAACCCTGTCACATATAGCACTCATTTATATTTCTTGACTAAATTCTCTATTATGAACTTCATGGCAAGATTAGATATTAATCTGACCATCAATATAATGGTTCATAAAAATTGTGATGTTACATTACGGCTAGATAGGGTTGCCTCATTTTGTTGAATTGTGCTTGTATTTACTACAGAGCAAACTTTATTGTTCCGTCAGCTTTCGACAAAAATTCTTTCGTCTGTCTGTCTGTCTGGATGTTCTCCTCTACAGGTCGCATTTCTCAACCGAAACTCGTGAAATTTTGTGAGCAGGGTCGATAATTATTAATTATATATAATTTTTATGACGAGTAGAACTTTAGAAATTTGAAAAAAAAAAGTTTTTGCGAGGTCTACTGCTCACAGAGCCACTAGTATTTATTAATATATATAATGACAGCCTTATTGAGCTTACTATGGGACTAGCTCGATTTGTGTAAAAATTGTCTTTTAATATTTATTTACTGGGCTTTTATATAACTTCCACTGTTTGTAAGTTGTCCGCAAAATTTGCACTACTTTTTTCAGCCACTTGCTGGTATTCAATTCAGCCAAAATTTAGCATACTTATGTAAGTTATGTAAACCACCAAGCTGATCTGATAACGGAGACAAGGTGGCCATGGCAACTCCTAAACTAAACAAGATAAACCCATCATTTTTGCGCTCATTGGTACAGTCTCATCTCAACAAGTAATTGATGTATGTGGAAAAAAAGGCATGGTCAGCATTAAAAGCTTGTCCCAAAAACTTTTGACAAACTTATTTATTTAAAATTGATTGCACAAATCACATTACAAAGGGTGGACTTATGCCACAATGCATTTAAATATTACTATCATGTAACCAGTAGTTTTGCTATTTAATCTGTTAATTATTTGACTATAACAACAATATTAAAAAGAATAGGGTAAGTGAGTGGATTAACATCCAAGTGTTTTCCCAGTTGTGTCCTAAAGGAGCCCCGGGGTCCGGTTTCGGAAGAATGGAAGTCCAACTCAATCATCCAAGATTTGGCATAGGAAGTGGTGAGTAATCATAAGATAATATTATTCATGGCAGATTAGGTAGTGGACCCCGGGCATCCTTCAGGATGCAACTATACTGGGATAATGCTAGGATGATGATGAAGAATGTTATGCACAACAGGACCTGTGATTTACGGAGCTTTGAAAGAACTTCACATTTTTCACATTTCTGTTTGTGATGGGATTTATTGACGGAGTGAAAGCTCCAGCAGGAAATCCACCATAGTTGAAATGGAGACCTTTGTTTCACTCCGTCAAAGAAATGTGACCTGCGACCTGTAGAGGCAAACAGCGGTTCTCCTCTATGGGTCGCAGGTCACATTTCTCAACCAATTCTCGTGAAATTTTGTGATAATTATATACAGATTTTATAGTTGAGTAAGGATATGGAAATTTTGAAATTCCAGAGGTTATGGGTTCAAATCCCGCCTAGGGTGATCAATTTTTCAATTGTTCATTTTCGATTGGAAATTATAATTCCGCTAAGTGAACGTTTCCACTTGTAAAAATATTTACATTTAGAATGGTAGCACATTGTTACTAATGATTCTCAATGTAACTTGAGACGTTGGTGCTGTTTCAAAAAGTTGTAGCAACTTTGACGGTAGATGTCGCTACAAGTCTCCCTAAGGCTTTTTTAATTAAGCCTGTGAACTGATTGAAAGATTCGTCGCCTCGGGATAACCCGCGGTAGCTCAGTTGGAAAGAGTGATGGACGGATTCCAGAGGTCGTGGGTTCAAATCCCGCCCGGGCTGATCAATTTTTCAATTGTTCATTTTCGATTGGAAATTATAATTCCGCTCAGTGGACGTTTCCACTTGTTACAAATACAAAATATTTACATTTTTTGAAGAAATTAAATTTGTATGGTCTACACCTCATAGAGCCACTAGTTATGACAAATAAACTATAGCATCACCATCATTATCATCATCAGTCATTCCCTCAATGCTGAGGATTGTGACATCATGTCCTTTTATTGCTGACCAGACTTCTCCATAGGCTTCTATCACCTACCTTATGCATGGCCTCGTGCAGATGTAGCATGTGTAAATTATAGCATAGAGATAGTGATTTTTGAGTGCCGCAAATCTTTCTTTCGTGCGTTTGTTTTGAATGTCACCAGACTAGACATGCTAGGTCTTTAGGTTGCTCATTTAACAGGTCCCATTCACGAACCTATCACTCATTCTGGATAGTTACTTCAGTTTTGGAATAGGGAGAAATATTTTGTAAGGTCAAGAAGAAAAAATATGTGTGCATATAACTTAAAAATGTCCCATAGCTTGTATGTTATCAACTTGAGGTTGCAGTACATATTTACAATAGAATTAATTCAAGGCATATTTTTCCACTTGATTGTACTCACAAATGAAAAGTAATTCAGATGAACATTAAGCACAACATAATTCATTAAAATATAAGGTTGATATTTTAATGAATTATGTTGTCCTATATAAGTTTATGAAGAATTACAGGCTAAGTAAGAGGTTTCAAGTTAGTTAGTTTTTGCAAACTTTTCCCTATAATGTTGAAAACTAATCAAGTATTTACCGGATTTGCCGGGATCTATGACATTAACCAGTCATCTATAGCTATGTTTTTGCTATTAAAAGTGTGTAGAGGGATTAATTTAAGAATTTTACAAATTATACAATTTGTACAGAAAAAAACATTTCCATTGATTTAAGGAATAAAGTAAATATTTTGGATGTTTGAGAGAACTAAGATATTTATCTCACTATATGGATTCTTTTGTAATGGGATGAACAAATTGTTTCCATAAGTTGATAACTTTTGGGAAGCTTTAAGATGACAACCAAATATTTCTATACTCCCTAAATGTGGTAAGCAAAAGTATTATTTTAAAAAGACGCAAGACTAAGATGCATAGATGTAGAAATTATCAGAGAAATATAATTCTGAGCGAACTATCTAATTTTCAGGTTGCAAACAATGTGATACTGATATCCAAAATTACATACCAGACCAAGATGAAATCAAATTACATGTGGCAGAAGTTATTCCAACATCCGAAATCTGCTGAAATAACCATCTGTCAGGCAAACCTTGACCTGAGGGTCTGTCACTGTCACCGTATTCCATTCCTCGTCAAGCCTACTGCCGTACTGCCTCGATAAATTGAAATTCGCGACAATTGAAGCAGTCGACACTGACAGACCAAATACCTTGGCGATATCTACTGATAAGAAAATATACCCCTAAAACCCGTGCCACGAATTGTGTAAAAATCGATTTATTATTCCGGACTAGACTTAACCTTGACAAAACGTACTTACTATTCTTTAATAAGCATCTTGTATATTTATTTAGTTTCACTTAAATGCACATTAGATCAAACAGTCCACTCTCACGACAAATTAACTTATCACAGAACCAGACTTGAGCGATGGCCCGATTATTGTAATTTTAATCTATGACCAATCTTCTACGAGCGAATTATGACAGGGCGCATGCTTCATGACGCAACGGATATTACGTCAACATTTTCAGATGCGTTCAAGATAAGAAGTGTAATGGATTGCATTAACTGAAACCTGCAAACTAATGATGAAAAATAATATGAATTATTTAATTCAAGCAAATGCGCATAAAAAAGTTGATTGAAAATGTTTTATAGATATTTTGGTCTCACTCGACGTGCTTCATCTGTTCTGTGGTGGTAGAATTGAATTTTGACGTGCCCCTACCCCCCGGCCCGTGTCGTGTCGAGTCGAGTGAAGTGACGTGTTGGTCGGGAGTGAGCAAACAATTTTTCTCACGCAATGAACTGCAGTTAGATTGCTAATCTAATTCAAAAGAAAATGCACTGATACATTTACATACGTCGGCCTTTTAATTAAATTATATCCTGTGCCTATACCCTACGAGTTAGTTTAAATCATATTGGAAAACCCAGCGATTACAAAGATGAGTTTAGTGGGAAAAACGCGCGAATCAATAGCCCTATTGGATTCGAATAAACACGATGTAATACCAAGTGATATTACTCCTGAAGATGTTTTGAACCTGGATACGATCACTGATTCATATCTGTGCAGCCCCGAGGCGAATATATACGATATAGAATTTACGAGATTCAAAATTCGTGACCTAGAAACTGGGACGGTGTTGTTTGAGATTGCAAAGCCACCGACGGATTTCGGGGTGGATAGCGAGAGCTCCGAGGACGGTTCCGAGGAGCCGTTGGACCCTAACGCCGGGAGATTCGTGCGGTATCAGTTCACACCACAATTTCTGAAGTTGAAGACTGTTGGTGCGACGTAAGTTTTGGTTTGGTACATGTTTTGTAATAATTGTTTCTATTCGGCAGCTGTTAAAAGTCCCATATTATGCATGAAGTGTCAAAGTCGAGTGAAGTGACTTAAGACCAAAGAATATAATACTCACTAATGAGAAGAACGATAACTCCATACAAAAAATATTACACCCTCCCGAAACGTCAAAAAGTCGTTTATACTACTAGCGACATCGCTTTTGAGCAGTGAACTAAAAGGTGGCTTGCTGGTAGGCAGGTTGCCTCTGGAGATTGGGGCCCGGGCTCGAATCCCGGTAAAGAAATATCTTTTTATTTTTTTTACTTCGGTTTCGTAGCATTGTATTTATCTATATAGATTTAAATAAAATGCAGCTGTGTATGTGTGAAAAAATATTTATTTTGTAATATTGTTGATTTTCTCTTTAAAAAGAGATATTTTGTTCGCCTCTTCCGGCAAATAGATCCCGATTGTTAGGCTAAGGGAAATAATGCAATCGAACTTATTCTTGATCTTGGGCAGCAGCTCCACATTTAGCACACATCGTGTATTTATTTGTGGATTTAATTACATCTTCCATCTAACAACCACTGGAGAAAAACTGAAGGTGGAATAATCCACAAACGTGACGCAAGTGGGTACTATCTTCCAAGGCCCTACTAAAGTCCATTATAACACACAAACTATAATTTGCTTCTTTGCTTTGATTTTATACTGAACACTGAATATATTGGAATGCATTTGCATGCGTTGTCGCTGTCGGGCAAGACAACGCGACAAGAAGAATATATTAGCCAAAACTGAATTTAATACACAATTTCCACAAATAGAATATTGTTCGTGTTCGGTCTTCAATCGTTCAACTTTATTACCGAGAAGAAAAGTAGCTGTAATGTTCCATCGATGTTAACTTATGCTTGTGGATTTCTATTACCAACAGCATGCCACAAGAAAAGCAAAAACAACGTTTGTAAATATAATTGTTTGTTTTGTTGAAATACGTTTTGACAATATTTATGATATGGTAGTTTGACATAAGTGTTATTTCAATATATGAAGTTTCCATGGTAACCGAACCATAGAGTTCATTTGCTATACTTCACAGTAGTACTATAACAATAAACAATACAAAATTTAACACAGAATTAATCATGAAATAATATATCTTGCGCGACTAAAATGCAAGAGCAAATTTTACATAAATTTAAACGATTTTTCAGATGCATGGCACCATTGATAAATCAAATTAAGCCCCACCCAGACGTTCCAGCATTGCAGTTGTGGGATCTATAAAATAGAACGAGACAACCGAGGTCTATAATCTTCCTATTTTGCTCTATCTTATAGGTTGCTTCCCACGGCAGACTGCAAGGTGGACTGCAATGTTGCACTGTCTGGATGCCCTTAAAGTATTACTGGTAACAATTTAATTTCAGCGCAACTCACACATACGCAATTACGAAGCACCCTACATGTCTTAGCGTAGTTGATACCCCTTGCTTAAGACACTGACAGAACCTAATCAAAAAATAGCCTTATTGGCTTAACTATAACAGTATCTTAAATCTATTTGATTTGGCAAAGCGGAAAATATATACATGTTGATAAACATGAAAACAGGATATTTAAGACATAACAACTAAAACTAATTAGAGAACTCCAAGATCGGATCCCTGTGGAAGGGTGGCTGACAGCCTCAGAGTACCCAGAGTAGACATCAAATAATAATACCTTTAAGAGTGAGAAGATCATATACTAAAATTGAATAAGAGCAACAGAGAGGGTTATATCATTTGTTGCCCTTGTCATAGTTTTGCTTTTCTTTAGCTGTGTTCCGAATCACGCTCACAGCGCTCTGAGCGCGCTCACGGTCGGACCGATTCACGCTCACAGCGCTTACACGAGATGTCGTGACGTCATTGATGACGTCATGGACGGCGCTCACGGTGCTCACACTCCCAGCCGCAAGCACCTTGAACGCAAACGTCAAGGGCTGTGTTCCGAATCACGCTTACAACGCTCACAACGCTTACAGTGCTGGCGGCCGGTCCGAATCAGTTAGCGCGCTCAAGGCCGCGTAAGTGGTTTTTGTTTCGGACCAGTCATAAGCGTGTTCACTGTCATGTTCATGTCAACGTCAACTGAATTTGAATTTTGAGTTCGTCAATTAATCGCAGTAGGAAATTCTGGGCTGGGTTTTTGATTTGTAGAAAATTCTAATTAATCGCAATCTGCAACTAACTAATATAAAACTAACTAACTAGGCTGACACGACGATCCATAATGAGTATTGGCTTCCGAGACAAGAGCACGCCACTTTTCTCGGCCCTGCGCTATTTTTCGCCAGTTTGCACCGGCTCCATGCTCACACAGGTCCTCGACCACCAAATCCTTCCAGCGGTACTTGGGGCGATCCACAGGACGCCGTCCGGTCGGTCAGCCCAAGTATGCTCTCTTCACCTGTCGATCTTTTCCTATCCTCTCGAAATGACCAAGCCAGCGAAGACGATGCGCTTTGGTTTCACCCATAATATTTGGTTCGGCCACCAGCTATTCTATTTCAGCATTTTAACGTATCATCCAACTCCCATCGTCTCTTTTCACTGGTCCCAGGATTTATCGGAACACCTTATACGTTTTTCTCCTAACAGGCTGTGCTCCTCCCTAACTGTCAGCGTCCAGGCCTCACACCCATATACATTAAGATGGGGCGGATTGCGATCTTATATATCCGAGGTTTAGATCGTTTACTGAGGAGCTTGGACGCCAACACTCTGTTCAGAGCAACACTGCAGCGTAAGGTGTTCTGGATACGGGTGTTAATTTCATTCTCTCTAGCATGCGTATCAGTGACAATGCATCCGAGGTATTAATTTGGACACTCCCTTGTAAGAGGTTTCTTTGCCCTACAAGTAGGACTTCTCGTTTGGCACGACTGTTTCTGAAACGCATGTGGAGGTATTCCGTCTTCCATGATTAATCCTGAGCCCCACTTTTGCTGCTTCTTGATTCAACATTCTCGAGCTGACATTTCCACCTTTTCTCGGTTTTCGCCTAGTAAACCAAAGTCTGCGTAGACGCGTAGAAAGCATAAACTGATAGGGTCAACACTATCAGCCTATGTTTTCTGTTTAGTTCAATTCCGGAATCCTGTGACAGCAGTTTCCGAACGACATGTTCCAGTACCAAATTGAGATTGATCTCGTAGCATAGGAGATGGTGAAATAAATGATTATTATTATTATAGTAATAAATAAACTAATATAACCTGTCAAGTTTTGTTTTTTCGCGCCTATAATGAGATGTCATAACGTGTCAAACGTCAACTTGACGTTTGCGCTCAAGGTGCTTACGGCTGGGAGTGTGAGCACCGTGAGCGCCGTCCATGACGTCATCAACAAAGGGCGGACTGCGGATGCAATCGGGTGACAAAAGCATAAGATGGATAAGACTTTATTAAATTTTGAGCAATATTTATCTATACATTTGTATTAAAAATATATCATAAATTACAAAATATATATAAGTGGATAGTGAACCATAAAAGGAATGGACTGAAAATATGTAATATAGAAAAAAATATGATCATTTACTACAACAAACAATAAAATTATTTAACTATTTTGCAACCATGTTCTCTTCTTTAAATCAATTGTAGTCATATCCATATTAAGTATACCGTTTGACATGACTTTGACGTATATTGCATCCGCAGTCCGCCCTTTGGTCATCAATGACGTCACGTAATCTCGTGTAAGCGCTGTGAGCGTGAATCGGTCCGACCGTGAGCGCGCTCAGAGCGCTGTGAGCGTGATTCGGAACACAGCCAAGTAATGACATCTCATTATAGGCGCGAAAAATTAAAACTTCACAAGTTATATTCGTTTATTTATTACTATAATAATAATAATCATTTACTTCACTATCTCCCATGCTCTTCGATTAATTCTATCAGCCTATGCTTTCTACGCGTCTACGCAGACGACTTTGGTTTGCTAGGTGAAAACCGAGAAGGGGTGGAAATTTCAGCGAGAATGCTGGAACAAGAAGCAGCAAAAGTGGGGCACAGGATTAATCATGGAAGACGGAATACCTCCACATGCGTTTCAGAAACAGTCGTGCCAAACGAAAAGTCCAATTGTAGGAGAAAGAAATATCTTACAAGGGAGTGTCCAAATTAGAAGAAGAAGAAGAAAAAAGTTTACTAGCGCAAAAAAAACAAACAAACTACATACAAGCGAAAAAAACAAAATAAAATAACAGAAATATTAATTGTTGGCGTCCAAGCTCCTTAGTAAACGATCTAAACTTCGGATATATAAGACCGCAATCCTATCTTAATGTATATGGGTGTGAGGCCTGGACGCTAACAGTTAGGGAGGAGCACAGCCTGTTAGGAGGAGAACGTAAGGTGTTCCGAAAAATCCTGGGACCAGTGAAAAGAGACGATGGGAGTTGAATGATACGTAAAAATGCCGAAATAGAAGTGCTGGTGGCCGAACCAAATATTATGGGTGAAACCAAAGCTCATCGTCTTCGCTGGCTTGGTCACTTCGAGAGGATAGGAGAAGATCGACAGGTGAAGAGAGCAAACTTGGGCCAACCGACCGGATGGCGTCATGTGGATCGCCACAAGTATCGCTGCAAGGATTTGGAGGACGAGGACCTGTGTGAGCTTGGAGCCGGTGCAAGCTGGCGAAAAAGCGCAGGACCGAGAAAAGTTGCGTGCTCTTGTCTCGGAAGCCAATACTCATTTTGGGTCGTTGTTTCAGCCTAGTTAGTTAGTTTTATATTAGTTAGTTGCAGATTGCGATTAATTTCAATTTTCTACAAATCAAAAACCCAGCCCAGAATTTTCTACTACGATTAATTGACGAACTCAAAATTCAAATTCAGTTGACGTTGACATGAACATGACAGGAAACACGCTCATGACTGGTCCGAAACAAAAACCACTTACGCGGCCTTGAGCGCGCTTACTGATTCGGACCGGCCGCCAGCACTGTAAGCGTTGTGAGCGTTGTAAGCGTGATTCGGAACACAGCCTTTATTTGCCTTAATGTCATCTAAACGTCAAGTCAAATAGTTTGAGGCAAATAAACGATTACCCAAATTAAAGAGGTTGTTCATTGTAAGCCGCCAGACGTTTAAGACTAGTTCCCAATTCAGCTGCATAAGAGCTTTTCTGTCCCCCTTGGTGAAACTCGTATATGATCTCTATAGAAATCCTTACTCTGATCTGGCAGCATTCCCCCTTTGGATAGCTATGCTGATCCGCTGGCCAAGAAACGAGCCAGCCCTAAGTTAAAATTCATTTTATAGTGAAGAAGTTTGCTCTAAGTCTCTAATACACAATTTGAAAAAATTGACTTGTAAAAAAATTTTGAAGTTGCATCTGAAATTTCCTTTAAATAGTTTTATGTCTTTATTTTTTTTAACTTAGGCAATCATAATCAATAACTCAATTATAAACTAAGAATTTTGCTGATTTATTATAATCTAATAGAGCTACCACTAGTGAGCGAGCAAGACAAAAAATTTGGTCTGGTCAGTATCTTAAATAGCCATGCATTTCTAGGAAGGAAGTCTATTTCATGTGTAAGTGAGACAGAACAACTCATTGTATTGTTTCTGTCAAATTCCGCTTTAATCAAAACTTTATTATTCATGAACAAGAAACTAAATAAAAAGGAACAATATTTCCTAAAAATAGTTTTGCGGCCCCAGTTTTTTTATTTTTTTTTATTGAAAATGGGATTGCTCTTGGCCAGCATCTAGCCAGGGGGCAAAGATGAGGCTGACGATGAAGCAAGCTCACCCAGAAGATGCCTATTCACTCGTGCCTTGAAAATGTCCAGGTTATATGAACTCGGAAATACAGACGCCGGCAGAGAATTCCAAACCTTAGAAGTGCGCATTATAAAGGAAGATGCAAAGCGCTTGGTTCGTATTAGAGGAATTTCGACCATGTAAGGATGGTAGCCAGCCGTACGTCTGGATGTCCGATGGAAGATTTCACCAGTATGTGAAATCAAAAATGCTATTCATTTTGGTTACAGGTCAATTACCAAAACTGGTTTGAACAAAATACCAGTATCCAATCCCTGCACAATCATGCTGTCTGGGCACAACGGGGAATTGGTTAACTCTATGTAGGCATTTAAAAAAAAACTTTTATTCTTTTAGTGTGGAGTTCACGGTGGGCTCTCGTCCCGTGAACCACTTCAGGATGATCGAGAAGCATTTCTTCAAGGATACACTGCTGAAGACCTTTGACTTCGAGTTCGGTTTCTGCATCCCATTCTCACGGAACACCTGTGAACACATATATGAGTTTCCTACGCTGCCTCCTGATCTAGGTAAGTTGGTACTGATGGGGGGATGCTCGGCCAGACAGGCCCACTTCTCCCGCACTGAAGCCTTTACGTAAAATAGTAGGAATAATAACAGGCCATAACACACTGTAAGCATATATATGTACATAAACTCACGCCTATATTCCCAAAAGGGGTAGGCAGAGCACACAAACATTAATTTCAGTTCCACTTTTAGCAATTGTATTTAGCTTTATAGATGGAGAAAATGTGATATTGCAGTGAGATGTTGCTAGCCCATCGCCCACAACACACTTCAACCTGGTTCCCATAGTCGACGCTTACGACACCCAAGGGAAGGAAGGGGGTGGTGCTATTCTAACCCGGCACCACTGTAATCACGTAGTAATATACAGGAGAAAGCACATAGGGTCTCTAAAAACTGCACTGCTTGCCACAAGCAGCAAGCAATGACTAGGCATTGATAAACTTGGCGTAGGAACTAGCATGGTTCTTCTTCCTCGGTCCCTCATTACTGAGGATCGCGACCACGTATGCTCAGTCTCCATACAGTGCGGCCATAAGCCATGTGGGTCGCACTCTGCATACTGCCGCCAACCACCTTCTTTACAGCATCAGACCATCTCGTGGGTGCTCTACCTTGAGCACGCCTGGTGTCCATTTGACCTAGGATCATCAGCTTCTCTAGGTCATGCTTTTTAGATCACATGATATGTCCAAAAAAGCTGAGCGTGCGCTCCCGGCATATGGTGGAGAGGCGTGTGGTAATTTTCAGTTGCTGTAGGATGGACTGATTAGTTCTCCTAGCCGTCCAGGGTATGCGCAGAAGTCTTCGCCAACATCACATCTCGAAGGCATCGATCTTTGCCCAATCGCGACTCTTCAGGCTCCAAGTTTCGGCACCGTACACAAAAATCGAAAAGACTAGGGATGAAGTCAAGCGTACCTTTGTTGTACGAAGAATATTTCTACTTACTAGCATGGTTAGTGAAAACTAAATGTGGATAGTTTGAAAAACCCGTGTAACTAGAAAATATACTGTGTATGAGATAGTTGAGATACCCACAATTTGGATAGACAAATTGTAGATAGTTTGAAAAACCCGTGTAACTAGAAAATATACTGTGTATGAGATAGTTGAGATACCCACAATTTGGATAGACAAATTGTAGATAGTTTGAAAAACCCGTGTAACTAGAAAATATACTGTGTATGAGATAGTTGAGATACCCACAATTTGGATAGACAAATTGTAGATAGTTTGAAAAACCCGTGTAACTAGAAAATATACTGTGTATGAGATACCCACAATTTGGATAGACAAATTGTAGATAGTTTGAAAAACCCGTGTAACTAGAAAATATACTGTGTATGAGATAGTTGAGATACCCACAATTTTTCTATCCAAATTGTTGATCTGAAAAATAAATTCATTTATACGTCTAGGTCCTTATTATTATAAAAAACCTTTGAATAAGGCGCCTTCCTGACTTGTCGATGCGGGGGCGGTACGATATGAGAAAACTGTCAGCTGTCAGTGTCAACCGATACTGATGCAGTACTGCCCCACTTCTGCGCATGGTATTACTACTGCGCAAACGTATTACTGACAGTATTTCGTCAAGTGAGGAAATCTTACATCGGTAAATTCACGTCAAAGAGCAAAATACCTATGACATATCGTTCCCGCCCCGCCAAATCAGGAAGTCTCCTCAATGATGACAATTCTCACGTTCCAGTCGAGGAGATGATCGCAACACCGTTCGAGACGTGCTCAGACAGTTTCTACTTCGTGGACAACAAGTTGGTCATGCACAACAAGGCAGACTACGCTTACAACGGCGGCACCAACAACTAATAGGTACCACTTCAAGGCCCGCTCAATGGTAGGTCGGAAGCGGCCGCTCTGGGCGCCTAAAGTATGAAACGCACGGAGCGCGGCGCGGCGTCGTTGCGTGGCGGTTTTGCGGTAAAGCGAACGAGGACCGCGGCACGTCGCACCATAAAACCGTGCGGGGTAGCGGAGCGGAGCATGTGTGACATATGAACAGGGGTCGGAATTGTCGTAGCACTTTTGAACTTCTCATTTATCGACTTACGATCTACATATTATATTGGTACATTATAGAACACAACGTGTTGATGAAGATTAACAGTAGAGGTAAACAACAGGCGCTCTTGTCGCCAAAGAGCGATCTCTTTCAGATAACTTTAGTAGTTGAAAATGTGAAATGGAGATAGACAATGAAAACAATGAAAAATTAATACTTAAGTTCAGTTCAGTGTATTGTTTGCATTTTTCTATAAAACTACTAATCAAAGGTCATGAGATTGATGGCCAGTACCTACATAACATGATATCATTAGGTACGATGGCAATTCTTGTTTTGAAAAAATGTCTAAAATTAATGCCTCGTAATAAGAAATCCACAATTTATTTATAAGGAACAATAAAATATTATTGTAATAATTACTATTTAAAATTTCTAAAAAGTTGGCATCCAAAGGTTATCTCGAAGAGATCGCTCATTCGCGATAAGACCGCCTGTTGTTTAATTTACACTTTTAATATTCTGTATTTATCGACATATATTTGTATATCGGTCGATAAATGAGAAGTCCCTATGACAGCTCAAAAGTGCTACGAGAATTCCGACCCCTGCATATGAAGCAGTAATCGACACTATCGACAGTCTACAGTTTCGGAAAAATCAAATATTCATAACCGCTTCCGCCCCGCGCCCTCTCTGTGCGTTTCGAACTTAAATGAGAAAAAGCAAGGTGAAAAATACAGGTGCCTTTTGAGCGTTGATACGCTCCGCCTTCCTTGGGGCTGGGGCGCTGCACTTCGTGTTTACTGTGTCTTTTTATGTCTTTATGATTGGCACTTCGTTTTAAGGGTTTAGTTTTTTCTTGTAGCTTCGTCTAAGACAGGATTTTTATCCTCCTATCGTTATTCCCGGTTGAAGCAAAGCGGGTTAAGCGGGCTTAGCACCTATCTCTAGATTTGGCAAAGGCATTACTTTAAAGAAAAAAGCGACTGCCATTTAACCTTCTATCTAGAGGGAAAACTAGACTTTCTGATAAGGCAGGACATAACATTGATACTGAAAATGGGTATGATGGCCCTTCATCATCAGCCTCCTAGCGTTATTCCCAGTACAGTTGCATCCTGAAGGATACCTGGGGTCCGCTACCTAATCCCAAGAATTGGCGTAGGCACTAGTTTTTACGGAAGCGACTGCCATTTGACCCTCCAACCCGAGGGGAAAACTAGACCTTAATGGGATTAGGCTTGTCAAGTGAGTGGGCCAGGGCTCGGAACCGGTTAATCTCAAAATCCTGAAATAGCCATATATTTTTAATTAGTTTATGCTCTTTATGTGGGACTCAATAATGGATTTGGGTTATTACTTCATATTGTTAGATTGCCTGATTAAACATGAAATAGTAGACGAAAGAACGATCATCATCCTCCTAGCGTTATTCCCAGTACAGTTGCATCCTGAAGGATGTCTGGGGTCCGCTACCTAATCCCAAGATTTGGCGTAGGCACTAGTTTTTACGGCAGCGACTGCCATCTGACCTTCCAACCCGAGGGGGAAACTAGACCTTATTGGGATTAAGGCTTGTCAAGTGAGTGGGCAACTTGAGTGTTAGAAGTTCTCAAGCCGCCCGGAGGCATCTAACTTGGCTTAACGACTGCTATCATAGACAGCAACCGGGATCAACGTCTTAACGTGCCTTCCAAAGCACGGGAGCGCTCAGTTAGTAACCACTCAAAGCGGTCACCCATCCAAGGGCTGACCTCGCCCGACATTGCCTTACCTCGGCATACCGCACGCGGTACGCGGGCGCCCCTGGGCCACGGAACGCTTCAGTATGATGACCCTTCAAAAATCATAAAACATCTAGTGTCGCGTGTTGTGTTAATGGCGCCACGAACGACTAAGCCACGCGATATACTCTATTAGCATTTATGCTCCCAAATATGGTTAATGTTCAATAATACAACTTTATAATTATAACCATGATACAATAATATAAGGTATCACACTCCGGGGAAAATTATTTGTGCGATTGACACAAGCCTACGTTATTAGTGCTATCGAGCCACAGACCTATTGTATCGAGCCTATCGGTGGTTGGCGGGCGTGGTGCGACTTCGTGTGTGTACAGGCTGTATAGTGACGTAGGCTTGTGTCACGATCCGGAGTAGCGGACCTGGTTTCCTTAAACCATGTTGGCCTTTTTGCAACGAGTTAGCAGTGGCGTAGCTATAGGGCTGAGTTTGTCCGCTTTGAGCCTCGCGGCTACACCACGGGCGAAGCCCTATCAACGGGACCACGTCGCCCTCCCGGCCATGACACTTCCCTCGGCTGCCACTCGTGGTAGTCGTTAGTTACAGAAGACATCAATGTTAAAAGCTACAAGAAAAAGTTGATTAACCCAAAAGCATTAGGTCCAAAGACACATTATTTGCAATTTAATAATTTAATATTCTAGTATACAATACAAGGAATGTTTTTTTGGTACACTATATGTAATAATGATCTCAAAATTTGTATTTATTTGTCTTAATGCTCTAAGCAAGTATTCGTTTCAAAATAAGAACTGAATAAAAATATCTCAATCATTTCACTACAAATGTGTTCAATGTAATGGTTTTAAAATGGGTATACAAAGCTAAACTGTACTTCCACATCATGAAAGGTAGAATATTAATAGCCATTAAACAAGTATTATATTGTAATGACAACGAGGACAATTTCGTCTGCGAGGTTATACCGAACATAGTTATAATTTTAAAATATAATGCTCCTTTAATGTTCGATCGAATCAACAATAAGGTAGTCGACTCAAATTTTATTATTATTCCAAAAGAAACACGCCCAATCTAATAAGCCTAATGATGGAAATTCTATAACAAAATAAAAAATAAAACGACGGTACATTCGTAAGTTCTGTTTTTTGGTATCGTATTTTGTTTCACCTTTGTTAAATACCGCATTGAAAGTGTTTTGAAGACATTTGACTTGCAATTTGCTCCTAGCATTTGTTAAACATTTTTAACAAGTTATCACTAGCACCCAATGTTTGATGTTCACCGAATTTTCGTATTTGAATTATATAAGAATGAGATTAATATTGAACAAGTGACTCTATTCTAGCTGTTTAATGTTACTAGTGTCCTTGTAAAAGGAGTGATACGTATTGAAAAGGATTAGAATTTATGTACATAATACTAAAGTGAGTGGCTAGAGTAAAGTTGCAGTGGGATTATTCTATTTCTCTAAAACTAGATTTATTACACTTTTTAAAATCAATTTATACATTCTTAAGTCAGCAAATCGTTTCAAGTTCGTTAGCAATGATGCTTAATTAATAGACGCAATTATCCCTTGACTGAATAGCCCCACTATACCTTTAGTATGTGTACTAAAAATATAAAAATAACAAGTTTTTAGAGAAAGAATAATACCACAATAATATTAGATGTTAAAAGTGTGCTTAACCAATTGTATCTAGTCATTATTATAAGTTTACCAAGGGGGTAGCCAAAATTATTTCAAGGGCAGGCAAGGGTGGCTCGGCCCCATACAGAAGGTTCACTGCCTAACAAACCTCATGTTTGACGGGGACAGTAACGAATCATGCCTTCCTTCTTTGTCGCGTGAACTCGCCCTCTTCTGGTCCGCTAGCGTTGTCAAGTTTGCACGTCACAGGCTTTCGAATGATTGTCCGAAGCCCCTTGCCCTTACCTAACGTTTACACTCATACCTGGCTACGCTCTTGAAGATTACCAGATTGAATTTATCGAAAACGCAATGATATGGATAAACTTGCAAATAACTTGCATTTACAGGGATGGGAATTGGAAAAGGGTATTTATATTTAAAAAGAGTGTATATGTGTGGCATCACTTGTCAAGTATATTTAAATGTCAAAATCTTAAAATTGTAGGGATAAATACTTTCAACTTGTTTACTACAAAAGGCATGGTGTCTTGAATACTCATTTTTATGGCGGTTTGAAATTTAATGCTTCATTAACGTAAACAAAACTGTTTTAAATTAACAAGGTTAAACATTGTTTTTTTTGTCTGTCAATATAGTATTGTGTTTGTAAAGAAGAGACTAAAAACAGGCATATAAGTTTTATGGACAAGGGGAGATATCTACAAAGCTTTAGATGGATTTTCCTCATCAACATAATGTATAAAAAACATTAAATTAAATTAATTAATGTAAAAAATATACATTAAATTGTAGAAAATCCCCAAAATGTTCCTCCTTAAAGCCGTCCAATAACTTACTTTACAAGCATCCTTGCTGCAAAATAAAATCTCCATTTACACACGTGCATAGGCATCTTCTGGGTGAGCTCGCTTCATCGTCGGCCTCATCTTTGCCCCCTGGCTAGGTGCTGGCCAAGAGAAAACCCATTATTAATAAATAAAAAAAATTGCATGTTTGCATGTATGAGGGTTACCGTTTTTGTGTTCCCCAGTTGACGCCCCTGTCAAGTACGATCCAGGTGTCAAAGTATGTTATTACGTACGTAGATATTACGGGCGTGAAAACAAAATTTACTGTTTAAAAGCACTGACATTCATTGACCCGTAACTCATCATCATGTCACCCGAAAGGTGTCCACTGCTGGACATAGGCCTCCCCCAAAGACTTCCACAATGACCGGTCCTGCGCCACTCGCTTCCAGCGGACACTTGCGACCCTTACCAGGTCGTCAGTCCACCGTGTGGGGGGCCTGCCCACGCTACGCCTTCCGGTACGTAATCACCTCGATAACCTTTCCTCCCCAAAGGCCATCGGTTCTACGTGCTATGTGCCTCGCCCACTGCCACTTAAGTTTAGCCATTCGAAGGGCTATATCGGTTACTTTGGCTCTGCTGCGGATGGCCTCATTCCTGATGCGATCACGCAGAGAAACTCCCAGCATAGCCCTCTCTTTTAATGTGTTCAAAAACATTTAAAGACCTGCTTTTCAATATATCAGTAGTTAATGCAACTGTAGTACATAATTAGGCCTCAAAACACCCGTGTGGTCTTATTATGAACTCGCCTCCGGCTCGTTTCATAAAACTATACTCGTGTTTTAATTCCTCTCGTTACGTAACAGTTGCGTAACTACAATAACCTTCCATGCTATATTGCACGTGTGTGAATAAATAACCTGAAATGCTACAATGTGTTCAATTAAATAATAAAATGAAATTTTGAAAGGTCGCAAAAGTAAATTAGTATTGCCCATTATGATTACTTGCATAGTACTCATTCAAATTCTCTACTGGTGGGTATATTCTCCGATTAACCCTATCCTAGTTTTGTAGTCCTGGTAAGGGCATTTGTTTCTGCGGTGAGCAGAGACATTTGTTCCGGAGACTTGGATGCTTTCTATATATTTAAGTATATATCTATTAAATATATCGACTTTAATACCCATAACACAAGCCTTGTTGAGCTTACTGTGGGACTAGTTCGATTTGTGTAATTTATTATTATCTATAGTAGAAGATTGTATTTAAGCAAATGACAATATAAGCACTATAAGCAGTGACTAAAAGAATAGATTTTAAAATGGCAGTCGGTCTCACGCTCACACCGCTGTCTGTTCCAAAGTCTTGTTCATTCCGATTATATAGTACAAGCCGCGATTTCAGGATCTATTCTTCATTAGCACGTGCTTTAACCGTGAATGGGAAATTGAACTTTTTCGAGTTTTAACGAACAGAAGACTGTTATAAATAATAGGGTCTCTTCAACGACTTATCTTAGCTTTTAAATCTAACTGAACACCAAATTAGATTGGCAGCTGAAATAATACATTTAATTGATATGACGGTATTACATTCAAATTAGAAAAATCGCCAGTCCGTGTCGGTAAGACCGTCTACGGACTTGAACTTACATTCAGGATGGTGTCAGTAAAAAGGTCTAGAGTACTTTACATCACTTAATTATGGTGATAGTGGATGTCGATTTTATCCCAAACTTACATTCTGCAACGTTAGATTACAATGAAGCATATATTACTGCCGGACTTAGCCACATTGACCTTAGCCTCAAGAGAGCCTAACAAATCTTTAAATCTGATTTTGTTATAATTAAACTCCATGCCGTGAGGTTAGTCGTTTTTTGCAGTAAAGGTTGACATGTATGATGAAATGAAAATGAATTATTTTATTCAATGTAATATTAAAATAAATGTGTTTGTACAACGTCACGATCACCACACTAGTTTTGTCGAAAATAAAACGTTTGAAAATACTTTTTTGTTTTAATTATCCATAATATCACCACGTGAATGTCGAATTTCAGTCCGAGGGCATTTAAAACAAACATCGGCCCAATTCTCTCGCTCGTTCTTATGCAGCAATAGGACTGTTTTATGGTACATACAACGTAGAATGAAATACATGAACTTTATTCTGCAAGTGGGCCGCAATGGCACTTTTACAAGTCAAAATCTAGTAGCGTTTCTGCAAAAGAAGACCACTGCTGAGAAGAAACGCCGAAAGAAACTCGACAGTCAGTCATTTATTCCCAAAAATATGCTTATTACAATGATAATACGTAAAATGCCGCAACTTTGCCTTTCAAGCTCAATTTTGCCTATTTCGTTTCAATAACGACCTCTCGAATTTGCTTAGCTTTTTCTTGTTTTTTACCATTTGGTAGTTATTTTCATTATTCTGGCAACACATATTTCATTTTTTGACAATGGTAACTCCATTTTTGCTCCGCCAGTTACGCATCCTAAGTCGAAGTGAGTGGCAGAATTTTTTCAGTGTCTCGCAACTTTTGAATTTTTATCTACAAAAAGGGGTTTTTTGAGAAGTGGTAACGTCCCTATTACCGACCACTTGAGAGGTGTTTGACATACCTATGTAACTTGAGTGACAATGCAATGTGTATTATAACAGATGGTTTGACGATGGAGACCGAAGATAGCAACTTCTAAACTAAACATAATAAATCTACTGTGTTTAGACTCGTTTGATTTGTCTTGCAGTTATCTTTCTCATCGAATGGGTTGTCAGGTCGATTACAGTAGCGAGTTTAAAGGTGATGGGTGATTAGAACTTTACACTATAATTGTAAATTAGCAAAATAGTGTACCTGCAATGTACTTGTAATAACAAATTAAAAATAAGTTCAAATTATTAAAGACTAAAAGAAAAAGAAACCAAATCCTTTTTTTTCTATGACTTTATTTGTCCTATATTTTTCCACTGCTGTACAGACGCCTCCCGGACGTCCAAATTACTGACGTTCAAATTATGCGCATTTTAGTAATTCTTAATTCTATTGCAGTTAACTGAAAAAATGGCAAAGGCTAAAAAGCGAAGCAGAAGAAAACCAGGCGCTCGTAAATACGCTGATTATTCAGTGGAAATGTTAGAAGTTGCTGCAGACCTCGTGCGGAACAAAGTTATTTCGTCGTATGAAGCGGAAAAACAGTTCGGAATCCCGCGTCGAACGATTGTCAATAAATCCAAAAACAGTCATAGCAAACCATTTGGTCGACCTACAGAGTTGTCAACAGAGGAAGAAGCCCACATTGCAGACGTAGTGAATCTTTCAGCTGAATTTGGCTGTCCATTAACTCTATTAGATTTGCGCATTGTGGTTCATAACTACCTAGGAAAAATAGGCAAAACTCATCTTTTTAAAGGAAAAATGCCAGGTGAACGCTGGGCTCGGACTTTCTTAGATCGACACAATTTTTCCCAAAGGGCAACACAAAATATAAAGAGAAGTCGTGCTGCAAAAACAGTCGAGGAAATGGATTGCTACTATAAGAATCTTGAAACTTCTCTTAAAGATGCACCCGCCAGCAATATTCTCAACTTCGATGAGACGAATCTGAGTGACGACCCCGGATCTAAAAAATGTATTTTTAAAAGAGGTACAAAACACCCTGAAAGGGTCATTAACGCCAGCAAAAGTGCAGTGTCAATAATGTTTTGCGGCACTGCTGACGGAAATTGTCTACCACCCTACGTTGTCTATAAGGCAGATCATTTGTGGTCCAGGTGGTGTGAAAATGGTCCAAAAGGTGCTCGATATAACCGAACCAAATCGGGGTGGTTTGATATGATATGTTTTGATGATTGGTTTAAAACTATAGTTTTACCATGGGCAAACTCTCGAGAAGGCGTAAAACTAATTATTGGCGATAACTTGGCATCGCATCTGAGCGTCGAAACAATTCAAATATGTCAAAGTCAAAACATCAGATTTGTTTTTCTTCCGAAAAATTCTACTCACCTAACTCAACCGTTAGACGTGTCATTTTTTGGACCGATGAAACGGAAATGGCGTGAAATTTTAACAAATTATAAAGTCACATACACCGCTGCAAGCTCAATTAACAAATGTCATTTCCCACAGTTACTGCAGGAGCTAATGACTAAAATTGACATGGCAAACGATTCCAACATACGTAAAGGATTTGAAGGATCTGGAATATATTTTGTATTGTTTGGAACACATTGTTACTTTTGAGTGATTGAAAGCAATCCCTCAAAAGTAACAATGAAAATACCAACAGTGCAAGAAGAAAATAATCTCCAGTTTGATGCCAGCCTTCTTGAGTTCTTACAGCGAAACAGAAGATCACAACCGATAAAAACAGGCCAAAATAGCAAGCTTACAGTCGTACCTGGTAAATCGATATCAACTGAAGAAGCAGAAGAGCTAGGTAAAGCTAAAAATATGAAGAAAGATGCAAAAATAACTAAACAAAAAAAGAAAATAGACTCAAATTTACCAGGACCATCGAATAGAAATACTGTAAAGAAGAAGAAAATAAATCACACTGAAACTAAAAGCCCCGCACTACAAAAGGTATTGTCGTCGTCCATCGATACCTACGAGCCCGATAAAGACACTACATTGGAAGATAGTGCATCGATGATACTCAAAAACCCTGACAGCCTTTGTAGGCTTTGCATTAGTGCCATAAACAATTACTTGAAGCCTTTAGCAACAGCTTCGAATGAGTTTGTGCATTGCCTTAAGAATTACCCAAGGAATCATAAAATGAATACTCCATTTTACGAAGATACACCAGAATGCCTGCAGTTAGAAACGGTTAATGTAAAACAAAAACAAAACAAAATAATAATCACGTCTAATATACTGATAAAAGCGGCTTCCCCTGAACCAAGAAACATTTTGCGAGATATAGATACACAAATAAACAAAAGAAAAATAAAACAGGTCAGTACTTCACAGTCATCTAAAACAATTACGTCTAATACACTTATAAAACCGAACTCTTCTGAAAAAAAAGCTATTACTTCACAAGGACAGCTGCCTAAAATAATAACATCTAATACACTTATAACAGCGGCTTCCCCTAAAAAAAGAAATATTTTACGAGATACACAAAGAAATACACGAAAAAGAACACAAGCGAATCACAAGAACAGTCATCTCAAATTAAAAGAAAGAAAAAACGAGTGTACAATAGCGACTCAAGCCTTAGCACGGAAACTTCTTTTCGTGCTGCTGACGACTCTGACTATGAACATTTTGATGATTATATTGCATCATGTCTTGAAGAACAAAGAGAAGAAAATAACCTCGAACAAGAAAACATAGCTGGATAATAGTTAAATACGCTATGAAAAAAAGTGTTAAACACTTTATAGGGAAAGTTTTATCAATGAATAATAAATCTCCGACGGTGAAATTTGTACGGAAAGTGAAAAATTCGAAGTATGTTAAGGGAACAGTGTTCACTTACCCTAATATTGATGACATATGTGCGGTACAAGATTTGAACGACGTTATTATGGTATTACCTGATCCTCAAATTTCCCGACGGGGACAATTTATATTTAATTTAAATCTCGATGAGTATAACATACAATAATTAAAAAGTGGGTACCTAGCTAACGGTCAATAGTAGATTGTACAACAAGTGCATAAAACGAGCCATTTCATCTGAGACAATTTATCGATCCCGAGCCGCAGGCGAGGGTCGATATAAAGTGGAGGATAAAATGGGTTTTTTGCACGAGTTATACACTCTGCTTTTCTCTTCGATTGCCAGAAAATTAAACAAATACTTAATATAATTAAAGTTATGTTATCAAATTTATACTTCTGCGCTCGGCAACCTTTTCTATTTTGATTTTATGGTTGGTGCTTCTAGATAAGAAAACAGGATCTTTTATAAAAGTTTTTGATTAAGGTTTTTTTTAAGACAATTGTTTCTTTAATACCAAAGCTTTCAATTGTGTTCCTATGTTGTGTTCGTTAAATATTAAGTACATTATTTTAACTATACAGAGTAGAAGACTTATTAAATATAATGAAACGGGTCACTCACGTCTTTAAGGTCGAATATCGCTCGACATGTTTCAGACCGGTTCGCGGTTCTTAATTATTAGTAAGTACCTATCGCGGCGGCGCGGCGGTTTTTTAGCACTTGTATTAGTATCTACATAAATTACATACCTATTTACGTTTTATTATTGTATTTCAAAATAGTCATACCTACTTGCATAGGTATTTTGCTACTCAAACTTTATTATAATAATTGATTGTTTGTTGATTATTTTGTAATTAAAAATATTTTGGTTTTTAATAATAATCTTTTTTTGGCACAACCCTACAGTTAACGATATTTTTGTATAGAAAGTTTGTGGAACCTGCTACAACTTTACCTATTGCCTGTGAAAAAAAAAGTATTAAGCTTATGGCAATAATTTGACTGCCAGGAACAAGCACAATGTCTCATACACACGAGTGAATATTATTACAAATAGCAACACATTTTTTTTGAGATATCCGTCTAGGCAAAGTTACGTCTTAGGCCTACAACTTTGCCTGCCAATTTGATTGCTTGTAAATCGGAAATACAGTATGATTGGGTAACGAGATTTGAGTCTTATCTGGCAATGCATAGGGTATGTTTTCCGACTAATACTCATTAAACTCATAATGCAAAATAGGTTCACAGATATAAGAAAAAAACGTCAAAATCCAGGCAAAGTTGCATCATTTTACGGTACTTAACCTACTTAATATAAATGTAAGTTAAACTTATTACATATTGTTATAAAATCAAAAACTTATTTCTGCTATTCACTGCACTATCGATACCGGTAAACCGATTCTGGATCGGATGTTGTTAAGATTTTTCATGATGATCAGGTGCATCTTCCTTCCCTTGTTCGGTAAATACCAACGAGAATAAATCATACCTGATCTCAGTTATTTTTTAACTTTGACTATTCGGAGATGGAGTCCACTTTTTTCTTCCATTCCTGTTTCTTCTCCTGGAAGGCTTCTCAGCGAATGCCGGTAGTGCTTTAGGGGCCTCTGACGGCTCATAGACTCTTGTCTTAGGAGTCGGTGGCGCTACGTAGGTCGCTGATGCCCACACCATATCATTGTTTATGGTCTTTGTAGCTTTCTCAGCGAGTGATTGTGGTGCCGCGTGGGCTTTTGAGGGCACCGACTTCGCAGAATAGATCTGTGGAGCCATGCACGCCTTATTTTTGTTTCTGTTTGGATTTTTCACAGAGGGTGCTCTCCTAGGGGCTTCTAAGGGCGCCAGTGTCGTCGAATACACTGGTGTCTTAGGTGTCGATGGTGCTGAAACGCTAGGTTGGGCCACCCATCGCCTTTTGTTTTGGTTATCTAGAGTCTTAGTGAGTGCTATTGGCGCCCTGGGCGCCTTTGGGGGTGCCAGTGTCGTAGAATAGGCCACTGGTGACTTAGGGATTGGTGGCGCTGAAGAGATCGGTGGTGCCAAATAGGTCGATGAAGCCAACCGCACTTTATTTTTGTTTCTTTTCTTTGGAGTCTTCTTATCGAGGGCCGGGGTTGCTCTACGGGTCGGTGATACTAAAGAGGTCGGAGGCGCCAAATAGGTTGGTGACACTGAAGTGGTATCAGGCGCCAGATAGTTTTTAGACACTGACAAGCTCGGAGGCGCCAAATAGGCCGGTGGTGCCCTAGGATGCGGCGACATTGAAGAGGTCGGAGGCGCTAAATAGGCCGGTCGCTCCCAATGGACCGCTGGTGGCGTAGAGGCTCGTGGGAGTGAAAAGGTCGGTTCAACCGAATACGCTGGTGGTGCCCGAGGTGCCAGTGGCGACGAATACGCCGGTGGTGCCCAAGATCCGGCTGATGGGGTATAAGCCGGAGGCGGAGGCGCCCAAGGGTCCGATTGGTTGTTGTATCTGACAATAACATATAGTAACATCTGGTCAATAAAAATATTCCGACGTATTGAAAACCTTTTTTTGAAGACGGTTAAAAACCCATTCATTAAAAGAGATAAGCTCCATAGCTTCCAATTATAATTTATAAGGCTTCCCGGAACCTCATAAAATGTCTAATTAAAGATGGTATTACAGTTTGAAAATACCATAAATATTCCTTCAAGTTACAGTCCTGAAGTTAAAAAGGTAGGTCCACTAATAATGTCTAATGGTAGGGCCATAGATCATTTATAGATTCTCCACGGAAATTCGCTTGAATGTGAGCCTAAGCGTGTACACATTGCACGGCACGATACCGATGTAGGACCCGAAAACAATATCGGAGCAAGCGAAATTTATAGAAAACATGGTCACTGTTCAGTGTTCACATTGTCCGATCCGATATCGTTCACATTTGCATGCATTTTTATCGGTTTTGGATACGACAGCGATTTCGTACTGGATAATGTGAACACGGTCTAACGCTCGCCACATAGCTATAGACGGATAAATTTAAATTTCACCGCGGAATTCGTCACGTACAGTCGACGTCAAAGATAAGTTTACACTTTTCGCCTTTTCACAATGGAATAAGGTGCTAAATTGTAAACATCTCGATGTCGACTGTACCTATTGTCTCTTCCATAGAATATCGGAAACACACCACATCATCATGTCGGTTAGATCATCGGAAATCAGCCTAGCGGAATTCATCGAAGGAATTGTATCGTAGAATCCTGCCTGTTAAATTATGTGGTGAAACTAAACGGCTACGTAACTAACCTTTGTTCGCGGTAGTTTGTTTTTTCCAAACAAGCTTCAGAAGTTGTTCCACCTCCAAAATCGACCGTATCGTAATCATCGTAGTTGGAAAACTCGGCTGCCAAGTCGGGATACAACCTTCCTGTTGAAATTGGTCTGAAAAAATAGTTACACGTTAGGCGGTAGTGGGGGGCTATCCCAGCAGCAGTTGGGCACTATATCGCTTCCTCCTTTATTGTGAGAACAGCCAAGCTGTGGAACTCCTTGCCGGAATCCTTGGTCCCTGAAAACTACAACCTTACGGTCTTCAAGACGAGAGTGAACCGGTTTTTACTAGGTAAGCGCGCTCCATCCTAGACCACAATATCGCTTACCATCAGGTGATTTGTGGTCAAGCGCAAACCTATCCGGAGTAAAAAAAAAGGGCAGTAAATAAATTAAGCGGTGTTGATACCCACAGACAAACATCAGCCTGCAAGACGTTTGCGACTCTGGAACAATCATAAGCGCGCTGCCAAAGCCTTTTTTAGGGTTCCGTAGCCGAAATGGCTAAAATGTAACCCTTATAGTCGTCGTGTCTGTCCGTCCGTCCGTATGTCACAGCCGATTTACTCAGACTATGAGCACTACAATTATGAAATTTGGTAGGAAGGTGTATGCTATGAACCTCTATAGAAATATGATGTGAAATCACGAAAAAAAATATTAAACGGGGGGGGGCACCCCCTACATGTAACAGAGGGGTCAATTTTTTTTCAATGCACATAGGCGTGCGGGGGTTTCCATGGCTAGGTCTTCAAAAAAGACATAGAGGTTTCTAAAAAACTTTTCCATTTAAGTCAACCGTTGGTGAGATATATGCTGTCAAAGTCGTAAAACGTGTTCCCCCCCCTCCAATTTCCAAACTATGAAGTTTAAAATTCTGAAAAAAAATCAGGTGATGTAAAATTATAAATACTTTCAACGATTTTTGGTGTGAACTAGATAGGTTTAACGGTTTTTAGTTATTGCTGAAAAAGTTTCTTGCCCAAACAAAAGGGCGTAAGTGACGTGACTTTCCTATGGAGATACGACTTTTTTTTATTTACTGTATTGTATAGTGGTTTTAAATGTAGATTAGGAGGTGTCGGTACGGAACCTTTCTCTGTGCGTGACCCGACACGCACTTGGCCGGTTTTTTATTTTATTTTTTCTTTAAAACAAATACAGACCGTGAATAAATACAGGTAAGAGGATATCAAGATAAGTAGCTACAGCCTATATCCTAATACAATCCCCACTAAGAAATAAATACTCTGTAATAAGATGGCAATGTCATCGTAACAAAAGATGCATCCTTTGATAAACCTAAATTAAATTCAGCAATATGAACTAATTGGCTATGTGCGAAGTAGGTGGTGGGGGTAAGCTAGGCGATCGTAGCGCACACCATGGCAGAAATGTGTACTTACCGGGGACCACTGTCAAATTTACTTTCACGTTTTCTATTGGTTTCTTAACGGTTTCCTACGATTCGTTTCGTTTGTATGTATTTATTTATTCTCTTATTTATTTTAGTAAAATTTCCAATGCGGGGTCTTTCTCGTTTACTAAAGTAAATAAAATATTCATGTGTCATTATTTGACGTATCTGAGTTTTGACATTGTCTCGGGACCTTTGACGTTTGACGTTTCAGACGTGCACATAGCCAATAACAGTAATAACACATTGTGTCAAGTGTGGTGTGCGTCTGCCTAGTGTGGTGTGCCTGTGTCTAGTATGGCGTGCCTGCGTGTCTAGTGGCTTGTGTTGCCATATGGAAGAATTAAATGTCCTGATAAAAATCCTGACATTTCTTGTAACAGAGATTTGGCTTAGCTTGAACGACGCCCTGGCGGCGCGCTGCGCTCTGCGGTGTACTATATCGTGGATCTACCTGTTGTATTGTGCAATTTGATTAATAATTGAAACCAAATAACAAAAGTAGATTGTAAGTAGTTTTAGGCAAACAAATTGATCTCCTCTTTAGCTGTAATTTATACTATTTTAAATTGTTTGAACGAAAAAAATCGTTTTTGTTGATTACTTACTACTTTTATGTACCCTTTCATTCATTAAAACTGTGTAAACTTTGCAATAAATATATCACGTAAACATTTGTTTTATGAGGTCATTCTTAAATATCCTGACACTTGCCAAGTCCGGCCGCAATCCGGACCAAGGGGCAAAAATCCTGACATGTCCGGACAAATCCTGACGTATGGCAACCCTAAGTGGGGCGGAACGTACGTACGCACTGCACGGCTAGCACAACTTGGCGCGCGAGCTATCTCACGCGCGAGATAGACAATCCGTCTCTTTCTGTGTGTACCAATTAGAAAGAGGCGGATAGTCTATCTCGCGCGTGAGATAGCTCGCGCGCCAAGTTATGCTAGCCGTCCTGGAAGGCGCAGCGTGGGTAGGTAGGCCCCGCACAAGGTAAAGGTCGTGCTGGATGCGGGTGGCGCTTATTTGAGGATTCGTCGTATTGACAGAGACCAATACAGGCTCCTCGCTCTCAACATTGCGTCTCGGGAGCCCTGGCGACGTTACTCACCACCAGGAACACAACGTCACATACCTACAGAATGCCAAAGCTGCGGCTTAAGAAATGTCAAAAACAGGGTGTTTACTTTAAGATCAAAATGTTCAATAAATTGCCATTGGAAATAACTAACCTGCCTACAAATAGCTTTAACAATAAAATATATAATTATTTTAGGAAATATTTAACCAGTAATATTGACATGAACAATTTTAATTAGTGTTAAGCGCCTCCGCTCTACCGCGCTACCGAATACCATGCGTTTTTTTTGTTGCGACGTGCCCTGGATCGCGTTCGCTTTACCGCAACGACGCTGCGCCGCGCTCTGCGTTTCAAGCTTTATAAATAAAAACCGGCCAAGTGCGAGTCGGACTCGCGCACGAAGGGTTCCGTACCAGAAATAACCTCCTTGCTATTATACGGTTCATGAGATACAGCAAAAAACGCCAAAAACTACACTTGTTGTATGGGAGCCCCCCTTAATTATTATTATTATTATTTTGATTTCAGTATTTGTTGTTGTAGCCACAATAAAAATACATAATCTGTGCAAATTTCAACTGTCTAGATATCACGGTTCTTGAGATCTAGCTCGGTGAGTGGTAGCCATGAAAAAGGGCTAAAATATCACGTTTATTGTATAGGAGCACCCCTTAATTATAATTATTATTTTGTTTTTAGCATTTGTTGTTATAGCGGCAACAGAAATACACAATCTGTGAAAATTTCAACTGTCTAGCTATTACGATTTTTGAGATACAGCCTGGTGACAGACGGACGGACGGACAGGGAAGTCTTAGTAATAGGGTCCCGTTTTTACCCTTTGGGTACGGAACCCTAATAACTAGGTATGTTTTTTATGGTTGATCCTCACCCCAGCACATCGCGATAAGTTGCATTTCCGACATATACTTCAGTCGACGGTCTACTGCGAAAATCGACCGTATTGGGAAGATCGTAGGTCGGATTTTCTTCAGCTAGATTGGGGTACAATCTAACTGATCCTTGTATAGATTGACTTGATCTGAAACAAGCAGGTATAATTTTTGAGGCAAGCTTACATTGCTGGCTGATAAGTCAACCTTTTATTGAGATGTCAGATGATAAAAAGGATCTATGATTCGATGCTTTTGATAATGGTCCCTATTTTACCCTATTTTACCGGACTTCTAAGGTTAAGCCGGGTCCACACTCCACAGCGCCATGTTTTTCATGTTTGCAAACATCAAACATGTTTTTCGAACACAAAATATAGGCGTGGCCTCAATGTTAAGGCCGGTCCACTGCACCAAAAATCCAACAAAACATGTTTGTAAAACGTGTTAGATGTTTACAAACATGAAAAACATGGCGCTGTGGACCCGGCTTTAGATTCGTGATGTAAATTCCAGCGATTCCAGCTGAGACCAGCCCGGCTAGTATGGTAGCTTATACCGTCACGTTTTATGTGACGTTTCAGTACATTTTGGCCATATAACGTGACGGTATATGCTATCATACTAGCCGGGCAGTCAGCGTCAAATCATAAATAAATGTATATATCCTCTTTGGTCAAATGGACTTGAGAGAAGCAAGTTGAAGAGGTGATACTATTCAAAATGAATTAACATTTAAAATAATAATATAATTCAAAATAAGTTGAAATTCTCAATAACTTAAAATTAAAAATAAATGATAGATTTAAAATGTCGATATTAAACGGATTGCGATAAAAACTGATGCCATTCCTAAAATGCTTCTTGACAACGCTGGATTTGCATGATGTGTATGTGGGTCGATATGTATTTTTTTATCTTTAAGTTTTAAAAATAAATAAATTACGTCCTTTGATTGCACCTTTGAGTAGAGATATGTGTAAACGTGTCACACACTGGTCCGTCCATACATTTGGTATGGGTCGCAACGCAGCTCACCTCGCACCACAAAGACGTATGTACAATAATAGTACATTACTACAGAGGCTGGGACGAAAGGGGTTGCCGGCCGAAGACATATAGACGGCTGAGCGCAGCGAGGCCGGATAGGTCTGAGGCGGGCAACCCCATATTTCCCGCCGAGATATGTATAGTGCTTTTCTCAAACATACAATGGAATAAACAACAAAAAAATCAAAGTTTTATTTTTAATACTCATAGTGGCAGAATGTCATGATGCCTGTGCCACAAATTTATATTGAATGGAAATTAAAAAAGAGGACTTTGCCGGCCTAGGCCTGCAAGATTTGTATGAAATTCCATTAATGACCTCTTGTCCTAGCCGCACCTGAAACGTCATACTGCGCAGCCTATTATAAGGAATATAACATCAATATTTCATTGCATGTTTGAGAAAATTAAATATTACGCGCACAATGCGCTAAGTAGCTATACCAAAGAAGATATATACCAGCCACAGATATTACCAGTAAACCAAAACAGTCGTTAAGTGCGCACGCACAACACGATCATGTTTGTAAATGAATAGTTGAATACTAAAGCCGGGTCCGCAGCGCTATTTTTTTCATGTTTGCAAACATCAAACATTTTTTGCTAACATGTTTTGTTAGATTTTTGGTGCAGCGGACCCGCCTTAACATTGAGGCCACGTCTATTTTATGTTCGAAAAACATGTTAGATGTTTGCAAACATAAAAAACATGGCGCTGCGGAGCGGACCCGACTTAAGAATTGACTTACCCAATTGCGCCATGCAATGAAGAATTCGTATTAGCAAAACAATCTTCAGAAATCGACGTACCTCGAATGTTTACTTTATTAGTATAGTCGTAGGCACAAGATTCGTTAGCAAGCTTAGGGTACGATAAATTACATTCTTTTCTTATCGAGGAATCATTATGTCTGAAAATAAAGAAAATAAAGGGGGTTGTATCATGGATGCAACTGTAAAATATACTAAGAGGATACTTCTTAAGCCTACATAATTATTTTCTCAAACATGCAATGAAATTTCGTCATTACATGCGATATAACAGGCTTCAAAATACCACGTTGCAGGCGGAACAACTCGGGAGAACTGGAAAGGAATTTCATTCAAAATTTAAGGCCTAGGCCGGGAAGTATTTTATTTTAATGTCAAACATAGCGTCTGTTAATTTTGTTTTTTGAGTGGTGTATTTTTTTATTTCATTGCATATGTTTGAGAAAAGCACTATACAAATCTCGACGAGAAACACTGGGCTGCAGTCTATATCTATCTACTTGGCCTGAAACCCTTCGTTTCCCGACCTCTTTAGTAATGTAATCTACCTCTATAGTATTTCGCAAATAAATAAAACAACTGACAACAAAGATAAATAAATAATTTATTTATCTTTGACTGACAACTTCAAAAAGTTTAATAACCCCTGACATTTTCAATTCAAATTTCAATATCTCAAAAAAGGCTAAAACAAGGAAGAAAATTAAGAGCACCAGATTTCAGGAACACATTAAAATAATAAAAAAAATGAAAGAGGGAATACAAAAACAAATTTAGAGGTCATAATTTAAGTTTGTTAATAGATAAAAAATTTGCAAGTAATCTGAAAACAGCAGGATTAGGAACCAAAAGGGATGGCATATGGGTGGGGAATGGGACTTTTTTCAAATCTCGTGATATAAATAAATAAATTGACGTGATGCTGGCAAAATGTCTTCGCGACGATAGCCATTGAAAAAAAAAAGGGCTAAAACATAAGAATTGGCTACTGAGAAGCAAAAGCTTTTCGTTCTACTAGCTACTGACACGGTTGGCGCCAGATTAACGTACCTTCGGTCAGCGGCAGTGGTCTCCAAACTTAGTGCCGGCAGAGCTGACGGCGCTGGGTTGCAATAATAACTAAAAACACAATGTAAATAAGCTGGGGCGCTAGCGCGAACTGAAAACGAAGTATTCTCCCGCTCTGTCGGCCGAATACGCTAGTGCGATAGAGAAGCGAGTGCCTACCGCGAACTTCGAAAATCGAACTTCGTATCGTACCATCCCTTTCCGTCATATAGTGTATAACACGAGAGTGAAAGGGACGGCACGAGACGAAGTTCGATTTTCGAAGTTCGCGGTAAGCACTGATATTTCGTTTTCGGTTCGCGGTATCGGTAGCGCCCCTAATTGTGATCATAAGCCTAGCTGGCACGATCGCGTTGAGTCAGACTTAAAAAAACCGGCCAAGTGCGAGTCGGACTCGCGCACCGCCGGTTCTGTAAAAAATATTTTTATTATATGGCTAGCTCTAACCCGCGGCTTCGGTCGCGCACGTTTACCTTAGAACTTCTTTAACCTTTCTTTATTGTATATAAATTAATTTTGAACGTGGGGCCACTTTTGGGGGAGTAAATTAGAAAACTTAAAAATGTTTCCAAACTTTATTTTGTGACATATCAAATAAAAGGTCTTGCTGTGAGCATCTCAAATATATTTTCGTATATAAGTTATTTAAGAAATAAGAAAATAGACGAAAATTGACCATTCCTCCTTATCTCCGAAAATACTGGGCTAGAAATTTTGAAAATAAAAATACACAAAATACTATATATAGATATAGATTACAGGAAAACCTATAAGAATAATAATAATAATAGTACATTACTACAGAGGCCGGGACGAAAGGGGTTGCCGGCCGAAGACATAAGTATAGACGGCCGAGCTAAGCGAGGTCGCATAGGTCTCAGGCGGGCAACCCCATATTTCCCGCCGAGGTATGTATATAGTGATTTTCTCAAACATGCAATGAAATAAACAACAAAATATCAAAGTTTTATTTTTAATACGCATAGTGGCAGAATGTCATGATGCCTGTGCCACAAATTTATGTGGAATGGAAATTAAAAAAGAGGACTTTGCCGGCCTAGGCCCGCAACATTTGCATGAAATTGCATTAACGACCTCTTGTCCTAGCCGCACCTGAAACGTCATACTTCGCAGCCTCGCAGGAACATAACATCAATATTTCATTGCATGTTTGAGAATAATACTTTATTGTGCCCTACACGGAAAAATGTACAAGGGTAAGATATGAATGGTCCCATTCATGTCTTACCCTCATGTCTACCTTAGGTACGGTAAGAAGAAAAAAACTACTGGAAGGACACCACTTGAATGTTTGCTGAGTCTGTCCGCCACTACTAGGTGACTTATGGCTTTTAAACGTCTAGCAAAATTCTATCCCTATCTCGCTCTATCTTATAACTTAGTGGTACGAACTTCGTGTGGTGCTGTCCCTTTCACTCATATAGTCTATGACAGGAGAGTGAAAGGGACGGCACCATACGAAGCACCAATGGTTTTTTTGAGTTAACACTGCAAAACTGCTTTGGCCCAACAAAAGAACGTAAGTGCCGTGAGTTCCTTATGAAGATAGGACCTTAATTCAAAGTACAGCCTACAGCAAATGTAGATGATCATTTTAGTACTTTGTCGCGCTAACGTAACGATACTGCGACAGTTGGAATACTTCAAAGTTGTAAAAGTGACAAGGTACTAAAATGATCATCTACTTTTGCTGTTGACCATACAGGACATTGGTTTTAAATGTGGAGTAGTAGGTATGGAACCCTTCATTGTGCATGGCCCGACATGCACTAGGCCGGTTTTTATTTCACTATTTAATTGACAAAACTAATTAAGATATCTAACTCACCTTAGCATGTTGAAGTATGGTATAATGTTTCCAAATAAAGTGTGATTTTTTGATGTACTGCCAATTTTGACTGTATTTGGACGGTTTTGGATAGGAAATTTATCAATCTGTATGAAGTATAATTGTCCTTTTTTACTCATGGGCCTAAAACACATACAAATTACATTAAAGGGTTATAATAGTTTACGATATCAGCAGTGTAAAATAAATTATGTATAGGTACAATACAATACAAAACAAGTATTCTTTTTGTTCACCAAAACAAAATAATGGAACTGTAATAAAATAATGGCAGACAATTGGCGGTCTTATAGCTAAAGAGCGATCTCTTTCAGATAACCTAGATACTATGGTATTTATTAAAAAAAACCTATTTCCTGGTGAGTAAAGTACAGTTGAGTAATTTGATTTCTGGGCCACAGCGTACCTTGTCACATTGACAATAATTTGAGATCTGTAGCAGCTTTCATATTGATTTTCACTGTGACAAGGCACAAAGTGGCCCAGAAATCAAATTCCTCGACAGTACATACAAATACAAAGTTTTATTATTAATTAATTAACAGAGTTAAAATAATAATTAACAAATTCATACTTATATAAATTTATGTTTTGTTAAGACTATACCCCCTGTGGTGCCGGGTTAGAATAGCAATAGCACTTTCTTCCCTTGGGTGTCGTAAGAGTCGACCATGGGAACCAGGTTGAAGTGTGTTGTGGGCGATGGGATAGCAACCTGTCACAGCAATATCACATAAAACTAAAATTGCTAAAAGTGGCACTGAAATTCATTTTCGTGTGCTCTGGGTTTGCACCCTGGGTGAGCGTCCTTTACTTTGGGCGTGAGTTTATGTATGATGGATGTATGACTGGTAGAGAATGCCTTGAGGCATTAAGTCCGCCATATGTGCCGATTTTGTGCAATAAAGTTTAAATAAATAAATAAATATACTAATGGGCACATCAGAACCCTACTAAGAGGTACCTAAAGGCCTCTTCTAGTGCATTCCATTGCGTCACAATCTTGGGCCCTCCACACCCAATTCGGCCCCGCCACCTCTACAACCTCGTCTGACCGCCTTAACAGTGGCCGAGCCCTTTATCTATTTCCCATTGGAGACTTCCAAGTTATTGTATGATGTGTGTGTCCCCTTCTCGTCTATGGAGGAGTGTGGCAGTGTAACCAGCCAATCGTGGTATTTATGAAGACAAAAACAATTTTAATAAAAGGAAATTAAGTAGGTAGTTATTTTAACTCACCCTTGCCTCTGATCCTTTGATTGTGCGTATCCCATTATGTAAGAAAAACAAAACACTAAACTTAATTTAAATGGATGGTGCCTAATTAAACTAATTATACAATTTATTATCATTGGCTTCGTATTTATAAAATATTCGTATTGAAAGACAATCTCGGACAATCCACAAATTATAGATATCTATCACAAAAGATAAAGATAATGGCATAATGGTATCAACGTTCGCTCAGAGTAAGAATTTCTATAGAGATCCTATACGAGTTTCACCAAGGGGGACAGAGAAGCTCTTATGCAGCTATATTGAGAACTAGTCTTAAACGTCTGGAGGCTTACCATAAACAACCTCTTTAATTTGGCCGGGTAATCGTTTATTTGCCTCAAACTATTTGAATGTCATCTAAACCTCAACGTCAAGACGTTTAGATGACATTGAGGCAAATTAATAAAAGCGGAACTATGACAAGGACAACAAATGATATATCCCTCTCTGTCGCTCTTATCCAATTTAGTATATGATCTTCTCGCTCTTAGCGGTATTATTATTTGACGTCTACTCTGGGTACTCTGAGAACGTTCGTATTCATATCCAGGGATTCCCCTTTTACACTGGTAACATTGTTCTAAAAAGCCCAAATGGCATTGTTCAGATTAAGGCCGATATCGTGCCGTGCAATGTGAACAGTGAGCAGATTTCCATAAATGTTATCGGTGTCGGAGCCGACACCGATACCGGATCGGATAGGTCATACGTAGGTAATGTTCACATTAATCTGTGATGTTCACGCACTCAAGTAGTCAGGGCCTTTTACATGGTGATTATTATTACAATACTGGGATGGCAATATTATCGCGGATTTTAAAATTTCGATTTTGTTATATCTTCAGGTGACCCGTTGTGTGTAGTAATTAATTTAAAACAGTAGAAATGCACTTATTAATTTTATCACATCAGTACTTTACGCTAAAGTTAAGTATTTAACGTATAGGACTTGATGTTACGCCACAGAATAAGTAATAGTTAGTTACGCGTGATGAAGACCGGGAGCAAGAAAAATGACCAGCTTAGATAGTTAGCACGATAGCCTATTGATTTTGGGGTCGTAATCCGAAATAATTGTACATGGCCAAGAATTCAAAGTAGACAATATAACAGTTGGTATAAGGATTTATACCTCAAATAATTCTCTTTTTCTTGAAATTCTAATGAGAAATAATACTTTTTCATATAACTTACTCACTCTACCCCACTGTTAACTCTCCATACTATCCGCCAATTTTGGTTATTTGTCATCAAAAGAAATTAAAAAAGAAGTGTGTTTGAATGCGTGAGCAGTTTTCCATATAGGTATTTTATCGGTATCGAAGCCGACACTGATATCGGGTCGGATAATGTGAACACTCACTCAAGTTTGGTCGGAGATATATATTATATATATTATGAATGTGCAATGTTGATTGTTGACATTACTTGTTGTTGAATTGATGCTAATATAAAACAGAAAGCGCAGGCCGTACGTTTCACCCTTGTTTTAGTTTACATGGACGCAGCATTTTGTTACTTATACTAATCCGAAAATATACTTACTTTAATTACTTTTGTTAAGGGGCTCCTATGTCCCATGTATGTATTTCTCCTTTTATTATGGCTTATCGTATTAACAGCAACGAGGTTTACCGAAATAGAATCCCATGGTTACTTCGAAACTTACCATCTTCGTGATACTTATATGGCATCAAACTAGGCCAAAAATACGGTTTTTTGGGCGTAATTTGTTTGAAAATTAATTAAAAATAAAATACTCTCTGGAGTTGTTAGAGACATCAATAACGAACAGTTTTATGTAGATTTCATATATACAGGATGTTTGGCAGATGGATGGACATACGTATGTACATAGCGGATAGATGAGCTCTTCCAATAATGCCGTGAAATTGCTAAAGTAAAAAACGCCTCTAAATAAAACTAGTTAGAAGGGTTTTTTGTGAAATAAAACCTTTTATTTAAAAGCTAAAAAGTATTAAAGGAATATGCTCCAAAATACATCCAACTGTTGATATTTGAACGCAAATTTTATGTAGCTGCAAGCTGCAACCGATTAGCTTCTACTCTTCCAAACTCTGTTTCGATTTCCGCTTGTTTCCCCCTTGGTATTAGTATTGTTATTTGTTGATTTTTCGGTCGTATTTCTGCTTGTTCTTGCTCTGTTTGCATTTCTGTTCGCTTCTAACATCTTCGTACCACCGACGTTTTCCCTTTTCATTATACGATATTTGTACTTGAGACCGCCACGTTTGTAACCATCCATTACACAAATGGCCATGGGCAGCACTCGACACTGCAGCTTCTTAAATCTCTCTTCTACTGAGACTGCAGCTGTGAAGCAAGTGTCCTCAAGTTTTTTCTCCATGTGTGGACCCGTGAATTGGAATTCGTATGTCCACTTTGAGGCGCTAACTTCAGTATTGTAGGCTTGTATGGCGACTAAAGTTTTCTTTTCTGCCTCGTCGACTTTGAGGTGTACGAGAAATTTGTATGGATTGAGTTCCACCAAGTGAATGGTTCTTGGACTGGTGAGGGCTTTTTCTTGGTTGACTTGACCGATGTTCTCGGGGTGATTGTCTTCGAAGTGAGTCATTATGTTCTTCACTTTTCCTGAAAGCGAAAAGCAATGTTATTATTTTGGATGAGATAAGAACACTAATCGACGGAACGCGATTCCTAAATATGTTTATCAGGCCTTATTATACTGGCATGGGGTCTAAATGGAGTACAAATTGGAATATAAATGTCTTTAAAGGATGATTCACAGTAGGCCGTTCCAAGTCCGGGCCGGCACTTTTTCATGACAGCAAGACGTCGGCCGTTGCGCGGCCGGGCCGTGTCCGGGCCTGGTGGCGCTCGGAATAGGCTCGGCCCGGCCGCTTCTTAGTCAACACAAACGTTTGACATCCGATTTAACCACGGCCTAGGCTCGGAAGCAGGCCGGTCTCGGCTCGGCCCAGAAACGGAACGGTCATGCAATATTATGGTACATACAAAATAATACACTCTTGAGTTTCTCCTGTATGTCGCCGTGTCCACTAGCTGACATCGGCCAGATTGATGACATTGATGATGATAATGGTAGTTATGCTCGTTAACATACCTTCCATGCAGCTGGCCTGATGGTAGAAACAGTACGAGACCTAAATAGGAACCTTTAAATTACATATAGTAAACTAGTGCTGGACTTCCCAAAATCGTCTTGGTTTGATGATTGCGCTTGGAAAAGTACAGTCGACAATAGTACGAGTATATGTAGGTAGATAGTCTCAAAAATAAAACCTTTGTTACATAATTGCCACTTTCGTCTAATAGTTGGTAGTGACCGTGCCTGCGAAGCTGGTGGTACGAAGGGTATTTATTAGTGTGATGATCACGAATAATTTTTTCCGGGTCTTGGATGTTTTCTCTGTATTTAAATATTTATTTATCTATATCAGTATGCATATCGTCGCCATTGTACAAGCATTGCAAAGTTTGAGGCTAAATAGATATGTGTCAAGATTGTCTACAAATAATTATTTATTTTAAAATTGTGAGATTAGTTATAGGTACCTACTACCTACTGTATGTATCTGTTACAGTATGCGACAAAGACGGGTACTCACTGAATGCTGCACCGACTAAGGCTAAGTTCACATGAACGCGCGTCAACCGCGCGAAACCAACGCGTGTCGCGACTGCGCGCTGTGCACGGCTACCCGCGTCAAGATGACATCACTTTGTTACAATCTTGTCCCGCGCGCCGAGCCAACCGCGCGATGACGCGCGATCATGTAAACTTAGCTTTACACATATTGGACACAAATGCTGTATCCCGAAACGGATTTATGTTAAGAGGGCGCAGTACGATCGGTGTGGATCGGTTCTCCATACAAACGTATTTATGCTCTCATTTTAAAACGCCATGCTAGAATAACATGAAAATTTGTATACACAATGGGATCCGGCATATCTAGGTCGGATCATAGTTTCTGTTGCTAGAAATTGTAAAAGAAAAAAAATACTGCGGCTCATTGAGTTTTTTACGGCTTGTATGAAAACCTTAATAATCGCTGTATTTTTTCTCCATTATAATTTCAAGCAACAGAAACTATGATCCGACCTAGATATGCCGGATCCCATTGTGTATACAAAGTTTCATGTTATTCTAGCCTGGCGTTTTAAAATGAGAGCATAAATACGTTTGTATGGAGAACTGAACGTACTGCGCAGTCTTAAGTATGTATTTCCAGCAGTTACCTCGCCATGCACACTTGCCGAAGACCCCATTCAGCGGGCACGGCACGTCCCTGAATAGACACTCCTTGAGATGCGGCTTCAAATCTTCAGCATTGAAATGCAGCTTGCATCCGATGCGGGCGTTTGGGCAGGGCTTGCGCTCCGTCTGAAACATTTTTACTGATGGTAAGCAGACACCGTAGCCTATGAACGCTTGCGACTGCAGAACACTCACAGGGTTTTTTTTTATAAATATATTGGGACCGTTTTTACACAAATCGAACTAGTCCCATAGTAAGCTCAATAAGGCTTGTGTTATGGGTACTAGACGACGATATATTTAATAGATATATACTTAAATACATAGAAAACATCCAAGTCTCAGGAACAAATGTCTCTGCTCACCACAGAAACAAATGCCCTTACCGGGAATCTAACCCGGGACCTCTAGCTTTGGAGGCAGTGGCGCTACCAACTAGGCTCAACAGGCCGACGACGATTTTTTGATACGAGGAAGCGTTGATATGTACTTATATAATGTAACTACTTAATTTCTTCTTCTTGGAGCGCTCGTGGCCCAGCGGCGCCCGCGTACCGCGTGCGGTAAGACGCAGGTCGTTTCTCGGATGGGTGACCGCTTTGAGTGGTTACTAACTGAGCGCTCCCGTGCTTTGGAAGGCACGTTAAGCCGTTGATCCCGGCTGCTGTCTACGACAGTAGTCTTTAAGCCAAGTTAGAGAGGCCTTCGGGCGGCCTGAGAACATCTAACAGTCAAGTTGCCCACTCACTTGACAAGGGGGGTCGAAATTGCACCACGTCCGTAGGGAGTACCCACCGTTACCCTGCACGTGACCCCCGGGTGGTGCTAAAAGTGCAACAAACTGGCAACCGTACTTGTCTTCTCGAAGACCTCACGGACGGTTCGAAAATAAATGACATACGATTATTATAATTACTTAATTTCTTATTGCTTGCACAATTTACATGGATTGTGGATTGGATTACAATACAATATAAATACTCTTTATTGCACACCAGTACAGTACATAGTTACAATAAGAAAGTAAGTAATATGTTAACCTAAGAAAGCTAAAAACTTCTTAGAATTGGTCCTTAATTGACTCTGTTGTAACTGTAACTAATGATGTTGTTACTTATTTTTATTGCTGTTGGTTCTCCTATTATAGTAAATTACGATACAAGTGCAGAAAACAGGAAATTCGCAACGAGTGGTGATAAATTAAAACACGACCGAAGGGAGTGTTTTTAATCGACACGAGTTGCAAATTACCTATTCGCCCGTGTATCGTACAACGTTTTACAGTACATATGGCTCTTTAAAGTTTCGACATATGCACGTAATCTGCTGATTACCGCACTCGTGCGGTAGTGTCGTGCGGTAAAGTAGCACCATATGTACTGTAAAATAAATAAATAAAACTACCTACTTATAACTAATTATAGAAATAATTAATTATTTTCTTCTCTCTCATATTACTCTTACCGGATTAACTTCATTATCATTGCCACGACTTTGTTTCTCCGAAGACTCAGCTCGTTTTGTTTGTATCCCATCTTCTTGCTTTGAGGAGCTTAAAAAAAGTACACACATATAATTAACTGTGCACATATGTGCAACGGAAATATTTTATGATCTGTAATTTATTGCTCATAAAAGCTAAATACCCTTAATGAATTTATAAATGATAATGAATTTGACATGCATGTTCAACAATTTTTAAGCCGTAAGTAAGGCGACACATAGAGAAACTGACTGAGCCTGTAATAACCTGACCTATGGTTGAAAAATAAATGATTTTATCTCTTTCATCTTTTAGTATAGGACGAGTTCGAATTGTGTAAAAATATAAATATATAAAGATTTTAAAGATTAAAGATTTTTTTTTAAGTTTTTTTATTGAACATAATAAACAGGTATAGTAAAATAACAAAACGTTCGTAATCGGCTGCAGTAGTCGGGGACTGAGTCGCAGTGATTACGCCCACCTCAGTACATGGACGAACTTATGTTCTAAGACAATGTTATTGCAGTTCTGATATAACTACTTAGGTTAGATACATAGGTAGACAAGGGTTACGTGTTAAGTTTACAAGTAGGTGAAAAGATGTACAAGTAGAACTCAATACAGTATAGATCAATCCGACAACAAATACAGACATAGTTTATATTATAATTAAGAAGGAACAAACATAATGTATATCATTTCAAAAGTAGCAAAACCACAAGTGTATATGTAACGCAAGAATGAGTGAGCGTGTGTGTGTGTGTTATTGTGTGTATGTGTGTGTGTGAGTGTGTGTGTGTCTGTGTGTGATTGGAGTGGAAGTATATATAAAAGAGTGTGTATTTATGTATATGGGTCACTTTTGGCCAGTGATAAGGTTTTCAGTCTCGTTGTAAGTTAGATTTAGTAACCAGTTTACGATTTTAGCTTTAGCTTCCCGTGCTGTGAGTGAATGAATATTTAATATCACATTGATTTTATTATACAAGCTACTTGCAAGGTATTCATTATGCTGCTTGATAAGCGCAATTCGGCATTTAGTTACCGTGCATATCCTATTCGCTCGGCGTGTTGAAGAAGAACTTACGAATGGCATAGTAATGTGTTTGCGGAGTAGCGTGTGCATTATAAAAAGCTGCCTTACCGTTAGAACTTTAGCAATAGAGTATAATTCAATCGTTGGAAATAAAATTGGCTTTGATAGCATAACCTTTAGTACGGCTCTTTGGGCTCTCTCAAGTCTTAGGAACATAGTTTTTCCGGAACCACCCCAGGCAGTTATACAGTATGATAGGACTGATTGAGCCAAAGAGTAGTACACAGTTTTAAGGGTCTGTTGATCCGCTATAGACCGGAGTCTTTTAAAAATATAAATTAATTTCCTGATCCTCCCAACTGTAGCATCCACCTGCTCCTTCCATGACATCAAGCTATCAAATAACACTCCCAGATATTTGGTACATTTAGAGCGCGGAATAGCATTGCAACTACAATTGCTAAAATTTGGATTGCATTCATGTGCAAATATAGAAAACGAGTGCTCGGGTAGTGAAGTAGATTTTGGTGCGAAGGGTAAGAACACTGTCTTAGCTAAATTAATAGTTAGCATATTTTTGGTAAGCCAAGCCATAACAGATCTCATTGCCGCCTCAGCATTCTCACGAGCTTCTCTCCAGGTGGGAGCTTGGATTAGAAGAGCGGTATCATCGGCATATGCCAGGAGTTTACAATTAGCCAAAGAAATATTGCACAGGTCATTCACATAAATGAGGAATAAAGTAGGCCCAAGGACGCTGCCTTGAGGCACGCCATACGTAAGAGGAGCATCTTGACTAGTATAGGGTCCGATTTGTATACGCTGACTTCGACCATTTAGGTAACTCTCGAAGAGATCCAAAACATGGCCACGAATCCCAATACGCTCCATCTTTTTCAAGAGTATGGGAACAGAGACAGTGTCAAACGCTTTGGATAGATCCAGGAAGATGCCGACAGTCTTGAGATTTTGATTGAAGTTATTTATGACCGAATTAGATAGTTCCAGAACAGCATCCTCCGTGGATATTCCACTTCGAAACCCAAATTGTCTATTAGAAATAATTTTGAAATTATCAAGGTAATTTCTCAATCTACTATTAATGATTTTTTCAAGAACTTTAGATATTGTTGACAGAATCGAAATGGGTCTGTAATTACTTACACTGTCTCTGTCCCCACTCTTATAAATTGGATGAACCACCGCTTTCTTGAAATCAGCAGGAAAAATTCCACTGGCAAAACAAAGATTAAATATGTGCGTCAATACAGGTACGAGAGAACTGCGAGCAGATTTCAGTAACGATGCTGGGATATTATCCCACCCCACTGCACAATTTCTAAGAGACAGTACAGTGCGTTCTACTTCTTCTTCATCAGTGGGTAGTAAGACCATTGTTTTCTACGGGCGGGGTTGGGTCGACTGAAACGTCCACAGATGTGGTGTTAATGAATTTAGATGCCAACTTCATTCCAACAGTACTGAAATACTCGTTAACATGATTAACAGCATGTTCTGGAGTTATATGCGAAGATAATAGGGCTGTGGCTGAGGATACGTTGGAATTTAATTGAGCGGCATTTTTGATTAATTTCCAGGTCAATTTTGGGTCGTTTTTTGCTTTTTGGAACTCTAAGCGTTCGTGGGAAAGCTTTATTCTCTTCAACAAGTTAGTGCAATAATTTCTGTAACGCGTATAAGTTAGTTTGGCAGTCTGATTATCGGGATATTTTTTAAATTGCTTGAATAGATAGTCTCTATTTCTAACACACCTCAGAAGGCCAGGTGTCATCCAGGGTTTAATAATTCGCTTTCTACTTGGGATTTTTATAGATCGTGAGTGAATTTGTACTATTTTAGTTATCACCGACACCAGATCATTTGTCGCTGACTCAGCGTTAGTATTGCTTAAGATACTTGTGAAATCATAATTTTCTAGTTCTTTGACACAACTAGACTCATCCGTGATGATTTTATGGCATACAGCTTTCCGCAATTTCATTTTTCGATTGCAACAATAAATTATAGGTGCATGATCCGTTATACGAGAGTCTAGAACCAAAACTGTAGAAGACGTGTTTGTTTTTAATAGAACATGATCCAAACAACTCATGTTTCTCGTAGGCAAATCATGAGCCGGCAACATTGCATGAGAAGCAGTGACAGTTAAATAAGAGTCTGAATTTGGATCTGTCGTCCCAGGTGCTATGTTTATATTGATATCTCCAATTAATGCAATATTTTGGAATCGACTAAGAGATTTTAAAGTATCATCGAGTGAGCTTAAAAAATGCGTGATGTTACGTGTGGATGGTGAACGGTAGAGAGCTAGTAAAGCGTACTCTTCTGAGAATTTTAGAATTAAACAGTTGGCATCCGTAATAGATGCTTTTTCTACAGTACAGGCTAAGTCAGATTTAACATAAGCCACTACACCGTCATTTTGATTAGTGAATTTGGTTTTGAAGACAGTATAACCAGGTAAGTTTGGCATATGAGGACATTTACTCAGCCAGCATTCACTTAGGACCAACACATCAAATAAAATGTTAATACGCTTTAGTAGTAATTGGAGTTCGCTAAAACTGCAACCAATACTTCTAATGTTGAGATGAAGAGCGGTCAGTGATTCACTTAGGCAAGGAAGACGTTCAACACAGCTTTCAGGTGAGCAAACGAAAGTTTGAGCTATAGAAATAGATTCTATATCACTATTAATGTCTAGGGCGTTGTTCATGAGTCTAAGTAAGGGCATAACAAGATTCGTGGAGTACGGGAAGATAAATCAACGGTGATAATACGAGTAAGCTCATTTAAGAGTTGAATCATCTGACCGCGAGTGATTTTGTCGTTATGTAGGCATATTATGCACATGTGTGTATGTGAGTGTTTGAGTTTGAGTACGTGTGTGTGTGTGTTTGGTGTGGTTTCGTGAGATTTTATGTAACACAGCAAAATGCAGAGACCAATAGTAAGTATACAGAGATTAACCGTATTTAACGCAAAATATACAGAAACAGTGAGTCATAGGTTACTATTTACATTTTTTAAATCAAACTCGCTCCTGATAGGAACTGCACGCGAGCCGTTCTGCTTCCTAAGGAATATTTTCCCATGGGATACCCAACAATGTTCGTAGGCGTTGGCCCGAGCGTATTCTTGTGTGAGAAAGAAAAGCCTTTTCATTTTTGGTGTTAGGTTCTCCGATATAAATACCGGTTGCCGAGGGCCAGCCAAGCGAAGAGTTGCCGTGCTCAGCTTACTTGTGCTGTTTCTCTTGTTATATTGTTTATAGTTGTTTACTAGCAGTTCTTTAGTTAAGACACTTGTGAAATCCACTATTATCGACTTCTTCTCCGGAACCCGAGAGTTAATTCGGAAGATGTCTCTCACCTGCTGCGGGTCAATGCGCGTGTTTAGCGCGTTGGCAATAGAGTTGAGCTGCTCCAGGAGAGCTTGTTGCGTTTCACCTGAGGTATGCGGAATATTTTTAATTTCCACGCACGTGGCCCGCCTCTGACGTTCCACATTTTCTAATTTCTCTTCTAGGACCTGGATGTGCTGCAGGTGCACGCTTCTGTCCGATTCTAGTTTGTCTAGCTGAGATTGTATGGCATCAAATTTATTGGAAAGGAAATCTACTGAATTTTGCATACCAATATTGTGCGCCTTGATTTCCTCTAGTGTTGAAGAGATTTTTTTCCATTTTATTATCATGCGCGGTTTGCTGGACTTTTAATTCCTGGAACATAGTTTTCATTTCCACCATGAGTTCAGCAAGCTGGTCAATTGAGCGTTTTCTCTTGCATCGTTGGTTTTTGATTTTGTGGGTACGGTCTTCTCCATCCATAGCGTTGGAATAATCTGAGTCTTGTTCTGACGCGCTATGTTGCGATGTAGACTGCAATCTTAAATGTGCCTTGCTCGGCGCTCCGGCACTATCCGCGGACACGTGCGGGGCCGGGGTGGAAGGGGGCGTGCGCTTGAGAGACATCATTTAGTCAAGGCAAGTACCAGGCGCCCAGAGCGCGCGAGGAGCAATAGTAACACGTAGTAGTAAATGAATGGCGTACTCACACAGCGATAATGCTGCACGCACACACTGACGAAGCGCACTGCGTTGATCGTAACTCCTGTTGTTTCTGCGCTCCTATTATTACGGCCTTATTAAAGTCGTATATTTATTTTTAATATTATAATGAAATTAAAATAAAACTTAAATGGATTGCTTATAAACACGTCTGAACTGCTCAGAGGTCCGGAGGGGAGGGGGTATATATCAAAGTATTAATACAGACAGAGAGACAGACGGACATGACGAAACCATAAGGGTTCTATTTGTTCTATTTTGGTTCAGTACGGAACTTAAAAAAGGTCAGGACAGTAAGTTTTTATTTTATGACAATCTCAGTGTTAATTTTACAGCTAGACATATACTACTGACTATACTGGACATGACGAAACTTTAAGGATTCCGGTTTTGCCATTTTGACTGCGGAACCCAAAAAAAGGTTAAGGCAGCGATAGTCTTTGTTTTATTATGTAAAACTATTATAATAATCTGTAGTTTTATTATGATTATTATTTACCCAAATTACTTATTCACCCAAAATTTAAAAATAAATTAATCTAATCGAAATTTTTAATTAAAATTAAAAATGAAACCAATTTTCAAGTATTTTTAGGGTTTCGTACCCGAAGGGTCCAGACCACAGACCACTTAACCACAAAACAGATAGGTACAGAAATCAACCACATGTATGTACTTCACTTTTCATACCGACGGTCGGCGGTCGCTCTAGGGTTGTCAACTACGGCTTATGCACGAAAAACTATCGTGGTACTGGCGTTCCTATCTAGTTGTTTTATTTATTGTGAAGCATGAAACGGGAAGAATGGAAATATAAATTAATAATAACTACAATTTTATTTTAATTTTAATGTCATTGTTATATTAATTTTTAATTACAAATTTGTCACAGAAAGCAGAAAATATCTGCTTGAATACCTTTATCTGCAAATGTATTCGGTAATGGTAGGAGGAGTTGAGGAATTGAATTTCTTTTATAATGCAGTCGGGAAAAAAATGTGCTTTACAAACACGAGCATGACAGCAACTTGACTTAACCCTATAATAAGAGGTCTATGGTCCAGACGGAGAGCTCTATTGCTGTCCCTCACGTGTCCGTCGGTCGTCTTTCACACTGCTATCTTAAAGGCCGGCAACGCACTTACAACCCCTCTGGTGTTGCGAGTGTCCATGGGCGGCGCTAATCGCTTACCATCAGGCGATTCGTCTGCTCGTTTGCCTCCTATGTTATAAAAAAAAAAATTTGTTCCGAAGTATTTTTTAACTTCCCATATACCTATGAACTTGAAATTTGGTGATAATGTTTATTATTACGTACATTTACCGAACAAATACCTATATATTGATTAATCACATTTGTTTTCTAGTTGTTAGTAGCATTACCATGAGTTTGCAGTGACCGTACTCGCTAGCGACTGCGTAAACAATCAGTATGGAGAATAAGTACAGCGCCTCTGGTGGTCACTCATAGAACTACAGATCGGTACTCGTACCATGAGTCAATTACACGTTTACTATACTCGCTAACGTTAACTCGATTCATCGAGTAGTTTACGTTACGATCGGAGTGACGTGCCTAACTTCACAGCATACAAAGCTCTCTTTCTAACTATACTGAAAAGACAGAGCAAGGACGATATTGGACAAAAGGCTAAGTACCCAAGGCTTCCTTTCAAAAGTATAGAAATAAACCTGCTAATTTAAAGTGTCGTAGAACAGTAGCACAAGGTCGAAATGTTAGTGAATCTTGTATTTGCTTTGGTTATTTTTGGTTATTATTGCCATACCTATAAACTGAGTGATGCAGTCTTCCCAGTTTTTATGATGTTTTATTTTAGTTTCATGTGATTAGATGTACATAGATTATATATAATTAATAAACCTAATCTCATTTTATAGTATGTTGAAGTGGATTTTTTTTATTTATTTCTCATATCAGCCTCAATTTATCTCTGTTATTTGTCGTTCATCTTCTTACGCAGCCGTCGCTAACATATTCCACACAAAATAATGCCTTACCGATATTATTTAGATACATAATTATTACAATAACTTACGAAACAAGATCTCTAATAAGCTTTCACGCTCCAATTTGCTAGTGAAATAGTTTACTACAGTCGATACGGTATTTTTCCATAGCGACTGTCAAATTGGTGACTCATGGTACCGATCTACGGCAACCGCTACAAAACGTTAGTCGCTAGCGAATATTACGTTAGCTTCTGGCGGGCGCAGTGAACGCGCGGTTGACTCATGGTACGAGCACAATCGAAATCTACTCGAAGCGCGTTTATTCGGTAGCGACTGTAGTAACGTAATGTATATTTTCGATAGCATCTCATGGTAGCGGTACTAACCCTCTGTGCCCGAGTCTGGCTCGTATTCGGCCGGTTTTTACCTTTGTCCAACAGCAGGTCTTTCCACGTATATTATCTCAGGCGGGGCGGAAGGCGCGGGGTTGTAGCAGTAACTAAACAATGAACAAAACACGTCAATAAATAACCATTACACTCCCTTTTTTAACCGACTTCAAGATTTCAAAAGAGGAGGTTATCAATTCGGTTGTATGTTTTTTTTTTTTTAATGTTTGTTACTCCATAACTCCGTCATTTCTTAACCGATTTGGAAAATTCTTTTTTTGATTGTAAAATGTAAGTATATATATCCAAGTTGGTCCCGTTTTTGTCAAAACGCAGTTCTGATGATGGGATCCCTGAGGAATTGAGGGAACTCCTCAAATCTTTAAGGCAAACATATTGTTCTCTTCGTTTTGTTTGTCAAGCAAGCAAGGTTTTTCCATGATTCCATTAGGAATTGAGGGTACTTAGTCTTCTACCATTATAAACATACTTATAGCCATTTTTATTTTATTGTTCTCTCTCTGAATCTAAGAGTGCACCATCTAAGTATAATAATCTTTCACCGGCCTCACTCATTAAGGCGGTTTTTTTTTCTTAAAATGTATTTATGAATCGATCAAAATGTCCCCCATCTGTTAGCAAACCCCTGGAACATTGTTGCATACAGGCTGTAACGAAATCATGGCGATCCGTTTAAGGCGTTCCTTGGCATTGACTTGAAAAAAGCAGATCAAAATTTTTTTTACCAAAAAAAAAATGGGTTTATGGTCAAAATTTACCGAGTTCCCATCCCCATATAGTTTTTTTTTATCGCCCTAAACGGATAGATATTATTTGTGTTACACCTTTTATATTGTATACCTACTTAAAACGGTTATTTTCATTTTTTTCTTTTGGTGTTTATGGTGCAATTAACTTTGATTACTTAACCTTCATGTTTGTATTAGCTCTCTCATTAGCATCATAAATTTTGCAAGTTCTAAGTGGCATAAAAAATCTATAGGAATGTGTTGACCCTTAAAATCATTCGTCGACATATTTAAGTGCTTAATAGAATGCGTTTCTTATCGTTTATAAACAAAAATTTACCTCGGTCCGTTATAGTGCGGCATCGGGTTACCAAAACAAGCGTCATATTGAGGCGGTGCATCGCGAAATCCGACCGTATCAGAGGGGCCGTAGGTAGGAAATTCGTTGGCTACTCGTAGATTGGGGTACAATCGCCCAGTTGCCGATTGACCATTCGCAGGCCTGAAAACGTAGAAAAATATGTGAGGGGTTACAATACTGCACATCGTATGTAAGTAAGTACATCTAAATGTCAGTTTAACCATGGAAATTGAAATGAAAAAAGGGTGTAATCTATTCGCCAACTAACTGCCTCACAGTTTCGCAAAGCTGTGATAATTGTAATTTGTTTTGTTGGTCTGATAAATAAGTAAAAAAAGAGATCGTCCTTACGCACATTTTTTGTGTTAGATCTCTTTATAAACACGAATATTTGTTCACGAGTCTTAGATATTTTCTATCTTAAGTATTTATTAATCTATAAAAATATGTTTATCATCGCCTAAAATAGTACCTAAAACAAAGTTCCTCGCCGGATCTGTCTAACTCAAGGAGGAGTTCCTTCGATTTCTCCAAGATCCCGTCATCAGATCCAGACTTGGTGACAATGGGACCAACTAGAAAACACAACCTTCCAAACAAAAAAAGATTTTTTGAAATAATAAATAATAATAAATAAATATTGGGGGACAATCTTACACAAATCGACTTAGTCCCAAACTAAGCAAATAAATAATAATAAAATAAATAAATAATATAGGACAATTTTTACACAAATCGAACTAGTCCCATAGTAAGCTCAATAAGGCTTGTGTTATGGGTACTAGACGACGATATATTTAATATATATATACTTAAATACATAGAAAACATTCAAGTCTCAGGAACAAATGTCTCTGCTCACCACAGAAACAAATGCCCTTACCGGGATTCGAACCCGGGACCTCTAGCTTCGGAGGCAGTGGCACTACCAACTAGGCTAAACAGGGCGACAAGCAAAGCTTGTACTATGGGTACTATGCGGCGATATACATACTTATATAGATAAATACATACTTAAATACATAGAGAAAATCCAAGACCCAAGAACAAAATCCGTGCCAAATGCACAAATAATGCCCTGGCCGGGATTCGAACCCCGGACCTCTAGCTTCGGAGGCAGTGTCACTACCAAGTAGGCTAAACAGGTCGAAATCGGTTCACTAGTCTCCGAGTAATCGGTCAACATACATAAAAAAATATATACCGACGAATTGAGAACCTCCTCCTTTTTTTGAAGTCGGTTAAAAAGTAAAAAATCGGCCAATAGCATGTCGGGCCATGCTCAGTGTAGGGTTCCGTAGTTGCCCAATGAACTTACTTTAAAAAAAAACAATACAAATCGAACAAAAGGGAGTAAGTACCTTCGCCGCGTTTCATAAATCTTTTACTAAGAAGGGAAGACTTTTTACGATAACTAAAAAACAAAGTTATCCCCCCTCTAACTCTTGAACTATGGGTCCAAAAAATATGAAAAAAATCATAAAAGTTAAGCTTAATAAAGACTTTCAACGAAAACCATAGCGAACATGATCAGTCACGCATTTTTTTTCTTTTACAGTGAATATTTCCGAAAATATTCACTTTATCAAAAAGTGTTTGATGAAGGCCTCTATTCATTTTGAAAGACCTATATCTAACAACACCCCACACCATAGGGTTGAAGCAAAAATATTTCTTTTTTCATCCCAATTTAAGTGTAGGGGAGGTACCCTTAATTTAAGTGTAGGGGAGGTACCCTTAATTTAAGTGTAGGGGAGGTACCCTTAATTTTTTTATTTCTATTTTACTACTTTGCCAGATTTATTGATTTATATATCCATACCAAATTGCAGCTTTCTAGCACTAACAATCACAGAGCAAAGCCTCGAACAGACAGACGGACATGGCGAAACTATAAGGGTACTTAGTTGAATACGGAAAAGGTAAAAGTTATTTATAAATTCTTCAAACTTCAGAAAGTTGTTGACAAAAAGTCTGTTCGTTAGTCAAATTCTGTCTCCGTCATCAGATCACCACGGTGGTGCAATAATATTGCATTGTCACCGAACGAGCCCAAATTTTAGCTTATCGGATATACGCACAGTGCAAGTAAAATGAAAGCTCGTTAAAATGGAACGGAAGAGTGAAATACGAGGGGTGATCAATAAGTTTTGATAATCAGTATTAAATATGGGAGATCAGTTATATTTTAATTACAATATGTCCACTTTCTATATTTTCAAATACTTATTAACGTCATTCAATTGTTTTATTTTACCCCATTAAAATAATTTTACTTTTTGAGGTCAAATTTTATACCTTCACTAAGTCATCACCAGCTCTTGATTTTCATGTAGTTGGTTTTGAACATATGTGAATGAGATGTAGTAGTCGGAAGTTAGGGCTAAACAATGGGAACGGTTATCAATTCTGATCTTTACTTGAAGAGCAGCACCCTTGTCAATTAGAAGGCTCTGAAGTACAATAATTTCTGCCGAAAACTCGTGATTTTTTTCTGCAGCTTATTTATAATATCTCTGGTAGAATAATGTTATACAACTCTCCAATAATATTTGAGCTCAATTGGTGAAAGCTAATTTCGCAGTTTTTATTGGTAGGCCTCAATAGTAGGAAGATGTCGAAAAATAGGTACACCCTAATGTTGGTGATAGAACTGGAGATAAAAAAAAACCACTGCACAGATAACTTGCTTATCCTTTATATCATAATGATAAACCAAGGTTTTATTTTCAATTACAATATTCTTTATTAGTGTATCAGGACTTTTTTTCACACCGCTCCAAATAATTAGAAAACCAACTCTTATTTTAGCCATCTTGTTATTTTTTCCATTCAGATGTTTTTTGTTCAACAAATACAGAAAAACAAATGAATAATATATATTTTTACTCTAATCTAATGTTGATTAGTGTCATGGTATAGCCCACATTAAAAGAATATCATTAACATCCCTCAATGTCGCAGTGAAACCGCGGTGACGGTGTGGTGGGTTCGTTATCTTGCATTTGTTAGTTTAGGGATTAGTTAAGTATATATTTAAATGTATAACTACACAGTATGGATCAATAAAATTACAATTAGTAGGTAAAACTATCAGTTCCAAAGGTTAATTAAATTATTATCATCGCAGCTCATTAGATAAAAACGTGACTTGATTCCGCGGTTCGCGCTTTGGTGTACCTATGTTGATAAGAGAGTATAATTTTAAAATCGAATATCGCCGGGCGTGCGCCAGATGTAGTATGGATCACGTGGACGCAGAAAAGGTTCGTCGGAAGCAGTTACCGTCTTAAACATAAAGCGATAACCTATCATAGCAGATCTTGAAAGGATATTTAAGATTTTAAGACTGGGCCTAGATGTCCTGATCTAGCAACTCACCTGATCTCTTGAGTCACAGATACTAAGAATGGCCTTTTGATTACGACTTACCGAGTAGGACTCATGCGTTGCACAGGAGGGTGGAAGGTTAGTAATCCCCAAAGATGCGAGGTGGCATTAAACATGTACTTACGCAGTCGCTTATTCCCAATGTAAATGGACAACCATACTATCCTTACCGCGTTATCCACATAGAATTTCCAGGGTCAAGAGCGTAAATAGGACAAGCAGCTGGGTCGAGTGCATCAGACCATCAAAAACATAAATGTGAAAATGGGAGCCAAGTTCAATATTAAGAATATGCGATGCTTGGTTGTCGTCTTCGCCGACAAAAGAATTGAGATCTAAATGGGTGCCAAGTTCCGTAGATTCTCTGAAATGGTGCTAAGTCCGGTACTAAATTGTTTACAGTAAAACTAATTTACTGCGGCTATGGGATATCATTACTTTTTGTCAATTTTCGCCAAATGGTGCTTTTTAATAGCGAATGCACGAGTTACTATACAAAATACCCAAATCGCTATAGGTGCACCTCAAATATTTGAAGCCAGGACCCTATGATCAGATTCTTACCTGATAACTATGGGACCACCCCTGAAGTATACCGTATCAAACAAAAAAAGAATTTTCCAAATCGGTTAATAAATGACGGAGTTCTAAGGTAGTACCTAGCATAAATAATAATAATAAAACTGATGAAGCAGCTTTGAGATCCTTCTTAGCTGCTTGCATGGAGCGGTGGACCACAGTCCTTTCGTCAACCGGGAGGTGGGGGCCCCTCTGGCGCGCAGGATTCCATCAGGATTGAGCGAGATATTTTTCAGGGTGATAGTTTGAGTCCCTTGTGATTTTGCCTAGCGCTGAATCCGCTCAGTACTCTGCTGAAGGATTCAGGGCTAGGTTGCCAGCTGCGAAGTGAGGGTGAGGTCATTCTCACCTGCTCTACATGGACGACCCTAAACCAAAACTATTTGCACCAAATAAACATGACCTGTTGGTGCTACTGAAAACCACACAGGTCTTCAGTAGTGCCATCAAAATGGAATTTGGTGTCGATAAGTGTGCGGTCATGCATATACAGCGCGGGAAAGTTGTAAATTCCACAAATTTACAGATTTCTGAGACAATGGCTCTCAGATCTCTCTCCGAAGCAGAAACCTATAAATATCTTGGTATGTCACAGTCTTGCGGGTTGGCGCCCCGCACCCGCATGCCAAGCGTGGCGATTATGGCATTTAGTCCCAAGAAATTGAGGGAGGCCTATGTCCTGCAGTGGACGTCCTTCGGCTGAGGTGGTGGTGGTGGGTCACAGTCTTTGGGTATCGAGGGTGGGGACATCAAGCGGGCGGTGAGGGAGCGCTTCTTTTGTCGCCTGACAAAAGTACTCAACAGTTTTTTGTCGGGCGGCAATAGAGTGCGCGCCTTCAACGCCTGGGTGATGCCCTTGCTCACATACTCCTTTGGCATATTAAGGTGGACTCAGACTGAGCTCGATTTCCTGGATCGAAGGGTGCGTGTACTGCTCACTGCGTACCGTATGCTACACCCACGCTCATCTGTTATGAGACTGTACATCCCGCGGAAATTTGGATGTAGCGGTTTCTTAAATGCCAAAGACCTCCACAACCGCGAGGTGCGTAGTCTCAGGTATTATTTCCTAAGTAGCAAATGTGGGATGCATCGTGACGTGGTGGCAGTAGACGCATCTTTTACCCCGCTCTCCATGGCAAACGAGAACTGGCGCTGACTTAAAGTACTAAGCACCGAGGACCGCAAGGCGGTATGGAAGAGTAAGGAGCTACATGGACGGTTCTACAAGGCCCTTACGGGGCCCGACGTAGACATGCTCGCGTTGGTGAACTGGCTACGTTTCGGGGATCTCTTTTCGGAAACAGAAGGTTTTGTCTGTGCAATTGCGGATGAAGTTATAATGAGGAACAACTACCGGAAATATATCCTGAAGGACGGCACGGTCGACATTTGTCGGGCATGCCGCCGTCCCGGAGAGTCACTCAGGAATATCATTTCGGGTTGTGGTCATCTTGCTAACGGCGAGTACTTGCACAGACTTAACTTGGTAGCCAAAATTATCCACCAGCAGCTTGCTCCTCTGTACGGTCTTGTGGACTTCGAAGTGCCGTAAGTACACATCTACGCCAGTTCTCGAAAATGGTCGTGCCACGCTCTATTTTTATCGATCTGTCATCACGGACAGGACTATTATAGCCAACAAACCTGATATCGTGCTGACAGATCGGTTGAAGCGCCAGGTAGTGCTCGTCGACATTACCATTCCCCATGATGAGAACCTCGTGAAGGCTGAGAAGGACAAATCCAGCTAGTACCTAGACCTGGCACACGAGGTAACCGCCACGTGGGATGTTGATTCGACGATCATTGTCCCGATAGTCGTCTCTGCGAACGGTCTAATTGCGAAGAGTCTCGACCAACATCCGCTGGATGGTTGGGTCAAGGGTCAGATACAGAAGGCGGTACTCCTGGATACGGCGCGGATAGTCAGGAGGTTCCTCTCTCTGTCGCCCTAACCACCGGTAGCTTAGGCCCCGCCTCGCTGCCGTCGGCACTCTAGGTTAGGTTTTTTATAATGCTTTTATATTTTTTACATGTATTTTTATATTCTACATTTGATAAATTTATTTTATAAACCTAACTTAAGGCAAAAAATAAATAAGGTGCATAATAAAACTAATAAAAAAATCACTGTTTTCAGTTTTTTTTCTGGTCTACACACACAATTACCAAGCTGCGTGCCAAATTTCAGCTTTCTAGGTCACGTAGAAGTGGGTTAGGTTTTTGATTACTAGTCAGTCAGTCAGTGGTAAAAATGCCGTTTTTTGGAATTTAATATCTCAACAACTATTAAACCTATATTTATGAAATCTGGGGTTCTAGTTGTCCTAAAGGATCTTAATACATGTACCAAATTTCATTATTTTATGTCAAGTAGATTTAGAGTTATTGGGGGGTCAAAAGTGGCTCCAAACGGTTCGTGTAAAATAACACACGGCTGCTGTCCGCCAGTTCCTGGGGTGAACTTGGCTGGACACGCTGCTGCGTGTCTAGATTTCGAGTGCGTAAAAGGCAGTTTTATCGATTTTCGCTAATGATTGCTCAAAATTGGGGACACTGTTCTGTCCCGAATTGGAATCAGTTTTGAGCGGGACTTAACAAGGCCAAATATCAACGTTGAAGATCAGGACATTGCAAAAAAACCGGCCAAGTGCGAGTCGGACACGCGCACGAAGGGTTCCGTATCAGAAAAAAAACGCCAACAACTACTCTTTTGTATGGGAGCCCCCCTTAATTATTATTATTATTTTGATTTTAGTTGTAGCCACAATACCACAATCTGTGCAAATTTCAACTGTCTAGCTATTACGGTTCCTGACATCTAGCTCGGCGAGTGGTAGCCATGAAAAAGGGCTAAAATATCACGTTTTTTGTATGGGAGCCCCCCTCAATTATTATTATTATTTTGCTTTTAGTATTTGTTGTTATAGCGGCAACAAAAATACACTATCTGTGAAAATTTCAACTGTCTAGCTATTACGTTTCTTGAGATACAGCCTGGTGACAGACGGACGGACAGCGAAGTCTTAGTAATAGGGTCCCGTTTTTACCCTTTGGGTACGGAACCCTAAAAAGCGGAACATCTGGTTGGTATTGGTAACCCTATTGCAATAATTATGCCTAGAATAGAACCACTCTTAAACTGGACACCCGTTTTGTGTTTCTGTTCACATTTCACGTAATCTATAAAATAATATAATGTACCTATACCAGTGGCTCTGTGAGCTGTAGATCTCACAAAAAAAATCATATTTAAAAATATCCAAAAACTGACTCGACAAAAACATCTATATAATTATCGAACCTGCTCACAAAATTTCACGAGAATCGGTTGAGAAATGCGACCTGTAGAGGAGAACATCCGCTGTACAAGCGCGAACTTCGAAAATCGAACTTCGTCTCGTGCCGTCCCTTTCACTCTCGTGTCTATATGACGGAAAGGGACGGTACGATACGAAGTTCGATTTTCGAAATTCGCGGTAGCACCCCCGGACAGACACACATACGAAAGAATAAGGCTGGGTTGCACCAACTTACGATCACAGACCGATCAACGTTAAATATGGCGCCGGCAGCTGTCATCCCACAGAAACTTGTCAAACATTCCATACATTGTCATTTTTACTAACACCGCCTACGATTACAGACGGTTTGGTGCAACCCAGCCTTATTGTCGAAAGCTGAAATGGAGACGCTTCGCTCGCTCGGTCAAAAACAAATTCATATTAGTTACACCAGTTATAACTCAAGAGCACTGGGCCGATTTTTATGTTCATCGAATATTATGTTCATTGTGAGCCATTTTTTAAATCTTTTAAAATATTAACTCTACCTTCATTGTATATCCTCGAAATAGGTATTTTTACATACATACATACATACATACATACAATCACGCCTGTTTCCCATAGGGGTAGGCAGAGATCACGGATTTCCACTTGCTACGATCCTGACATACAACTTTCGCTTCATGAACTTTCATAACATTCTTCATGCATGCGCGCCGATTTAGGGTACTCCTGACCTGGCCTTTCTGCAGAATGTCTCCGATTTGGTCGGAGTACGTTCGCCGAGGTCTTCCCCTTCCAACTTTTCCATCCACTCTTCCTTCATACACTCGTTTTGTCAATCTTCTTTCATCCATCCTCTCTACATGTCCAAACCATCTTAGCATACCTTTCTCAATTTTCGTCACTATATCTTCATTCACTCCACACCTCCGTCTTATAACGGTGTTTCTCACTCTATCTCTCAAAGTAGGTATTTTTGTCAAGACGAATTCAGATATTTTCAACAACGTTTCGCAAGGCCGCAGATTCCCGACACGAAAACAATATAAACATAAATTAAAAACTTTGCAGGGAAGCCACACAGCACTAATGAGAAGTGGAGTCTTGGAAATGGCACCTAACATTTTCAATAAAATTCCTGATCGTATTAAGATCCTGGATATTAATGCATTTAAACGGCAGTTGACATCATATTTAATAGAGAAATGTTATTATACAATTAAGGATTACTTAAATGACGCTAGCACGTGACTTGGTTCCTTTTTAGGCATTTGTTTATTATTATATTTTTTTTTACATTGATATTAACTCATATTCATTATTTTATTGACATCATTAGTTTTAGTATTAGATATCATCAAGTTGCTCTCAATTTGTAATGTATAATTAGCAGATTGAACAAATATTTTGTACACCTACTCTGTGTGGGTAAAACATAAGGTCTTATATTTTTAACCGACTTCAAAATTTCAAAAGAGGAGGTTATCAATTCGGTTGTATGTTTTTTTTTAATGTTTGTTAGTCCATAACTCCGTCATTTCTTAACCGATTTGAAAAATTCTTTTTTTGATTGTAAGTATATATAAGTATATATATTCAAGTTGGTCCCGTTTTTGTCAAAACGCAGTTTTGATGATGGGATCCATGAGGAATTGAGGGAACTCCTCAAATCTTTAAGGCAAACATATAGTGATTTTTGTGTTTTTATCAACAAGTCAAGCATTTGCGTTCAAAAATGTGACATTGGATGAAGTGGAACTGCTGATGATGATCAGAACAGAACTCTTCAACGACGAAAAGTTCACGTTTGGTGATTTGTCCTCCTAGCTGTGTTTGTTAAGCAAGTTCTATTTTCACGATTGATTTTTGTCATGTTCGAGTTCTGATGATGGGTTCCATTAGGAATCGAGGGAACTCCTCAAATGTGAAAGGCACACAAATAGTGATTTTAGTATTTTCATGAACTAATCAAGCATTTTCATTCATAAAAGTGGAACTGCTGATGATGATCAGATCGGAACTCTTGAACGACGCGTAGTTTACGTTTGGCGATTTGTTCTCTTCGTTTTGTTTGTCAAGCAAGCAAGGTCTTTCCATGATTCCATGAGGAATTGAGCGTACTTAGTCTTCTACCATTATAAACATACTTATAGCCATTTTTATTTTATTGTATGGAATCTAAGAGTGCACCATCTAAGTATAATAATCTTTCACCGGCCTCCCCCATAGAAGTCGGTTTTTTTTTCATTAAAATTATTTACGGAACGGGTCAACGGTGGACGAAGTTCGCCAGTACAGCTAGTCAATCATATAAGCGCAATACACATAATTCACACATTGAAACAATTACTACTAGAGGGGCGTTCATTTCAAAACTAGTTTTAAACTGGTAAGTATTTATTTATTTACTACGCGTACAGACTGTAACTGTGTTGTTAAGTTGCTATTCTTATTATTGTCTTTTTATTTTATTTTTGTCCTGGATGTAACTCCATTGATTTTGTGTTTCTTCTCATGTGTATGTTTGCTATTTTAATTTTATATTATTTTTTTCATATTTTTTTTTCTTTACTTACTTTTTTATTTATTTTTTTGTTTGGGCGCTGCCTGCCGTGGTTCACTCGTGGTCCCAACGGAAGACCAGCGCTGGCGGTCACGCCAGCTATGTTAAATGCTGAGTTGGGACCATTTCGTGACATGTCTTTTTCTTTGTTGTTGTTATTGTGTGCTTCTTCCTAGTTGTAATTGTCACGAATAAATGATTTTCTATTTCTATTCTATTCTACTAACCAACTTATATTGACAGATAAACCAAACATGCAAGTTGTAGGTTACAATTAGGTACTTATTACTAATACAATGCTACGTATGTTATTTAATAGTAGTGGGAGTGGAGTTTGATTCAAGATAGCGTGCGGCTGCAGCCAGGAATATCGGTTCCTACTGCGAGAATAGGTCCAAAGTGGGGTCTTATAGAAGAATGTTATTTATAGTATTCAGTGCCACGTATAAGGGACCAGTAACTAGGGTCACGGTACTCATGCTGGGGATTACAAAAAGCGGTTTTTCGCGGGACCGAAGAGTACTTCTGCCAAAATACGTCGGTAAAAGTAAAAAGTAAAAATAAAAGTAGTTTATTCTTCAAATTAGGCATATTACATGCACCTATGAACGTCAATAAACTACCACCGGTTCGGAAAAATAAACCTCTGCCACGAGAAGAACCGGCGTAAGAAACTCGGCGAGGTGTCATTATTTCAAAACAATATACATTGTATAGTTAAATATAAAATTACAGTCTCAGTTACTACAAAAATAACAAGCTACAGTATAAAACCTATTTTCGCGATAGATTAGCCGTGCAGGACACTCACTGCCAAACATCCCTGTTCATGATGATGGTACTTTAAATTGTACTAAATTAAATTGTATTAAATTGTACGTTAGTAATCGAATTCAACTCACCCTTTTACCTCACTCCGAGCTTTTGACTGATTGTGACCCATGGTAACACTTATAACTGTATATACCTTCTAAACTTAGTGACAACACTGCTGTGTATAAAACTTCAAATTAAATATAAATAATTGACTTGGCATTGAGTTGCTCACGTCTTATTGCAACCAGAGAGCTTACACGTAATGGCTGTGGCTGCATAATGCATCATACCTCAGCGATAACAGAGACCTATGAAATTTGACTAATGACTTGTTTATCCCTTTCTACCTAGTTTAGGGCAAAAGGGACAACTGTATAACGCAGTTGTTTACAATAACCAAGTGGCCGTTACCAAGAATAGAGGCTAACATTCGATAATATTCCTTGTTTCTTTACAGTAAGGTTCTCGGTGCTCAACTATGCACGTAATCTCTAACATGTGGCAGTTGACGCCATTAGAGCAGCCCTACCAGCGGGGAGGGGACGCCCCAGGGGTGCTACCGCGAAGTCTGTCAACGGAACGAAAAACGAAAACGAAGATCGAACGAAAGAAAGATGTGACACCTACCGGGAAGCATTTTCGATCGAAGCCTTTAGTTTCGTTTCCATAGACAACTTGCGGACTTGCTATCGTGAATGGAAAGAACGAATGAATTAGTAAAGTGATTTCAAACGCAGCGATAAAAAGGCGGTAACATGATATTTAGCTAAAAATAAGCCTGAAATATTGATAAATATTATATAATCCGCATTAAGAACGTATACTGGCATTAGATACTTCTGTACAACTAGATTTAATGCCAGATTTTATATTTTCGGTTAATATACAGAATAATTTCCTCTATGGTTAACATTTTGAAGACGTCAAATCGGCGGCTGTAGATTTTGGCGGGATTTTAAATTACCGCCTTTTGAAATGGACCGGTGATTTAAAAAATCTTTAATTGCTTAATTTGTTTGCTGTTTTTTTTGTTCTTATTGTTAGATCTGTTTGTTAATGGGCCTTATTGAGCTTACTATGGAACTAGGTCGATTTGTGTGACGAACATTTATAACAAATGTATAAATTTATTTTCTAATGTGATCTTATCGTCATGTGAAAACTTTTAATTTATTTATTTAAGGAAAAGTAACATCTTACCAACTAAAATGATACTTAATACAATACAAGGTCGTACAATTTACATATTTTGCAAAATAACAACGGTCAACATCACTCGCTAAGATGTTTTTAAGTTACTCGAATATAATGTATGCTCTATATCTAGATATATTTCTCTTCGCATACTTATATATTATTCCTAAATTACTGCATTATGATATACGTTGCTCCTGAGATAATTTTCAATTGATGCAAGGGAAACACACGGACTGCAACCATAACATAACTACTTACTCTTTAGGTATGTGGTATTGTGTTGCTGGTGATGTGAAAGGTCGCCAGACCTCCCGAGGATGCGCTGTATTGAGTGGGAGAAACCTATATGTCGCTAGCTGTCAACATAACGAATCCTCAATTCAATCGCATGCACAACACGGCACACATATCGGCAGCACACTTGTGATTCTTCTGGAGTCGCAAGTGTCATAGGCTACGGTATCTGTTTTATACCATCAAGTAGGCTGTAAGGTTGTTTGGCACTGTCATTGTATATATAAAAATAAGTATGATACTTAGCTGATAATGAAAAGTTAAGAAACGCTGATTAGTGATTAATAATTCCGTCAATTATCAATTTTTTGAGATTTGGTAGTCGAGCGGACCCCTGGTTCCCAAGAAAAGGCTAAGATGAAGTCACTGCAGAGGCAAGAACTTATTTATTTGCTGTCTGGACATCAAGACCTATTTGTCTATATCATGTTGGTGATCAAAGTACGAGGGACCAAAGGCGAAAAATGCAGTACATGAAGTAATTATATCCTCCCACTGGTTCTATTATCTTAATTCATTCATTCATTAATAGAAATAATACATTACCCATAAAATATTTTCAAAATAGCACTTTGGCGAGAACAGACCTTAAATAAAACAGATGTTAGTGTTTAAACAATTTATTTGACATACGAATGGATTACACTATATTCCCAGTTTACATTAACCTCCTAATAACCGCAGATTAGGTGCTGTTCAATTTTAATAAATGCATTAGAATGGCATTTTAGATCATAAGTAGGCTTACTTGCATACATTTTTATCAACTCAAGGTAAAGTGTATTACATACTCTATACATATAATAAAGCTGAAGAGGGTCGTAAGTCTGTACATGGAAGATATTCGAAAAAAAAATTGGTTGGGGATACATAGAATCGATAACAGAACACGATACAACAGTTTTTAGAATTTTTGTCTGTTTATCTGTTTATATGACCGCGCATCACGTGAAAACGGCTGAACGGATTTTGATAAAAACTTTACTAATCTGTCGAGTCGCCCGGTCAGGTTTTAGGATATAAAAATTGTGCAGATTTGGGTTAAAAAGAGGGGTTGAATTTTGTATGGCAACTCCTATAATCCATGAGTTATAGGTATGAAAATTGGTAAGCATATACTTGATGACAAAGGAAAAACATTCTCATTCAAAATTTGTGAAGTCTTAATAATAGAATAGAATAGAAACTGAAAAAAAGTAAACGCAATCGCTGCGCCGCGGCGGTGCCCAGTGTGCGCGACAGCCACCACGGTCTCTTCAAAACATGCAATTACAATGTTACTTTTGCCGTTCACTTCATGTGCACTCACTTCATACCATAATCCGTCTCTGTTGGGAGGCTCGGCCTTCAGCCTCGCGTGTCTCGCCTCTCTCCTTCAGGCCTTCGGCCCTCAGCCTTACATGAGAAGCCCGCTCTGTGTGATTATTCTCGCATGCCTTGCCGCTCTGCTTCCGGCCTTCGGTCATCATACTTACATGAAGAACTCGCTCTGTTGGGATAACGTCTTACGGCAGAACTGCGTAGTGAGACTTTTACCATTGTACAATGTACATGTAATGTTTTTGACGAGATTCATTCGTCTAGAATCGGTACATTTGATATTCCGAAATAAGCACTTAATCATTCGTTTTGACAATAGGATTTCTAGGGAATGTCATATTGACTGTAATCATTTCTTAAGGGGCTGTAAAGAAGGGTGAAAGATTGTATCATCATCATCATCTGAGGCGTTATAGCCGCGGGTGGGCCCTAGGCTAGCCTGGTGAAGCAAATATCTCCAGTCCGATCTATTCGTGGCTTTCCTTCTCCAACATGTCACCCCTAAGTTCCTGGTGTCCACCTGAGCTTGAGAAAGATTGTATGGGAAAACAAATCATACTAAGGCGAGAACGAATCTTTGATTTCCAAATCCTTTGATTTCCCCAGACCCGAAGAGGTAACACTTAATAGTGACTTAACAAAACAATCACATATACATCAAAACTACCTGTATCTGTACATATTTGCATGTCAATTTTATTGGCGAATAATGCTGATCTCTCTATCAATGATAAAGATTTATATCTGTAACCATGTCTCTTGCAATTAAATTTCTTTGTCTTTGTCTAAGAGTCCGCAGTATGCTCGGTTCGCCATACAAACGTAGCTACGCTCTCATTTAAAAACGCCTTGCTAGAATGACATGAAACTTTGTATACACAATGGGATCCGGCATATCTAGGTCGGAAATTAGTTTCTATTGCTTGAAATTATAATGGAGAAAAAATACAGCGATTATTAAGGTTTTCATACAAGTCGTAAAAAACTCAAAAACTCGCTGTTTTTTTTTTTGTATTACAATTTCTAGCAACAGAATCTAATTTCCGACCTAGATATGGTGGCTCCCATTGTGTATACAAAGTTCCATGTTATTTCAAAGTTCAAAGTGTTTTTATTTGTGACAATAGGTAAATCTGGTTACAGAGGTGAAAACAATACATATATGTTGCACTATACTCTGCCTGATGGCGTACAAATTATTAATTAATGATGTCCTTACATACTAACATGCCAAATATATTTACGCATTTCTAATTCTTACTATTTCAAATAAAATCGTGTCATATTTAATTATTAAATTTAAACAATAAAAACTCAGAAATAGAATAAAAGCAATTTTCATCTAAAAATGTCAAGATTTTATTCCTAAATTGTTTTATGGGTAGCATTCTAAAATCGACAGGCAATTTGTTGTAAATTTTACTGGCTAAACAAAATACACTTTTGCGCATTAGGGCCGTGTTGGCGCAAACAGGAAAGAGATTCTAGGGGTACCTAGAATTTCTAGTAAATACCTCGGAGATTGTCCTGAATAGTGATGAGTTTGTCTTAATGTACATGGCAACTTCGAAAATGTAGAGGCACGGAACCGCCAAAACATTCATATCTCTAAAATGCGACACACAGCTGTCAGTCATTGCAAGCCCTCGAATAGCCCTCACGCACCTTTTTTGTGCTATAAAAACCGCTTCCCTGTTTTTTGAATTACCCCAAAAGAGGATCCCATAACGTAAAGTAGATCCAACAAAACCATGATATGCCATCATCACAGTCTCCATACTCGCTTGCTTAGAGAGTTTGTACAAAGCGAAGGCATATTGATGTAGCTTTTTACATATGAGTTCAGTATGAGCAGTCCAGTCCAATTTGTTGTCAATTTGCACTCCCAAGAATTTCGTATCACAGACTGATTCAGTTATTTCAGCAAGGCGTTTTAAAATGAGAACGAAACTACGTTTGTATGGAGAATCGAGTTCAGCCGAGCGTACTGGGGACTCTTAATATGGAACAAAATGAACGGTTAGTTTAGTTGATTCCGCCGTTTGGTTTTGGGTTACTTAGTACCTTATATTGGGGGTGCCTTAAAAGTCTACAATAGCTTTAAAACGTATTTTTTTCCCCTTTTCTCCAGAACTGATACAGAAACTTACATTCCACATGCTCCGTATACCGTTTTTGTACAGGGGTGTGTTTTGTACAGGCGTTAAATTAAGTAAAGTTAAGTCTATTTTTCATTTAACTTCATTCAAATTTGTGGCGGGCGTCACGAGTATGAATAAACAGAGAAAGTTACAAAACTATTTTGGTAAAACTGCAAATCTTATAGACCCTCTAAATACAGTCAAGAGCAAATGTATGTTAACCATTTTTCATCTTTTTCCATTGTGGTGAGGTAAAAAACTGTTAACTTATTGATCTTATTATCTGCTGTTGACTACACGTTTCTAGTCGACATCTGCTTGAATTGCCGTTTCCTCTTCTGCTTTGGTGCGTCGCGTCAATAATTCAGGACCGTTCATATTCACAAGCCTGAAATGACAAAAAAATGTTTTAAACCACTGTACTGGGACATACGAAAAGATGCGTCTGATTTGGACTCAGATCATAGAAAGAAATAGATGTGAAACGGGGGCGTGGCGCATGTCACCGCGACATTGTCAAAAAGAAGTGTAAGTGATAACATATGAAAAAGCCTTATATTTTCTGCGGGTTTTACAATAATCACCCCGTACCGCGCTAAGCCACGGCGCAATGTATCATACCGCTGTAGCTTTGGTCGCTGCGTGAATTATTTCGTGGTGCGCAGCCGCTGGCCCGCTGTTTGGCTCCGCCCAACTAGAGTGGTCCCAGTTAAAATTGCAGTTTATGCGTCATCGATAAAATAGGAATAGAATGTCGAACTAGTCATTTACTATCAACGGTAAATTCACAAATCAATATTTAATACGCATAACTTGTTCCAAAAGACTGCAGACCAACTTCCAACTTAATCTTATTAACCGACTTTGATAGTAGAAAGAAGGTTCTCAGTTCGTATTTATGTATGTACCGTTATAATGCTTTACTATGTTATACAACTTTGGTGATTATATGAACACCATCTAAACTGGCCATTTCAATAGTCATTAATATCTTAACATAATAATTTAAAGATCGATGTCGATAAAACGTCATTTAAGTAACGTTTGTCTCCCTCTAGTGTTCATTGCCTTTGATGGGTGCGTAAAGCCAAGAGAGGTAGGGCACAGCGGAACGTCATCTTGCTCAAATTTAGAGCAGCCTAACTGGGGAAGTACCTCCACCTTACAGAAGACCGCAGCCATAATAGCATCACTTTTTGCCTGTTAAGTAGGTATGTGGTGTTGTGTTCCTGGTGGTGAGTAAGGTCGCCAGAGCTCCCGAGGATGCGCTGTGTTGGGAGTTAGGGCCTGCATATGTATCTAGCTTGACAGCTGGAGACGTCTGCGGGTCTCTCAGTCTCAACACAGCGCATCCCCAATTCAATAAAGGGTCGGCAACGCACTTTTGATTCCTCTGGAGTCGCAAGTTACCATAGGCTACGGTGTCTGCTTACCATCAGGTAGGCCGTTAGCTTGTTTGCCACCGTCGTTGTATAAAAAAAAGCCAATCGCAGCGCTTGTTTGCATGATGTAGTAAACTCGGCGGCACCCCGCGAGGTTTTGTTTTTACACGGTTCAATGTGTGTGTGTGTGTGTGGACTTGGTGGGACAAAACTGGAGACATTGGTTTTCGTTGAAAGGAAGCAGTAGGGCACTTCTCCCTTTTTTATGCTCTGAGGATTTGGACTAGCACATTGAGTGAATAAACCTACCATTTTAAAACATGTACAAGGTCGTCTACACGCCGTTTCGTTTATTTTATAATTATTTATTGTAAGTCCTATTTTGTATGCTTTATATTATGTATTCTTTATCCCGCATTAAAAAAAATGACGAGTTAATAAAAACGGCATTTTTTACAATCAAGAACTAGAGGCTTTGTGTACTAATATCGCGAGTGATATATTGTACGGTTTTATACCCTATAGCTCCGCTTTTTTTGAAAAATTAAAAGAAAACTGGATCCAAAAATAAAACTCGTGTAATTACTAAGTCTGCTCACAAAATTCCACGAGAATCGTTTGAGAAATGCGACCCATAGAGCACAGCCGCAGGTCGTCAAAGAATTTTTAACCAAGCGGAAACGGAGATGCTTGGCTCGCGCTCTGCGCTCGCTCAGTTATTAATCCCTAAAGCCTTACTTACGCACGTACGAGACTGTTATGCGAGTTTCACTACATTGCGCGGTTTGACAGATCGCACTCATTATACCATGGTAACCCGCAATATAATGAAACTCGCATGCGATTCTCGTATGTGTGTACCGAGGCCTTAAGGTTGTGTTTACGGGCGACATCGCGCGGCGTGTCGCGCTCTTTCCAGAATGTACGGAAACTCACGGTTTGATAAGCGTGAGCAGCGTGCAGCGCGAAATTCTATGCGTAAAAGCCGCCTTAGTGTTGCTGCTACGTGAAGGCTAGCGAATGACATTCGGTATGATGATGATGACTTGATGTGATACGTAGTACCGCTTGGCAGTTTTCTTAAATATCCAACAGCTTTTATGGTATTATAACATACTGCATAGAAAACTGCCAAGTTAAGGCTCAAAATGCATTAAGCCGCAGTAAATTAGTTTTACTGTAAACAATGTAGTGCCGGACTTGGAACCATTTCAGATAATTTACGGAACTTGGCGCCCATTTAGAACTCAATTCTTTTGTCGGTGAACTTGGCTGCCATTTTCACATTTATGTTTTTGATGGGATACTCTTTTACAAATCTACACTTCTAGGCAGTATCCTTTACTATTCGATAATCTATCATACTTCATATACTCGTAAATAAGTTTCTAACAAATCTAACCTGTCAAAGTATCCTGTCATACTTAAGCAGGAACTCGCCATTATTCACATTGGTAGCGCCACCGTATACTGCTGGAGAAAATTTGAACTTCTTTATGTCAGCAGACCACCGGGGGATGGGCAGCAGCATCCCTGGAGTGCGGAGGAGATACTGCGAGTGCCAACCCGCATGCCAAGCGTGGCGATTATGGCATATACCTCCCGTGAATTTGGGGGAGGCCTATGTCCAGCTGTGGCCGTCCTTTGGTTGAGCACTGTAACAGTTTGTCACCAGATTAATCTTTACGTTCTTTTCAGATGTTTCCTATAAATATTTAGGCCAAATCTTACGAGTCGCACTTCTCGTTTAGTTTAGTAGTAGTTAAAGATACACACCCTCTGCAGTATTTTTCTCTCTTTTTAGTTAGTCAAAGTTAGTTTTTAAATTACCTTTAACTGTATACAACGATTAATTTGTTTTTCGCTCTCGCAGATGTCCAAAATACAGGCCTGGTCTAGTTTGGAGTCTGATAGATATTATCTACCTGTATAATTCTTTTTTGGTTAATAAATTATTTGTATTTGTATTTTTGTATTTGTATTCGTAATACCGAAATAATTAAAACAATATATTTATTTACGTACCAAGAAAATATATACAAGAATACTTAACCAAAACAACCCAAATAAAATTAAAACTAACTTAAATCTAAAACAGGTCCTTGAGGCATTGTGCCGAGGATGCTGGCGGCATTTCCTCACTGTATCGCAATGCTGATACGTTACAAATACAAATACTTTATTTTGCAAGAAAAAGGGTTGTAATGATCTTAGTACAAAATATTCAGCACCTCCTTAATCAGCCATTAAGTATGGCATGCAAAATATTTACAATTTATGCGACTAAGTATTATTCAATTATTATTAACATAAATTCTATCTTAAATTTAATTTTCATGCAATATTTTAAAGTTTTATTTCATTACAAAAATTAGTCATGTTCATCTTAAGTCAAAAGTTATTAAATTTCATTAGTTATTATTGCCTATCAAAAAAATCATTTAATTTATAAAATCTATGATCAAGGAGCCATTTATACAGGATCTTATTAAATTTACAATTCGGGGTTTCTTTGATTGGCTGAGGCAATTTATTATAGGTGTTAACGCACATTACACTACAGTTTTTTCTAAACCTTGCAGTTTTTTGCTGTTTATCTACAACAAGACGGTCACAATTTCTCGTATTGCGAAGATATATATCTCTTGTGGTTTTAAACAGACAGCTGTACTTCCTAACAAATTTAGAGACTTCATAAATGTACAAACATGGGAGTGGTAGTACACCTAATTTAAGAAACAAGGGTTTACAGGATTCGAATGGCCCAACGCCACAAATCGCACGAATACATTTCTTTTGGGCAATAAAAGCTCGATATGTATCAGCACCATTACCCCAGACAATAAGACCATATCTTAACACTGAGTCAACATATCCGTTGAGCGAGGAAGTCGCCAGATCTTCGGCCACCAGTTAAATAATTTACTTTTTTTACACAGTGATCAACTACTAATTGAGTAGATCCTAACGACCGCATTCACGGGACGCCGTGAATTTGACTTACAAGATTTGTTTATTGCCATACAAAGTGAGACTAAACGCGTTAGCTTGCGTTTATGTTTCGAAAGTAATATACTTGAGGTACCTATATCGAGCGAAAGGAGATAATGAATACGTCCGCCGACTACGGTATAGAAATGTATGGGCATTATTGAATTTTCATTGTAGCTAATATTCCAATCGCGTATTTTACCATTCTATTTTTTTTAATACGCTTGTGATTTAAGTATCTTATATTCTCACTAGCTAATATTTAAAGCACTGGAGTTCTGGGCATGATTTAGTTTATAAGTCAGCGTGTTCTTACTTATTGGGCAAGATTTTAAAACCCGTTTAACTCAGTTGTCCGTAATGCTCAGTCTATCTTTTTTCTTGGTCTGAGACTAAAGGAGGGCAAATTTACTAAGTTTAACTTTATTGCACGAAACTCAGAAATGTAAGCTTAATGCTGTAACGTTGGAACGTTACGTCACCTAGGTTGTGATTGTTGTGAATATAATCTTATTATAATATTCTACAATTTAAGCCTTTTCTGCGACACTTACCTTATAACAGTTAAAATACTAGATTATGGTGCATAGCTTTAACGTCTAGGAGTTTTATACATACATAAAAGCATAACATTAATTATCCGTCACAACATGTAACTCATTTCCGCGGGTCACTGTACTTGGCTCGCCGGGGTAGTTCTATATAATTATAATTATCAAACCTACTCACGAAATTTCAAGAGAATCGGTTGAGCTATGAAACCTATAAAGAAGAACAGCAGGACATACGAAAGCATCTTTGCCCAAGGTGAAACGGAGACGCTTCGCTCGCTCGGTCAAATAGATCGCGATTTGCTTAGATTTATAATAAGTTTATTAGAAATTTTACATTATTAACATGGTTAGGTATCGAATTGGCCCTATCAGATCATAGGTCCACCACAATAAATTAGACTACCCACTTAAATCGGCATAGTCATAATCTAATTTTAAAAGACCGGCCAAGTGCGTGGCGGATCACGCAAAAAGGGCTCCGTGCCGACACCAATACTAGTCCACATTTAAAACCACTATACAATACAAGTAAGTTTTATCTTCATCGGGAACTCATGGCACTTACGAGTACATCCCCCCGGTTACGTATTTTCGCATCACTTGTCTGTGGCGGCTTATATATAGTCTCCGAGTAAATCAGCTGTGACATACGGACGGACAGACGGACGGACGGACGGATAGATATAATGAAACTATAAGGGTTCCGTTTTCGCCATTCTGGCTACAGGACCCTCAAAACGTATAAGTTTGAAATCATCAGTACGAGTATAAGGATTACTGATTGGAGAATTATTTAACATTACCATCATTTACGCTGTGGCCCGCGTGTCCGTTTGCTTGTCAGGATCATTCAGCCTATTTCCCTGAAGTCAAGCTTAAGGTTGCGCGTTGGACACCAAGGACCCGGCGACGATCCCGGCCCGTAGCGCAGCGCACGGCGCGTCTCCTGAGCTTCTTCTATGCCTGTATGTATAATACAGTGATTTACGTATTCATAATGACCGATTGTGTGTGTTCGTTCAAAGTGACCCTTTGGTCAAATTAATAAATTACTCGAGCGGAAATTAAAATGGTAATCTCTCAGTTGAAGTACATCGTAAATTTGAGGCACAACCGGTACGTTGTCTCGTGCATACGACGGTGACACACAAACTTAGGTACAAACTGCCTGACGGTAAACAGACATCGTATTCTATGGACGCTTGCTATTCCAGAGCTAAATATTACTTATCGGCGGTGTCAAAAAGGTGCAACTTCCTTAGTAACGCAATACAAAAAAATACACGCACATAAAGAGACGATAAAGCCTTTGTGACACCTTTGGCGATGCAAATGTCCTTAGCTTATGGTATCCTCTTATACAGGGTAGATCTGAGTGCTATTACATTATTTAAAAGCATTAGGCCGTTTTCATCGACATGAACCGAAGGAAAGATAGGCTGTTCTGCAGTTTAGCTTTCAAAGTTTTTACGAAACGGTTTTTTTTTGTATTTAAATGACAGTGGATCTCATTAAAACGGTTAAAGCTCACGTATAAACTGTCGTTCCCGGCGACATGTTTCCAACTCTTCGAGAGGCGCACTATACACCTGCAGCACAGCGCTGCTCCCGAAGAGTTTGAAACATGTCGCGAGGAGTGACCTTTGATACGTGCGTTTTAATCGCTTTAGTAATACAGTTTTAAACATGACTCATGAAAGGTCAAGCTCTAATAGTAGATCTTGACGCACGCTAATCGTACCTCAGCATCTCCCATATCACCAAATATGTATTCCGTTTAAAGCCACCTCAAATTATTACCATTGTCAAATGACGGATTCGTTCGTGCTTCTTCCCTGCACCGTGCGCGGCGCTATGGAGATCTACCATGGCTTCAGGCACATCTAAATTATCAAACGGTGCAGCTGACGATCCCGCCCGCTCATTAGTGTAGATTTCTGGAAAGTTGCTCCTGAATTTCTATTTTGCCTGTAATAAACAAAAAAGTCGTCAAAGATAGCACACGCGTATTTTTTGAAGTGATATCGAGAGTGTTATCTCATTATGCCGTTTCTATAGTGCTGCTATTGATATCTTATTACGACATGAAGCGACGATAGTAAAAAAGGTTCTGTCAATTTTTTCATTTTTGGTATACGCTTCTAAATACAATTTCACTTCTTTTTTACAGTCATAAACTACTCGTTGAGATGGTTGAAATGAGCTCGAATACGACGGGGTTATCATGTGTAGTTTAAGAGTTGCTATGCCCACCTTCTGTCTCTATCATTAGATCAGCTCGGAGGTACAGTCGAGGAATGAAAAGGTTCGTCACTTTTCAACTCTATTTTAATGCTGTTAAGGTCAAAAAGTGATGAACTTTTTCATTCTTTGACTATACCATACTATTGCATTGTCACCCAACTTACATAAGTATGAAAAATTTCAGCTCAATCAATTTTGCATGACTGCTATAAAACATGTTCCTTTTTTCTATCTCTATCATCAAATCAGCTCGGAGGTACCATAGCATTGCATGGTCACCGAATTTACATGCCAACACACATGCCAAATTTCAGCTCAATTGGTATTGCATAACGGTTTTTAAACTCAGTTGCATTATTCGACCCGAAAATAGATAGATACATACGTATTTCACTAACAAATATTGCAAGTTAAATAAAAGCTTGTTAAAATATATATGACCTAAAGCAAGGCAAATAAATAACTGCAATTAACATATATAAGTAGGTATGCCGAATTTCAGCTCATTCGGATACCGGAAATTGAGTGAAAAAAAAGAATGCGGTAAAACTCGTCTAGTTCGTCTACGCGGCGAAGAGGCTCCGTCATTTAGGGTTCCGTACCCAAAGGGTAAAAAAACGGGACCCTATTACTAAGACGTTGCTGTCTGTCCGTCCGTCTGTCTGTCACCAGGCTGTATCTCAAGAACCGCGATAGTTAGCCAATTGAAATTTTCACAGATGATGTATTTCTGTTGCCGCTATAACTACAAATATTAAAAACCGGCCAAGTGCCAGTCGGACTCTTTGCCGATTGTAAATGATGCACTAATCCTGATTGATTAGGCCCAAAAATATAAATGTTTAAAGTGGACTGTATACAAATGACTGGTAGTTCCTCTCGTAAAATAACAGTGACTGACTCTACTCTAATTTTGGTGCCACCTTGGTTCTGCTTTTTCTTATGATTCGTAACAAGTAAATAAGAAGTCCGGACGGATTGTAAATGGCTTATATTGTTTATCACAGATTATGTTCTTAATAAAACGTATTTGGAAGTTAACACTGTATATAATAAAGTTACTTATTTATAATGACTTTAACACTGATTTTATCTAAATCTAGGACACAATGTCTAGATTCCTAAACTTTTCCTGAGCTGAGTTCCCAACGCACTTTTTCTTTCTTGTTCTGGGTTTCTTCCTTGGAGTGTCTCTTCGGTACTAAGTGAAGTACGTTGCGAACTCACCTCCTTTCTTTCGTAATGGCTGACCGTAACGTGAGCACCATGAAGTTGTGCACGCTACGAGGCGCTGTCCGAGTATAAATAGGGAATCTTACAAATCTCGCGGTTTTCCGCGGATTGCGGAGGCTGTGATTATCTCACTGGCCTGTACTAGGACTCATCGAGTCGGCGTTCGGTGTGGTCACACGTGACCCTTTATACTTGGACAGTGTCTCCCTAATATTGGCTCTGAGAGGGAAGAACGTTGTGTAAAAACGACTATTCTGAATTTATTCAATCTTAAGAAATTCGCTGCGCGACCATTTCTTAGTGCCTGTGATTCAAACAGGGCTTATAATATGCGCCTCAGCGCCTACTTTATATAATAAAAACCTTATTGTCTCAGAGTCAACTGTTTGTGAGTTAGCTCACAAACATGCCATTTTCATAGCGTAATTTCGATCTACGATCGATATATTTTACATTATTACGCAATCTTTCATTCTACTGTGTATGGAAACTTCCAAGTATTATTGCGCAATCACTCGAATTGTGTCATAATACTTGCTGAAATGAATAAACTCGCCCTAAAGAGTTATTCCTTCCGCTTAGTGCGACAAGGTTCTAATATTTACGTAAATATGACAATATTTCTTAAATATTCCATTTTAAATAACAGGGTTACTCTTACATTTACCTAGCTAACGTCTTATCTTTATTTGTTTCTAAATTACGTGCTAGGTACATCAGGGGAGGGTAGGGTCTGTCGTCTACACCGATTTTATAGATAATGGTTCGGAACTCTTCGTGCGCGAGTCCGACTCGCACTTGGCCAGTTTTTTTACACATCTTTGCCACTTCATGACCTGTACTGCTTTTCGATAGCAAATGAGGTGGTAACTACAGATCCCAACCAAGTCACTTTATATGGGCCAATGATGATGATATTTGAGGAGGTCCGTCGATTCCTCAGGGAACACATAGGTCAGTATGTGTTCCTCATCATAAGTTCTACTTCAAAATGTGTATTTTTACGAGCATTAGTTGCTACCTACGTGAACGAAATTTCATCGGAATCTGTGAAGTGCCTACATCATTGAGGAGTTCCATATGACAACTGTGGTCATCATCACCAGTTCCGCTTTACCAAACTTTTAGTTTCCGTGAGCCAATGCTTGGTTACCTACAGAAAATACCGAAATCGGCATATGCGTGCCTATCAAATTCGAGCAGTTCCCTCGATTCCTCCTATATTCCATCATCAGACCTTCACCAAATTTATATGCGCCAACTAGGGGGTACCTGTTTTGTAACAAAAAAAGAATTATCAAAATCGACCAATGTGGTAAAGCGTTATCAGGGAACATACATACATACATAAAAAAATCGGTCAAGAGCATGTCAGGTCATAATAAAATTAATAAGTGTAGGGTTCAACTAATCAAAATATCAAATAATAACAAAAAAAGGAAATACCTTCGCAACGTTTCATACGTCTTTTACTAAGAAGGTGAGACTTTTTACGATAACTCGAAAACAGGTTAAAAGTTAGAGGGGAGGGGTCATTTTTTTTTCTTCACAAGTGATTATTTCCGAAAATATTCACTGTATCAAAAATGTTTGAGGAAGACCTCTATTCATTTTGAAAGTTCTGTTCAACAACACCCCACACGGCCACACCACCAGAAAAAAAGAACATACCCACTACGTGTAGGTGAGGTACCCTTAATTTTCTTTCCTTTGTTTTTATTTTACCACTTAGTCAGATTTATTGATTTATATATCCATGCCAAATTTCAGCTTTCTAGCATTTACAATCACAGAGCAAAGCCTCGGACGGACAGACAGACGGATATGGCGAAACTATAAGGGTTCCTAGTTGACTACGAAACCCTAAAAAGCAAACATGCAGACGAACTGAGAACCTCCTTCCTTCTAATAAGTTGGTTAAAAAGGAAAACTACCACAGCTAGTTAGACATTACTAGTTAACGAGTAATAGCTGAACTTAAGAAATATACCTGGAAAAGCAAACTTTTGTAAAATTTTCATTGATTACTTAGATAATGTTGTTAACTTGTTAGTATGTCCAACACTACTAACAACATTATTAAAATATAGTTTGTGAACAACTACATTGTATGTTGCTCGAAATGTACTAGGCCAGTTTTTACATACTTGACCTGCCTACTTCCCTAGTCACTGCTGTGGAAGTGAGCAAAATCTTAAATAGGGTATTAAAATGAACAGGACATCTACGAATTCAGCCAATTGAAAATAATGCTCTCCGTTGATTTGTGTATAATTTAGTTGTTCCTGTTCACTTTGGATATGTGCTGTTGTAACCATGTTAGGATGATGGCCTGGGCGAGGATGCACTGTGTTGAGACTAAGGGATCTACTTATATCTCCAGCAGCTAGATAGCTGCCATCAAAAAAACAAATCCTCAAGTCAATAAATGGTTGGTAATGCGCCTGTGATTCTTCTGGAATCGCAAGTCACTTTTAGGAAAAGGTATTATCCAACACTAGGCATTTGACTGGCATTTGCCAGTGCCATTAGGCCATTACAAACAGTACCTCTAAAACCAGTAAACTATGTATGTATGAATATTGACTTTCAGAAAGTGTATAGATTATAAATAATTTACTTTGACTTTTAATACTTTAGTTGCAGGGTTAATCACGCTGGTGTTCACTTTTGGAAGCAAAAGTGGAATTACCTCCAAAAGAGTTTCAAACCTCTCCGGAGTGAAATTATTCAGAAGCGCTTTGTCTGGAGGCATTAGTATTAAAACTGTGTGGCGCGTTCTCTTCGCTTTTCCTGTTCTGTCATCTCCAATAACTATAGGCGCTCTGCAATAACGATGCAAATCTTAAAATAATAGAGAACTATTTATAACATATCAAGTTAGTGCTAAGAAGGTATTAGACCTACTCAACATTTTAATCCCGGTCAAGCCATTTCTTTGTGTCATGTACACAAATATTTGTTCCTTACTCATGACTATGTTTTCCATGTATTTAAGTATTTGTTTATATATATAAGTATGTATTTCACTGTCCAGTACCCATAATACAAGCTTTGCTTAGTTCGGGTATAGGTCGATTTGTGTATGATTATCCACAAATATTTATCTCATTTAATAATTTCAAAGGCAACCTAGAGAGTAAAATACTGCACCAATCAATATCAATTCTTCAATAAACTTTCCTATGTTTGTTAAACTTACCAAATAAAAACTTTGAACATTTGAGAAAGCTGGTTAGAATAGAGGTGTTCAGGTTGCTTACAGCACAACTTTATACAGGACCTGGAGGCAGCAAATCTGAAAGTGTCTATGAAAAACAGATGATTAGAAAAGTTGGAATGAGTACATTATTTAAAGGAATAATACTTTTATTTGTTTTCGACTTATGAACACAAAGCTCTTGGGTCTCTTAAATCTCTTTTTGAATCTATAAAGCAGGTACAGTGGTTGCAAGGGAAGGGCTTTAGAAGAAGTGTCAGAAACTTAATTCTTTATAATGTAAAATTTGTTTTGTGGGGCTAGGAATAATAGTGACTATTCAATAGGGGGTCCCTTGTGGGTCCATAGGTTTACACTTATTTTAAACAATACAATAATTTATTGATAAATAGCTCCATAGTTACAAGTCACATATCATCATCCTCCTAGAGTTATTACCAGTACAGTTGCATCCTGAAGGATGCCTGGGGTCCGCTACCTAATACCAAGAATTGGCGTAGTTACAAGAGAAATAATAACGTAATTAATATGACTATAATTATAACCTCTATCACGTAAATAGGGGATGACGGATAGATATATTGGAGGACTTGATAGGTCCAGCTCGAGTAAATTTTTTTGTTGGACAACATAATTAGTCCGACACCGTGACAAATCTTAAACATGTAAGTTATTGCCACCTTCTGAGGTAAAACTAGGATCTAAGTGTAGGTATCCTTAATGCTACGGGCCGTGATCACTTTCATATTTTCTCTAAAATTAACTACTTACATAGAACTTGCTGCCTACAAGGATAACACTAAACACTGACACAGCTAAAGCCAAAACAACGCACTTTTGATTTGATCAAAGTGAATATAATATAATACTTTTGATATTACTCAGCCCGGCAACTTTTTGGGGATAGGGAAAGCATGAGAAGCCAATACAAAAATGGCGCATCCAACGAAAAACGATAACTCTTGAGCTATCGTTGGATTTTGACGTTTCTGACGAAAATGGAGCTGTCAAAATCTTCGAAAGTACGGAGTTCCCGGTAGGTTTTTCACAATATCATTCAATCTTTCGAACTTCGTTCTTCGTTTAGCGTTTGACAGTTGTTCGCGGTAGCGTTTGGTCAAATCCGTCATTCGAATGTTCGATTTCGAACTTCCCGGTAGCACTCCAGCCACGTTGTTGGTTTGAGTGTTGCCACTGTAGAAAAAACTATTCGCTCGCTTACAAAAATACCACACTTTCGTACTTAAATGATTTTTTTATATGGAAAATCGTTGTTTTGTATAAAGGTACTCATTAATTCACCTTTCCGCGTAGATTCAGTTTCGGTATTAAATTAAGGGTCGGTTGCACCAACTTACGATCACAGACCGGTCAACGTTAAATATGGCGCCGGCAGCTGTCATCCCATAGAAACTTGTCAAACTTTCCATACATTTAAATTTTAACGAACACAGCTTACTATTACAGACGGTTTGGTGCAACCCAGCCTAAATGCGTAAATAAAAGTACCTAGCAATCCATTTTACATGCCAAAGCATGCGATGCTATCTTATACATATATATATATATATATATATATATATATATATATATATATATATATATTTGGACGGCCTGTTTAGCCTAGTTGGTAGTGACTCTGCCTCCGAAACTAGAGGTCCCGGGTTCGAATCCCGGACAGGGCATCTATTTGTGCATTTTTCACGGATATTTGTTTTTGGGTCTTGGATGTTTTCTATGTATTTAAGTATGTATTTATCTATATAAGTATGAATGTCGTCGTCTAGTACAAGCTTTGCTTAGTTTGGGACTAGGTCGATTTGCGTAAGATTGTCCTCCAATATTTATTTATTTATTATTTATTATACTTTTTTAAATATATGGCTTCTACTCCTTGCTTCTTTTTTTTTTATGACAGGTGGCAAACGAGCAGACGAATCGCCTGATGGTAAGCGATTAGCGCCGCCCATGGACACTCGCAACACCAGAGGGGTTGTAAGTGCGTTGCCGGCCTTTAAGATGGGAGTACGCTCTTTTCTTGAAGGTTTGAAGGTCGAATCGGTCCGGAAATACCGCAGGCGACAGTTCATTCCACAGTTTAGCTGTGCGAGGCAAGAAAACTGGAAGGAACTTCTGGAGAAACGCACAGTTGAGGACTGCCAACCATCTAAGTGGTGAGGATGGAAATTTTGTCGCGTTGGGCGATGGCGGAAGGAAGCGGCAGGGATTAATCCGAACAATTCCTCGGAGCACTCCCCGTAATACATGCGGTAGAAAATGCAGAGCGAGGCTACATTTCTACGCAGCGCCAAGGAGTCAAGCCGTTCCGAAACCCGCTGGCAGCCGACAATTCGAGTCGCTCTCCGTTGGATGCGGTCCAGAGGGAGAAGCTGGTACTGTGGTGCCCCTGCCCAAAGATGAGAACAGTATTCCATATGTGGGCGGACCTGTGCCTTATAAAGCTGTAGGCGATGGGCCGGCGTGAAATACTGTCTCGATCTGTTTAGCACACCGAGCTTTTTAGAGGCTAATTTGGCCTTACCCTCTAAATGACCGCGGAACTGGACTTCACTCGAGATGTCGACGCCAAGGATCTCGATATTGGCTGTGGCAGTTAGGGGAGTGCTCTCAAAACGAGGTGATGCGACAAACGCAAGCTTTTTCGCAGTAAACGCGCAAACCTGCGTCTTTGTAGGGTTAAAGCGGACCAGATTAAGTCGACCCCATTCTGAGACTTCATCCAGGGAAGTCTCAATCTGAGACACAAGTTTGTTTCGGCTCACAGTGACGTTTTCCCGAGAAATATTGGCGCGACCGGTGTAAGAGGCATCACACGTACTATCATCCGCATAACAGTGAATGCCGCTGATTTGCAGCATGTCATTGATATGCAGAAGGAATAGCGTGGGTGATAGCACACAGCCTTGAGGGACACCAGCATTCACAGACATGGCGTCAGAGCATACACCGTCAACTACGACCTTTATGCTTCTGTCTGCTAGAAAGCTGCTGACCCATTCACATAATTTCTCGGGAAGCCCATAGGATGGAAGCTTCGAGAGAAGTGCTTTGTGCCAAACGCGATCAAAGGCCTTCGCTACATCCAAACTAACAGCCAATGCTTCACCCTTTGTCTCGATCGCCTGTGCCCAACGATGTGTCAGGTAAACCAGTAGATCACCAGCCGAGCGGCCCCTACGGAAACCGTATTGTCGGTCACTAAGTAACTGGTGGTCATCCAGGTACCGAAGGAGCTGGTAGTTGATAATGGACTCCATTATCTTCGAGAAAAGGGAAGTTATAGCGATTGGCCTGTAGTTGGACGGATTTGAGCGATCGCCTTTTTTAGGGATGGGGTGCACCAAAGCTGACTTCCATGAGGTCGGGACCGCGGGCGTTTATCTCTAAGGACCGAAACGTAGCCGTAGAGATAGAACGGCCGCCTCGACGTTGACGTTAAAAGCCAGTGCTATTGGCTCTCGCCGCCGCTACGTTTTTGTTACGAAATTCAAATCACTGTCAAATTCTGTTGCTCTAAAATTATAGTGACATTTCATTTCAGTTAATTCAGTTTTGCTTTGCGGCTTTTGCGTCGAGGAAGTGAAGTGGTGAAGTGTTTGCATTAACTTAGTGTATTTTTAATATATTCTAAATGCATCGCAAGCGCTGTATACCTGCTTGTAATAGCAGCAGTAAACGAAATACGTTATGTACAAAATGTCGACGGCCAGTGAGAAAGTTATGTTGTTGGCAACAACTTGTTGCAAACTATTTTGGCAGGTCCGGTTAATATCTTCGAAAATTCATATGGGTTGAAATATGAAAACTACACTTTTGCATCACTTTGTGGCAAAATACGTCTCCCCGAAGGGAATATTAAAGCCGAATGCGTGTCCGACATAGTTTACCTCCCAAAGATGCCAATGGAACGCCAGCTAACTAACACATGTGGTGAAACAGGTATGTGATGATATAGTTTATGTTTTGATTAATATATTTACTGGTGTTTACAGTAGTTTTTCATTATTGAAGTAGGGCTTAAGTTAAACACAGTATTTCGCAACGTATAACGTATTAAGTAAGTACACTATCAGAAAAATATGACTATTCTTTTTTGTTTAATTGTAAGTTTACGGCATGTAACTGTGTTGTGTGTGCATTTCTATTGTGTGATTACGTTATTCGTCGCCATGAGACAGATTTACACCATATAAAAAGGACATACTAACTATTATAAACTTGTTGTTATGTTGAGGCTCTTTAATCAAGACAAACATTTCTCAGCATACCTACATGTCTTATATGACTAATATGTAGGGTACATTGCAGTATTCATTTTTGGTTCAAAATGTAAGTTTAACATGGAATTTATTACTATTGTGGAATAATCCCAAATGTTTACTTATTCTAGTAAGATCTAAGGAGCTGAGAAGTCTGGGAAAATCAGAGCAGTCATATACTAGGATGTGTCATTATGAGTATTCCTATGCTATGAGTAAATCAGTGGATTGTGCTGTTGCTATCATCCCGCATAGTCAATTCAGGTAATTTCATCACTTATTTTATGTTGATATCTAATGTCTCATAAGAGTCATATTAGTTCTTGGTCTATTTTGCAGCTGGTGCTCCACTGGAATCCATGCATTTTATTTACTGATCAGGAGCAATGTTGTTAGGTTTACAAGACCATCAATTGAAACCAAATGTAGATACCTACCAATACTAACAACATCTGGTTTAAATGAGAAATAGACCTTTAGTATATTCACCCCTAATTGATTCAAAAGTTATTCACAAAAGCTCTGTTGGCTCCTCCTGTCAAAGACTAACAAAATAATAGTCTTCTTGTTGTTTTTCATCAAAGTCATATTCATACTATTATTTATAAATATTTCCAGTGGGTGCTTCTTGCTGATCAAGTTAGCATCTCTGTGGCAGAGCCATCAATTGAGACATCTCCTGCAAAGCCAGGTAACAACAACATAATTTATAAGTTTTATAATATCCACAACCGCTTAATGTTGGAAGCAAACATATTTTTTGCAATTTTTAGGGTTCCCAACCGGAAGGGTCCGAACAGAGCCCTATTGCTGTCACACACATGTTCATCTGTCCATCTGTCACTCTATCACACAGGTTTTACAACCAAACGGTTGGAGCTACAGCCTTCTAATTTTCACAGTATAAGCACCATGTTGACCCGAAGCTAACCATATTGTCAAAAATATTTTTAAATATTGTAAGTGGGTTCCCATAAGTTAAAGTTATTAAAAAAAATTGACCTACACCATCAAGTAGGGTATTGTTGCTTATAGTTCATTAAGTAGATAAATATTAACTATTGTTTAAAAAAAAAATTTAAAACAGGAATGAGTAGCCACTTAACTCAGTTTTATTTACAAAATTTTGTTCCGAAGAATTCTTAAATTTGTCATTGACCTATGAACTTGAAATGTGGTGATATTGTTTATTGTTGTTTATTTTACTAACAAATTTCAATATATTAATAAATCAGATTTTTTTCTTTAAAATTCACTTCACTAAAGGATGTAAATGCCGTGAGTTTCCTATGTAAATACGACCTTTTTTTAATTGACAATATATGATAGTGATAGACCACCGGGCCGTGGGATGGGCAGCAGCATCCCTGGATTGGAGATGGAGGTGGAGATACTGCGATCGCGAACCCGCATGCCAAGCGTGGCGATTATGGTATTTGCCCCCCATTAAATTGGGGGAGGCCTATGTCCAGCAGTGGAAGTCCTTGGGCTGATATGGTGGTAGTTGTGGGATAGTGATAGCAGTTTTAAATTAGGACTAGTAGTTGTAGGTAAGGAACCCTTAATTAAATAATAAATAAATAATAATAATAAATAAATATTAGGGGACAATTATTTACACACATCGAACTAGTCCCACAGAACCTAAGCTCAATAAAGCTTGTGTTATGGGTACTAGACGACGATATATTTAATAGATATATACTTAAATACATAGAATACATCCAATTCTCAGGAACAAATGTCTTTGCTCACCAGAAACAAATGCCCTTACCGGGATTCGAACCCGGGCAGGGCTCGGAAACCGGTATTCTGTCCATACAAAAATACCGGTATTTTTTAGTTCTTATCGTTCTGTCGTCTACTATTTCATGTTTAATCAGGCAATCTAACAATATGAAGTAATAACCCAAATACTTTATTGAGTCCTACATAAAGAGCATAAACTAATTAAAAATATTTGGCTATTTCAGGATTTTGAGATTAACCGGTTCCGAGCCCTGAACCCGGGACCTCTAGCTTCGGAGGCAGCTTTAATTGTGCGTGCTCCGACACGAACTCGGCCTGTTTTTATTTTATTTTGTAAAGGTGGGTACAATAACATTCATATGGAACATTTCTTTAAACACACTACCTATATTCAGTTTGGCGGAAGAAATGTATATGAATACAGTAAGTTTCTATTTTAAAACATACAAATAAAAATTACTACTAGGCGAAAAATGGACAGACCCAAAGAACTTCTGATTTAATTTTAATTTATTAAAATGTGATTTAAAATGATTTAACTTTAATTTCTATAATGTGTAATTTTGATTATAGTTACTTACTTATTTTATTTGATGTATCTAATGAATATACTATTCATAGCTTATAACAATTAATTTACTTTTAGAATTTTTTTATTTTTTCGATTTAATAAGTATGCAGTTTAATTAATTTTGGCATGCTTAACTTAGATGAATGGAAAGATAATTAACTAGGTAGAACATGTAAATAATTTGAAATGCATTGATATTATTTAATTTATTATTATTTTATTACTGTCAATTTAAATGTATTATTTTTTCATTATATTTACGAATGTTTTTGTTTGCTTGATATTGTTAAGTAAATCAATTAGTATTAAGACTAGTAACCAAACCATGTATGCAATTTCTATTTTGGGTTAGTAAATGGCTTATTATTATTATTACTATTGATACTAGCCTCACTAGGCGACGATATATTTAATAGATTAGGTTCAAGATATTTTAGTATCATAAGAATTTTACAATAAACACTATAAATATGAGATTTTTTTTATACCACGTCGGTAGCAAACAAGCTTACGGCCCGCCTGAGATACTTGATTGAAAAATAAAATCCTACTAATATTATAAACGCGAAAATTTGTACCTATGGATGGATGTTTGTTACTCTTTCACGTAAAAACTAATGAATGGTTTTTAATGAAACTTTACAATAATATAGCTTATACATCAGAATAACACATACACATAGGCTACAATTTATAAAGATATTGTGTGAATTGTCCAAATACTAATCCTGCTGAGACGAAGTCGCGGGCACCAGCTAGTAATAGATATGAAATATAAATACCTAAATACATAGAAAAAATCCAAGACTCATCATCATCATCTTATCGTTATACCCATTATAGTTGAATCCTGAAGGATGCCCGGGGTCGTCCACCTAATCCCAGGAATTCGCGTAGGCACTAGTTTTTACGAAAGTGACTGCCATCTGAACTTCCGACCCAAGGGGGAAACTAGAACTTATTGGGATTAGGCTTGTCAAGTGAGTGGGCAACTTGACTAGTAGAAGTTCTCCAGCCGCCTCCCGAAGGCCTTTAACTTAGCTTAACGACTGCTATCATAGACAGCAGCCGAGATCACCGGCTTAACGTGCTTTCCAAAGCACGGGAGCGCTCAGTCAGTAACCACTCCAAGCGGTCACCCATCCGAGGACTGACCCCGCCCGACATTGCTTAACCTCGCACACCGCACGCGGTACGCGGGCGCCGCTAGGCCTCGATCGCTCTATCCAAGACTCCGAAACAAAGAATCATGCTCATCACAGATATATTTGCCCTAACGGGGACTGGAACCCAGGACCGTCACTTTTGTAGGCAAGAGGCAAGGTTACTAACCACTAGGCTAAGCCACTCGTCGTTTCTTTATCACGAAACATAAACATATTGACACCTCATATCATAGAAAGAAATAGATGTGAAACTTGGTAGTCTTCTTTGCCTATTTTAAAGGGTGCGTGAAGCCAATCGCAGCGCTTGTTTGCACGATGTCGTAAACTCGGCGACACCGCCCGTGGTTTTATTTTTACACGTTGAATGTGTATGTGTGGACTCGGTGGGGGAAAAGTGGAGACATGGAGTGGGGCACTTCTCCCTTTTTTAGAGTTTCGTAGTCAACCAGGGACCCTTATAGTTTCACCATGTCCGTCTGTCTGTCCGAGGCTTTGCTCTGTGATTGTTAGTGCTAGAAAGCTACAATTTGATATGGATATATAAATAAATAAAACTGACAAAGTCGTAAATTAAACACGTAAAGTGGGGATGAAATGTTTCTTCCTTCAACCCAATGGTGTGGGGTATTGTTGGATAGATTTTTCAAAATGAATACAGGTCTGCAACAAATAAAAAATAATAGAGTTTTTTTTTCCGACCCGGGACCCGGGTATGTCCTAAAACTACGACCAGGACCAACGGGGGATGGGCAGCAGCATCCCTGGAGTGCGGTGGAGATACTGCGATCGCCAACCCGCATGCAAAGCGTGGTGATTATGGCATATACCCCCCTGGAATTGGGGGAGGCCTATGTCCGGCTGTGGACGTCCATTGGCTGATATGGTGATGGTGGTTTTATTTTCGGAAATATTCATGAACTCTAAATTATAAAGTATGGGTCCAAAATACATGAAAAAAAGTCATGAAAGTAAAGCTTAATAAAGACTTTCAACGAAAACTATAGCGGACATGATCAGTTAAGCCGTTTTTGAGTTATCATAAAAAGACTTTCCTTCTTAGTAAATGTTCTAAAATTGACACTGTGTTCTATTAATATTTTCAGCGGGTGCTCCCTCTGTGCTTCCTACGGATTAGGCTAGCGTCTCCGTTGCAAAGCCGTCAATTGAGCCGACTTGTACAAACCAGGTAACAACAACATAATTTATAATACCCACAGCACCTTAATGTTCCAAGCAAAAAGCTTCTTTATTTTTAGGGTTCCGTAGCCAAAACGGCAAAAACGGAACCCTTATAGATTCGTCATGTCTGTCCGTACGTTCGTCCGTCCGTCCGTCCATATGTCACAGCCAATTTACTCGGAGACTATGAGCACTACGCCACCAGCGGCAATCAGCTACAACGACAGGAATGGTGTGCTCACGTGCCCGCTGTGTACAGGGGTCTTTGTTAATAAGATCGGCAACGTAAGCCACATAAAACCAAACGAACGCAACCAAGTATGAAATTTAAAATTCTGAATAAAATGAAGGTGGTGCATAATAAGAAATATTTTTTGCCTGTAAATTCAAAAACACAGTAGGTTTATTATTTATTAGGGAATTATCACGCTATCGCCTGACCGCATTCACTCGGTTACAGCTCCATCTGAGTGGAAAGAATAGTATGCAGTACGGCCCTTTCTTTTAACCATTAACCAACGTATTCCATGTGACGTGTTGAGAGCTAGCTTTTCAGTTTTCCGTAGCCAAATCGTTTCGTCATGTCTGTCTGTTTATCTGTCTGTATGTCTGTCAGTCTGTCACAGGCATTTTAGTCAAAAACTATAAACTATAATTTTACACAAATCGACCTATTCCCAAACTAAGCAAAGCTTGTTTGTACTATGGGTAATAGACGACGATATACATACTTATATAGATAGTAAATACATACTACAGTTTGTTTTTGAATGTCTTATCGTTTAATTCTTGTTTAAGTGCTGTGGGTAATTTGTTGGTTACGATAGTACAACGATATTGTGGGCCCTTTTTACACATAGTAAGTTTGGAGTTTGGCATGGCTAGTTGGTTTCTATACCTACTATTACTTTTACAAACATCTTTCCTTTTTTTAAATAAATCTGAGTGTTTTCTTACAAAAAGTGCTACCTCCAAGATATATATACAGGGCAATGTTAGTACTTTAAGTTTTATAAAGTGCGGGCGACAGCTGTTCGGCACGTGCGTATTGGTCAAGATGCGGACGCATTTTTTCTGCATGACAAATAGGTCATGTGCATCAGTACTGTCGCCCCACAATATGTAATATTGCAGTCGAAATGTTTGATTTTTAACCGACTTCAATAGAAGGAAGGAGGTTCTCAGTTCGTCTGCATGGTTGCTTGTATTTAGGGTTCCGTAGCCACAATGGCGAAAACGGAACCGTTATAGATTCGTCATGTCTGTCCGTCCGTCCGTTCGTTGAGCATGACTACCGCGAGGCAAGACTAGCGGTCACCGCGCCCCGCACGCAGAGTCGTGTGCCGCGAGCGGGGCGCGGTCACTTTGAACAGCAGGTGGTTCTAAATTTCATGTGTTGATAATTGTGTTGCTACGCAGTTTGCTAATGATCCATAACAATTCCCAGCGCACAACGCGGACGGGAGGCCGGTGAGCGCGACGCTAGCCAACTCGGCGGAGCTGGTGACGTTCCTCTACGACCTGTTCGGAAGAGTCAACGGCGCTAGCATAGCACCCACCATAAAGCGTGTCACACACTGGAGCGGCCTGCGGTGGCGGCCAGTTGTACACTAAGACAATCCTAACAATCATTCAGACACAAGCGGCCTTGATTGTCATAGTTTACAACTGGCCGCCACCACAGGCCGCGCCTGTGTGTGACATGCTTTATAAGCACACGAGAGGAAAGAAACTGTGAACTAACTGCATTCACCGAAAGTTCCGAACATCACCAGTTCTGGACTAAGGCCATATCTATATACGTTTGGCAACTATTTGTCGCCTTTTGAGAGAAGAGTCAGATTGCTCCGACTTCGTCACAAGAACATGTTGTATGTTTGTTCCTGACAAGTACCTTCGCGGTCGCAGCCATCGCCTCCTGGCTAAGGAAGCGGCTCGCACGTTGGCACATTGAGCAATCACCATTTGCTACTTGTTAACCTTATATGCAGCGGATTGCGATCTGTTTGCCTACAAGTGGAGCAAACTTCTACTTATCTTTAAGCAATTTAGTGAAAGTATTTTTTAGTTATTATTTGCTGTGTTGTATTGTATATGTTTCTTTAGATAGTTTTATTTTAAGTTTATCAGCACCTTGCCAGTATGCTCTAATGCTGTTAAATGATATTATTAAATAATTAAATATCCGTCATGAATTCAATTCAATTCGTTTATTGCATACATGTTGTTAAGATGCATCAGATCAAAAATATTCAATTTATCTTTTGCTTTTGGTGATATTGTTGAACAGTTTAATGAATTTATCGCAGTGCGCACAAGCTATTTGCAGAAATTGCGAAACATCTGATTGACTTACCTGTGGTGACCGAAGAGCAGGCGTTTTCCTTGCACAACGTATCAGCATTGCGATACAGCGAGGAAATACCGCCAGCATCCTCGGTACAATGCCTCACGGGCCTGTTTTAGATTTACGTTTCAATTTAATTTAGGTTATTTTGGTAAAGTATTTTTCTATACAGGGTGTTTTTTTACCGACTTCAATAGAAGGAAGAAGGTACTCAGTTCGTCTGCATGTTTGTTTGTCCTTCTTTTATGTATATATGTTTCTTGATAACTCTTGATCACGTTGGCCGATTTTGATATTTTTTTTGTTTTAAAGCAGGTACCCCAATATTGGTCCTACATAAATTTGCTGAAGGTCTGATGATGGGATCTAGGAGGAATCGAAGGAACTCCTCTAATTTGATAGGCACGCACATGCCGATTTCGGTATTTTCTGTAGGTAACCAAGCATTAGCTCACGGAAACCACAAATTGTGGCATAGTAAGTACAAATTTGAAGTCGTTTTTTTTTTGGTATAAATTATATTGATTTCCGTTCCTTCAAGCATATAGCCTTGTATAGCCATAGAAATACCGTAGCATATTTAGTTTTTCAAAATTAAAGAAAAAAATATTTTTTTCGTTTTTATACAAAACAATTAATTTTCTCATTATCACCAAGGGTAAATTAAAAATGGCCTTATGAGTTAATGTTGAGTTAAGCAAAAGTTAATGTCAAGAATGATAATTCGGAATTCCAATGACACACATCAACATTGTTTAATTGTTAAGGATCTTGTAAACTATAATAGGGGTCTTATATAACAAAAAGGAATTCTTGAATATCTTCGAAATGGTACAAATTGGGGTACTAGTGTCTTAGAGAAGATTACTATATTTCATCTCAGGATTGTGCCCTCGCAATTAACGGAATTCAATAAAAACACCCTGTATATTTTCATGGTACGTAAATAAATGTATTCCATTGTGAAAAAAATCTAACGAATATTTGGAACAACATCACCACAAAAAAATTTAAATGAAAAAATATCCTAAATATATTCATTTGATTTTTTGAGTTTCAAAATGATGTGAAATACAAAAATTAATTTCGGTGTCTATTATATGTATTATGTATCTTTAACTGGTGCAATATAATTAACAAAATATTAAAGGGCACTGATGTATCTAGACTGGATATTAAAAATTTGCGGCTTATGCAAGCGTCTATAGAAAAAAAAATCCTATAGAAATGCGAGGTAATTCCTCAAAATATCCAGTGTGGCATCCCCAGCGTTTCTGGCATCCACCCATAGCACGTCTGGTCTCTTAGGAAATATCTTAGGGCTTTCTCCACATACTGTGAGATTGTGGGCTTGGAGGATGCCAAAAATTCTGGGGATGCCACAGTGGAAATTTTGAGAAATTACCTCGCATTTATATAGGTTTTTTTTCTATAGGCGCTGGCATAAGACGCAAATTTTTAATATACAGTCTAGATACATCAGTGCCCTTTAGTATTTTGTTAATTATATTGCATAATCCGCCGGTGTCTTGCCACCATGTGCCTGCTCTTGAGCCGACTAGCATGGCCAGAGACGATGGTAAGAGACCTGATGGGGTTTCCTTAGTTCCTTGGAGCTTGGGACGGATTTTAGTGTGCGATGCTACCCGTGTAGACACACTGGTACCGTCTCGCCTCCAACGGACCACAGTAAAAGCGGATGCAGTGGCGGAAAAGCGTAACAAATACAAGGGCCTCGGTAGAGAGTACAATTTTGTACCTTTTAGTGTCGAAACTTATAAATTAGTGAAATTGCGAAGCGTCTGGTTGACGCAACTGTAGACCGAAGAACTGGCGACTTCCTCGCTCAACGTATTAGCATTGCGATACAGCGAGGAAATGCCGCCAGCATTCTCGGCCAATGACAATGCCTCAAAAACCTGTTTATTTTTATAAAAATAATTAAAAATGTTTTATTGCCACAAGTAAAAAATCAACACAATAGCGATTATGTATGTTAATTTGGTTACGTATAAGTATGTTTGTATATATTTTCTTTGTACATAAATAAATGTTTTTCCATTTAGTCAGGTAATTTTATTTCAACGTTATTTCAGTTTATCGGGTAATATTACTGGATAACCTGAAATAACTATTAAAAGTAGAATAATAGAATATTTATAGAAATAAGCAATTTTAAATATTCCCGCGCATTCAGAACAGTGAAATTTAAATTTTTCTATTATTCCCGCCATTTGCGTTGCTTATTTGGGCTGATTAGATGTTGTGCCATGAACAATCCTCAACTTGAAAATTAAAAATAAACAATCGTCAGTGGCGTGGCGGCCATGCCACAGACTCATAACGTCTAAACCTCTAGTAGGGCAGATGGTCGTCTGATACGTACAGTGTTGCCAGAAGGTTACATTTCTTACATTTTTCGTAACTTTTGACCCCTTCGCGTAACATGTAAGTAATTTTTATACTTAAGGCAATTTTCGTAACTTTTCAGAACAACGAGATTTGTCATACTAGATTTCTAATGCAAACCGTTTACGAACGCATCCAAACTGACGCATACTTAAAACTGGCACGTCTTTCACTCCATATCACACTCAGAGATGGCTCTCAATGGAACGCACTATGGCAAAATGATTAATATGGCTTTTAGAACAAAGCCCGTCAGTGCCTCCGCTTTCATAACTGTAAATAGTACGTTTGAGACGTTTTGGATCATATGGGATTTTAAATTTTGGTGTGCTTTTAAATGGAAACAATCAGTTAACAGCCGAAATTGATCGTACTATCTGCCCCGTTCTAACTCTACTTCGTTAACCATACGAATGCAAGGAGACAACTGTATGAAAAATTATCTTGCTTAACGCTACGGATCTGTTGGAATTATTAATCTAAGAGTTGGGAAGGTTGGTTGATATAAAGAACTAACTTTTTTTTTTGAGTTAAAAAGTTAGTGTGTTGTGGTTGGTGGATCCGCTACGGTGAAATGCATTGACCGGTCAAACTTAAATATCTTGTTAATCATGATAATGATTTTCCCCGGGGTCCAATGCACCACCCTGGCCTCGCCCTACAAGACCAATATGAGTCATGATTCATGATAGACTTTTCGAGAATCAGAAGTGAAAAAGTAAAAAAGTTTGACTTTCTTTGTACTTCTATTCGAGAAAGTTAGGTGTTAGACTAAATAGTAACAACAGTGAATATGGCGTTGTGTACAAATCAAACTAGAGCCGTTTTATCATAATATTACTTCATAGATTCCTGTATTGGCTATGTGCACGTCTGAAACGTCAAACGCCAAAGGTCCCGAGACAATGTCAAAATTTAGAGATGTCAAATAATGACACATGAATATTTTATTTACTTTAGTAAACGAGAAAGACCCCGTATTGGAAATTTTACTGAAATAAATACCTAGTTGGTTACTAAGTTATGTTACTGTAATAATCCTTATCTACATAAAATATACTAACGAAAGTTAAATAAATTATATATTAAAATGAAGTACACACAATCAGGATTTACATTTGTCAATTTCATTCAAAATAGCCTCCTTGGGCCTGAACACAGGCCTTCAGACGACGAGGCCAGTCATCAATAGCGGCACGCACGGTTGTCATATCTAATTCCGTCACTGTCTTGACTATGGCCCGCTTGAGGGAGTCAAGATTTGTGTGGGGTTTAGCACAGGCTTTCTCCTCAATAATCTGCCATATAGCATAATCCAGGGGGTTGAGGTCCGGGCTGGAGGAGGGCCAGTCTTCGTGGGCAATGAAGTCAATTTTGTTGCTTCGAAACCAGGCTTGAGTTGTTTTTGCCTTATGTGCAGGGGCTGAGTCTTGTTGAAAGACCCAGGGCTGGTTTTGAAATAGAGAGTGGCTTAAAGGCTTCACTATTGGTTCCAGAACGGTTTCCTGGTAAACTTTAGCCCCAGTTTTGACACCTTTTTCACAGAAATGGACCTGTGTTAACCTTGAGTATGACACACCTAACCAAACCATGACATAAGAGGAATAATGGCCTCGTTGCACTCTCGGAACAGCTACACTTGCTTCTTGACTGTTTTTTGCATACACTCTGTCATTCTGGCGGTTACAACATTCTTCAATGGTAAAAAATTGTTCGTCTGTAAATAATATATTTCGGTGGCCATTTTGTGCGTACCGCTTCAGTAGCACGCGACTTCTATTCAGCCTCATAGTCTTCAATCGTCCATTAAGCAAATGACCTTTCCGTCTACGATAAGCGTGTAGTCTAAGGTCTTGATTGATAACTTTTTTAAGGGAGCTTCTCTTCACAGACATCTGAATTGCCAACAACTTTTGCTTCCGAACGGGGTTTCTTGCGATTCTCGCCTTCAATGCCTTTATTAGAGCTGGGGTCCGAACGGTGCGTGGTCTTCCAGACCTCTTGCGGTCATCAAAGCTCAGGGTACTATTGTACCTATTAATGGAACGAATAAACGAATTGTTTGTTGATTTTCAGATTTTGAAGCAACTTCAAAATCACGTTTGGCGGATGCCCGCATTTATGCAACGCAATTACAGCGACACGATTTTCTTTTAGACCCCAATCCATTATAAATATGACGAGATAAGTGTTGTGTGTGCTATAAAATTATAACTGACAACCCGCCATTATATGTCATTTTTTATTTTTTCGGTAGCATTTGTTATAACGCAAGAAAAGAGTTTGCAAATCGAGTAACATAACTTAGTAACCAACTAGGTAAGAGAATAAATAAATACATACAAACGAAACGAATCGTAGAAAACCGTTAAGAAACCAATAGAAAACGTGAAAGTAAATTTGACAGTGGTCCCCGGTAAGTACACATTTCTGCGATGGTGTGCGCTACGATCGCCTAGCTTACCCCCACCACCTACTTCGCACATAGCCAATATTCCGCGATTTCGCTGACATCAATGGGGCCTTTTGCATAGTGATTATTGTCATGCGATACACTCATATCGCGGTCCGTATCATGTGGATATTGAAGCGGAATCCATACAGTTTTGAAAACCGCGATGGTATTGGCAAACCGGTATTGTGATAGTATTGATCGAGTACAGGGCCCTAATTTGCCTCCGACCTCCGACCCCAAAAACACGTAAATTAAAAAAAACACCATAATGTAACTTTTGCAGCAAAAATGTAACATTTCGGGAAACGAAACGTAACTTACGACTCAAGTGCCCTGGCAACACTGGATACGTAGTATCTTCTTAGTAGTTTGTGGTCGGGACTATGCCAGAAGAGTAAGAGAGCCGAAAAAGACGCGTTAAAACTGGTGCCAACTCAGGAGCACACATCTTCAGCACAATGGCAGAGATTCCATCGGGCCCACTAGACTTATGAGCGTCGAGGGAAAGAAGAGCTTTACGCACTGAGTTCTGGTGGAAGCGAACATCCGGCATACAGCTCCCGTACCGCGGAATGGTCGGCGGCGCGTGGCCCCCGTCATACAAAGTCGAGTTGGACGCAAAGAGTTTACCCAGAAGATCAGCTTTGTCTTTTGCGTCGTGGGCTAATGAATCATTTCCCATGTGCAGAGGTGGAAAAGACGGCGTGCAGAAATTCCCTTGGATAGCTTTGGCTAGAGACCAGAACTCACGAGTTCCCGAAGGGAGGCGCTCTAGTTTCTCGCCAATCCTACCAATGTGCAACGACTTTGCTTTGGCAATAACTCTTTTGAAGGACCTGGAGGCAAAGTTAAACTTAATGCGCTGGATTTTCCATCCCGTACCGCCGCTGCATTAACCCAGGCTTGGTAACACTCTTGCTTTCGGCGAGAAGCCTTCTTGCAAGATTGACCAAACCAAGGTTGCGATTTGCCACCAACAGGAACTACAGAGGATGGTATGAAAAGCTCCATTCCCTGCAGCACCACATCAGCAACAGAATCAGCAGCGACATTGGGATCATCCGGCGTGAAGCAGATTTGCCCCCAAGGGTAGGATGCAAAAAACGACCGCATTCCGTCCCAATCTGCTGACTTATAGTGCCACACACGGCGGCTACATGCAACTCGCCGACGCGGCGGGCACGTGAGAGGCACCGTACTCCGGATCAGGCAGTGATCCGAGGAGCCGAGAGGGGCTTCAACGGATACATGGTAGCCAACCGGATGGGAAGTCAACAGAAGGTCCAACAGGGAAGGTGCTTGGCTCTCCACATCAGGGATTCGCGTAGGCGCCGTAACCAATTGTGTTAAGCCATATGCCAGAGCAAAGTCGTAAACAGATCTCCCCGCATGATCGGTCTTGCTAGAGCCGAGCCAATCGGCGTTATGGGCGTTAAAATCACCAAGAATTATGATTTCAGCGGATGGGATCTGCTGCTGCACGGAATCTGCAGCCGTTTGGATCTGCTCCAAGAGACGGTCAGTTTCAGCATCGCCGCTATGGGATCTATATAGGCATGCGTAGACGCGAGGATGGTCATCGCTGTCAATTCGCAGCCATAAGGTGGAGAGATCCCTACCTTCAAGATTGCTGAGGCGGCGAGAACTGATATCATCTCTAACGTACACACATACCCCAGCTCTAGGTAGAAAGGAATGTTCCAGTTCGTACCCAGGATAGGAGAGATAAGATGTGTCCGCTGGAGATGATATCTGCGTCTCGGTCAGAAAGAACAAGGCCGGCTTTGCTGTCTCGAGGTGTTGGTGGACAGCATTGAGGTTTGAATGTAAGCCCCTGATGTTGCAGAAGTCCACGGCTAGCGAGGCAGGGGATGTTGTAGCTGCCTTGTTCTTGCCTCGGGCAGATGGCAGATGACAGAGCGCGGTTTGGCCCCCCCCAGAGTACGACACGGGGCAGTCTCGGCGTCCACGCTCAGGCATATTGTTACCTGAGCATGGAAGCCCAGAGAGGGATTCTCCAGCGCTAGCGCAGCTGGTACCCTCCTGGGGTAGCCAATTTAACTGCGCGGACATCATCATTAAGGGGAGGCTGGGGGTTTGGAGCTCTGGGAACCTTACTCACCATCAGGAACACAACACTACATACCTACAGAGTAAGTAGCAGTGCTATTATGGCTGTGATCTTCTGTAAGGTGGAGGTACTTCACCAGTTGGGCTGCTCCGGATTCAAGCGAGATGATATTCGCTGTGCCCTACCTCTCTCTGAAACCTCTCTCTCTCTCTTCTTCTAGCAAGGTGGATTTTCCAATATCGAGATTTTCCTTGACATATTATACGCACGAGGAGATTTGTCGGTCTGAGAATTTTGCTTGGGGGAGGATCTGGTTGGAAATCTAATACAAATAATAATAAGTTATGGACATCACCAGGGCTCGAACATTTCGTGCCGATGACGTAAAATTGACGTCACACTGCATATAGGTGATTCCAATTGGTGTTATTGTAACTATCAATTTTTAATCATCATTTGCATTTATGATGGTATTTTTTCAACAACGGCCTATTGCATCCGAAGATTATAAAGGATTTATTTTTCTATTTAGAATTTTAATTTATAAGCAGGTCAGGAAATCATAGTCTATCAGAAGTTTTATAACAGAACAGGTTACTTATAGGAATGTTGTATCTAAATATGAACGTAAAATTCTATAGAAAGAGAAATCCTTTATAATCTTCGGAAGTAATAGGCCGTATTTGAAAAAAATACCATTACTAATGCATGATTAAATGATTGATGTTGGGAATGTTCTTAGCCATGTTTCATGAAAATCTGTTCAGCCGTTTTTGAGATATTCAACTTTGAAATGAAAATGGGGTTTTTCAACTTTTCTAAGTAGTAGTTATTACAGTTGTCTTTAGTTTTCTTATTGACGAGTAGTTCGATGATGCGGATTGTACCTACACACACGAACATAGGTGCGAAGATAATAGTACATTACGATACAAGTGCAGAGAATAGGAAATTCACAACGAGTGGTGATAAATTAAAACACGACCGAAGGGAGTGTTATAATCGACACGAGTTGCGTATTACCTATTCGCACGTGTATCGTACAACGTTTTACAGTACATATGGCTCTTTAAAGTTTGGACATATGCACGTAATCTGCTGATTCGTGCGGTAAAGTAGCACCATATGTACTGTAGAATAAAATTAAAACATCACGCTAATAAACACCATAGCATGCTTTATTGATTAAGAATATACAACAAAATATAATAAGTAAGGTAAATGCCCCAATGTTTGGCACTTATTATTACTTTCAACATTACATAGTGCACATATTCATTTGTTTTACGCATGGAATAAAAATATATCAGTTGCGGTTGTGTTACTCGTGTCAGTCGTGTCCAGTAAGTACATAACATATTGATTAGTGTTATTAATGACTTATATCGTAGCCACTTCCTACCTTCAAGACTAACACAAATATCAGTGGTGAAGATACGATCAATTCATGTGTCATTTCATTTCAAAGTGAAAAATAATTACCACATGTCTAATATGGTCTAAGACCTCTCTCTGGTCTGGTCTGACGATGTATGATTGATACGATTAAATGAATATGACCAGGTATTATATGAAATTTTACCCTTTTATAATGACATGTTATTTGATAATGACAAAGATTAAGTGATATATAACGTATACCACCGAGAGATAGGTTGCAGGCTGAAAGCCAGCGCTGCGCAGCTGACCCAGCTCGCAGCATGTGCCTGTACCTGAGCGCGTTGTCGCAGAATCAATTATAAATATGTCTAGAAGCTGTATGGTACTGCCGCGTATTTTTTGATGTGACAATAAATAATTATTTATTTATTTATATATTGATGAGATTGATAAATCGCACATGGGTGGCCTAGCTAAAACCAGGACTGAATCTTCTGGCACTGGCGGCATAAATGTATTAATAATGATTAAAAGACAATGAAGTTAAAATGGTGGTAGGTATTTTTTTACCTATCCAAAATCTCACTGGCGGATACCACCACCACCACCCTATCAGCCCAAGGACGTCCACTGCTGGACATAGGCCTCCCCCAAATTCACGGGGGGTATATGCCATAATCGCCACGCTTGGCATGCGGGTTGGCGATCGCAGTATCTCCACCGCACTCTAGGGATGCTGGCGGATATGTTAAGAAAAAAATATAAATTGCATGTTATTCAAATTTTCTCCAATAAAAGTCAGTGCTGAATAGTTGCACCTTTTTCTTGTGTAAGAAATCATAGATATAAACGTTTCTCTCTTAGGCAGGTATGTACATGGGCGGCGGCGGTTTACTTGAATCTCCATAACAATAAAAAATAAAATTAAAATAATACTACATTCGCAGGCACCACTAAATGGGTTTGCATTCCCTAGCAAAAGTTACACTTTAGCTTTAGTTAGAATGAATAAAATGAAGTTTAGATCTCACACCAAATCAAGACAAAACCTATGCTCTAAACTCCAAGAAATTTAGTGTGTACGATCAATTTTAATTTCCATCATCAATTACCACAGTTGTCATCGGTTTAGGAGAATATTCCATTAACCTTATATAAACTAGGTTGACAACTGTGATACACCACATTAAAAATGGAGGGGGTGTTAAAGATTCCCATGCAATAAAGGTTAGCGCAGTCCCGTAAGCAGACTAGCACGATTTCCACCGGCCAGGAGAGGCGATGCGATGCAAAAAATATCATACTTTTTTAAAATTTAATTATTATGCTGTGTATAGATGTTAATAAATGTATTTACACCACACCTTGCCAAAAAGAGCGTTTTTCCGCACGCTGCGCGTCCGGAAAAACCCACTTTTTGACCAAGTGGTGACGCAAAATTGTGTACAAAACACGGGTCATAAAACAGAAAGCCCTCTCTCGCATATAAAACTCTTAAACATCTGCGATATCGGCCTTTCTTTGTTTTACAACCCTTGTATCGTAAATAGCTATTTCTTTCTTCTTTCTTTCTTTTCTTCTTACTGTCGGTGATAAAACAAATTACTAAGGTAACGGCACCAGTGTTGAACACTAAGCTGACAAGCACTAGTAACTATTAGTTTCTTTTAAATAAGAGTTAATTTGCATCATTGGATCTTTGTCCATTATTGGTTCTACCCTATTTGACAACCAAAAGGTCCTTTGTCGGCATCAAAGGACGATTTGTAATTGCGTAATTATGGAAGCGCATTGACATGCCACGGCCAAAGAGTTTCCTTTAAGGCGTTGTAAGAGGGAACTAGTGAAGGATTTCGTGGACGAGCTTGGTTGTTCCGATAGCTCAGAGGCTAGAGCGATTGGCCGCGTATGCCAGATGTCGCAGGTTCGAATCTTGCTCGGAGCATTAAATTTTTCATTTTTTTTCCCTTTAATTTGGAGTTTCCTTTCCTTGAGAGTAGGACATTTCATCGCCGACGTCGCCTCGTCTTCCCTTGCCGGTGCACAAGTAGTCTATTACTAGGTCTATGCGGCGACCGTGTATATGTAATAATATGAAACTTTGTATACACAATGGGATGCGGCATATCTAGGTTGGACCATGGTTTCTGTTGCTTTAAATTATAATGGAGAAAAAATACAGCGATTATTAAGGTTTTCATACAAGCCGTAAAAAACTCAAAAAGCCGCTGTATTTTTTTTCTTTTACAATTTCTAGCAACAGAAACTATGGTCCGACCTAGATATGCCGGATCCCATTGTGTATACAAATTTTCATGTTATTCTAGCATGGCGTTTTAAAATGAGAGGGTAAATGCGTTTGTATGGAGAACCGAGCCAGACCGAGCGTACTGCGCCCTCTTAACCTATTTCATTATATTTTCCCCCTCCTTGGCGCGAAAATCAATGCCACAGGTCTAGCTAAAATATACATCCTAGATGCAATCTAGACGGGTATATTGTGTATACCCTTCGTATGCGCTTATCAAATAAACTTTTATAAACATAGGTACGAATTATGGATCCGTGCCTAAGCATACGTGGGGTTAGAAATAGCACAGTATTAAATACTTATATGAATCAATTTAAGACAATTCTAGTATTTAACCTGTCGAATATAAGTACGTAACTAGGTTTTTAAGTAAAATAAAAACTTATTGTCTATTACTGGAACTACATAGAAAGAATAAGAAAATAATTATCAGCAAACTAGATTAAAGGTTGGTTGGGAGGACCAAAGATTGTCTGGAAGAAATCGCTCATTTAGCGATAAGACCGCCTGTTGTTTACCTCTGCTTGTATCTTTATGCTGTTTCTATCTGTAATTCTTTTTTGAGGTGTGCAATAAAGCATATTGTATTAAAATGATTACCTATTACGTGACATAATCTTACTTGTATTTGAAATTCTCAATACAAATAGACAAATATCATGCCTCTCTAACTTCATTAGTATCTAATAAAAGAACATAACACACAATAGGTACAGTCAACCAATGAACCGAAGGAAGAACCCAAGGAGGAATGTATCCAAGGAAGAACCCAAGGAGGAATGTATCCAAGGAATATAATATGACCATCTCGTTTGTGGTCTTATTATTTGCCGTCTCTCTTTTTTGCTGACTGTACACGTAGGATAAAACGGACCTGGGGGTCTACTCCGATATTCGAAATCCGAACTTCGTATGGTGCCGTCCCTTTTACTCTCCTGTCATACACTATATGAGTGAAAGGGACGGCACCATACGAAGTTCAGAGTAGACCCCCTAAAATGATGTCAAATAACTAATTAATAATATCTACGTATGCGAACTTAAAAATAACAATCGTGTATACTTAACATTCTAGAGGTACAATAACTTTTGAGGTGTGTTTTTGATATTAAGCACCATTTTTGTAATCATTTTCATGTTATTTCATCGTGCCCTATATAGCTTAAAGCAGTACGAGTAAAACAAATCCGTACAAACATATATCTGACTTGACGCAATCTTCTGGGTGAGCTTGCTTCATCGTCGGCCTCATCTTTGCCCCCTGACGGCCTACCGCGAACTTCGTATCGTACCGTCCCTTTCCGTCATATAGTGTATAACACGAGAGTGAAAGGGACGGCACGACACGAAGTTCGATTTTCGAAGTTCGCGGTAGGCCCTCTGGCTAGACGCTGGTCAAGAGCAATCCCATTTTTAATAAAAAAAAAACAGATACGCGTCGCTACAATTTTAATCAGTCTTCGCACGACTCGGCGGTACATCACTCACGTGTGCCGCGCATGTGTGCGTACTGCGTAGAACTGGTCTTCAATGGAGCGCAGAACTAAAAAGCTCTCAAGAGACTCTAGTTGAGATACTGCCGTAGCAAATTATATATTTACTGTGCTTTAGACTTAATATATGTAAGTAATTGTATATATCAATTACAGTCATTTCGCTTAAATACTTAATATAGAATATGGCGTGCTGCGAGTAAGAAAAGAGGAAAGCACCTGTTTATTACTATATAAAGTGAATTGGTTGCATCTATAAAATGTATTATGGTAGCTTTTATCGCGCCAATGGAAGGTAGATCATCCCGGCTAGTATGATATCTTATACCGTCACGTTATATGGCCAAAATGTTCTGAAACGTCACATAAAACGTGACTGTATAAGCTATCAAACTAGCCGGGCATGTATCACTTAAATCACTTTCTGTCCAATAGTGTCAGGCGACAAATCGAAACAACTGTATTTATCTTCATCACGCGCAGTAAACATAATCGTTACATCGACTCGAAAGTAATTAGGTAGGTACATTTTGCATATTAATATAATCTTAAATGGCACAGCATTTCAAGACATGAATCAACGAATAAAACGTACGCGTGTTACTAGAGTCCTTATTAAGCCGGGTTTACATTACACGCGGCGGCGTGCGACACACGGCTACATCGCGCGCGGCCGCCGCGGTCGAAAATGCCGCGCGCGCCGCCGAGCGTATAATGTAAACCCGGCTCTAGAGTTTGGCTTCTGAGTTCTGACACTTCCCTCTATTTTTGCATACAAAAACGACATAAAATGTATCAGTGGCGCCAAACGTAAAGATCGTCATTTATTGTGAACCTACGCTGATGACGATGGCTGTGATACAGTCCATAAAATACGCCTCTTTCTAATACTATTTGACAGATTTAATCACTATATTCTTCGTTTACCGCGTGATAAAAAAGTTTAAAATGCACTCAACTTATATAACATGATAAAGCTTATGTCGGACATATTACAACATTCGTCCCTTGCTATCTCGCTAGTAATTATGTAAGTGCGAGAAGGACTAATGTCATATGTCCGATCATGCTAGTTAAGCTGGTTAATCTGATTATTTGGCAGCATTATTCCTGGGCCTACGTCCGCGCTGATTCATCTCCTTCTTGATATAAAACTTGTACGTCAAAGCGCTTTCATTGACGAAAGTCATGGCGTAAGTGAGCGGCATAGTAGCACACTGGTCCTCCTTAAAAATATCATCAACAGACGTACTAATTGACTGACATTTGTCGACATATAAATATTTCCTCAGCGGCTGTCTTTTGTTATAAACGTGGAATTCATAAGTCCACTTGCCAGCGCTAATCTTAGTACCTATTAGCTGCACGGTCATTGATATTTTCCGTTCCCTATCGTGTACTTTAACGTGGACCAAGAAGGTGTATGGGCCGTTCTTGATGAGGTAGAGCTTGTGGGTTTCCATGCATATGTTGAAGACGTACATCTCCTTGTCAATTTCGGCCGTGCGGTTCTCCTTGTGGCATGCATCGAAGTGGGCGGCCATGTCGGTGACTTTGCCTGAAAATTCACGTACATATGAAAATGTTGCTATTAATTATCAAAACAAGTTAAATGTGGTAAATATATTAATATCCTATTCTGGCCCCTACAAGATGGCGATCCATGATTACGATCTAGTCGAGTGCCAAATATTCGTCAGATTTGATGACATTGGCAAGAGAGCGATCCCAATAATGGATCTTTGATAGTAACGTTTTGGCCTATAACTTAGGTTTGCATCACAAAAAGGCTGAGTAAACGTCATATAAAGATTTTAGCGGTGACTACTCGTTGTATAAAAGCACTTGGTAACACGTTCTAGCTCTATAAGCTTAAATAGTCAGAGTACCCGGATACTTTCCTACTAGCTATGATAATAATTTGTTCACTTACATCTAGTGGAGCATTGTCCGAATATATTGCCCATTGGGCAGTCCATTTCTCCGAACGGGCATTCCCTGTAGTGCTGCTCCATATCATAATAGTTGAAGCTTAGAGAGCAGCCTTGGTTCTGGCAGCCAGTCTTCAACTAAAACATAATTAAAATAACGTTATTACTTCACCACTTTGTCATTGGCTTGGTGAAATGATGGCAGTTGCCACAAGCACACAGCAATTCGGTGATACTTGCTTGCCGCTGTATCCGACAAGGAACTCAAAGAGGTCCTAGCTCTGGTATAAACGTTTCTACTGTAATGTTTCTCTCGTGTCAGCGATGGCTGAGTGGCAGTTGCCACAAGGGCTCTAGGCAAGCGGTAGTTCTTGGAACAATGTTCAACACGGCACTAGAAGATGTCTTGCATCCACGTTGGTAATGTTCCTAATCCTAGCGTTAGTAATGGCTGACTGGAAGTTGCCACAAGCCCCTCTCGGCCAAACGGATTGAAACTTCGTTCAACACGGCACTTGAAGATGTCTTACCTCTGCTATTAAGGCTTCTACCGCAATGTTCCTCATGTCAGTGATGGCTGAGTGGCAGCTGCCACAATTCCTGCCGGCCTGACGGCAGTCCTTGCAGCAGCTGTGACCGCTTTGGCACTGGTAGATGGTGATCCCCAAACGCTGGCCGCAAGTCGGGCAGCTGTAGCCATCATTGGTGCTACGGTTCCTGTCACATGACAAAAAATATTTAATTTCAAATATAATATACGAATTTCAGTGTGTTATAATCTCGATCGTGGCACTCTGGGGAAGGCCTATGTCGATAATCTCAATTTAATCGAAAATTCGTTCTAATATGAAGATTGTTTAGATTTATACTCGAGATTAATACAAAGTCCGGGGGAAGTCTTATAGCCGAGCGAAATTGAGGCCGTATGTACGAGGCCGTATGTACAGTAGGCAGGCAGAGTAATACGAGGCAGACAATACCTGTTCCGGCGAAGTGTATATACATACTTACAACTTTGCCCAAATTAAATTAAAAACAAAAAAAAATATTATTCAGCACCCTTGGCCGTCGTGCCTGAAATGTCTGAACACACCGGCAATTTCATTTCTATTTTCTTATACATATCCCATCACCGATCTATAAAGCGTTTTTGCACTCTATTATCGTGATGGTAAGTTCTACTTTTCTGAAGATGTTTGAGAAAAGGTTACTTGCACATTGGAGACTACCTGCAGTTCCTAATGCCAATGCACTGGGTTAGCGTTTAGAGGGGTGACTGTGGTGAGTTAATGACTACAGTTCTGATTTCCATGCCATAAAAGTAGGCTTTAATATATATAATTAAACAACTCACTGACGTCATTAAAAGTCCCCCGTACGCTCGACCGAACTGGATTCTCCATACAAACGTAGTTTCGTTCTCACTTTAAAACGCCATGCTGAAATTACATAAAACTTTGTATACACAATGGGAACTGCCATATCTAGGCTGGAAATTAGTTTCTGTTGCTAGAAATTGGAATAGAACAAAAATACAGCGAGTTTTTGAATTTTTCAGGTCTTGCATGAAACACTAATAATCGCTGTATTTTTTCTCCATTATAATTTCAAGGAACAGAAACTAATTTCTGACATAAATACACCGGATCCCCTTATGTATACAAAGATTCAAATGATTCCAGCATGCCATTTTAGAAGGGCGCAGTACGCTCGATCTGGCTCGGTTCTCCATACAAACGTATTTACCCCCTCATTTTAAAACGCCATGCTAGAAAAACATGAAAATTTGTATACACAATGGGATCCGGCATATCTAGGTCGGAAATTAGTTTTTGTTGCTAGAAATTGTAAAAGAAAAAAAATACAGCGGTTTTTTGAGTTTTTTACGGCTTGTATGAAAACCTTAATAATCGCTGTATTTTTTCTCCATTATAATTTCAAGCAACAGAAACTATGTTGCAACCTAGATATGCCGGATCCCATTGTGTATACAAAGTTTCATGTTATGCTAGCATGGTGTTTTAAAATGAGAGCATAAATACGTTTGTATGGAGAACCGAGCGTTTGCTGGAGCGTTTAAGGACATACCCGGGGGTATGTCCTTAAACTACGACCAAGACCACCGGGGAATGGGCAGCAGCATTCCTAGAGTACGGTGGAGATACTGCGATCGCCAACCCGCATGCCAAGCGTGGCGATTATGGCATTTACCCCCCATGAAATTGGGGGAGGCCTATGTCCAGCAGTGGACGTCCTAGGGCTGATATGGTGGTGGTGGTGGTGGGGAGAACCGAGCGTACTGCGCACTCTTAAATGAGAGTGAAATTACGTTTGTTCATCGAGCTTACTCTTAGCGGACTCCTAAGGTCGTATATCTTTCGACGGTTCGATTTAGAGGGTAGGTGTTTATTAATAGGTAAACTTACCTGGCAGCTGATCTTGGTCTATTATTTGCAGAAGAATTTACAGACTGCGACGGCCCTGGAGCATTTGGGCTGTAAAAAACATTATTTTTTACATTTAAAATACCTTATTATCGACCGCGTGAAGTCAAAGTCAAAATATTCTTTATTCAAATAGGCCTAGCAACAAGCACTTTCGAATCGTCAGTTATAACATGTATTAACATATATATTAATTAATTATTTAGAGCAATTTATTGATGCTATTATTATTCTTTAAAATTATTTTGTAGTAAAATTCACAATAGGATCGTCAAAACATAAATAATAATAATAATAAAAAAATATATAAAAAATAGAAATCTAGACAGTTTCTAGAATAAAATCAAAATAAAAAAAAAGATCATATTAATATTTAATGCCATAATGATTAATTCATTAATATTTCAGTCACAATTAATCCCACGGTGTTTTATCATTCATGTAGTCATGTGTGCTATAATATGCTTTCGATATGAGTTGACGCTTTACATAATTTTTAAATTTATTAATAGATAATTCAGTTACGTTTCTTGGAAGCTTATTATAAAACTTCACACCATTACCCATGAATGATTTTCTAATTTTCTGGAGGCGAGTGGTGGGCACCGCGAGTTTGTGTTTATTTCGAGTATTAATATTATGTATGTCACAGTTCTTCCTGAAATTTACAATGTTTTTATGTACATACACAATATTATCATAGATGTATTGACAATGCAATGTCATTACATTAATGTTCTTGAACTTATCTCTAAGTGAGTCTCTATGGTTCATTTTATATATTGCTCGAATAGCCCTCTTCTGCAGAACAAAAATGGTATTAATATCTGAAGCACTGCCCCACAGTAAAATACCATACGACATAATACTGTGGAAGTAACTAAAATATACTAATCGAGCTGTCTTCACGTCTGTCAGTTGGCGGATCTTGCTCACGGCAAAAGCTGCAGAACTCAGTCTATTCGAGAGATTAGCAATATGGGGACCCCATTGGAGTTTGGAATCTAATGTTAATCCAAGAAAAACTGTACTATCCACTAGTTCCAATTCCTCATCTTTCACAATGACACTTGTTTGATTGTGCTTAACGTTAGTCGTGACAAACTTGATACATTTGGTCTTTTTCTCATTTAACAATAAATTGTTGACATTGAACCAATTAACTACTTTAGCAATAGCATTGTTTATATCATTATTAGGTTGTTGCTGTCGTTTGACTTTGAATATAAGAGAGGTATCGTCTGCAAACAATACTATATCATGGTGGGTCTTTACGAGGTATGGCAAGTCATTTATGTAGATAAGGAATAGGAAAGGTCCCAATATTGATCCCTGCGGTACACCCATCGAGACCACTGATCCCGGTGATCGCTGTCCATTCACATCGACCCTTTGTATTCTACCATATAGATAAGATTTTAGCAAATTCAGTGCCGATCCTCTAACTCCATAGTAGTGCAGTTTCCTGATTAATGTTTCATGACATACGCAGTCGAAGGCCTTGGACAAATCGCAAAAAATACCTAAGGCATCCTGTGACTCTTCCCAGGCATCGAATATATGTTTAGTTAGCTCAACAGCCGCGTCGGTTGTCGAGCGACCCCGCGTAAAACCAAATTGCTTATTATGCATTAAATTGTTTGTATTAAAATGTCTTATTAATTGGGACAAAACTAATTTTTCAAAAATTTTACTAAATGTTGGTAGCACAGATATTGGTCTAAAATTAGTAGGGTCAGAAGTGCTACCTGATTTAAATAAAGGAGTTATTTTACTATGTTTCATTAGATCAGGAAACTCACCGCAGTCAATACTGTTATTAAATACAACTACCAAGTCAGGCGCTATGACTTCTATTAGAGATTTGACAGCATGGACAGAGACTCCCCAGAGATCACCAGTTTTTTTGACATTAATTGATTTAAACGCCTTTATTACATCTGGGGTACTAACATATTCAAAATGAAGATTTCCACTACATTCTGAGGCGTTATCTTGTAACAATGTAACGGCAGACGAAGGTGAAGAATTTAATGTCTTTGTTGTGGATACTGGTATCTCAGTGAAAAATTTTTCAAATTCTGTTGCTACTTCTAAACTTGAATCTATAATTTTGCCATCAATTTTTAGTTTAAGATCATTCATTTTGTGCTTTGATCTACCAGTTTCCACATTAATTAATTTCCATGTTGTTTTGATAATGTCCGAACTATTTGTAATTTTCTGGCTTATAAAATTACGTTTAGCTATATGACAATCTATTTTAAATTTCTTAGAATATTGTTTGACATGTTCCTTAAATTCATCACTCATATTAAACCGGCGTTCCTCATATAAAGCATACAGTGCTTGTCTACGTTTTGAAAGTTTGAAAAGAAGGTCTCCGTTTCAGCTCGAAAGAAATATATTTTTCGTATGTCCGGATGCTCAGATGTTCGGAGTTCCGGTTGTTCTCGTCTACAGGGCGCATTTCTCAACCGATTCTCGTGAAATTTTGTGAGGAGGTTCGATAATTTTATACAATTTTCTGACCGGGATTCGAACCCTCCCGGGTTCTCTCCTTCGTAGGCAGGGTCACTACCAACAAAGCCAAAGTGGTCGTCGATTATGATTTATGACTGCTGTGTGCTGTCGAGAGTGAGAATAACTAGGGCATGCAATTTCCCGGGAGTCCCCGGGAAATTTCTTACAAATCGGGACCGGGACTGCCAACCCTAAGAAAAACGAAGACGATTTGATACGATCCCCCGTGTGGTGTACCCCGAGTAGTGCCAGGTTCGAATGGCACCACCCCCTTTCTTCCCTTAGTTCATTCCCAGTAGTCCCGTGGAAGTAGTTCCGTGGTGGAACTAGTGAGACTTTTTTTCCCAATAGTTCCGTCAACGGTACAGAGTGGTAGTTAGGTACGACGACGAGCGAAGCGAGGAAGAGTGTTAGTAGAACTGTGACCCTACAACGCGCGAGCCGAGCGAGCGAAGCGAGCGTGCCGCGGCAGCGGCCGGCGAAGCGCCACAACTGAACATTGGGAACGGAACTATTGGGAAAAAAAGTCTCACTAGTTCCGCCACGGAAATACTTCCACGGGACTACTGGGAATAAACGCTTCCCTTGAGTGTTGTAAGGGTAGACTATGGGAACCAGGTTGAAGTGTGTTGTGGGCGAAGGGCTAAGCAACGTCACTGCAATATCAAATTATCTCCATCGATAAGTACACCTTCAATTGCTAAAAGCGGCATTGAAATTAAATTTCGTGTGCTCTGCCTACCCCTTTTGGAAATGTAGGCGTGAGTTTGTGTACGTATGGGTGTCTTTGATGGGACTTACCTTGTTGCTGGTTGAGCCGATGGCGACGCTTTGACTTCAGATGACATAGGTCTCGAGGTAGGAGGGATTTGCGACACTGAGTTGTTTTGAGGCGGCGATGGTCTGGGAGAGACCTTGGGTAACTCGTTCATTTGGGATGCTGGAGGTGCAGACGGCTGTGGCGTGGATCTATTAATTACAACAGTTCATCATCATCATCATCATGTCATCCGAAGGACTTCCACTGCTGGACATAGGCCTCCCCAAAAGACTTCCACAATGACCGCTCCTGCGCCACCCGTATCCAAGTCAAGTCAATGTATTCTTTGTTTAAATAGGCCTAGCATCAAGCACTTTCGAATCGTCAGTTATAACATGTATTAACATATATATTAATTAATTATTTATATAATCAAATTACAATCCAGCGGACACCCGCGACCCTTACCAGGTCATCAGCCCGCCGTGTGGGGGGCCTGCTCACGCTACGCCTTCCGGTATTAATTACAACAGTTGACAAATAAGTGAATAAATATTAGAAGGACAATCTTATTATCTTCAATTCAATTCAATTCAATTTGCTTTATTTCACACACATAAGTTTACAGTATTAACACCAAAGTCTTATGCGGTAGTTAAATTAAATATTCTACTTATTAGTTACTAAAGTGACTAATAAAATATGAACAAAATAACAACAATTATATAACAATATTATGGCACAACTTTAAATATAACTAAGATATTAATTTTAATACTTTTCTGCAAAATATTCCAATGCTATCGGCAAATACATCTACATCATTATCGTCCTGTAAGATATGGTTCAGGGCAGTGCGTGCTCGAGCAGTGGGAGCGTTCGCTCCGCGCCTTGTCCGCGCGCCGGACACCGCGAACAGGCGCCGCGGCCGCCGCGCTGCCACCGCGCCGCCCGCGCCGCCCGCAGAGCCGACCGCTGGCCTTTATCTTACACAAGTCGAACTAGTCCCATGGTAAGCTCAATATTAAAAGGCTTGTGTTATGGGGGCACGGTATGGGCGTACCTAGCAAAGATGGCACGTTTTGATAATAAGATCCAGAAGTCCTCTAATACGCGGTTCTGTATCTCTGGATGGGATAATTTAATGATACTGTTCGGCTACTAACGCCGTCACTCTATGCTAACGAGGCAATAGTATAGGGTGCCTCCTGTCGTAGTTAAAGGTGTCACTGTGTATGAAGTCGATCGCCCACCCTCAACAAACGGAGGTTTGTGAATAATGATAAGAGCAAAACCGACAAGTAAGCGCAACACAGTATTAGGATATATACTCTTGAGTGTAGAACTAACGCACGAAACGCACAGAGCGGGCGCGGCGCGGTGCGGGGCGGAGGCGGTAATTCATTTTCGATCTTTCCGAAACTGTCGACTGTCAATTACGCTTCATATGTCACACACGCCGCACCCGCTCCGTTAATTCACGCGTATACCGCGGTTTTTTTGTGAGAAGTGCCCCGGACCCCGTTATCTGTACCGAAAAACCGCCTCCGCCCCGCAATGACGCTGCGCCGCGCTCTGTGCGTTTCAAGCTTTTATTGAATGTCATTTGGAGCACAATATGAACATTTTAAAGAAGATCATTTTCCACTTATTATATAGTTTTAACAAACCGGGCTTTATGCTAGAAACCCGAGTATTACTTGACTCCAAATACAGGCGAGTACCTGGGTTGGACTACCTGGTATAAGACAAAGTATAATAGTAGATTCAGATTCATTTATTCACAATATACGATTACATTATAAATTAAACATGCCAATTTACAAGAATCTATTGTGATCGTCAATAACATTAAAGGAAAATAAAAATTTGTTGTGTGTCTTTAGAGAGCAAAACGATATATTTACGGCGAGGGCGATATATTGAATCCTTAGTGAAGCGAAATATTCTTCAATAGAATCCCGAGCGTAGCGAGGGTTTCTAAAGTAGACTCTTGAGCGTAGCAAGGATTCGAGTGTTTCAAAGCCAAAGACGGAAATAATTTTGGTACCGTGTGACACATACTGCTTTTTACACCGCCAATGAGACCCGCTGTTAAATGGCTGTCAAATCGTTTTGCTACCGAGTGTGATATACTGCTGTTTACACCTTCTATGAGAAAAAGAGTCATTGTTACCCTAAAACGAGGGAAGAAACGTGCGACTTTGATCTCTCATTAGGACAAAATTTACTCTTTTCTGAATAGCAGGTGTGAAAAGTTACTTTTTATGGACAGCAGAGATTTTTGTTATCATTACCTTTGTACGTAAACGTATCCTTCCTGCACGTTAAGGTTGGGGTACAAATTGGGTGACTGGTAAGAACCATGCTGCAACTGTTGCGAGCTGTAGTTGTAGGGAGCGCGCGGCCGCTCCAAAACGTTCGGTGACTCTTGTTTTTGCAGATGTTCGGTTGTGTAACTATATGGTGCGCGTGTTCTCTCTGCACTGGAATTAAAGCAATACAACAGTAATTAGAAAGAAATCTATATGGTAGTTGGTATGGGGGTGGTGTGGTATGGTAAAGGTATGTGACACATACCAAAATAGCTAAGAGAATAAAAAGCAGCAAAAGGAAAGAAAAATGTCAAGAAACAGTCCCAAATCGATCGAGCGTGACCACCAGTGCTGGTATTCCAATGGAACCATTAGTGAAACCACGGCGGGTAGCGCACAAATAAAAAACGAAATCATAACGAAACTAGAGGTCCCCATGGTAGCCCCGGGCAGATTGCGGTCTTCATAACCCAACAGAATAAATCACCAAAGTCACATACGAGTTATATGGACACCATTTATTATTATATATTCTATGCCACACCTGGCCAATAAGTGGCTTTTACCGTGTGTTACGTGTGTAGTAATAAAATGATGTACACAACACGGGAGGTAATAAATAAAGCCCTCGATCACATATATATACGTCCCTCGCCTACAGCTCGGGCCGCAAAATCTGCGATCTCAGCCTTTCTTTACTTTACCACCCTAGTTGTGTAATGTCCTATTATGAATTACTTGAAAAAATCGATGATGTCCAGGGCTTAATGATAGGGTTGAGTTGAGGATTACCTAACAGAAATTCATGGCCCAAAACAGAGACTTAAATAACATTAATATTCGTATATGTATATTTTCATTGTAATGATACAATGAAAATATACATAACTAGGAAATTGGTTAATACAGTTCTTGCTAGAAAGCATACCAAATAATAGTACATTACTACAGAGGCCGGGGCGAAAGGGGTTGCTGGCCAAAGACATATAGACGGCTGAGCGAAGCGAGTTTTGTCCCGGCCTCTGTAGTAATGTACTATTACATATATGGCGCTATATTACCGCACGAGTGCGGTAATCAGCACATTACGTGCATATGTCGATACTTTAAAGAGCCATATGTACTGTAAAACGTTGTACGATACACGTGCGAGCAGGTAATTCGCAACTCGTGTCGATTTAAAACACTCCCTTCGGTCGTGTTTCAATTTATCACCACTCGTTGCGAATTTCCTGTTCTCTGCACTTGTATCGTAATGTACTATTATAGTCTAGTGGAAGTAATTTCCATGATTGTATCTCTTATTTCCCTTATTGCCTATCTCCAGTTTGGTAAATACAGCTTCGACATGTTGTCTTGTTGAACAACACATTGTAAATATTTTTTCTCTTTTTGTATCCATACTCAGATTTACAATGATAATAATGTAATAAGCATGATTTTGGGAAAAAATGACTGACTGTCGAGTTTAGTTCGGCGTTCCTTCTCGGCAGTGGTCTTCTTTTTCAGAAACGCTAGTAGATTGCGGCCTACTAGAAGAACAACATTCATTTACGAGTATTTCATTTCAAAAACAACACAGTAAGTACAGAAAATGCACCAAACTGGAGTGAACAGTAAGTTGGCGCGTCGCGCTCAAGTTACATCTTACGAACTAGGTAATGTTTACAAATGTGACTTATCATATTATAATACCAGTGATCCTATTTAAAATGGTAAGCTGTAACATGATGATTTGATGGCCGGCGAACAGGCGGTTCGCGGAACAGGTCCGGAAAACGCAACGGCTCAGACGCACGGCTAGCTACCATCCTTACCTGGTCGAAATTCCTCTACTTAATTCAGATTCAGATTCAAAAATTTATTCGTAACAAGCACAATATTAACATTAGATAACACACAAACAAAGGCGTAGTTACGAAAGGGAACCTACTCAGCATATATGCAGGCTTTGCAGCCGGCGCTGATCTTCCGTAGGGCCCATAGGGGCCTGTTACACGGTGAATTCGAACCAAGCGCTTTGCTTCATCTTTCATAATGCGCACTTCTAAGGGTTGGAATTCTCTGCCGGCGTCTGTATTTCAGAGTTCATATAACCTGGACCTTTTTAAGGCACGAGGCAATAGGAATCATCTGGGTGAGCTCGCTTCATCGTCGGCCTCATCTTTGCTTCCTGACTAGATGCTGGCCAAGAGCAATCCCATTTTTAATAAAAATAATTTTTAAGAAAAAAAACCGATTTCAATGGGGGAGGCCGGTGAAAGATTATTATACTTAGATGGTGCACTCTTAGATTCCATACAATAAAATAAAAATGGCTATAAGTATGTTTATAATGGTAGAAGACTAAGTACCCTCAATTCCTCATGGAATCATGGAAAAACCTTGCTTGCTTGACAAACAAAACGAAGAGAACAATTCGCCAAACGTGAACTACCTACGCGTCGTTGAAGAGTTCCGTTCTGATCATCATCAGCAGTTCCACTTCATCAAATGTCACTTTTATGAATGAAAATGCTTGGTTAGTTCATGAAAATACTAAAATCACTATTTGTGTGCCTTTCACATTTGAGGAGTTTGAGCAATCGTGAAAATAGAACTTGCTTAACAAACACAGCTAGGAGGACAAATCGCCAAACGTGAACTTTTCGTCGTTGAAGAGTTCTGTTCTGATCATCATCAGCAGTTCCACTTCATCCAACGTCACATTTATGGATTTCAAATGCTTGACTTGTTGATAAAAACACAAAAATCACTATATGTTTGCCTTAAAGATTTGAGGAGTTCCCTCAATTCCTCGTGGATCCCATCATCAGAACTGCGTTTTGACAAAAACGGGACCAACTTGGATATATATACTTACAATCAAAAAAAGAATTTTCCAAATCGGTTAAGAAATGACGGAGTTATGGACTAACAAACATTAAAAAAAAAACATACAACCGAATTGATAACCTCCTCTTTTGAAATGTTGAAGTCGGTTAAAAAAAGAATCTACTGTGAATAATGCTTTATACTGATGAAATACTATAAACGCACAGAGCGGGCGCGGCGCGGTGCGGAGCAAAGGCAGTTTTGCATTTTTGATATTTCCGAAACTCGACTGTCAATTACCTACTGTTTCATATGTCACACACGCCGCCTCCGCTCAACGACACTACTGAATACCGCGCGGTTGTTTCGTGCGACGTCCCCCCGGACCGGTTCGCTTTACCGCAAAACCGCTTCAGCCCCGCAACGACGCTGTGCCGCGCTCTGTGCGAAGGGGGCAACATCCGGCGATTTTATAGTTTGTAGAAGAGCACCAAGCCCTATGTGCTCTTCTACAGCTAACCATTTTTACCCCTGTTTCCCAATTATTAATTTAGTGGTAGTTATTATAGTAACACAGTTGGAAAAAAGTTATCCAGGCAATCATTCCCAGTTGTTACCATTAGCTCCCGATCAGTTGCAGTGGAATATTCCCAATTCCTAGAGAGCATGTCAATATCAGCAGATTAGCAGGTGTCATAGGGTATTATCAGCTATCGCTCGTTACTTAATGTGTTATTGTTATTAACAAGGAAGTACTTCGTTAGTGAAAATAATCTACATTCCAAACAAATATAGATAACATAACGAAGTTAGACCAATATTGATAAAAAATTGACTCATATACTGCCCGTCTAGCCCCAGACAAATGTGGCTAGATATGTTGTCGTGGTTGAATTTGCTTTCTAAAACCCTAATACCTATTTGTTGCGACAACCAAACGTAAGTTTCATACGTTACATAGTTGAAATTCCTCTAATTCGAACCAAGCGCTTTGCATCTTCTTTTATAATGCGCACTTCTAAGGTTTGGAATTCTCTGCCGGCGTCTGTATTTCAGAGTTCATATAACCTGGACCTTTTTAAGGCACGAGTGAATAGGCATCTGGGTGAGCTCGCTTCATCGTCGGCCTCATCTTTGCCCCCTGGCTAGATGCTGGCCAAGAGCAATCCCATTTTTTTATTTAAAAAAAACTAGCAGGGAGGGAACCTATTTAATCTGATAATCGCGAAATCTCGCGATAATTACCGACCGACATTCTATCTCGTTGACGAGAAATCTCGATTTCGTAATCTCGGACGACATCTCAAACTACTTTCGAGATCTCGAACGAGATTACAAGACTTAAATTAAGAGAATTTTTCAAAGAAATAGATATTCTAACCATGCCGTCCCTATACGTATTTGAAATAATAATGTATGTTAGGAAGAATTTGTGCAATTTCCCAACGAACGCTGATAAACCAATAGCCACCAGAAACACTGGGAAACTGAAAATAACCTTCTATAGACTAGTAAAGGCGAAAAAGTCGTTCTTGGGAAATTGTATTAAATTCTACAATAAAATTCCAAAACACGTTACTGAACTTAGCAATTCTAAATTCAAATCTGTACTAAAACAAACACTTATTTCAAAAGCATATTATAAGGTAAACGATTACATCATGGACAGGGATGTTTGGCAGTGAGTGTCCTGCACGGCTAATCTATCGCGAAAATAGGTTTTCTACTGTAGCTTGTTATTTTTGTAGTAACTGAGACTGTAATTTTATATTTAACTATACAATGTATATATTTCCGAAAATATTAACATTATCCAAAAATGATTTTAGTAAACCCCTATTTATTTTTAAATACCTATCTAACAATATATCACACGTTAGGGTTAAAATGAAAAAAAAATCACTGCCCACTTTACGTATAGGGGAGGTACCCTAATAAAATATTTTTTTCCACTTTTTATTTTACCACTTTGTCGGCGTAATTGATATACATACGAGGGTAAAACTGAAAGTTTCGGGAATAGAAGAAAATATGCAGTGTAAGTGAGTTTATTTATTTTTATTGTTTTTCAAAATATTCTCCTTTGTATTTCATGCACTTATGCATGCGTTCAAACCAGTCCATAAAGCACTTTTTGAACTCTGAAGTAGGGGTCGACAAAATGGCTATTTTATAGGCCTCCACTGCTTCTTCTGGCGTCTGAAACCGCTGACCACGCAGTTTGTCCTTGATTCTGGGGAATGTAAAAAAGTCGTTGGGACTTAAGTCAGGGCTATATGGAGGGTGGTCCAATATTTCGACTTTTTCACCGTCCAGGTACTCAGTTGTTGTCCGAGCGGTGTGTGGGCTGGCGTTGTCGTGGTGAAGGATGATGCGACGACTAGGGTTTGTTTTTCGGAGTTCAGCAAAGACGTTCGGCAAACAAATAGTGGTGTACCAATCAGCATTGACTGTTCTACGATCCTCAAGAGCCACAGTAGCTACGTGACCAGATTTAGAGATAAACGTAGCCACCATCTTCTTAGCCGTACTGCGAGAACGAACAACTTTTGTGGGTTTGAGCTCGTCTTCGAAGACCCATACTCGGGATTGGTTTTTAGTTTCAGGCTCATAAGCGTATATCCACGACTCATCACCTGATACTATGCTAAAAACAGCATTTGAGCGTCCCTTGTTAAATCTTTTCAAAGTTTTGCGGCACCAATTGACACGGACTATTTTCTGCTCGTCAGACAATAGGTGAGGTATCCAACGGGAAAATAACTTTTTCACGCCTAATTCTTCTTTTAAAATAATTTGTATTTGACTCATTCCAATACCCAGGTGCTCTTGAATTTCCTGATATGTCACATGTCGGTCTTCATTTATCAGACGACGCACAACATCGACGTTTTCTTGCGTGACTGCCGATTTTGGTCGACCTTCACGCACTTCGTCGGTGAGGGATACACGGCCACGTTGAAATTCTGAATACCACCTGTATATTGTAGTCTTTGAAGGAGCTTCAATATTAAAAGCAGCAACCATCCGCTCTTCACATTGTTTTTGTGTTAGTCCACTTTTAAAGTCATAATAAATCATAGCTCTGAAATTTTCACGGCACAATTCCATTTTAAGCAGTGACTCGACGACTTCAATAAACAATTGAAACCGAACCATACTTTTTTTTTTCTAAGTGGCCAGTTGAGATAAGGAAACTTCAGAGATTATAAAAAGGTATAATACATGTTAAAAATAAATTAATAAGTATTCGATTCCCGCCACTTTCAGTGCAAGCCTCGTATTAGTACCAAATTTCAGCTTTCTAGTGCTAACGGTCACTGAGATTATCCGCGGACGGACGGACAGACGGACGGACAGACATGGCGAAACTATAAGGGTTCCTAGTTGACTACGGAACCCTAAAAATGGCTATAATGTATGTTTATAATGGTAGAAGACTAAGTACCCTCAATTCCTCATGGAATCATGAAAAAACCTTGCTTGCTTGACAAACAAAACGAAGAGAACAAATCGCCAAACGTGAACGCGTCGTTGAAGAGTTCCGTCCTGATCATCATCAGCAGTTCCACTTCATCAAATGTCACTTTTATGAATGAAAATGCTTGATTAGTTCATGAAAATACTAAAATCACTATTTGTGTGCCTTTCACATTTGAGGAGTTCCCTCGATTCCTAATGGATCCCATCATCAGAACTCGAGCATGACAAAAATCAATCGTGAAAATAGAACTTGCTTAACAAACACAACTAGAAGGACAAATCGCCAAACGTGAACTTTTCGTCGTTGAAGAGTTCTGTTCTGATCATCATCAGCAGTTCCACTTCATCAAATGTCACATTTTTGTATGATAATGCTCGATTTGTTGATAAAAACACAAAAATCACTATATGTTTGCCTTTAAGATTTGAGGAGTTCCCTCAATTCCTCATGGATCCCATCATCAGAAATCAAGCATGACAAAAATTAATCGTGAAAATAGAACTTGCTTAACAAACACAGCTAGGAGGACAAATCGCCAAACGTGAACTTTTTGTCGTTGAAGAGTTCTGTTCTGATCATCATCAGCAGTTCCACTTCATCCAATGTCACATTTTTGGATGAAAATGCTTGACTTGTTGATAAAAACACAAAAATTACTATATGTTTGCCTTGAAGATTTGAGGAGTTCCCTCAATTTCTCATGGATCCCATCATCAGAACTGCGTTTTGACAAAAACGGGACCAACTTGGATATATATACTTACAATCAAAAAAAGAATTTTCCAAATCGGTTAAGAAATGACGGAGTTATGGACTAACAAACATAAAAAAAAAAACAAAACAAAAACATACAACCGAATTGATAACCTCCCCTTTTGAAATTTTGAAGTCGGTTAAAAAATGACACCTCGCCGAGTTTCTTACGCCGGTTCTTCTCGTGGCAAAGGTTTATTTTTCCGAACCGGTGGTAGTTTATTGACGTTCATAGGTGCATGTAATATGCCTAATTTGAAGAATAAACTACTTTTACTTTTAATGTGTTTGATGTAGGGAATACTAGGTGGTTTTTTTTATGAAAGATATATTAGAGGGACAATCAGAATAGAGACAAATCCAACTGGTCCCATTGTATTAAGCTCAATTAGGCTTGTGTTGATGTTGTGTTGTGGATACTAGACGACGATATATTTAATAGATATAAACACTTAAATACATAGAAAACATACAAAACTCGGAAACTAAATATTGATGCTCATCACACGAATATATGCCCTGACCGGGATTCGAACCCAGGACTCTCATCATAGGCAAGGTCACTAACCACTAGGCTTAACCGGTCGTCAAATAAAGATCAGCAGCAGTCTGTCATCTCACTCGCTCGCCCCCGAAGGGGGCGAGTGAGGGGGAGGCCATTTCAGGGCAGGGGGCCCTTTTTGGCGGCTTTTTTGTCGCGACCCATAACTATGGGCCGGTCGTTTGTTTGCCTTCTACGGCTTTATTTTATTTCCTTCCTTGTGGACGGTGGCACTCCGGCTTGAAAAGTCGTGGTGGCCAGTCTGCGGCTTTTGGTGAAGGGGTTGGCCTTCTGCGGCATTGAAGAGGTCCTGGGGTCAGGACTGGGGCTCATTTTGCGGCGGCAGGAGCTCGCGTGGTTGGGCTCGCCGCCGAGCGTCGTCCGGAGGTCGCGCGTGGAGCGGCGCTATTCCTTGCAGCAGTGGGTGACAGGAGGAGTCGGCACGCTCGAACATCCTGCGGCTGAGCTGGACGATGAAGTCGTCCAGGCTTTGGTGTTGGAGATCCCTCGCGATGTGTCTGTTCCGCACGTATCGGGGGGCTTGGACGATGGTCCTCAGGCTCAGCGACTCCTGTGCCCTGAGCTTCTTCCGGCTGGATTCTGCTGTCAGGGCGTACCACGCGGGAGCCGCGTATGTCAGGCGGGACCTGACGTAAGTCTTGTAGACCCCCAATTTCGTGCGGAGCGGTAGGCTGCTGGCGAATACAGGGCGCAATTTGGTGCGCGCGGTCCTCGATCTTCGCACCACCTCCTCGGTGTGCTGCCGCATGGTGAGTCCCCTATCAATGGTGACCCCGAGGTATTTCGCTGTGTGCTGCCACTGTATGTCCTGGTCCAGGAGCTTCAGCGGCGGCGGCGGTTCCTTTCTTCCCGTGAGGAAGGCCTGTGTCTTGCCCACGTTAACCGACAGGCGCCACTTTCGTAGCCATTCCGGTAGGGCATCAAGCTGGCGTTGGATCTTCTTGGCGGCATGTGCAGGTGATATCGACGACGCATAGTATGCCGCGTCGTCCGCAAACAGGCCCAGCTTGACGTCACCAACTACCGGAATGTCATCGGTGAAGTGGGCGTACAGGGCTGGGGACAGGCAGCTTCCTTGGGGGACGCCCGCGAGGATCGGGCGTTCTGAAGATGTGGCGTCTTCCACCGCCACATGAAATCGCCGTTCCATGAGGAAAGAGCGAATGACTCTCACAAGTCGCCGCGGTGCGGAGGAGGTCGACAGTTTGGCCAGTAGGCCCTCGTGCCACACTCTGTCAAAGGCCTTCTCCATGTCCAGGAAAACCGCGACGACGTGCTCCTTCTTGCTCATCTTCTCCGCCATGAAGCTGAGTACGCGAGTGAGCTGTAGTGTTGTTGAGTGTTCGGGGCGAAATCCGAACTGCTCTGGGCGCGGTTCGATGTGTTGGAGGAGTCTTCCAAGCAGCATTCTTTCGAAGATCTTCGAGAGGGTACCGAGCAGCGTAATGGGCCTATAGCTATCCGGTCTTCTCCTGTCCTTCCCGGGTTTGGGTATCAGTATGACCCGGCCAAGTTTCCATGTCGAAGGGAAGTGCCCCGAGCGCATGATCCCGTTAAACAGCCGTGTCACCGCCACTATGGTGTGTTGTGGCAGGTGACGTAGCGCGGCGTTCGGGATCGAGTCGGGGCCCGGGGCCTTCTTGGGGTTCGCTCTCCTGGTGGCTCTCTGAACTTGGCCGGGTGAGAAGAAGACCGGGTCCTCCTCAGCTGTAGGCGCGCGCTCAAAGTACCTTTCCAGCGTTGCTTCCACTTCTCTCGAGTGGATGGGATCTTGCGAGGGAAATGGTTGGAACTGCTGTTCCAGGGAGTCCGCGAACAGCTCAGCTCTTTCCTCTGCTTTGAAGTGGGGTACTCCTTGACTGTCCAGAAGTGGGCGGATGGCTTCAGTGGTCTGACCCAGCTGCCTGCACAGGCGGTGTATAGACGGCACTGAGTCGTGTGAGTTGCCAGGTGCGTCTCAGCTGGCGCTTGCGCGTGATGAGAGCCTGTAACGCCGCGGGTAGGGGTTTACACCTTTCCCCGACGGCGATGGAGCGCGAGGCTGAGTCCAGCGCCATCTGGATGTCGCGTGTAATTGCAGTGGCTGCTGTTTCCACTTCCTGGGCTGTGGTAACTGTTCCTGTGTCTTCAGGTTTCCGGCGAAGGCTTCCCAGTCAGTGCGACGAGACGCCCTCTTCCTCGGGGCCGAGTTTGGTGCGGTGTCGAGGACCATCAGCACTGGTCGATGGTCTGAAGGTAGGTCGGGCAGGACCTCTTGGTGGATGGCTGCCGTAACGTCTTTGTGGACCGCAAAGTCGATGACATCGCACGACCCCTGAGTGTCGCTGTAGTGCGTTGGCTCTTCTGGTCCGGAGATGTCATAGTTGCGATCCAGCGCTTCCTGATAGATGGCCCTGCCCGCAGTGTCAGTCCTGGAGCTGTTCCATGCTAGGTGCTTGGCGTTCCAGTCCCCCGCCAGGATGATCGGCCCTGGGGACTGGAGTAGCGCCCGCATGTCCGTCCTTAAGGGCCCCAGCGTGTTCCTTGATGGTCGGTAGATTGCGAACAGCCTGAGGTCTCCATGAGTCACCCTAATGTCGACTCCGAGCGCCGTGAGGGTTTCGTAGGCGACGAAGTCGACTGGCTGGTGGACTATGGTGCGGCGTATGTATATCGCTAAGCCGCGGTACGAGTGTCCCAAGTGGTTTGTCTCGTTCCGCTGGTAGACAATGTAGCCTGACATCTTTAGGGTCTTTTTGGCGTGCGTCTCGTTGACCAGCAGGATATCGACGTTCTGCTCTCGGAGGAAGTTACGGAGCAGAGCTTCCTTGCCGGTCAACGATTGGGCGTTCCAGTAAACCACCCTCAGCTTATGGTTGAACTTGCTGGGTAGTGAGGGTGGTCTTGAGGGCCTTCTTGACGGCCTCTGGGCCTTTGGCAGCTGCTGCCGTCAACAAGGCGCGAATCAGCGTCTCCAGGTCCTGGTCGTCAGCGAGGGAGCTCTCTGTTGCCGGTTCTGGGGCGTCCTTAGTAGTGGTGGGCGCGGCTGGGAGTTTTGCGGCGCCATCCTCTTTCTGCTTCTTTTGCTTCTTCTTTTTCTTGGATTTGGGAGGCTTCGGTGCCGATGTACCCCTTTGGGTGGGGGCATTTGCCGGCGCCATAAGTGTTGCGGGCGCCGACTCATCCACAGTGGGCTTTTCCACCGATGCCTTTGTCGTTGGTCCAGGTCTCGTGGGGGCGGTATGGGCTGCCGTCCCCGCCTTTTGGTTCCGAATCTCACGACGGAACACCGGGCACTTCCTGTCGTTTGCGGTGTGTCTTCCCGCGCAGTTAGCGCAGGTTGCCGGTTCGGTTCTAGGGACCGGGCACTCCTTGGCTGCATGTGGGCCCGCGCAGCGCACGCATTTCTGCGGTCGGTGGCAGCCCTGAGAATGGTGCCTGAAGCCCTGGCATCTGTGGCATTGAGCCGGGCCTTGCTTCCCTCTCCATGCCTCAATCTTCACCGCTGGGACATACAGGAGCTCCCTGATCCTGTATATCGCAGTGTGGTCACGTGGTGGTCCGGCGAGCTGCAGGAAGTAAATACATCCTGGTCTTCCTCCTCTCGCATTTATCTGCTTGACGTATTCGACTGGATGGCCGAGCGTCAGGCAGGCTGCAGCTATGTCCTCTGTTGGAGTGTCTGCGGGGAGGCCGTGGAGTGCCACCTTCATTTTCTTCTCGAAGTCGAGCTGGTAGATGTGCCAGTCCATCACTGCTCCGCTCGACTCCAAGTTCTCCAGGTGGCGCTGTACTACGCGGTATTCCTTCTCACTGCTGGGAAGGAATCGCAGTCCGCGGCCCATCGCCTTTGTGTTCGGAGTCTCGCCGAGTTCCTGTTTGATCCCTTCCAGGACCTTGACCCAGTTGGGCAAGACAGGCGCAACAATAGTGGGGTATCGCTGCGCCTTCTCCTTCTTTTGTTGCTGCTGATGCTGTTGCTGTTTGTCAGCATTCTTGCTGCCTCCCGGTGCCGGCTGTGGGACGGCTGCCGGGGCGGCGGCTGTTGCGGCGAAGGTCTTCCTCTTCCTGCTTTCCCCTCGCTCTCCTTCAGTGCTGGAGGGGGGGGCGGGCGGAGGTGCTTTTGGCTTCGGCGGCGTTTGTGGTGCCTTATTCGTGGCCCCGTTTGAAGTAGGCAGGGCGGGGGCTGGTGCCAGTGGCGCTGGCGGTAATGGTGGTGCATCTGCAGTAGTTAGGGTACTGCTACGTTCGTCTGGCGGTATCTCTGGCTGGTGTTGGGCTGGGCGGAAGAAGAGGTCGCGCGCGACCACGGTTTTCCCCTTGTACGGTGGTAGGTGCTCGGGCGCCTTCCATGGCGCCCGGGGATTTGGGTGCTGCGGGTGTGGCTGGTCGGCAGAGGATGGGCGGGCGGCTGGTTTGTCCGCTACCGTGGTGGGCTCTGCTGACTTGGGGCGATGACTCTGGTTGTCTTCATTGGGCGGCGTGTCCTTAAGGCATATCCGCTTGGTGCCTGTAGGTGGTGAGGGTGGGCTTTCTCCGGGGCGCTTGTCCGGTCTGAAGATCTTCGGGTGTGCCCTCAGAAAGTCCAGGAAGTGCACATCTTCTGGCAGGAGTGTCACGTAGAGTCCTAGCTGGTGCTTGGTAAGGCGTACGTACGCGGCGACCCACGCCTTCAGACCCTCCGACAGGTGGTCCCCTTTTAGCATTCGGGCAACTTCAGCCGAGTCAGATTGAAGTTCCTCCAATGGTGTGGACCACGTGGGGGCGGGCGACACGGGCGAGTATGGCCTCGTCGTCAGTTCTGGCAGCTCCGCAACGTCTTCCGTTTGCTGCGGCGTCATAGCGCGGGAGGCGGGGGCTTCACCGGCGGCTTCGTCCTCGGCGCTGTTGAAGTAGTCGCTCCCCGCGAGTGATTCTGCGGCGGAAAATTCAGTTTCCGCCCTGGTTGCAGTTTCCGCCCAATCTTCGGGCTCTGTTTCCGCCCTATCATCGATATCCGCCATAATTGGCGGTCTGTGGGCAGACGAGCGCGATGATGAGCGCGAAGTGGAAGTGGAGGGTAGATCGAAATGTGAAGATCTCGATCTACCCCCCGGGTCCGGAATCGGCAACGGTGACCGGGATGTCGGCCGTGGTGTTGTTTTTGGTGCGGGAGGTAGATTCCGGCGTGAAGATTTAGGTCTACCCTCCCTTTTCGGCTTGGCTTTTTGTTCTTCGTCCATCTTCGAAGGACGGGCTGGGGGCCAGCGACGCTAGCCACTGCCGGCTAATGCCAATCCCCGCATTCCCTAACCCGGGGCGTCCGTTTGAGCGGGACCGGGATCGGAAACGCGGTGAGGGCAACCGACAGTGGGGCTTCTCTTTTTAGTGTAGTCCCCGCCGGCTTAAAAAGCCGGGCCGATTTATCGGTCGTCTTTTAACTAATTTAAAAGACTTTCGATGCTCGTAGTGCGTTGTGTGCGTCCGTGCGTATGCTCTCAGCGACTATCCAAATAAAGATCTATGTACTCAGGGACGTATATAAGAGGGGGGGGGAAGGGGTCCGGGGGGTCCGGACCCCCCCCTTAGGTCTCGATGGTACACTGGTTATTCCTAGAGCTAGAAAGGAAACCCATGACCGCATGAAGCGATTCATAAGTGCAATTTTTTCCCCCTAACATACACGTGCGGAAATGTAATTTTCACCTCAGCGGCTCGAAAATGGCGGTTTTGTTGCGTGAAACCAGTGAGCAAAATGCAATTTTGCTGCGAGCGTGAAAAAATTATAGAAAATTTCGCTTGCTCGGGACTCAACATCAACACTCGCATCAAAAATTTACTTTGCTCTCTTGTTGAACAAATAACTGTTTCACTCGTCCCGAATTCCCGATTCTTGCCACTCGCCTTATACCCAGTGGAATCGTCATTAAAATCGCAAAGCACGATGTAATTCTGCCCGGCTAGTATGATAGCTTATACCGTCACGTTTTATGTGACGTTTCGGTACATTTTTGCCATATAACGGGACGGTATAAGCTATCATACTAGCCGGGCTGGTTTATAGTATGTAGTATGGATCAGTGAGGGCAGTGTTAACAGTCTAGATTGGCAGCATCGAATAATTAGAACCCGCGGTCTCGCGAGGAAGTTCTAAAAATCATAAACCGTGCGTTTTTCGACAGCAAAATCTGACCATCTTGGAAGGGCCATAGCTTTGTCCCTAAAAGGGCTAAAAGGCTTACCTGCACAATTGGGCTTAAATTGCGAACTTAGAAAAAGTACTTACTACATTTTGCGATCGACAAACTTACAGTTTATAACTTTTAGCTTTTAGAACATGAATAAGCGAAAATGTTCCGCAGTTTTTCGCGTGGTGCACAACAAGCTCAAGTTTTACGATGTTGTAAGATTGGATGATCACTTCCCTTATTGATCCATATATCATACTAAATAAAAGCGGGCAAGTGCGGTTTGGGCGGCGCGCAGCCCACTGCATGCGCGCCGCTGAAACCGACAGAACCCCCCAGGGTTCTGTACCTAGTGCTACTGGTCCTTGTTTAGAACTACTATCCTGTACTGTGAGTTAGGAAGGGTCGTACTTTTATAGGAAACTCACGGCACTTTTATCCACGGTTCGAAAGTTAGGGGAAGAACATAAATATTGTGACTTTTGGAGCGATTACCTCCGATTATATTCACTTAATCAATAAAACTGCAGAGAAATCGATTGATGTACCACATGTTAACTTAGAATTTTTTTTGGATATTCAGTTACTTGTATGGAGTGTCCCAATTTTTTTTTTTATTATTTTACTATTAGCGGCTTACAAAAATCTATAATCTAAATTTTATTTCTTCGTTTGTTGTATGTAGTTTTTTATTATAATGCCTATGTGATACGGACAGACAGACGGACATGACGAAACTAGACCGACATCGTGCTTTAGGATGTGAAACTTTTGAGTGTCGATTAGTAGGGTTACTATTGCTCGAAGAAAGAGCTCTGAGGTCTTATGAAGAACATATTTACCGCAGTTCTATCAAAATTTATGTAGGTACCTTACTACCTTATTACCTTTCAATTTGCGTTTTTTGGATTCCGTACCTCAAAAAGAAACATAAAAAAACGGAACCCTTATTACGTTTATTTCTCACAGGCGTGTTATAAAAAAAGGATCACTCGTGTGTCTATCCGTCAGTCTGTTACAGCCAATTTGTTCTGAAACCACAGGACCGGTTGAGTTGAAATTTGGACGCGTAACGTATACAGGGTGGGCCCTGTAACAGGAGCAAATATTTAAAAGGACGCTTCCTTAGAGCATCGGCAGTAAGTAACTCCGTGTCCCAACATACTTGGTTTTTTTTTTCAATTCGGAGAAATTTAGATCTAAATTTATGACCTCCATCCAAGTAATGGACCTTGATTCTACGAGATTGTAAGGCGCTCAATGCAGTTTTTGAGGTAGTATCAAGTTATGAGTCATAATAGTTTTTGAATTTTTTATGTTATATAAAAGATATTTTGGGTAGGTATTTCTTAAAATATATAGTTATAGATATCACTTTAGAAGATTAATTAGCCTTAAAAACCAACTGGGACTACTTGGAAATAATTCCTGGCTCGCTCAATAGTAGAGACCATTGCATTTTTTTGCTCCTGTTACGGGGCCCACTCTGTATGAATGAATTTTAGACATGGGGGCCAATTTTGAGGGGTAAATTAGAAAATAAAATCAATTTTTCAAACTATATCGTGTGATATACCTACCTATGAAATATAAGGTCTGAATGTGAGAAACAATTTTTTTTTATAAATATTTTTAATTAATTTTGAAGACTGTAGTGATTTGAGAAAATAGACGAAAATTGATCTTCGAGACTAAAAGGCCAAAAATTTTGAAAATGAATATACAAAATAGTCCTTTACCTATAGATTAGAGGAAAACCTGTAAAAAGTCTAGGTTTAATAGTTTTTGAGATATAGATATTATATAATTTCACATGTGGAGTGGTAGTGGTGGGAATGCAGTCCTTCATTGTGCGTGGTCCGACACGCACTTGGCCGGATTTTTTGCTAAAGAAAAATTTCGCGCTCGCTACGCTCGCGCATTCATTTCTTTTTAAATGTCCTGATGCCCCCCCCCCCCCCCCTTAGAATTTCTATATCTACGTGCTTGTATGTACTTGAATTTTGTTTTATTGAACGTTGATTTTTGTTTCAATATCCAAATGATGATGATGTTACTCTGACTTATTATAATACCTCAGCCCGGCTAGCATGATAGCTTGTACCATCCCGTTATATGGCAAAAATGTACTGAAACGTCACATAAAACGTGACGGTATAAGCTATCATACTAGCCGGGCTGCTACATATACCGTAAGTACACTGTGTAGGTAGACGAAGTATAGGTAAATAGGTATACACTGTAGCCATTTTCAAACAAACAACCGCGTATTACTACACTTTGGAAGATTTTTTCTTAGACAAACTTGACTAGTTTTCTACGTTGTGCTGTTATAACTTAATGAATATTTTTAAGCTTTAGTGTAAGACTGCTGCGCCCCATCGGGGTATCATGTAACTTTAATATGTACGAGGGGCGTTCAATATATTCTCGGTATTGACAACTTTTAAACCTCTTTAGTAAACTTCTTAATACAGGCCGGTAAAAGTCATTCATAAATATTTAAAAAAAGTGAAATTCAAACGGCGATGTCCTTTTGTTTTTCTGCAACTGCCGAACAAACGTGATCACTGTGAGCGATTTTTCAATGTTAATTTAATGAGAGCACCGAGCGGTAACAAAATTCTTGACAAAACAGGTAAAAAATCAAATAGATATAAAAATAAATGTGACTCAGCTCCTTCTTTATCAATAATTCAGAAGTGATAAAGTTAATTTAAGCATGGGGGAGAGAGTATCGAAGACGACCATAGAGCTTGTCGGCCCATCGAAGCTTCTTCATCAGAAAATTTTAAAAAAGTGGAGTAAATTAAACTTGAAGATGGTTGAGTGAAGGTGAAAGGAATAGCTCAAAGAAACAGCCTTTCTATTGGTACTAGACATGATATAATTCATGACCATCTTAATATGTCAAAAGTCAGTGCGAGATGGGTACCGCGAATCCTTACACCGCTTCAGAAAAATACGCGTGTTGCTTGTTGTTCCGAATTTCTTGCGGTATGTGGTGAAATTCCTGATAAGATACTGCAAAATTTTGTTGGTAGAGATGAAACATGGGTTCATCATTATGACCCTGAAAGCAAACAAGAGTCCATGCAGTGTCACATTAAAGGAACTCTTCATCCCAAGAAGTCCAAGGTCGTGCCTTCAGCTGGCAAGGTCATGGTCACAATATTCTGGGATTGTGATGGAATATTGCGGATCGATCATAAAGAAAAGGGTGTAAGTATTAAAGGAGAGTACTACGCTAATATTCTACGCCAAATAAGGGAAGCAATCAAACATGACAGAAGGGGAAAATTAGCCAAAGGTGTTCTGCTTCTTTACGACAACGCCTCTGTGCATACTGCTTATATTGCCAAGGCTGCTGTTCTTGAATCTGGGTTCGAAACTATTACATACCCACCGTATAGTCTTGACTTCACCCCGAGTGACTTCTTTTTGTTTCCCAATCTCAAAAAGGAGCTACGTGGAAATTGATTTTCTAACGATGAATCATTGAAGACACTACTCTATGAGCATTTTGACATCAAAGCCAAAAAATATTTTTATGAGGGGTTAAAAAAACTAATTGACCCGTCTTATAACTGCATAAATAAAGGGGAGGAGTATATTTAAAAATAAAAACAAAACACTTATCGTATTCTTTTGTTTTCATTCTAATACCGAGAATTTATTGAACACCCCTCGTACTTGATGGCATGATTAAATGAATAAATGAATATTTTTAAAACTCTGTGAAATCTCGATAAAGACGATATAAATCGAGATCCCGTTAGTTTATCTAATGATATGTCGAATTTCGAATCTCGACCTCGGATTTTTCATCTCGAACTGCCAATCGGTTCGAGATTGTATTCCCTGAGCGTGAGCAGGAGTGAACAATCAAATATATGTATAGCAGCTGGTACAATGTTATTATTATTATTATATATTAAATATGGTAAATTATTATTATTATTACATACCCTTGCGGTGGTGACTGGTACTGGTACGCCTGGTAAGTTGGTTCTTGTCGTCTCTGCTGCCTTACATACTGGTTCCGCTGTTGGCTTTGCTCGGGAGAGTTGTTTCTGAAAATAACCAAAGGCATTTTTTAATACTACGACGACAGTAAACGGTTAGTAAAATTAGGCTTGGCTTCACCTAGGATCTGATGACTTGTTTTACAACGAAAGCGTTTTGAGCTTGTGAGTCTTGACCGCCAATTTTACATGAATTGTTTTAGAATTTGTCGTTCCAAATGGACTGTCAGTAATTCGGGTAGCCATAAACTTAAAACGCACAGAGCGCGACGCAGCGTCGTAGCGGGATGGAGGCGGTTTTGCGGTTAAGCGAATCGATCAGGGGCACGTCGCACTAAAAAACCGCGCGGTATTTGGTAGCGCGGAGGCGACGTGTATGACATTTGAACCAGTAATCAACAGGCGACAGTATCGGTAAGATCAATAATGTAAAACTGCACCGCGCTGCGTCCTCTCCGTGCGTTCTGGAGGTCCCACACTGGTTTGGTAACATTTGATGTTATGTTGAAGAAAGATAGTTGCTGTTATAAAACAATTATAACAAGCTATTTAGTCATGTCGGTCGGCCAGCGGGATGCTAGTCCCCCACTTTCCACACAGCGGTTCCTCTGGAGCTCTGGACGGAGATACAAGTATACAGTGTCCCATTAACCGAGGATAATCCGTATGGACAGCTGACAGGGCTGCTAAATCACAATCACACTAGTGTTATCCCAGCAGTAAAGTCGAATCAATCAATTTTCTTCAACATCATGATTAGACTTGGCAAGTGAGCTGTTATTAGAAGACTTGGAAGTCCTCAAAACTGCTCTAAGGCCTCTAATATGGCTTAACGTCTGCTGTCATAGACAGCAGCTGGGATCAACGGGTTAGGGTTCCTTCCAAAGTACGGGTGCTGAGTTATATAGTAACCACTCAAAGCGGTCACCCATCGAAGATTTGACCATGGCTGACGTCGGTACACGGGCACTGCTGAGCCACGAACGGTCCAATATCTCTCAGAAATGAGAAAATGTAAGTAATTTTAGGTTAAGTAGGCATTGTTAGTAAAAACGTGTAAATATTGACCCCTAATATTTATTTATTTATATAAGTAGGTATATATATACAAATACACTAGTGGCCCCGTAAGCTGTAGACATCGCAATATTTTTTTGACGTGATAACGTCTTTAAAATCGTTTTAGTCGGGTGACATGTTCAGAAACTTGTGTCACACCAAAACCTCACGAGCGCGATCGCAGGTATAAGTGAAGTGCAAGTGAAGTAAGACGTTATCACGTAAACATCTCGATCGTATTTGTTTCATATTTCAAAATTTCCAAAAATTGGCTCGAGAAATAACTTCTATATAATTATTAAGCCTGCTCACAAAATCTCACGAGAATCGGTTGAGAAATGCGACCTGCAGATGATAACATCCGGACAGACAGACATACGAAAGATTTTTTGTCGAAAGCTGAAACGGAGACGCTTCGCTCGTTTCGCTCGTTCGGTCAATATGCATCGTAAACATCGGGAAACAAACATTACTTAACTAGGTAATTAATAGTTATCAGTTGTAAGGTTATCCCGCCATCTTTTTTTTTTATGACATAGGTGGCAAACGAGCAGACGAATCGCCTGATGGTAAGCGATTAGCGCCGCCCATGGACACTCGCAACACCAGAGGGGTTATAAGTGCGTTGCCGGCCTTGCCGTTAGTACGCTCTTTTCTTGAAGGTTTGAAAGTCGAATCGGTCCGGAAATACCGCAGGCGACAGTCTAGGCCTGCCCCGACTGCGTCGCCCGTCATGCGGCACCCGCTTGGTAGCTGTTATCTGCATTGGCCCACCTATCCGGATGCATGCGACAGACGTGGCCGGCCCAATCCCACTTGAGCCTGGCGGTTTTTGTGCCTACGTCAGCTAGCGTCAGCGTGTTTTGGAGCGCAGTGTCGTGTTTGACACATACATAAAAATAAATAAACATCCGTAAATATAAAACTTATTCTCGGTCTTCCTCTTCCTCTTTTGCCTTCTATTTTCCCCTCCATAATGGTCCTTATAATAGAATAGTGTCGTACAAGGTGACCAAACATTTTCTATCTTCTATTCTCTTTTGTGTGTAGCAAACAAATAAAAGAGAAAATAGAGGTCGTATCGTAAATCAAGTAAATTTTTAATAAAAAAACACCGACTCCAAACTTTGCCATACCCCATCCTCTTGGTTTATAATTTGAGGAGTTCCTTCGATTTTTCCAAGATCCCGTCATCAGATCCAGACTTGGTGACAATGGGACCAACTAGAAAAAACACCCTTTCAAACAAAAAAATAATTTTTGAAATCGGTCCACTAGTCTCCGAGTAATCGGTGAACATACATAAAAAAAAATATTCCGACAAATTGAGAACCCTTTTTTCAAGTCGGTTAATGTAACCAAGGAAATGGCTCTGAGGGCCTACTCCGAACTTCGTGTCGTGCCGTCCCTTTCACTGTCGTGTTATACACTTTATGACGAAAAGGGACGACACGATACGAAGTTCGATTTTCGAAGTTAATGTGGAGAGAACTGCGCAGCTTCATGGGCTACACGTACAAGAGTTTTACGGTGTACCCCGGTTTTACTCTTAAATTCATGGTGAAATATAAAACCAAGACTAGTAGCTATCGGAAAATGAGACGTATAGTATGTGGTATAGAGGCTGGTATATTCGTAGGTGCAGAGCATATCGTATTTCTGCGTAGGTACAAATACGTAAATATGCTGGGTCATGGGTCACTTGCTTACCTACTTACGTAATGTATCTAAACTGCATACAATTCGAACAAAATTTTAAGCAGTTTGAATTGCTGACTGAAGTCGGCAATTCAAACGTACCTATAGGTAATGCTTATGTTATAATGCTAGGTGTATAAAAGAACATTCAAGTTAACCGTTTAAAAAAATATCTGTGCCGAAAAACCACATTAAACCCCACCCATCCATGGTCGTGTATGGCACGGTAGAGGAATTTCCTCCCTCGCACGCTCCGGTTGTGGAATGAGTTCGATGCCGAGGAAAGTGTCGCAAGTGTCCATAGGCTACGGTGTCTGCTTACCATCAGGCAGGCCGTAAGCATGTCTGCCACCGTCGTAGTTAAAAAAAATGTCGAGAGCCTCAATAGCTCCTAAAGTCATAACGTAACGTTTTCGCAGTAAAAAAAATATCACGTTATCAGATCCCAAGAAAAGCCACGCCCCTAAGGCCTAAAACCTGACCCCACTAACTCTACCTTGGGTTTAAAAATATGGCTCGACGGTTTAGATCTTCTATGGCATTTCATAACATTGAAGATCTCTGATGTAATTTTCTTCCGTGAATAAGTCCATCGGACCGTCTGACCATAGTCTGATCGATATGCTAAGGAATTAAGATTAATATTACAACAAATCACAATAATCAAGACAAACTTAATTTCCGTCCATACTTATTGAACGGACGGTCCGAAGAAGCCTAATGAGATGACAGTGAGCAAGAGGCCAAAATCGTCGTATTTTAGGTACTTATCAATTAAATCTAAAGTATGAATGTGTTCCTCTATATCCTACTACTATTAAACGAGCAACATTTGTATATATATTCCTACTACTTTCCCACTACTATTAATGAGCACCATTTGTATATTTTTATTTATTTGTTTGCAATTGAAATCTCAAAAACCGCTCTTAACGATTTTAATGAAATTTTCAATATAGGGGACGATATTGCGGGAACGAGAAAATACCTAGCTTGGTCTTATCTTCGGTCGCCCAGGTACTATATTATATATGTTCCCTAACTACCTACATCTTATCCTGTGAAGTTGGGCTCTCTCTTGTTATCTGGGACGAAGCTACGAGGGCTTGAAAATGAGACGAAACGAAACGCTTCGAGAAAAGATAGTGCATGTGATAGTGAGCCCCGCCCCGCCTTCTTTTGTGTTCGTCTTGGCCCGCACTATTATACGATGACGTCACAAAAGGGGTCTAATGTTGGATCATAGATATACCTAGATATCCAACACATAGATCTATGTGTTGGATATTGTGGCATCTCTTTCTTTTATACTTTTATACACATCGCAATAGAAAGGGAGGCGAACTCGCAACCCGATAAGTGTGGTCCACTATAAGATTTTTCCTAAACCCAAGGTATAGTCTATTTCAAATAACATGGCCCGATTCTACTTGAGACGGTCATTAGGCGTTAACAATAGGATTAGTGATAACAAAAGATACCTGTCCAGACCCTTTTGCGGCGTGGTATTTTTTTTACGCTTTAGTTGTATGCAGATTGCACCGACGCGTGCCAATTTTAAGTGCTATTAGCAATTAGCAAACAAAAGCCAAATATTATGAGCCCTATTGTTAAGTTTTAAGTGCAATCGGGCCATGGTATTTGAAATGGACTATACTTGTTGTTGGACTGATTTACTTAACAATGTACTTAAATAAAAGGTAAACCTTACCTGCTTTCTTCCTTCGAGCTATCGGCTCCCATATTTTCATAAAGCACTAAACCAAATTCACAAATTATAAATATATATATCTTCAATTTTAACACTTTCTGTATAAAGGATTGGATAAAGCATACGTTAAGCAAAATATGCACAGAAAGAGGGTCAGACTACAAACATCTCAGTATATAATAATTTCCTCTATGACTACAAATGTGTGGGTTGTCTCGGGTTACAAGTTGAGTCGACTCCGTATTATATTCTCTTTGTCGACTCCAAGTCGACTCATTGGTCGACGACTCGAGTTGTTTGTTATCAATCGCCATCGCGTAACGTGCTACCGTTGCAGAGCAGGGCACGAATTATCGATATCGATAAAACAGAATAAAGTTAAAAGATAAATATGGTATGTCAAATATTGCAAAATAAAATATCAGGATTGCAGAAACTCGGTGTACCGTTTTCGGACAAAAAATGTCGGGAAAAAATATTTCGAAACATCGAAAGGTTACTCTATCCCCTATAACACTTTTAAACTACTCTCGCCCTTTATACACATACTTAAAGCGGCCTGTTTAGCCTAGTTGGTAGTGTCATTACCTCCGAAGCTAGAGGTCCCGGGTTCAATTCCCGGTAAGGGCATTTGTTTCTGTGGTGAGCAGAGACATTTGTTCCTGAGACTTGGATGTTTTCTATGTAGTTAAGTATATATCTATTATATATATCGTCGTCTAGTACCCATAACACAAGCTTTATTGAGCTTACCGTGGGACAAGTTCGATTTGTGTGAAAAATGTCCGCTAATATTTATTATTGTTATTACTTAAGATTCGTTTACGGGTTCAACGCGAAATTTATTTATGTACCTTTATTATTATTACCCACGAAACTGTGTCTAAAACACGGTTTTCACCGGTTATGTTCGAGGCAGAATAATAATAATAAAAAAAGATTTTTTGTCACCATATGAAAAGTTTGCATAAAATAAAAAACCGGCCAAGAGCGTGTCGAGCCACGCTCAGTGTAGGGTTCCGTAGTTTTCCGTCCGTCACATTAAGTTGACATATTAAGTACAGAAACACAAAACCCTAAAAAGCACGTCATTTCATTGTGATTTTGTAGAAATGACAGGTACAATAAACACCTGTTTATACGGTTAAATTACAAACTTAGTTCAGAAATTATTTTTGTAATTTTTTCAAAAACTATTCAACCTATCAAGTTCAAAATAATTTTCCTACAATTTTTTTATAAAGTTCTACTTTTGAGATTTTTTTCATATTTTTAAAACTTATGGTTCAAAAGTTAGAGGGGGGACACTTTTTTTTTACTTCTGGAGCGATTATTTCCGAAAATATTAACATTATCAAAAAATGATTTTAGTAAACCCCTATTTATTTTTAAATACCTATCTAACAATATATCACACGTTAGGGTTAAAATGAAAAAAAAATCACTCCCCACTTTACGTATAGGGGACGTACCCTAATAAAATATTTTTTTCCACTTTTTATTTTACCACTTTGTCGGCGTAATTGATTGACAGCTTTCTAGTGCTAACGGTCACTGAGATTATCCGCGGACGGAGGAACAGACGGACGGACAGACGGACGGACAGACATGGCGAAACTATAAGGGTTCCTAGTTGACTACGGAACCCTAAAAATGAAGTGAACAACAAACCAAGTAGGTACACAAAAACAAAACAAAAACTAAGTGCGACTAATTAATGTGTGTAACTCATTTGTGGGAGGTGTGCAATAAAGAGTTATTGTATTGTACGACAATAGGCTCGGGCTCAGCTCTTGCTGCGAGCCTAGTCGGCTGTACAGCGCTGTTTTTCAGCCCGCACCTACTTCACCGCTCAAAAAATACTTACTTACTCCTCTGGCGCGGCGAACCAAAGTGTGTCTTGGCCTCCAATACGAGTGCACGCCACTGATCCCGATCCTGCGTCATTTCCTTCAACGAGTCAACTTGAAGCTCGCATAGATCGATCTTAACAGCATCGGCCCAACGGTATCTAGGGCGGCCGACCGGGCGTTTCCCACTCAGCTTGCCCAGGTAGGCTCTTGACGGCACGGTCGTCACCCATTCACTCTAGATGACCAAGCCAACGAAGTCGATACGCTTTTATTACGCCGATGACATTCGGTTTCGCGACAAGATCTTCAATTTCGGCATTTTTGCGGATTCTCCAACTGCCATCGGGTCTGCAAGTGGACTAAGGATTTTACGGAGGATTTTCCTTTCAGCCACCAGGAGCTTATTCTCAAAAAATAAAGGAACATAAATTAATTTCGCATTAGATCCGTAAACAAATCTTTCAAGTGAAGCATGATATGCTGTTTACCTCTGCTACAAGCAGTACCTATCGCTCTGTTTTGAACTATTTTATAGAACAACGGTGACAGACAAGCTTGCAGCCTGCCTGATGGTAAGCAGACACTGTAGCCTGTGGACGCTTGCGACTCCAGAAGATTTTTTTTCATTTCTCTTCATAAATAGAAAATTAAGCACTATAAAACCAACTTTGGAATGTGTAGTTCAAATCCTTCATATGATATCACATTTGAACTACCTAACAAAGACTTAAAATTTTTTACTCCTAATATCGACCACTTTTCTTAGAAAATAAATTTATATGATTAAGGTTTGAATTTTCAATTAACTGGCTTTGTGTACCATTCGAAATTTCAAATCCATAGCATGATTAGTTCCTGAGACACATAATTGTGACATGCAGACACGTGGAGTCACACCGTAAAGGTTTCTTTTTAGGGTTCCGTACCCAAAGGGTAAAAACGGGACCCTATTACTGACACTTCGCTGTCCGTCCGTCCGTCTGTCACCAGGCTGTATCTCAAGAACCGTAATAGCTAGACAGTTGAAATTTTCACAGATTGTGTATTTCTGTTGCCGCTATAACAACAAATATTAAAAACCTGCCAGGTGCGAGTCGGACTCTTTTTATAGATCATGCGGTACGGAACCCTTCGTGCGCGAGTCCGACTCGCACTTGGCCCGTTTTTTTACCATTACGGAGCCTTAGGGCTCCATATTAGTATGGCCAGTTTCTTATACATTAGTTAAATACTTATCGATAACAAATGTCAGGCATGTCGAACAACACTACATCTTTTAGCCGGAAAGAACCAGGCATAGACAACCTGTTTTGTTTTTGTACGCAAAAATTACCATAGACAGTATAGACTGCTTGTAAACTAAGGTCCGTATAGATCACAGACTAGTAAGGTATAGATCCGCACCGCACGCCGCGCCAGCTGTGCTACCGCGAACTTCGAACTTCGTGTCGTGCCGTCCCTTTCACTCTCGTGTTATACTCTATATGAAGGAAAGGGACGGTACGATGCGAAGTTCGATTTTCGAAGGCTGAATTTTTGACTGACTAATGGGGCCCTTTACACGACTAATCTTATCACAATACTGGGGCGTCAATAATATCGCGGTTATCAAAATTGTTTGGATATTGCTTCTATATTCACGTGATACGTATTGTGATATGAGTGTATCGCGTGGTAATATTCACCGTGTAAAAAGCCCCAATGTTAGTAGGATCAATCTCACTATGATCTGAGAGGATCAATAAATAGGTCGGTTAGCGACTAACTAATTTAGTGTGCCGGTTTGCGACCACTTGGTTGAGTTGATGAACCGAAAGGATATTTTCTGGGTTCCGTACCCAGAGGGTAAAAACGAGACCAAGACTTGGGTGTCTGCCCGTCCGTCTGTCTGTCACCAGGCTGTATCTCAAGAACCGCGATAGTTAGACAGTTGTTTCCACAGATGATGTATTTCTGTTGCCGCTTTAACAACAAATTTTAAAAACCGGCCAAGTGCGAGTCGGACTCTTTGCCGTTTTTATAGATAATGGTACGGAACCGTTTGTGCGCGAGCCCGACTTGCACTTGGCCAGTTTTTTAGGGTTCCGTAATGATTAAATAAGGAACCCTTATAGTTTAGCCATGTCTATCCGTCCGCCTGTACGCGGCTTAACTCAATAACCGTTACTACTAAAAACCGCCCAAGAGCATGTCGGGCCATGCTCAGTGTACGCAGGTGTAGGGTTCCGTAGTTCCCGACCGTCACATAGGTCGGTGGTAATACATCCCAACTATGGTCCAAATTAAAAAAAAAACTTAAAAGAAGTATGTGAAAAAGTAAATGTCGTGGTCGTGTGTAATGTAAAGGGAACTAAAAAAACATGGCCGAAGACTGAGCTGGGGTGCTACCGCGAACTTCGAAAATCGAACTTCGTATCGTACCGTCCCTTTCCGTCATATAGAGTATAACACGAGAGTGAAAGGGACGGCACGACACGAAGTTCGATTTTCAAAGTTCGCGGTAGCACAGCTGAACTCACACTGTTCCACATCTTACTGTGATTCAAGACTGCATTCGAACTCGACTGTACTTATGATAGTCTAAAGTTTGTACAGTCAACAGCAAATGTCGATGACCATTTTAGTACTTTGTTGCATTAACGTAACAATACTGCGAAAGTTGGGATGCGTGTAAGCAGTGACAGTGATAACTGTGATAAGGTACTACAATGATCATCTACTTTTGCTGTTGATTATAGGCACGGTTAGTTTACTTTGCTTATTTTAATAGTATAATTACTTATGGTCTTATCTTGTGGGGATCAGCTGCAGATATTGAAACTGTTTTTATTTTGCAAAAAAGGGCTATCCGAGCAATTTATAACTTGGGGTCGCGTGATTCATTAAGAGAATTTTTCAAAGAAATAGATATTCTAACCCTGCCGTCCCTATACATATTTGAAATAATAATGTATGTTAGGAAGAATTTGGGCAATTTTCCAACGAACGCTGATAAACCAATAGCCACGAGAAATACTGGGAAACTCAAAATAACCTTCTATAGACTAGTAAAGGCGAAAAAGTCGTTCTTGGGAAATTGTATCAAATTCTACAATAAAATTCCTAAACACATTACTGAACTTAGCAATTCTAAATTCAAATCTGTAGTAAAACAAACACTTATTTCAAGAGCATATTATAAGATAAACGATTACATCATGGATAGGGATGTTTGGCAGTGATAGCGTCCTGCACGGGTAATTTATCGCGAAAATATATTTTCTCCTGTAGCATTGTTATTTAAGTAATTTTGTAGTAGCTGACACTGTAGTTTTATATTTAACTATACAATGTATATTGTTTTGAAAAAATGACACCTCGCCGAGTTTCTTACGCCGGTTCTTCTCGTGGCAGAGGTATATTTTTCCGAACCGGTGGTAGTTTATTGACGTTCATAGGTGCATGTAATATGCCTAATTTGAAGAATAAACTACTTTTACTTTTTTACTTTTACTTTTATACAATGACATTGCTGCTTTTGAATTTATTTACTAATCATGGTACATATTACCGTTCCATGATAACTATGATAAGACGTAAATGGCGATTTGATAACTTTTATTGGATTTAGGTAATCTAATCTTTGTAATGCCAAGTGGCTACATATCATATCAATCACAACTGCAGGCATAGATGTTACCTTGATAATATTATAATTTAAAATGTGATCGTTTGGATGTTTATGTCTGTTACTGTGGCAAAAACGGCTGAATGGAATTTATTGAAAACTGGAATAAAACTTGGGATATTATCGTAATAATCCTCCAAGGAGAATAGAGTTATGTATCATAAACTCACGCCTATATTACTAAAAGGGGTAGGCAGCGCACACGAAAATTAATTTCAGTGCCACTTTACAGATGGAGAAAATGTGATATTGCATTGACAGGTTGCTAGCCCCTCGCCCACAACACACCTGGTTCCCATAGTCGCCTCTTACGACACCCAACGTTGCCCAAGGGAAGAAAGGGGGAGAGAAAAGTAGGTGTTAGGTTTGGGCAAACACCCGAACTTTGCAGACGAAGTAGAGGCACAGGGGCGACACGGCGGGGGTCTATTGGTGTGAGTATTAGCTATCATTCTTCACCTTGTTTTTTTTATTGGAGATAGGCTGGCGTTTGATAACCATTTGCCTGATAATAAGCGACAATGTGGTCGAAGTCAAATAATTTATTTGACTTTATCTAGGGGCAAATCGCATGCCTAGAAGATACTTGTTCACTGGCGACTTGAAGACGCCCATGTTGTAACCTTATTTGTAACAACTATTATGTAAATGCAGCGTAAACTGGTTCGCCGGAGATGTTTTTTCCATGACACGTAAACATTATGAATATTATTTCCAGACCAGAGGGCCTACTCCAAACTTAGAAAATCGAACTTCGTATCGTGCCGTTCCTTTCCGTCATATAGTGTATAACACGAGAGTGAAAGGGACGGCACTATAGATAATTCAAACCACAATGAAGAGCTCCAGAGGCGCTATAAGGATGTCTGAGGATGTACTGTGCTGGGACCTGCACTTCTAGCTCTTCTAGCTCACATACAACAAATCAATCATATCAAAATAGGATCCGCAGTGTGTTTGTAGTAACGCAGTACTAGAGTCACAAGCGTCCACCGGCTACGGTGTCGGCTTACCATCATACTGGCTATTTGCCACTGATGTAAAAGAAATGTTAGTTACCAATCGCAATGTCACAAAAAGATCTCTAAGCTTGTTCTCTTGTACATTATATTCATGTTAAAATATCTTGTCTATGTCCATGTTAATACTTTTGGCATTGACTGTACCTGAAACAATTTTTTGATTAGAAAAAAAGTCTATCATAGTTTTACTAAAAGATATATGTTTAAGGTGTAATAAAGAGGGTAGTTCACGAACAGCATTCAATTTATTGTCTATGTTCTCCTAATCAAAATAAATACAGTTTTTACATTAAAATAGTTAAAAATTACTAACAAATAATTAATGATAGGGAATTTATTAGAATAAATTCATAACTGCCAGTTAAAATTGTTCAGATTTAGGTACTTAAAACTAAATATAACTTCTTAGTATACTTGTAAAATAACAACTTTATAAATGCCTTGATAAAAGTAAATTTCCTTATTTGTTTATCCGAAGATGGCATGGAAAGTGGTCCCGTTGTACCCAACATTGGATGTAGGCTCATTTTGGAAGGTAATGTACATCCTGAAATAAAAAAAAAATGTCTAGTTATTATATACTTAGAGTGAAATACCTCATCTAGTTACATCCTATAGGAATTCAGTGTCTGCTTTCAATCAAATCCCACAAATTTTCATATGCATTTTTTAGAAACTGCCTGGATTCATGACTTTTTAAACCAACAAATCAAGGGTGTCACCAAGGGGCGTTAGAGGGGGGGCAGCTGCAGGATCGGTCATTGTGGCACTCTGCGGGAGGCCCATGTCCAGCAGTGGACGTCTTTCGGCTGATATGATGATGAAGCATTAAAAAAACTAAATATATAAATAAATAAATATTAGGGGGACAATTTTTTACACAAATCGAACTAGTCCCATTGTAAGCTCAATAAGGCTTGTGTTATGGGAACTAGACGACGATATATTTAATAGATTTGTACTTAAATACATAGAAAACATCCAAGTCTCAGGAACAAATGTCTCTGTTCACCACAGAAACAAATGCACTTACTGGGATTCGAACCCGGGACCTCTAGCTTCGGAGACAGTGACACTACCAACTAGGCTAAACAGGCCAACATAATATTAAATATGTCAGTTTTATCTATATGCTTACCGATCTTTGGGTACACCTAATTCCTTTTCCACTAATTCATAAAGGACTTTTGCATGTTTCTTATTTTCTTCTACACCAAGACATCCAATGGACATAAGATGTCCGATGGCGCACGGGGCTGACGAGCCGCCAAAATTCATGATAACATCGGGAGTTACCGACACTACGCAGTACTGTGAAAAAATACGAACAATGTCTATATTAAAAAAGTTTTAAACTGGAACATAACAAGAGAATTAATTGCGGTGTAAGAAGCATTTCGACTGGTTTACTTTAAGTTTCAATGTGTAACGGTATAAAGTAAACCTAGTTAGGTACCTGTTCGGGTTTTCCGAGGGATTTAGCAATTACTGGTACTGTCTTGGAAACAAAATCCTCCGGGATTTTACTCCGCGGCACGTTGGTTTGTATACTGAAATGTGGCATGGTACGAGCTCGCGTCCGTTCACCACAAAATGAGAAACTTTACTGGAATGGTATGGTATTTATTTAAACACCTTTATATAACTTTCTGTAAGTAAAGTAATTTACGACAATTACGTCGAGAACCGGCAGAAAAACTGAAGTCAATGTCAAACAAATGTCATTGCTGTCACACGGTTTGTTTAAGATACTGACTAATCCACCAAACACTCGTCCTGATATACGATAACACTAGGCGTTTTTTTCTATACCTCATATAGTTGTTGTTACATCCAGAAAGTAAAAAGCAAATGTCTTTGGTATGGTATGTTGACACTGACAGACTGTCTTTGTCAAACCGCACAGCGCCTTACGACCAAAAAATATTTCCCATAGTATTTTGTCTTGGCGAAGACGTGCTGACTTCCTTTTATTGGATAAACTATTTAATACATTACTATTCCATCAAGGTCAACAGTTACAAAGCAAAGATGGGTGACATTACGGGAGAGGAGACTCCGATGTCCCAGAGACTCACAAATGAAGACTTCAGGAAGCTGCTGATGACTCCAAGGGCTACGCCCGCATCCGGGGCGCATCCCACGGGTTCCGTGCGCGAGGCAATGGCCAATGCTGGGTAAATATCTCAAAAATCCCGAAGATAATCAATACATCACAATATCCCTGACCGTTTGTTTGAGATCGATAAACTTGGAAAATACTGAACCAATTTTGATGGGATTTTCACTTACGTATGACCAGAGGAGGTTTTTATATATAATTTACGATTAATTTCGCATTGTCCATTTTCTACAGTGTTTAACATAGTGTACACAGTGGCGGCGCAAGACCTAAACTTAATGTGGGCAAGGTACATTTCGCGAGGCGCTCTGATGGTGCAAGAAGAAGGGAATATAATATTTTGGCTATGAGGCGCGAGGCCCTTTGCACCGCTCACGCCTTATGCCGCCACTGACTGTACATCATTGACAGCTTTCACTGGTGACTGATGAGGGAACAAATAGTAATAGCTCAATTATTGCATATATTTTAGCCTTACTGAATACTTTTCTTGTAGTTCCATGCCACCACCAACAGAAAACAAAAGTGAGCTTCGTCGTAAGAAAAAGTCTTACTATGCTGCGTTAAAAAAACAAGAGGACAATAAGTTGGCAGAGCTAGCAGAGAAGTACAGAGACAGAGCAAGGGAGAGGCGTGATGGCTCAAATGACATCGGGCCTACGGACCCTACCAGTAATACCAGCAGTGCCTACAGGTAAGTCCAGAAAAAATGTGTACCATGAATAAGAATATCTTTATTTGCATTAAACATTACCATATTCAAGGTTTTAATGTCATCAGTAAGTTACATGCTTAACCAAAATTGGTATGCAATAATAATATCACTATTAGGTAATATTTTGTAGGTACCTACAATTACAGAGATCATTCCATAATTCAATATGACAATATTACCAGTTAAACATTAATTATCAGTTACCATAGTCTGCCTACCATTACATAAATAAATAAATAAACAAATAAATAATATAGGGGGACAATCTTACACAAATCGACCTAGTCCCAAACTAAGCAAAGCTTGTACTATGGGTACTAGGCGACGATATACATACTTATATAGATAAATATATACTTTAAATACATAGAGAACATCCAAGACCCAAGAACAAAATCCGTGCTAAATGAACAAATAATGCCCTGGCCGGGATTCGAACCCGGTACCTCTAGCTTCGGAGGCAGTGTCACTACCAACTAGGCTAAACAGGCCGTCTTTTTTTTTTCGTATTAAACATTACCATATTCAATCAAGGTTTCAATATCATCAGTAAGTTACATGTTTAACCAAAATTGGTTTGCAATAATAATATCACTATTAGGTAATATTTTGTAGGTACCTACAATTACAGAGATCATTCCATAATTCAATATGACAATATTACAGTTAAACATATTAATTATCAGTTACCATATTCTGCCTACCATTACACAACAACATCACATACACACACACACATTTTACATGTCAAACAATTCATTTAAGCTATAGAAGTTTTATTCATTTAGCCATCGGTGTAGATGCTTTTTGAATGACATGATATTCAATGACCACAATAGGCAGGTATTTTACTATACACTTTTACGCTTATAATTAAACAGCTTTTTTATGTTTTGCTAAGCGTGAATGGTCATCAGGCAATAGTCTATCTGGATCTCGACAGGCACGAGGATGAGTGTTGCATGCTTTCTTGAACATAGATTTATGCTTTTGTACAAACATACACACTTCAAAGATATAAAGCAAGGGGAATGGCAATAAAAAGTGACCTGCAGGAGTTGTTTGGTCGCATTCTATGAATTGCGCTGATACATTTTTTTTGTGCTATAAATGCTCGATTGCTGTCTATACTATAGCCCCCTAATACTAGTCCATAGCGTAAAACTGATTCCACATATGCATGGTAGCATGGCGTTTATTTCTTGAACCGTGAGATCTTTGGGAAGACAGTATGGTTGCATTTCATTCACTTTTAGCACCATGTGTAGGGTAATGGTGGGTACTCCCTATGGACGTGGTGCAACTATGAACCCCATGTTACAATATATATTATAACATATTATATCATTAATATAGATATGAATAGGAAGTAGTAGTAGTAGTAGTTTGATGGTTTACTAACGTGTAGTTATTAAACCATCAGATTATTGCAAAAAGGGTAAATTAAAAAAAAACCTTTGAAACTTACGGATTTTAGTGTTTTTTTTATTGTCCAAAAGTAAATACAGGATTCTTACATTTTAATAAACAATAAATTGTAAGACAACTATGTACCTAAAAGCAATAAATCACGACCTAAACAGCAAATTCCTCTATTTCCATAAAACGGCAGTAGGGGCTACTCAACTGTGACGTCACTTTTAAGTGTCAATATGTAAGGAGCGTTTTCTGTGCTCAGCAGCTATGTTGTACTTTGACTCCAATTTGTCTTTTGTTTTGCTCTGATTGCATTTGGTCCCATACAAACATGTGACCCTCTAAAAACTGGTTCGATTGGCATCGTGAAAAATGCGTCATCTAGGCTATTTTACATTATTCAAGTCGCAGAATAAGTAATAGTACAACATACAGAAGGCCCACCGTTAACAAATCCCCCGTTTAGATATGCCAAACGTGCCTAAGCGTGGCCATTTCTTTCTATCGCACGCAACGCGCTCTTCTGGGGGCGGGGCTTAGCCTTAAGCTAGGCTATAAGCCCGCAATGCGGGCGGCCGACATGTACTTGAAGCGGTGTGGTGAAGTCGTGCGCCTGTTCAAGTGTAAGTTTGTTCTGATATCGATTCTGAGATTCTAATGTAAGTTGCTTTTGGAGTCGAGACTCTTGGTCCGTGGGGCCCTGCAGCACAGAAACTCTTTCAAGAGTTGGCTAAACGGCTGGTCGATGTAACCGGGGACAAAAGAGCTGGCAGCTTCCTCGCCCAACGCATAAGTATTGCGATCCAGCGAGGAAATGCTGCCAGCATCCTCGGCACCATGCCACAGGGGCCTATTTTAGACTTAGTTTTTTAGATTTGTAAGGTTTTAATTTATTTTATTTTTAATAATAATTAATTATTTCTGTTTTATATTGTACGTAATGTAAGTTTGTTTCCAGAGCGGTAGCCCCTGATGTTAAATCAGGAATGGACGCAAAAGAGAGAAGGAGACAGCTTATTCAGGTTTGTTAAATTTGTAATATTAGCCTATGATGGTTGCCATTTTATCACTTATCGTCGTGGATAAGACATTCGTCACGTTCTGACAAGTATGCGAGTGCGAGAGTGACGGGCGTCTTATCCACGACGATAAGTGATAAAATGGCAACCATCATACGCCCCGCCGGGATGTATTCTACCAGATTTTGAAAAAATGACACCTCGCCGAGTTTCTTACGCCGGTTCTTCTCGTGGCAGAGGTATATTTTTCCGAACCGGTGGTAGTTTATTGACGTTCATAGGTGCATGTAATATGCCTAATTTGAAGAATAAACTACTTTTACTTTTAGATGTAATAAGAAAATAAATTGTTGAATGTTCTTGTAGTTATTATTCGTCAGTTGAATAAGGACACCTATCTATTTTATTGCAATGAATGACGGATTGTGGCCTTTATGACAACTTGAATAGTATAATTGAATTAAAAATATTTTTAATGTGAATAAATATAAACAGTCATATGAATCATTTTTAATTTTCAGGAATCGAAATATCTTGGTGGTGACATGGAGCACACTCATTTGGTGAAAGGTCTTGATTATGCTCTACTGCAGAAGGTAAATATAAATCATAATATTTAAATTTAAACTTTTATAAGTGATGTTTAAAACTATACTACATATTATATGTTCGAATCCCGGTAAGGACATTTGTTTCTGTGGTGAGCAGAAACATTTGTTCCTAGACTTGAATGTTTTCTATGTATTTATGTATATATAAAATATATATATATTAAATGCTGATGCTGGATGCGGGTGCTGACATGATGATGATGATATATATTAAATATATCGTCGTCTAGTACCCATAACACAAGCCTTATTTAGCTTACTATGGGTCTAGTTCGATTTGTGTATAAAGAAAATTGTGCCCTAATATTTATTCATTTATTATATTAGTAAAACAGAGAACTGGGGAAGAGTCACAAATGATAGACAGCAATGGAGGCACACTGAACTCGGAGACATACTATAATAAAGATGGAAAAAATACAACATAAATAAATATTTAAGAAACTGAAAGAAAAATACTTCAGGTATAAAGGGCTTATATAGATAGATAGATCGATAGTAAAACAGTTAGAAAGCACGTTTGAATTGTACCACAATGGCGGTGTGTGCGGTGCGACCTCGCCACGAGTGCACTCATCGTGAGGAAGAAGTCTGGGTCAGTTCCAGACATGACACGCAGGGTTCTTCCTTGTTGGGCCTAACTACGAGTATGTTAAACCTAATTTTTCATTAGACCTATAATGGTCGGCGGTTAAGAAGTCAATCCTGACACCTGTCATATCCATACACTTTATAATAATAATAATATTGGGGGACAATCTTACACAAATCGACCTAGTCCCAAACTAAGCAAAGCTTTTACTATGGGTACTAGACGACGATATACATACTTATATAGATAAATACATACTTAAATACATAGAAAACATCCAAGACCCAAGAACATCACCATCCTTACCTGGTCGAAATTCCTCTAATTCGAACCAAGCGCTTTGCATCTTCTTTTATAATGCGCACTTCTAAGGTTTGGAATTCTCTGCCGGCGTCTGTATTTCCGAGTTCATATAACCTGGACCTTTTTAAGGCACGAGTGAATAGGCATCTTCTGGGTGAGCTCGCTTCATCGTCGGCCTCATCTTTGCCCCCTGGCTAGATGCCAGCCAAGAGCATTCCCATTTTTAATAAAAAAAAAAACAAATATCCGTGAAAAATGCACAAATAAAAGCCCTGGCCGGGATTCGAACCCGGGAGCTCTAGCTTCGGAGGCAGAGTCACTACCAACTAGGCTAACCAGGTCGTCAGTTTATAACCTCAAAGTGACTTTTAGGTTATAAAATGTATGTAAATGACAGGTGTCAGGATTGACTTCTTAACCGCCGACTATTATAATGCATTTTTCTCTTTATCAGTAAACTTTATAGGCTTATTGCAAAACATACCTAACCTACCCGTATGTGACACCAGAGTTGCATCGCTTACCATCAGGCGGGCCGTACCCTTGTATGCCACCGACGTGGTGTAAAAAAAAACCTAAAGCCTTCTCCTGTGATCTGACGTGGGAACTATATTAGCCCTAACAACTTGAATGTATGTTGTTAGGTGCGATCAGAAATCCAGACCCGAGAGCAGGAACAAGAGGCGGAGATGGAGCGGCTGGTGACCGCACCACCTGTCGAGGCAGTCAAAGAGAAGAAGGAGGTGATCCCGGTAAGTGCTTGACTTTCTAACCTAACAAGCCTGTGCAAATACCTTTTTTAGTAATAATTTTAACAAAAAAAAAACGACTTTTACCGAGTTTCATCTATTTATCGTGCACATACTTAATGCTTTATACTTCGTTTATTATGGATGCCATTGTCAGAACTGGACCAAATTAATATGGTACCACGCGGGAAGCACCAGCTTTCAAATAAAAAAAAAAATCATCAAAATCGGTTCACCCAGTCGAAAGTTCTGAGGTAACAAACAGTAAAAAAATACAAAATACAGTCGAATTGAGAGCCTCCTCCTGTTTTGAAGTCGGTTAAAAAACATTCGATGTCACAACAATCACGATTAGATTAGAATTAGATGATATCCAAACGGAGTGAGAAATTGACATAGCCCGAGGGGACACAACTTGAACTTTACTTTTTTGGGTTCCGTACCCTAAGGGTAAAACGGGACCCTAAGTAGGAAGAAGTAAGACTCCACTCCATCGTCCGTCTGTCACCAGTTGAAATTTTCACAGATGATGTACAGTCGAGGAATTTCAATATTGCTTACTTTTGGACTCTATTCCATTGGAATCTCGACCGTACTTCTGTTGCGGCTATAAGAACAAATACTAAAAAACAGAATTAAATAAATATTTAATATACAACAAATGTGATTTTTTTGCCGTTATTATATATAATGGTACGGAACCCTACGTGCGCGAGTCGGACTCGCACTTGGCCGGTTTTTCTATTTTTCACTCCGGTTGGAAATTATATATTCGCAAAGCGGACACTTTTAATAGTACATTACGATACAAGGGTTGTAAAACAAAGAAAGGCCGATATCGCAGATGTTTGAGGCCCGAGCCGCAGGCGAGGGTCATAAATATGCGAGAGAGTTTTACGACCCGTGTTTTGTACACAATTTTACGTCACCACTTGGCCAAAAAGTGGGTTTTTCCGGACGCGCAGCATTTTGGCAAGGTGTGGCGTAAAAATATTTACAGTAAGAATTAGATGGTAGTTCAATTGATGTGAATTCGAAACTGTAATAACATAAAATTTTGTACTTCTTTTTTTTAAATGTTTTTTTCTTTTAATAATGTGTTTATTTTATTTCAGCAAGAGGAAGAGATACAATTCAAAACACAAATGGGGAAGAATATTTACAACATGATCATGGAACAAAAGTAAGTATCCTTTAATTCAAAATTTATCTACCTTTATCAGTTGTAGAAAAATAGTACATTACGACAGAGGCCGGGACGAAAGGGGTTGCCGGCCGAAGACATATAGACATATAGGATAGGTCTGAGGCGGGCAACCCCACATTTCCCGCCGAGGTATGTATAGTGCTTTTCTCAAACATGCAATGAAATAAACAACAAAAAAAAACAAAATTTTATTTTTAATTCTCATAGTGGCAGAATGTCATTATGCCTGTGCCACAAATATATGTGGAATGGAAATTAAAAAAGAGTACTTTGCCGGCCTACGCCTGCGAGATTTGTATGAAATTCCATTAACGACCTCTTGTCCTAGCCGCACCTGAAACGTCATACTTCGCAGCCTGTTATAAGGAACATAACATCAATATTTCATTGTATGTTTGAGAAAAGGTAATAACAATAACATTCCTACTGTTATCTAAACTTAAGAGGGCGCAGTACGATCGGTGTGGATCGGTTCTCCATACAAACGTATTTATGCTCTCATTTTAAAACGCCATGCTAGAATAACATGAAAATTTGTATCCACAATGGGATCCGGCATATCTAGGTCGGATCATAGTTTCTGTTGCTAGAAATTGTAAAAGAAAAAAAATACAGCGGCTTTTTGAGTTTTTTACGACTTGTATGAAAACCTTAATAATCGCTGTATTTTTTCTCCATTATAATTTCAAGCAACAGAAACTATGATCCGACCTAGATATGCCGGATCCCATTGTGTATACAAAGTTTCATGTTATTCTAGCCTGGCGTTTTAAAATGAGAGCATAAATACGTTTGTATGGAGAACCGATCTACACCGATCGTACTGCGCCCTCTTAATGTGTTGATATATTTGCAGGAATAAGAAAGTGACGCGCAACGAGCTTTTCGCGCCCGGCCGGATGGCATATGTTGTGGAACTTGATGAGGAAGGAACTATAGGTAAGCATCATATCTATACTAATATTATAAAGCTGAAGAGTTTATTTGTTTGTTTGTTTGAACGCGCTAATCTCAGGAACAGGTTTGAATTGAAAACTTCTTTTTGTGTTGGATAGTCCATTTATCGAGGAAGGCTTTAGGCTATATAACATCACGCTGCAATCTATAGGAGCGAAGACACGGACGAAGTCGCGGGCAACCGCTAGTCAACAATAAAATATTCCTTCAACATACATTACGTAGTCCTATTCATTGTCATAGTCATTTATTAATAATATTATAAATATTACATGTCAATGTTGATAAATTTAAAATAAAATAAACATTATTACATGAAATTATAGTGAAGGTAAACATTCATTAAAATGGATTGAATTGAAATAATTTAAGGCATGTCATAGAAATCTATAATGTCATAAAATGAGTGGGTAAGGTGCCACAATAAAAAAAATAATAGATACTGCTCGCATTTTTTTATTTCCACCGGAAGTATGTTGAAGATTTTAGGCCCCATATTAATTTAAATCCCATTAAACGTAATAGTGGCTGTCATTGACTGCTTTAGGATCTCATTCTGTAGTTATTATATTAGATTTGAAGAACATGATCGTCTAGGCCCCTAATCAGGACGCTACGAATTCCTATTTTGCATTTTTTAGAGTTCCGTACCAAAATGGTAAAAAAAAGAACCCGTATAGGGCCACTCTGTATGTCTGTAATTTTTATCATAGAAAACATTTCTACACTAACAATAAGTTGGTGAGCGAGTCCGCCTCGCACTTGACCGGTTTATTTTATTTTTCACCTCAGAGGCTCGAAAATGGTTTTGTTGCGTGAAACCAGTGAGCAAAATGCAATTTTGCTGCGAGCGTGAAAACGACTTTTCCGGCTTGAAACCAGTGAGCAAAATGCAATTTTGCTGCGAGCGTGAAAACGACTTTTCCGGCTTGAAACCAGTGAGCAAAATGCAATTTTTCTGCGAGCGTGAAAACGACTTTTCCGGCTTGAAACCTGTGAGCAAAATGCAATTTTGCTGCGAGCGTGAAAACGACTTTTCCGGCTTGAAACCAGTGAGCAAAATGCAATTTTTCTGCGAGCGTGAAAACGACTTTTCCGGCTTGAAACCTGTGAGCAAAATGCAATTTTGCTGCGAGCGTGAAAAAACTAACTTACTTTTTAATTTTTCATATCGTAGGTTAGTTTAAGTAACTTCATTCTCTTTATCACTATTCCTTTGCGTTATATTATTTTCTTTTGACATATTGATTTTATTCTAGAAACTGTCTAGATTTCTATTTTTTATACATTTTTTTTATTATTATTATTATTTATGTTTTGACGATGACGATGAATTTTACTACATAATTATTTCTTATTTTGACATGTCTACAACAATACAATATTTATTGTAAAGAATAATAATAGCATCAATAAATTGCTCTACATAATTAATTAATATATATGTTAATACAAATTAATATATATATATATGTGTATAACTGACGATTCGAAAGTGCTTGTTGCTAGGCCTATTTGAATAAAGAATATTTTGAATTTTAATTTGAATATATGTTCTCGCCGCTGAGGTGAAAAGTTGTATGTATCACACGAGAGCGAAGATATTTGCATCTCGTGTCTTTGAGTCCCTACGCTCAAGATTCTAATTTTATATTATAGAATTATAGAATCTTTCGATTGCTCGGGACTCAACATCAACACTCACACCAAAAATATACTTTGCTCTCTTGTTGAACAAATAACTGTTGTGCGATGGCACACTAAAGTGTACAACGTAACCTTGTACTACATATTCTAGCCCCCTTATTCATAACCGTCTGTCAAGCCTCTATTAGTTAACAAGCCGCTAAAGTTGGTTTGTTCTTATTTGTCACTTTGACATTTATGTTTGTAAGAAAGGGACAAAACAACTTTTAGTTAACAGAGGTTTGTTAAGTTTTATGAATAAGGGGGTAGGAATATATGACGGTATTTTATCGACCCGTGTTCTTCGTTCGCGAGTGTATTATTGTAAAGACATGCGTGATGATGAATAAAATATTTCTAAGTAAAAAAAAAAGTAAAAAGTATTTATTTTCTCCACCACAAAGTATACAGTTTATCCAGTAAAAGTTGTAGAAGTGATCTTAAGAGACCGCAGTAAGCTCGGTTCTCCATACAAACGTAGTTACGTTCTCATTTTAAAACGCTGTGCTAGAATAACATCAAACTTTGTATACATAATGGGATCGCATATCTAGGTCGGAAATTAGCTTCTGTTGCTTGAAATTAAAATGGAGAAAAAATACAGCGATTATTAAGGTTTTCATACAAGACGTAAAAAACTCAAGAACCCGCTGTATTTTTTTTCTATTACAATTTCTAGCAACAGAAACTAAATTCCGACCTAGATACGGCGGCTCCCGTTGTGTACACAAAGTTTCATGTTATTTCAGGAAGGCGTTGTAAAATGAGAACGAAACTACGTTTGTATGGAGAATCGAGTTCAGCCGAGCGTACTGGCGACTCCAAAACTTGTGCGGTGGAGACTGGTGGTATGTCTATGTCTGTGGTTGAAGCCCTCTTAACGTGAGCTTGTGTTGCTGCAGACAGCGACATCCCGACCACGCTGACGCGCAGCAAGGCGGACGTGCCGGCGCCGGACGAGCGCAGCGCCGCCACCAGCGCCAGCGACGTCGTGCTCGAGAAACTCACGCAGATCTTCAGCTACCTGCGCCACGGGAGGCACAGGAAGCTCAAGAAGACCAAGGTAATGGTGGCCTTTTGCCGTTTTAACTATAAGCTATGGGAGGACCCTACATTTGCTCTGAACTTAAAGGAAGAATAACAGAGTTTGCATACGTGTCGCGCCTAAGAGAGAAGGATAAGCTCTTATGAACTTAACCTTAACCAGGGCATTTAATCCTTTGTTTGCCTCAAAGTCATACATATCAAATAGTTGAGGCAAATAAGAATATTTGAATCTATGCTTAGTCATAGAAACAAATTATATATCTATATCTGCCGCTCTTATTTAAATTAGTATAAGACTATCTCGCTTGGTGTTATTATTTGATTGAACCTTAGGGAACGTACCCAAACTACGTGACTCATTTAGGGGGGAGAGGGGGGTCGTCAAAATACCACTCTTGGTCACCGGGGGTTTAGCTTCTCCTCACGTAGCTAGTGGAATATTTTTGAGAAACATTCTAATTGAAGCAGACTCACGCGCCACGGTTTACCCCACCACTAAAGCTTCCCCAGTTTCAACTTAAATACAATTACAATTTAACTACGCATGCACTTTCGACGTCATGCATTAGGGGCCATATGAGAAAATACAAACAAGAGCAATTTTTTTTTAACTTTCCTCAAAAAATGATTAATAAATTATACTACGTGAAAACTAAAAGGGGAGGGTGGGGGCATATACTACGCTTGGTCACCGGAGGAGTGGAGGGGGGTAAAAAACTGTAAAAAGTTGGTCACGTAGTTTGGGTATGCTCCCTTATTGCTCTTAGGTCCCCATGCTTAACAATCAATAACAACGGAATGATAGAGATCTTTCTCTCATATTTTCTTGCTATAAACACTTGTTTTTCTATAACCATTACAAGCTTTTATTTAACTTGCCTTTAGAGGCCTTCGGGCGGCTTGAGAACTTCTAACAGTCAAGTTGCCAACACACTTGACAAAGAGGGGTCGAAGTTGCACCACGTCCGTAGGGAGTACCCACCGTTACCCTACACGTGACCCCTGGGTGGTGCTAAAAGTGCAACCAAAAACTGGCAACCGTACTTGTCTTCTCCAAGATCTCACGGTTCGTAAATAAATGCCATACGATTAAATTAAATTTAACTTGCCCTGTTGTTATATCTGTCTGTGTGGGACAAATCTTGCAATTGAATTTTAGCCCAGTTGTTCTCAACCGTCTGAGCTGAAATTTGGGATACTTATGTAAGTTCGGTGACAGTGCAATATTATGGTACCACCGAGCTGATCTGATGATGGAGACAGAACGTGGCCATAGCATGCAACTCCTAAAATACACAAGATAAAAAGCTTGTACTAAAATTTAATTTATGCGACGGAAACATATATTATAACCGCGCCTCGGCCTGTTTAGCCTAGTTAGTAGTGACACTGCCTCCGAAGCTAGAGGTCCCGGGTTCGAATCCCGGCCAGGGCATTATTTGTGCATTTAGCACGGATATTTGTTCCTGGGTCTTGGATGTTTTCTATGTATTTAAGTATGTATTTATCTATAAAGTATCTACATCGTCGTCTAGTACCCATACTACAAGTTTTGCTTAGTTTGGGACTAGGTCGATTTGTGTAAGATTGTCCCCCAATTGTTTTTTTTTTATAACTTGTCCGCATCGGATGGGGACAGTTAGGAATTCTTTTCTTTTACAGGACAAGAACGCTGAAAAGGGTCGCAACGACGACTCCATATACGGTGACATTGGTGACTACGTGGCGGGAGAGAAAAGAGATCGCGAGCGGCGCGAGGACCGACCGCGGACGGGTTACTTCGACAAACCAGTCGACCAGGAGAAGGAGGAAGGTTAGAACAAAATCAGTAATACAAATATAAAATACAAAATTTATTTAAAATCGGAAACTCAACAAATATAACATACACGGTAAATACCCCGTTTTGAACAGTAATTCTAATATCAAAATTTGTTTATTAATCAATCAGATAGCATATATATTGTATACATTCTGAAATTAAATAATAACTTTAATTTATACATTTCATTAGGGGAAATAGCGGTCCTCATACTAGGCCGAGCCTGTGTCGTGAAGGCCGCATGATATTAGCAGTAGATTTAAACTGCAAGATGATGCGTATGATACAGACGGATCTCAGGATTTACAATTAGAACAACAACAATGGGGAATGTCTGAAAATTTTAAAAGTCCTTGATTATTTTTCTAATGAGAGGAATAGCCGTCGCCATTAAAATAAAAAAGTTTCAGATTTTTCGGTTGCGCCATATATTTTATAAGAATACAAACATTTTATATCACCTCGCGTCTGCCCCGTATCGGACTACTAAGACATTTCTAAGTCCGTCGAATATAAAAAAAAAAAAACACCAGCTTGGATCTGTGGTACGCAGTGACATTGACAGTTCATCATAGGTTGGTCGTATGACTTGAACTGTCAATGTCATTGCGTACCACAGATCCAAGCAGGCGTTTTTTTTAAATATTCGACGGACTTAGAAATGTCGTAGTAGTCTGATACGGGGCAGACGCGAGGTGATATAAAATATTTATATTTTTAAATAATATATGGCGCTTCCGAAAAATCTGAAACTTTTTTCTGTTCATGGCGAGGGTTATTCCTACCATTAGAAAAATAATCAAGGACTTTTAAAATTTTAAGACATTCCCCATTGTAACATAGAGTCTAGATCATGGAGGGTCCAAGTGAAAATAATTACCCCTTGTGGAAAATCTTATTTATTCACATTAGTGGCTACCTGGGGAAATCAAGCGATTTTAGTGCATTTTGCATTGTAACTAGTTCGTGGGGTATTAAGCTTTCGCATCCAAAAAAAAAAGTTGTGTGGTGACCTTTTATTAACACTTTCGTCTGTTAGAATTTAGAAATAAGTCCTAGTCACTCCACAAAAAAATCTCCGGAAAGGCATAAAAAAACATAAAAACCGTAACTACTTTTTTTGCAACTATTTACTGAAATCTGAACTAGAGTGGTGAGAAGCAAGTTTCTCCATTACTATTCGATCGTGATTACTCTTACATTTTACCCTCAAAAACTTTTTGTCTCAATCTTTTCGTCAAAAGTAAAACTTGTTAGTTTCAAATTAAAGGAAAAATTAAAAAAATATATGCCTAGCCTAGCCTCTAAGGTATCGGAACAGCTAAGCTCGGGCACGAAATCCTTCACTAGTACCCCCTTACAACGCCTTAGGGGGGCGTATATTTCAACTTTTCCTTTAATTTGGAATTTGGAATTTTTGTTCGCAGCGTTCCTGCTCAATACAAAATTAGTAAAAGTAATTTATTCTTAAAATTAGGCATAATTACAAGCACCTATGAACGTCAATAAACTACCACCTGTTCGGAAAAATAAACCTCTGCCACGAGAAGAACCGGCCGGCGTAAGAAACTCGGCTAGGTGTCATTTTTTCAAAACAATATACATTGTATAGTTAAATATAAAATTACAGTGTCAGCTACCACAAAACTACAATGCTACAGTAGAAAACCTATTTTCGCGATAGATTATCTGTGCAGGACGCTATCACTGTCAAACATCCCTATCCATGTTGTATTCGTTAACCTTATAATATGCTTTTAAAATAAGTGTTCCTTTCACTATGGATTTGAATTTTGAATTGCTAAGTTCAGTTAATTAAGACCTTTCTTTTTATGTTATGATTATGAGCCTGTTTGAAAACACATTATTAGCTTCTTGAATTATATTTCCTTGCTATTCCGCTAAAAACGTGTGCGTCTGTTCGTGTTAACGTATCCACTTGGTTTCGTACACGCGGTTAATGCTCCCACCCTTCCTCCGCTCGCACGAACATGCAAATAAATACAAAAAACCACCACACAGAAACACAAAACCTCGACACGTGTTTCGCCAGGAGATGCTGGCAGGAGATGTTTGTTGCTTGCGCCACGTCCACCGAGCAAATGCAACACCAACAACATCTCCACACGTGACGCAAGCAACATCTCCTGCCAGCATTTTCTGAGGATGCCTCGTAGAGAGGTGAAACACTTATCGAGGTTTTGTGTTTCTGTGTGGTGGTTTTTTGTATTTATTTGCATGTTCATGCGAGCGGAGGGAGGATGGGAGCATTAACCGCGTGTAATAAATCAAGTGGATACATTAACACTGACAGACGCACACGTTTTTTAGCGGAATAGCAAGGAAATATAATTCAAGAAGCTTGTGTTGGATTTCCGCAAAGTAACGCCTGATTCTATCAATTAAGACATTATTCGCTGACGCGCCTGTTGTGTATGTGTCTCCCCAGGTCCGGGCCCGCTGGCGCGGCGCGCGGCGGGCGGGGGCGGCGGGGCGGCGGCGGCGGGGGGCGGCGGGGGTGGGGGCGCGGGCGGGGGGGGAGCGCGAGCTGCGCTCGGCGGCGCTGCTGTCGCGGCTGGCGGCCGAGCCCGAGGGCTACGCCGAGTGCTACCCGGGGCTGCGCGAGATGGACGACGCCATCGACGACTCGGACGACGAGGTCGACTACACCAAGATGGACGCCGGCAACAAGAAGGGGCCTATAGGTGAGTACGACGATTATGGTTCCTCTCCACCAGAGATGTGCTATGCACTGTGCGGCAATGCTGCGAATCCTGTGTAAGCTACGCTACGAAAACCCGTTTCCACCAGTGCTATGCTGTGGACCAATGAATATGATTGGTGGATTCAAACGCCTCCATAGCAACGTAGCATAGTACATCTCTGGTGGAAAGGCACCCTTATAAAAATATATTTCTGCCATTGTCATTAATATCTATTTCAGCTATGAAGAGTCCGGTGACAGCTGTCAACCCAGTACAAATTGTGTCATCTTTGTCGTATGATGGCATAAATTGTACTGGGTAGACAGCTGTCACCGGACTCTTCATAGCTGAAATAGATATTACGTGGTTGACATATACTCTGTAATCTCTCACTTCAAACATTTGACATATCACGTCACCCATAAAACATATACACCCATGACTGATCGAAATTATAAATAAAACCACGTAATATTGGCACTTCTCAAGTAAATCAAAATAAATATCGCTTTTCTAAAACATAATTTAAATTATGTTTCAATTTTTTAGATCATTGTTGTTGAGTATTTTACGATAATAATTCACCACCCAAACAGTTACGTGTTATGTCGATTTTTTTTTAAACCAGTGTTGTGACCGAGTCGTTCGTTTCGATTCAGATGACATTTTAGTAAATTGATAAAAATCTAATCGATTTTTTCGAGGTATGAGTATATAAAAACGATAAATTTATAATTAAAACAAAATATTAACAAAAACATGAAATACGACATAAAAAGTTAAATAACAAACGAACCGTGAACGTACCTTTGTCGTGTAAGAATACAGTAGTTATTGATTTCTGAACGAAACAAAGATTATGTTGAAAAAAAAAATCGCTTATCAAGTATGCAGTTTGTCGTAGTTTCTTGGTATTACTGTGCGCTTATTCCGTTACTTAACGTATTTCTTGACCCGGCTGTAAAATCGATCCAATCAACCATTCGTTAATAATCGAATGATTTGACAGACGATACGCTTTAGCCTCGTCACTACAAACGTCAATACATAAATGACAAATATTTGAAGTAAGAAATTATAGTTAGAACGGCTTTCTACTGAAATCTGAATCCGATGTATTAAGTTTGTCTGGATGTTTTCAGCATTCTTAGAAAGTTTTCTTTTTTTAGACGACTTGTTTTATTTAGACGTTAAAATATTCACGACATACATTACAGTTTGAGTATGTATGTATGTATGTATGTAAGCACTTTATTGTACACAATTACAGGTTGAAACATAAAGAGGTCACAAAGCGTTAAAGTACAAAGGCGAGCTTATCCCTATAAGGGATCTCTTCCAGCTAACCTTTGAGCAATTGAGTGGAAGGTAGGTAGAATAAGATAGACAAACTTAAACCATGTACAATACAAATAAAACAGATGCAATATATATATATGAAAAATAACACAATATATGCATAAATGTAATCGGTAAATATATACATTATATATAAAAATATGAGTAAATTAATAAAATTTATAAAACTATTAAACCAATTCACTAGTTATTTGAAAGCCACAACTTCTTTAAATGACTCTTGAGTGACGCAACAGACGGGCACTGTCTTAGTGACAACGGCAACGCATTCCACAGCTTCACAGCGCGCACAGTAAAAGACCTGGAATAAGTCCGCGTCTTTTTCGGTGGTATAGCTAGGGTAAGATTAGCGCTCGATCGTAAACGATGACCACTACCATCCGCCATATGACTAAAACTTGAAACTTGAGTTATGTCAAAGTTAAATTTGGACATATCAAATACTTGTATGTAACTGATACAATATCGAGTAATATCGGTAATTCATTACCCGGTTAGATTACGAACAATGGCTGTGCAATCCCGGTTCGCGATTGTACAGTCAACTGAAAAAATATGGGTTTAAACAACTTACTCAAAAATACGTCCCATAGCTCTTATGTAGGTGGATTAAGGTTTCGGTACATATTTAAGAGAGGATTAAATCGATACATATTTTTGCACATGACTGTACTTGTAGCATTTTTTCTTTTTTAACCCGCGACGCGGAACGCAGTAGAGTGGTGTTATAAATTTAGCATGTTTTTCTGTGTATGTGTGTGTCTGTCTGTGACATCGTAGCTCTTAAACGGGTGAATTTAATTTGAAAGGTTTCAGGTTTCCCAGCGACAGTTCTTAGACAAGTTTTATCATAAGCGGTTCAGACGTTTTTGAGCTATTGAACTTTAAAATGAAAATTTCGGCGATTTTACGTTTATTTAAAGTTGTAAATTATGGATTATCTTCTCTACCCAAATCGAACGTTTTTCTAACTGAACCACTGCACTGTCCTTCAACCAGGGCGATGGGACTTCGACACGCAGGAAGAGTACTCGGCGTACATGAGCAGCAAGGAGGCGCTGCCGAAGGCCGCCTTCCAGTACGGCGTGAAGACGCAGGACGGCCGCAAGACGAGGAAGACCAAGGACAAGAGCGAGAAGGCGGAACTCGACAGGGAGTGGCAACAGGTCAGAATTGGCTACCTGACTATTCCGAAGCTAGAGCTCCGAAGCTAGAGGTCCCGGGTTCGAATCCCGGCCAGGGCATTTATTTGTGCATTTTTCACGGATATTTGTTCTTGGGTCTTGGATGTTTTCTATGTATTTAAGTATGTATTTATCTATATAAGTATGTATATCGTCGTCTAGTACCCATAGTACAAGCTTTGCTTAGTTTGGGACTAGGTCGATTTGTGTAAGATTGTCCCCACCATTGTCCAACTAGGCTAAACTGGTGGTATGTATGTATGTATTTAAGTTTAACTTGTTTGTAACAGATGCCACTGTGTACTGTTTCATCTGCCTCTCTATCGCATTTGCATATTCGAGTGACAGAAAGGCAACGGTATGTATGTATGTATGTATTTAAGCACTTTATTGTACACAATAACAGTTTAAAACATATACATGTCACACAGAACGGTCGTGCGGTTAGTTCTTACTAAATACCACAGCGGCGCTACGATCTATGTGGAGCATTTCACTGATATCCCTATCTCAGTCTATACAGGATGTTTTTATTGAATTCCGTTAATTGCGAGGGCACATTCCTGTGTGTAATAAAGTAATCTACTCTTAGACACCAGTATTCCAATTTGTACCATTTCGAAGATATTAAATAAAATTGTTAATACGTTAACTGACACCCCTAGTATAGTATTAAACTTTTATAATGCGCACTTCTAAGGTTTGGAATTCTCTGCCGGCGTCTGTATTTCCGAGTTCATATAACCTGGACCTTTTTAAGGCACGAGTGAATAGGCATCTTCTGGGTGAGCTCGCTTCATCGTCGGCCTCATCTTTGCCCCCTGGCTAGATGCTGGCCAAGAGCAATCCCATTTTAATTTAAAAAAGAAACATCCGTAACAAATAATCAATGTTGCCGTGCGTCACGTGCGGTGTTGTTCGAATTCCGAATATTTTCATAGTTGACATTAACTTTTGCTTAATTCCACGTTGACTCTTAAGGCCGTTTTGCATTCACCCTTGGTGATATAATTAATTATTTTGTATGAAAATGAAAAAAAAATTTTTCTTGAATTTTAGAAACTAAATATGCTGCGTCGTTTCTATGGCTATGTACGGCTATTGGCTATGTGCGAAGTAGGTGGTGGGGGTAAGCTAGGCGATCGTAGCGCACACCATGGCAGAAATGTGTACTTACCGGGGACCACTGTCAAATTTACTTTCACGTTTTCTATTGGTTTCTTAACGGTTTCCTACGATTCGTTTCGTTTGTATGTATTTATTTATTCTCTTATTTATTTCAGTAAAATTTCCAATACGGGGTCTTTCTCGTTTACTAAAGTAAATAAAATATTCATGTGTCATTATTTGACATCTCTGAGTTTTGACATTGTCTCGGGACCTTTGACGTTTGACGTTTCAGACGTGCACATAGCCAATATGCTTGAACGAACGGAAATCAATAAAAAACAGCCTGTATATTGTACTTTGTGGTTATAACGTCCTATGTCCAGCAGTGGACGTCCTCCGGCTGATATGGTGGTGGTGGTGGTGGGTTATAACGTCATGTAATTTCTCTGTATCGTTGGTAACGACTGTTTTTCTTTTACAGATTCAAAATATAATCCAAAAACGGAAAATACCGGCGTCGGGAGACGAGCCAGGGTTCAAGACTCCGAAGTACTAGCAAAGGTTACTCATTCTTGTAAACATAGTGGACTGTATAACTATCTTGACGCTTTGCTTTGCAGAGCAAAGCTCACATGTAAGCTATGAAAGAGGGTACACGTTGAAAATTATATGCAAACTGTCCCCGTTTTAGGGTTGGGTCTATATTTTGTACCCTTGCGTGGTATGCCAAAAGTTTAGTCATATAATGATATTCCACTCGTCCAATATCTTTGTCCAATCTTTGATCAAATTTTTTTGACGTAGGCCCATTCCACTCATCAAATATCTTTGTCCAAGTTTTTTTTTCATGCATAGCCATATTGATTTAACTGTCATCGGAATCTTTGATCAAATGTCGGGGTCCCATCCAAGTTTGATGAAATCATCCAATTTCTTTGATCAAAGATATTGGCCAAGATATTGGATGAGTTTAATACGTGGTGGTATTCTACTCATCCAATATCTTTGTCAAATCTTTGATCAAATTTCTTTGACGGAGGCCCATTCCATTTATCCAATATCTTTGTCTAAGTTTTTTTAAATGAGTAGCCTTATTGATTTAAATGTCATCAGAATCTTTGATCAAATGTCGGGGTCCCATCCAGGTTGGATGAAATCATCCAATTTCTTTGATCAAATGTATATTGGACAAAGATATTAGATGAGTGGAATACCTCCCTTATTTCCAATCAAAGTGAAAAATCATTTGTTATGGGTGGGATTTTAAACCACGGCCTTTGCGTTCGGTGCATTGCTCTGAACCAACTGAGCTACTGTGGGAATCCCTCGCTTTAATCTTCTAATATAAAAAAATAATCTTTTACACTTTGATTGGAAAATTATAATTCCGTCAGTGTTTAATGTCAAATGTGTTGCTAAATTGAAACTGATAACCGTATTAATCTACATTGAAGTGTAAAATAGGATAATATGCCAAGTACCATTCTAAGTATTTGAGGGGTTAAGTTGTAATATTAAAATAGTTTGATTATATAATTTATAAAAGCATCTTTAGATTTTGATATTTAGATGTTTAACCTTTTCACCGCCACCACCGGCGATACACGACACCGGAATGTCGTGACTATGACGCCACTTCGCCAACTACCGACACACATTTCATTTCTTGTTTTATTGCCGTGGCGTCAAGAGCGCAGCGTTATGTTTCGTAATATGGCGGTGAAAAGGTTAAAATATGTTTAGTTGTACGCTTCTGTAGATATTCTATAGTAATTCTTTAAAGCAAAGTAGGATTTCAAATGAAAGTGAAAAATTGAAAAAAAAAGTGCTCCAAGAACTTCTTAGAACCCATCTGGCATACGCGGCCAATCGCTCTCGCCACCTGAGCTACTAGAACAATCAAGCTCAGGTACTAAATCCTTCACTAGTTCCCTCTTACAACGCCTTAGGGAGGCGTACAGCGACATCTATCTAGAAGACTTAGGCTTCTTTTTAACGGCACCATCGTCTCAACTTACAATTAAAAATCGTCACTGACCCGTATGGTTTACAAAGTTTGAATTTTATACTCCTTGGCCAAAAGCACAGAATAAGTAATAAGTAGTACGTACAGAAGGCAAGATTCAAAGATTCAAATTGTTTATTTGTAAACATAGGGGCCATCCACATATTACGTCACAGCGATGGAGGGGAGGGGGGGGGGGGTTACTGAACGTGACAGTCCATGTTAAAGGGATAGGAAAAAAACGTGACTAGGGGGAGGGCGGGGTTCAAGTAGTCGAAATTTTGCGTGACGTAATATGTGGACGGCCTAATTACAAGATGTTACAATAATAGTTTTAAATTCCGCTATGTTTTGCCGTTCCACTGTTACCCACCAGGCCCACAGTTAACAAATCCCCGTTTAGGTATGCCAAACGTGCCTAAGCGTGGCCATCTCTTTCTATCGCATGCAACGCGCTCTTTGGGGGGCGGGGCCTTAGCGCTAGGCGGCTATGAGCCCGCAACGCGGGCGCCCGACATGTACTTGAAGCGGCGCGATGAAGTTACGGAGTGAGCAGCGCATACCAAAAGTATTGAACACTCTCGCGTTTTTAAAATAAAATTTAAATCCCTCTAGACCGCATCCAGCGCAGAGTGACTCGAATTGTCGGCTGCCAGCCGGTTTCGGATCGGCTTGACTCTTGCGCTGCGCTGCGTAGAAATATAGCCTCGCTCTGCATTTTCTACCGCATGTATTACGGGGAGTGCTCCGAGGAATTGTTCGGATTAATCCCTGCCGCTTCCTTCCGCCATCGCCCAACGCGACAACATTACCATCCTCACCACTTAGATGGTTGGTAGTCCTCAACTGTGCGTTTCTCCAGAAACTTCCTGCCTCGCACAGCTAAACTGTGGAATGAACTGTCGCCTGCGGTATTTCCGGACCGATTCGACCTTCAAACCTTCAAGAAAAGAGCGTACTCCCATCTTAAAGGCCGGCAACGCACTTACAACCCCTCTGGTGTTGCGAGTGTCCATCCATGGGCGGCGCTAATCGCTTACCATCAGGCGATTCGTCTGCTCGTTTGCCTCCTATGTCATAAAAAATATGTAATAAAAAATAATTTATTGTCACATGAAAAAGTACATGGCAGTATCACACAGCTTCTGGACATATTTATAAACGGTTCTGCGACAACGGGCTCAGACCTCAGCATATGCGGCGAGCTGGGTCAGCTGCGCAGCGCTGGCTTTCAGCCTGCAACCTATCTCTCGGTTACATTTTTGCGAGTTACAAGGGAACTTTGATTGAAGCATTCTATATCATTCACTATAGAAAATTGTATTTCTTTCTGTATTATATTCGTTTACGTTAGAACTGTCCTTTTGTTGCCAACCCGTTTATTTCTACAAGCTTTATAACTTTCACTGTTTGTATGTAAGTTGTCATCAAAATTTGCAATCCCTTTTTCAGCACCTTGCCGTTATCCGATTGAGCTCAAAATTTGACATACTTATGCAAGTTCGGTGACAATGCAATATCATGGTTCCGCCGAGCTGATCTGATGATGGAGACAGAAGGTGGCCATAGCAACTCCTAAACCACACAAGATAAACCGGCCGTGTTTGGTCTCGTTCGAACCGTCTCAATAAGTAGTTGATGACGGCGGAAACAAAAGTAAAGTTGGCGATAAAAAATTGTACAAAAATGATGAACTTAACTCGCCGACATATGCTAAAGGATCGTTTCGAATCGATGTGGCAGCCACGTTATGAGTGCTACTGTTTTTGTGTTCACCAATTGGCGCCACTGTCGCGTGAGGTCCAGCTGTCAAAGATTGTTATTAGATATTACGGGCGTGAAAACTAAGTTTACATTTATATCATATTTAATAATTAAATTTCAAAATATCGAGCATGCCTGTGTTGTGCTGTCCCGTTCTATTCGGAAAAAAGAAGACATAAATTTCCGAAAGATACTGTCTCAAAGTAGTGACATTCCACCACCACCATATCAGCCCAAGGACGTCCACTGCTGGACATAGGCCTCCCCCATTTGAATGCCATAATCGCCACGCTTGGCAAGCGGGTTGGCGATCGCAGTATCTCCGCCGCACTCCTGGGATGCTGCTGCCCATCCCCCGGTGGTCTTGGTCGTCGTAGTTTTAGGACATACGGGGTCCGGGTCATACGGGGGTTGTGACATTCGTTGACCCGTAACTCATATTTGCCGTAATGGGGAATGTCTGAAAATTTTAAAAGTCCTTGATTATTTTTCTAATGGTAGGAATAACCCTCGCCATGAACAGAAAAAAGTTTCACTTTTTTCGGTTGCGCCATATATTTAAAAAAAATATAAACATTTTATATCACCTCGCGTCTGCCCCGTATCAGACTACTACGACATTTCTAAGTCCCTCGAATATTTAAAAAAAAAAAAAACGCCTGCTTTGATCTGTGGTACGCAATGACATTGACAGTTCAAGTCATACGACCAACCTATGATGAACTGTCAATGTCATTGCGTACCACAGATCCAAGCAGGTATTTTTTTTAAATATCGACGGACTTAGAAATGTCTTAGTAGTCCGATACGGGGCAGACGCGAGGTGATATAAAATGTTTGTATATTTATAAAATATATGGTGCAACCGAAAAATCTTAAACTTTTTTCTGTTAATGGCGACGGTTATTCCTCCCATTAGAAAAATAATCAAGGACTTTTAAAATTTTCAGACATTCCCCATTTAAAATATTTTTCATATTATTCAAATTAGAATTAAAATACTTATGTTGTATTATATATTACTAGCTGTTGCCCGCGACTTCGTCCGCGTCTTCGCTCTTATTGGTCGCAGCGTGATGTTATATAGCCTAAAGCCTTCCTCGATAAATGGACTATCGAACACAATAATGTTTTTTCAATTCGAACCAGTAGGAACTACTCATCTACTACTCATCCTGAGATTAACGCGTTCAAACAAACTTCAGCTTTATAATATTAGTATAGATTAGTATAGATTTGGCGATCACGTACTTGAAGGCGCAGCGTGGGTAGGCCCCCCACAAGGTGGACTGATGACCTGGTGAAGGTCGCGGGAGTCCGCTGGATGCGGGTGGCACAGGACCGGTCATTGTGGCACTCTTTAGGGGAGGCCTATGTCCAGCAGTGGACGTCCATCGGTTGATACTAGTAATATATGATGATCATTGATCTATTATGTTTGCTTGTATGCTCGTATTTTTGATGTGGATAGTACCGTTAAGTTCTACATATGTACATATACATTTTTACAGATCCAATGAAATGAGTTTAAAAATGTATATATGACTTTGATTCCTTAATATGTTGGTATTCTAATGTACAGTCAGATACAGAGAAACGTGACATACAAACTTCTATGCGGGTTTCTCTGCAGCTGATTGTACATCCGGAAGGTTGTAAGAATAATATTTCAATTTATTGTACATATAATTTCCTAATAAATATGTTTTGAGGATTTATTCGCGTTTTTTTTTCATTATTCCAAGTAAATACGAGGCTTGCACTGAAAGTGGCGGGAATCGAATACTTATTAATTTATTTTTAACATGTATTATACCTTTTTATAATCTCTGAAGTTTCCTTATCTCAACACACTGCCACTTAGAAAAAAAAAAGTATGGTTCGGTTTCAATTGTTTATTGAAGTCGTCGAGTCACTGCTTAAAATGGAATTGTGCCGTGAAAATTTCAGAGCTATGATTTATTATGACTTTAAAAGTGGACTAACACAAAAACAATGTGAAGAGCGGATGGTTGCTGCTTTTAATATTGAAGCTCCTTCAAAGACTACAATATACAGGTGGTATTCAGAATTTCAACGTGGCCGTGTATCCCTCACCGACGAAGTGCGTGAAGGTCGACCAAAATCGGCAGTCACGCAAGAAAACGTCGATGTTGTGCGTCGTCTGATAAATGAAGACCGACATGTGACATATCGGGAAATTCAAGAGCACCTGGGTATTGGAATGAGTCAAATACAAATTATTTTAAAAGAAGAATTAGGCGTGAAAAAGTTATTTTCCCGTTGGATACCTCACCTATTGTCTGACGAGCAGAAAATAGTCCGTGTCAATTGGTGCCGCAAAACTTTGAAAAGATTTAACAAGGGACGCTCAAATGCTGTTTTTAGCATAGTATCAGGTGACGAGTCGTGGATATACGCTTATGAGCCTGAAACTAAAAACCAATCCCGAGTATGGGTCTTCGAAGACGAGCTCAAACCCACAAAAGTTGTTCGTTCTCGCAGTACGGCTAAGAAGATGGTGGCTACGTTTATCTCTAAATCTGGTCACGTAGCTACTGTGGCTCTTGAGGATCGTAGAACAGTCAATGCTGATTGGTACACCACTATTTGTTTGCCGAACGTCTTTGCTGAACTCCGAAAAACAAACCCTAGTCGTCGCATCATCCTTCACCACGACAACGCCAGCCCACACACCGCTCGGACAACAACTGAGTACCTGGACGGTGAAAAAGTCGAAATATTGGACCACCCTCCATATAGCCCTGACTTAAGTCCCAACGACTTTTTTACATTCCCCAGAATCAAGGACAAACTGCGTGGTCAGCGGTTTCAGACGCCAGAAGAAGCAGTGGAGGCCTATAAAATAGCCATTTTGTCGACCCCTACTTCAGAGTTCAAAAAGTGCTTTATGGACTGGTTTGAACGCATGCATAAGTGCATGAAATACAAAGGAGAATATTTTGAAAAACAATAAAAATAAATAAACTCACTTATACTGCATATTTTCTTCTATTCCCGAAACTTTCAGTTTTACCCTCGTACATATTAACATTCGGATGATGTGTATACACGCCCGAATATCTTTGAGTTGAGGCCCGATTAGACCATATCGAAATATCATGACACTGACATAAAGGCGTGTACAGAATAAGAGTAAGTCTATTGCCTTAAAAACAAAAAGAAACAAAAAATAACCGTTTACAATTTAGAAAACCCAAAATAAATTATACGGTCTTATTCTAAAGCAGAATGCAATTAAATTACTAGACGCCTGAAATAAAAAAAGTGGCAAAAGGAACACAATTCAGCTAATGCTCGCGGGCCATATTTGTACCACCAGCGCTGGTTTTCCGAGAGGAAAATACTTTCGTCTTCGCTAGAAATATTAGCTTAAGAGGCTGACAAGCGCCAATGACCTTGGCTCTATGTCTGTCTGCGTCTAATTGCGCCGGAGTGAAAGAGAAACTATATACCTGCTATACAAGCAGATAATCAGAAATTTAATCATAAAATTAAATATATTTACTACATGTGTAATTTAAATCGTCTATGCTTTAGGTTTGAGTATGTTGGAACTGTGTTTTTAATTATAGATGTTTCAGTAGAAAAAATATGACATTATAATTATTTTAAGATGATTTAAAGACATAGTTTTGCGATTTTCTTCGATCAAGCCGATTTTCTTAAAAATCGTGTTTTGGAATCGTCCACACCCTTTGAAATATAATGAATGTTAACTTGTATTTTTATATTTTTTTACCAAAACAAATGGGTTTTGTTGAATCACCATTTAAAAATGACAATTTAGCTCTATTAAGCGTCTTAACCCTCAGACGTAGGTATATAGGACGTAGGTAGTCAGCATCAAAAGTAAGCTGTTGCCCGCGACTTCGTCCGCGTCTTCGCTCCTATTGGTCGCAGCGTGATGTTATATAGCCTAAAGCCTTCCTCGATAAAAGGACTATCCAACACAAAAAGATTTTTCAATTCGAACCAGTAGTTCCTGAGATTAGCGCGTTCAAACAAACAAACAGACTCTTCAGCTTTATAATATTAGTATAGATAAGAGCTTTTTATCCCTCCATATGCATAGCTACTTTTGATGCTGACTGTCCCTGTGTTGTGTCACCTGTTGTTTACCTGTGCTTGTATCTCATTATGTATGCTGTTTCTGTTATGTATTTTTCTCAAACATGCAATGAAATATTGATGTTATGTTCCTTATAATAGGCTGCGAAGTATGACGTTTCAGGTGCGGCTAGGACAAGAGGTCGTTAATGGAATTTCATACAAATTTTGCAGGCCTAGGCCGGCAAAGTCCTCTTTTTAGGGTTCCGTACCCAAAGGGTAAAAACGGGGCCCTATTACTAAGACTTCGCTATCCGCCCGTCCGTCTGTCACCAGGCTGGATCTCAAGAACCGTAATAGCTAGATAGTTGAAATTTTCACAGATTGTGTATTTCTGTTGCCGCTATATAACAACAAATATTAAAAACCTGCCAAGTGCGAGTCGGACTCTTTTTTATAGATCATGCGGTACGAAACCCTTCGTGCGCGAGTCCGACTCTCACTTGGCCGGTTTTTTTTAATTTCCATTCCACATAAATTTGTGGTACAGGCATCATGACATTCTGCCACTATGCGTATTAAAAATAAAACTATGATTTTTTTGTTGTTTATTTCATTGCATGTTTGAGAAAAGCACTATACATACCTCGGCGGGAAATATGGGGTTGCCAGCCGAAAACATATAGACGGCCGAGCAAAGCGAGGCTGGATAGGTCTGAGGCTTTCGTCCCGGCCTCTGTAATAGTAATGTACTATTTTTTGAGGTGTGCAATATTGTGTGTTTTATTGTAGGTATTACATTGATGGCCAAATTTATTGCCGTGATCAATCGTACTTCACACACTACAGCTCAATATCGGTGTTAATAATAAGGGCCTTTACGTGTTGGCTATGTGGTACCCGGTTGGTACTTCGGCTCCGCGCACTGCTTCCAAAAGTCCGGGACACCATTGTCCCGTGAGCGGAAAATACATATAATAATCGTATGGCATTTATTTTCGAACCGTGAGATCTTCTAGAAGACAGTACGGTTGCCAGTTTTGTTGCTCTATTGGTGTAAAATTGAAAAATGATCACCCCCGACGGGATTTGGACCCGCGACCTCTGGAATCCGTCCATTGCTCTTACCAACTGAGAACCCGCCTTGGGATAACCCGCGGTAGCTCAGTTGGTAAGAGCGATGGACGGATTCCAGAGGTCGCAGGTTCAAATCCCGCCCGGGGTGATCATTTTTCAATTTTACATTTTCGATTGGAAATTATAATTCCGCTAAGTGGACGTTTCCGCTTGTAAAAAAAATATATTGACATTTGTTGTGTAAATTAGAAACCCTCGCTTTTGAACGAAAATCGACGTTTTCCTGCCGGTAGTTTAGAGGGGCAGTACGCTCGGTTCTCCATATAATACGTTTGTATGGAGAACCGAACATACTGCGCCCTCTTAAGTGAAACCTTTTGATGAATTCTTATTGCTTCATTAATCAAATCACCAGGGCCAAATTAGTATAAATAACCGAACAAGTTAGGTAACATGTGGGCCGATACGGCCTATTTAATATTCATTATTATGCTATGAGAATTATAAAACTAGAAATGGCTAATTATCTCGACCTTGTCGGGTAAGTGAGAATTCCGAGTAAAATGTAATGTTTTAATTTGTAGATAATAATAGTTGACCCTATGGTTGACTGAAAGAGAGTGTCTGGTGGCATTCAATCTGCATTTTGTGTAATTAAAAATAAATAAGCTTGGGTATAATGCAATTAGTAGTCTGGTTTGCCCGAAGGTTGACTTCAAGATAAAAAAAATCTTAATCACGAAAGAAAGGCCAGATCAAAGGGATTAGGGTGCCCTGTGACGCTGTGTCCGAAGAAAGGTTTCTTTAAAATTTCCACAGTAAACCCCAAATACTACGTATCGCAAACCAGTTTTATCGGGTTGATTTCATTACCTTAGTTTGCTGACATTACAAAACGCCCGAAATCTCATCCCAAATCAATCTTCACTTTTGTAAGAGAAAACTGTTATCTTCCAATTAGCTACCTTCGTTTTCACTGCGACAAGCATTCCGTCACGTTGGTCGTCGAGAGAAATGCGGCCGAATTCGCGAACCATTGACACAATGCCGGTTCATCGGCGCCCGAGCCTCAGGTGCGCTGCGTAAGCGCAGGTACGAACGAAAACACGATTAACAGTGCGCGCGACAAAACCCTTAACTCGTTGATTGAGAGGTTATTATTGCTTTTACCGCGCGCAAATTACTTGGTTTTAGCATACCGCCCCGCCCCCGCCGCCATCTTGGAATTCCTTACCGCTCACCATACCCCGCGCGCGACTTGCGGACAACGCACGTGTGTAGTGTTGTGTCAGTGATGTGATAGTGTTGTGTCGCAATGGAGTCGACGCCGATCTGTAGGTGTCGCGTTCTTTACCTAGGATCAGCAGTGCCCCAGCAAAGCAAAGACGGACTGCAGGGAATACAGGAGCCGTTGCGGGAGTTGTACCCGGATAAGGGCGCGACCAGCGGCGGCATAGACTCGTGGCTCTCAGTCTGGTCCAACGGGATATTGCTAGAGAATGTGGACGAGAGCGGCTCGCGGGTGGCCAGGTTTTTTCCTATATCGAGCCTGCATTACTGCGCGGCTGTGCGCAGGGTCACTGTAGAGGGTGCCCCGAGATTCCTGCCCTTGGATTCGCCGTTTGCGAGAGCGCCGGCGCCACGGCGCCCGCCTCTCTTCGCTGCCGTTTTAAGACGGACGCAGGGGATTAAGGTTCTGGAATGTCACGCGTTTATATGTAGGCGGGAGGCCGCCGCTAACGCTCTAGTCCGCTGCTGCTTCCACGCATACGCAGATAGCTCGTACGCTAAGCGTTTGGAGGCGGAGCGAGCACCGACGACGCTTCCACCCGAGCCAGACGAAGAACTTGAAGTGTATGATGGCGATGAGAATCATAAAGTGTGGGTAGGCGAGGTGGAACGCGATGATGCTAGCGACGACATCCCGCATCCGGCGCGAGCTCCGCGCCCGCGCCAGATCACGCGGCCGGCGTCAGTGCCGCCACCTCCTCCGCCCCCCGAGGAACCTAAGAAGAAGCTGACCACAAAAAAGACTAAAAAGAAGTCTTCTGCATCGGCCGATGAGCTGTACGCAACCATGCCCGGCCCAGCGCCGATGATGAACGGCAGGTCTTTGGGAAGAGCGCCACCGGCCTGGGCAGCCGGGCATCCCATGGTCCTTCTAGCACATCCAGCAGCAACTCTTCCTCACGCTCGTGCAGCTACGCTAGCTCATCGCGGCCGCATGCCAGCTGGCATGCCGCCTGGCCCGTTCCCACCAGGCCCGCCCCCTGGCCGCGGCCGCCTCCAATACGCCACAGTCGACCCCCGCCGCTCAAAACCCCAGCCACCGTCCATGAAAGCAGCACAAAGCATGACCACTTTAGAAGCCGTGGAGGACGCTGGCGGCATCTACAGGAAGAAAGGGCACCTTAACGAGCGTGCGTTCTCATACAGCATCAGACAGGAGCACCGGAGCAGGTCGCACGGGTCTCTCGCCAATCTAAAGTTCGCTGCTCCACCCGAGGTAAGTGTCTTGCCTATTTTATTAGCATGTAAATGATTCTTGCGTAAAATTCGCGTGGCAGCAATCGCTCAATGAATTATCGTGATTATCATTGGGTGTGATGCGATGGGTTGCGCAATCTACATGCCTAGGCATAACTCAAGGAATGTGGCATCTCACATCGACATTACACGTTACGAGATGCTGGACGACTGAGAAAGTAGCTAGTGGTTTGACAACTTGATTCGAACCTTTTGTGGGTTGAAAATGTGAGAAAAAGTGTCTTTAGCACCTCACGACTAGTTATGAAATAACCAGACTTCGAATGACGTGATTCTAACAGTTCGTGGATTTACATTTTAAAGTTGTACCGTTGTACTTAAGATCTGTCTTTAGTTTCATGTACTATATCAGTTAAGAAACAACCCCGATACCTATTAGGAAACTAACATACCGATTGCCGTTTTTGAACATGGAATTAAATCCTTGACTATTATGTACTTTAATGTAAGAGTGAATATGCTATTGTTGAACCAATGAACTACATCTTAGCTGCTATATTCACTTACCACCCTAGGTGAATCACTAAAAAACAAGTTTTCATCGAATTGAGAACTTGTTTTTCTTTCACTTCGTTCAAAATGGATCCCTAAAATCACAACGCACCTATCAGCTTTCACACGCGCAAGGAATCAGGGGCCAGCGATGCGATTCAAAACCAGTCTGAACTCACCTCACGCTTCAACGTATCTTGACCCGAAGACTCTTATCAACAGTTGGTGATAAGGGTCAGATTTACACTGGCTGGTTGTGAATGGCAGCCAGGTGATCGAACCGGTCGGAGGAGGTCGCGCGCCCGGCCCTCGACACACTTGATGAACACCATTCATTACGCGTGTCTTGATGACTGTTTAACAGTTTTAAATGTGGCCTGCGTTTGTTTCTGTCCAGCCAGTAATATAAGTCCTGGATTGAGTTTTGCGATTTTGAATTAAGAAGCATCGTTATGTTAGACACGGGATTCCTTAAGTGGGTATCAACGAGTCCACTAGTGCCACTCATAAAAATAGTGATTATTTATTATTAGTGTGTGCTCCCGGGAAATCCCGATCCCGAAATTCCCGGGATTTCCCGGTAAATGAAACTCACATTTTTTCCCGGGACTGATTTTGTAATTCCCGTTGCTTTCGGGACTTTCGGGATTTGTGAATGTACAATCATATCACTGAACTTCTCTAGTGAAATGGCAAAATGAGTTGTTTTTTCGTGCTAATTTCATCAACTTTGACATGTTTTTCTCATGAACGCGTGGAGGTATCGTCATATCAGCCGAAGGACATCCACTGCTGGACATAGGCCTCCCCCAAAGACTTCTACAATGACCAGTCCTGCATCCAGTGGACATCCGCGACCCTTATCAGGTAATCAGTCCACTGTGTGGGGGGCCTGCCCACCCTACGTCTTCCAGTACGTGGTCGCCACTCGAGAACCATTTCGCCTCAACGGCCATCGGTTCTACCTGCTATGTGCCCCGCCCAGTGCCACTTAAGTTTAGCGATTCGGAGGACTATATCTATTACTTTGTTTCTGCTGCGGATGACCTCACTCTTGATGCGATCACGCAGAGATACTCCCAGCATAGCCCTCTCCATTGCTCTTTGGGTGACTTTGAGCCTTCTTATGAGGCCCATAGTAAGCGACCGCTTTTCAGTGCCATATGTCATTACTGGAAACAGTGGCAACACACACTGGTCAAAGATTTTCGTCTTGAGACACTGCGTAATATTGGACGAAAAGATCTGCCGTAGCTTCCCGAACGCTGTCCAGCCGAGTTGGATTCGACGACTAACCTCTTTCTCGAAGAGTTTTGGACTTACCTAACTGGAAAGTCTGTCCTAAGTATATATAATCGTCTACCACTTCGAGTGTCAAGTGTCCGATTGTTACGGGAGATGGTGCTACATGGGCATTTGACAAGATCTTCGTCTTGTGCATGTTCATCCTAAGACCAACTCGCTCGGAGGTTTTATTGAGGTCCATGGTCTCAGCCAAGACTACTATATCGTCAGCAAACCGAAGGTCACTCACCTTGTACTCACCTTCCCCCACGCCCGGGGTGATCAATTTTTCATTTTCGATTGGAAATTAGTGATGTACTCGCCGTTTATGTTGATGCCTAGCCTTTTCCAGTCCAGAGTCTTGAAAACATCCTACAGTGCAACGGAGAACAGTTTAGGAGAAATAACATCTCCTTGCCTGACTCTCCGCTGCAACGGAATAGGCTTCGAGTTCTGGTGCCGGAGTCGGACTGACATGGTGGCGTTCTCGTACAAACACTTCAGCACTTTGATAAAGCGGTAGTCAACTTGGCACCGCTGGAGAGATTGTAGCACAGCCCAGGTTTGAATTGAATTGAAGGCCTTCTCGTAGTCCACAAACGCTACACAGAGGGGCAAGTTATACTCCTGTCTTCTGTATAACCTGACGAAACGTATGGAAGTGGACTATGGTACTAAAGCCTCTTCGGAAACCGTTGTTCGAGAGGCTGGAAGTCATCTAGCCTGCGTGCGAGACGGTTCGTAATGACTCTTGAAAACAGCTTATAGACATGGCTCAAAGTGAGATGGGCCGGTAGTTCTTCAGCAGAGCGTTGTTTCCCTTTTTGAAGGAAAGCACCACCGCACCTCACCTCCGCTCCGTGCCTTTGGCATTATTACTTCCAGTAAGACGGAGTTGAAAAACTTCTGGAGGGCCGTAATGATCGGTTTTCCACCCGCCCGTTAATTCCATCTTAATCATAATCATAATAAATTTATTGCAAACCATGGTAACCATACAGTTGTTACAATTAAATTATAGCCTCACATGGCACCCTGTTAGGGTATGGCATATAATACTTAAAACTAGTTTATTTATTACAATAAATTGTTACATGTTGTTGTGTTGTTGGTATTTAGTGGAAAATTCAACACGGTTTATATTGCTTTTCTTCGAAATGAATGAATGAATAAGTAAATATTAATTGTCTTATTTTTATGACATGTGTCGCTTATGATGCAATGTACCTAGTGTTTGTAAAAGGATATCTGGTCTAGCATAAAGTAATTAGGTGTGTGTTTATATGAGATTATCCTGCATAAATTCTTGTACTGAGTAATAGTTTTTTTTATTAGAAGGGGTTTTAGTTGTTTTACGAATAGGTGTTTTTTTTTCTATATCCTTAACATTTTTGGGTAACTTATTATAAATATGTAAGGGCCTTTTTTATACATATCCAGGATTGATTCGGGAGAAACAAGTTTATCTCTACGGCGTGCACTCCTATTGTATTCAAACAGGTGAATATTATTCATAACAAATGTGGCGACTTCTAAAATATACAGGGAGGGAAGGGTTAATATTTGAAGGCTTTAAAAATGCGGTTTACAACTGTCGGTTTGGCGGATGTTTGTTAAAATTCGTACAAATTTTTTTTGGACTACGAACAGATCGTGTGCGTCGCTGGTGTCGCCCCATAACAATAAACCGTATCGTAGCCAGGCTTGTGCGTAAGCGTGATAGGCAGACAGAGCACACTCGGTATGTGTATTCGATTTTAAGATGTTTAATGCAAATAAGAAGGAGGATAGTTTAGAATTAATTTTGGCTATGTGTCTTTTCCAGTCGAGATGAGTGTCGATAGTCAGTCCAAGTAGGGTACGTTATGTCTCTTCTTTGATGTTTAGATCCTTTAACAATGATATAAAATCTGTTGATCGTTTTTGGTATGTATGTCTTCTGGTATGTCTTCACCGGGTGCCTTGTAATTTTTGAGCTGTTTATACATTCTAATCTCGTACAGGCTGATGTCCGTTCGTATAAAAATTAAATACGTATAACCGCAATTCCTTGAAATTGCGAAAAAATCAAACTTCTAAGTAAACGTAATCGAAATATGCGGCTGTAATACCGCTTAATGACACTCGCAAGGGAATCAAATCCTATAGGATAATTCCCGTTGACCAAGAATCATGAAATTTAGTAATATAAGAAGCATGGTCTTACACTACAACTATTACAAGTAAGGAAATAACTTTGAACTTGTACATAAAAATACTGTTTGAATATAACCAACGTAAAGGGACATCCAGATACAGGAGCTCAAGTTACACTAGACAATATACATGCGCCGAATATTTTATTTAACTACTAATCATGCGAGTACAGTACGAAATTCTGGGGCGCGAGTTTGACTCATACTTGGCCGCTTTTTTCATACATACTCCCTAAAAACTACAAAGTCCCAAAAGTATCCGAGAATTCCCGGGAATGACCCAATCCCGGTCCCGAAATCTTCGGGACTTCAATAAGTACCGGGACTGCAAACCCTATTTAAAATTAACGACAGATATTGAAAAAAGGGGCTGCTATGTACTATATTTTGTATTTTACTACCATTTGAATACATTGAAACAGTTATCAACGTTGCTAGATTCCTCAATCTATGCGTCGAAAGAAAAACGGCCGTTTTATTTTTGAACTCAAAGATCGACAAATCTCGCAACGTAATAACTAATTTGATGTATCAAAAGGTATACTTACATACAAAATACAGTACATAGCAGTCCCCTTTTTCAATATGTATCGTTAAATTTAAATAATCAAATTTTTTATGAGTGGCGCTAGTGGATCCGTTGATACCCTCTTAATAGTATTCCGTCTGTTCCTATATCGGAAGAAGCCGAGATTTTGTACAAATTAACAGAGGTTCTAAGATCTAGTTTAAGTTTTTCTTTTATGTAATAATTTTGTTGGCCTTACGGGACGGTATGTCCGCCAGGCGACAAGCCCTGTTTAATGAATTATATAAAATTCTGGGCCTACAAACTAGATTTGCATTTGTACTTGTATAAGTACTTATAGGTAAATAACTTTAAGACTGCGCAGTACGTTCGGTTCTCCATACAAACGTATTTATGCTCTCATTTTAAAACGCCAGGCTAGAATAAGATGAAACTTTGTATACACAATGGGATCCGGCATATCTAGGTCGGATCATAGTTTCTGTTGCTTGAAATTATAATGGAGAAAAAATACAGCGATTATTAAGGTTTTCATACAAGCCGTAAAAAACTCAAAAAGCCGCTGTATTTTTTTTCTTTTACAATTTCTAGCAACAGAAACTACGATCCGACCTAGATATGCCGGATCCCATTGTGTATACAAATTTTCATGTTATTCTAGCATGGCGTTTTAAAATGAGAGCATAAATACGTTTGTATGGAGAACCGATCCACACTGATCGTACTGCGCCCTCTTAAGTATGACACTCACATATGCTCTTATTCCATTCGATATTCTACTTTCAGACTAATGTAATAGAGTTTCTATTACATAGACACTGTCTTAAAATCGCATGTTTGCAATAGAAACTCTATTACATAAGCGTTAAAGTAGACTATGCAATGGAATAATAGCATATGCCAGTGTCAAACTCAAAAGTAGGTAAACGTACGGTACGTAGCCGGAAAAAATTCCGGACGTTTTCCGTCTGTAGTGAACTGGGTCTGGAGTCTGGAACAATTTGTGATTAAAGCTTAAGCTGTGGCTAAAGGTATGACCCGGGTATGTCCTAAAACTACGACCAAGACCACCGTGGGATGGGCAGCAGCATCCCTGGAATGCGGTGGAGATACTGCGATCGCCAACCCGCATGCCAAGCGTGGCGATTATGGCATTTACCTCCCATGAAATTGGGGGAGGCCTATGTCCAGCAGTGGACGTTCTTGGGCTGATATGGTGTGGCTAAAGGAGCCTGGAGTTCACTTTAGCACCTGCACCACATTACGCGTAGGCACTTATTTTATGGAAGCGACTTGTTTTTAACTTCCTCCCTAGGACGCTCCGGTTGTGGGATGAGCTTTCTGCCGAGGTTTTTCCAAGGGACTAGAGTATGGCGTTCTAATTTCTAATGATGTTAAGATGTTAGAGGGTAGTCAATTTAAGATAAAATTGATAAAGTATCTAATTAATAATGTGTTCTACTCTTTAAACGAACTCTTCGAGTATCACAGTAACATTAGTATGTAAAAGAGGAATAGACATATGTATATCCAATTAGTGTCGTTGACTATAATTTTTGAGGATATAAATTCTACGCTCGAAATGAGCAACTGTTGATTCCATAACAACATTAGGAGCGTTCGTGGCCCAGCGGCGCCCGCGTACCGCGTGCGGTATGCGAGGTTAAGTAATGTGGGCGCAGGTCAATTCTTGGATGGGTGACCGCTTTGAGTGGTTACTAACTGAGCGCTCCCGTGCTTTGGAAGGCACGTTAAGCCGTTGATCCCAGCTGCTGTCTACGACAGCAGTCGTTAAGCCAAGTTCTTCGGGCTGCTGGAAAACTTCAAACAGTCAAGTTGCCCACTCACTTGACAAAGGGGGGTCGAAGTTGCACCACGTCCGTAGGGAGTACCCACCGTAACCCTACACGTGACCCCTGGGTGGTGCTAAAAGTAAAACAAAAACTGGCAACCGTACTCGTCTTCTCGAAGATCTCACAGTTTGTAAATAAATGCCATACGATAAAAAAAAAAACAACATTTTAAAATCTTTATGTACACAGTTTACAATGAATAAAAACTTTACTTTCTTCAAGAAGTGAGTGTATACATTTTTATAGGGTCGGCAATGCACTCCAGCCACTCCAGGGGAGTTGCGGGCTGCGGTGACCGCTTATATACCATCAGGGGCATCAGGTGGGCCGTACGCTTGTTTGCCACTGACGTGGTATAAAAAAAGCCATCTGATAATGCCTGGTTACCTCATGATGTTTTCCGATGTGTTTGATGTTCTGGCTGGCATATCCATGGATATATCAACTTGTCAATACTTTGTGTGTGTATTTGATATTATTGTGTATCTGAAAAAAATACTTGATCACATTTTGGTCAGCTTTTTTTCTATGAGTTGGCGACCAGTTAAAATTCAGCCAAACCGGTGCAATGTTCAGAAACAATTATCACGTTATATCCAAGTAGTAAGATACAATTTAAAATGATATAAATACCTGATATTAATTTGCACAAGTTCTTTAAGCAGTCATCAATTAAAATCAAATTAATTACCTATAAGTAATAACTTTTCCTATCGAGTCTATCTAATAATTATAACCTACTTGAGTAAGCAACAGCCTACCGCAATGTGTTGGAATTCCTAGACTAAATACTAGCAATTTATAGTGAAAGATTGTTACATTATTTTTGCTGCCATTCATAATCTTTATATTTATAATGCGGAACGTGTTGTAAAATGCAATGTTGCTTAGGACAGCCTATTAGAAATTGAAATCGCATGTTTACAAAAACAACATAACTGTATTTTTTTGCAAATGCAACTTATTGGGATCATTCTGTTAGTCCTTGGAGGAGCTATTATTGATGAAACATAATTGATCCTATGCTTATTGACCGAGCGAGCGAAGCGTCTCCGTTTCAGCTTTCGACAAAAATTGTTTCGTTTGTCTGTCCGGAAGTTCTCCTCTACAGGTCGCATTTCTCAGCCGATTCTCGTGAAATTTTGTGAACAGGTTCGATAATTATATAGATTTTTTTGTCGGATCAGTTTATGGAAATTTGGATTTTTTTTGCGAGGTACAGGTCACAGAGCCACAAGTAATATGATGGTCCAAAACTCACGCACCTTATGTGTGATGTAATTTCGTTCATATTTGGGATGGTCCCCATTGGCGTTTTTTTTTTTTTATTTTTTTTTTTATTTTAACAAATATTACACAGTGTATACAAAAACACATATTTTTCGCCAAACTGCATGACAGTTTGTTGGCTAAGCTATCGCGAAAATAGGTTTTCTACAGTAGCATATAGCAAGTATGTATATTGTTTTAAAAGCATGATACCATGCCGATTTTTAGACGGCGGTTCTTGTGGCTGAGGTTTATTTTTCCGAACCGGTGGTAGTTTTACAATCATAGGTAATTGTGCCTGAATGGAAGAATAAATAACTTTGACTTTTGCAATCTCATCTGGTGCCTCGGACTAAATCCATGTCGTGTCAAATAGCGAAGTGTTGGTAAACTGTCTCGGTTGAGTCAGTAAGTGTGGGTGCCGTTGCGTTGCGACAGCTATCTGTAGACTTGAGACAAATGTTGTTCAACTACTTCTTTTATGTTGTAGTATCAGGCCACGGCTTCATATGGGTTCATACTTAGCAAATACCTTGTCCTGACCATTACGAATACAATAACCTAATTAAAAAAAATATGAAACCCCTAACCCCTAACAAATATAGCTAAGAACTACCTACACCGACACAAGACTTTCGATAAAAAAAAAACCGTTTGGGAGCTACGATGCACAATAATAATAATAATACGGCGTTTATTTTTGAACCGTGAGATCTTGGAGAAGACAAGTACGGTTGCCAGTTTGTTACACTTTTAGCACCACCCAGGAGTCACGTGTAGGGTAACGGTGGGTACTCCTACGGACGTGGTGCAACTTCGATATTGATACCCTAGAAAAAGCTAAAAAAATTGTTTTGACAAAGAAAGGTGCATCATAGGCATCACTACTTATTGACGCATAGCTGTGGCTTATACTCGACGCGACTAATAATTGATCTGGCATAAGAAAAACCTTGACTAAGAAACGTAGAGATTTCTAGCCAGCATCCGGATGTAAGAGCTTCATAATCAGCGCTCATCGGGTGTCATCGGAACTTGCCGCGACCAGTTAAGAAATGTGGCCATTAACGCCGCGACATTCCGGCCGGTGGCCTGGGAGCCACAAAGTACAATATATATACTGAGATAGAGATACCAGTGAAATACTCTACATAGATCGTAGCGCCGTTGTGTATTTAGTATGAACTAACCGCACGAACACTGCATCTCTGTCACTTCAATATGCAAGTGCAATAGAGATAGCACCCACTGACATTTGGTGCAAACAAGTTAAACTAACATTTCCATAGAAAAATTAGTACTTCGAGCTGAAAGGCCCCTGCTGGGAGCCGGTTGATCTCTTCTACATCCCATTCGTATTGTAAGAGTCCGCAGGAAGCTCGGTTCTCCATACAAACGTAGTATACACAACATGAAACTTAATATACATAATGGGATCCGGCATATCTAGGCCGGAAATTAGTTTCTGTTGCTTGAAATTATAATGGAGAAAAATACAGCGATTATTAAGGTTTTCATACAAGACCTAAAAAACTCAAAAACTCGTTGTATTTTTTTCTATTACAATTTCTAGCAACAGAAACTAATTTCCGGCCTAGATATGGCTGATCCCATTGTGTATACAAAGTTTCATGTTATTTCAGCACGGCGTTTTAAAATGAGAACGAAGCTACATTTTTATGGAGAATCGAGTTCAGTCGAGCTTGCGGGGGACTTAATGTGAATCTTTCTAACACGCTAACTCAGCGCGCGTGAGAAGTAAAACATACTTGTATTAGAATGTGATTGAGATCAGAAGGGATGGAATATACCTCGTGAACGTTATAGGCGTGGAGGCAACTTTAGTGACCCGTTTCATGAAGTCTATAAGTTACCTTACAGGTTTACACTGTTCAAGTCGGCTGTCGGTATTGGCCAAACGCATGTCAAACGCTTCAGTATGCCAGTTTAGATATTATTGTAACTTGTAGCTTCTCCAAACGGGCCCAAGATCACGAGTTAGACTGGTGCACTTATCCAATTTCTATAGTCCAATACTTGATCAAAAATAATTTATATGTACCTAAATTTTATAACAGATGAGATGACAGATAGTTTATTAAAACTCTTTGATCAAATGCATGATTGCGTATTCAACAATTTTTTTTGGGGTCTAAGTTGCACCACTCCGTGGTGGTGCTAAACGTGCAAAAGACTGGCTACCGTACTTGTCTTCTAGAAGATCTTTTTTTTTTATTAAAAATGGGATTGCTCTTGGCCAGCATGTAGCCAGGGGGCAAAGATGAGGCCCACGATGAAGCGAGCTCACCCAGAAGATGCCTATTCACTCGTGCCTTAAAAAGCACACGGTTCGAAAACAAATGCCATACGTTTTTTTTTGTGATAGACTGACCAGCGATTGGCCCTAGTCTCACCTGATGGAAAGCGATGATAAAGCGATGTTGCTTACTGGTTCGGTAATAATAATAATATATTGGATAAGTGGAATAGGAGTATGTATCCAAGTAGCACATCCAGCGAGACATTATAAATCTCAGAGTTTCAGTTATGTTGGGATGTTGTTAATATTACCATAATTGCTCCTTAAACTTAGAATAGCATACCTACTTTATCTAATTATATACGATTTTTATTCTGACTGATTCTTAATGCTTATTTTATTCAAGAATTCTATAATTTGTCGATTTAAATTTAATATAGTCTCGAGAAAACCAGTTTGTTTGACACGTGCATTCGAATACAAAGGGCTATTGGTAACGTAATTTCCATATGACTTTGACGGATATCGAATAGATACTAAGCCGCTATTCCAGATAGGCAGACTGGGACATCCTTTGGATATCGCTTTGGTTTCATGTCTCGGTTATTCCGATTTGAAAGAAAGTCATAAAAATGGGAATGATATTAAGGTCGTCACATTTTGTTATCGGGCCCCAGTAGGTAAACCATACTATCCTGGCAAAGATTATAAATGCGAAAATGTGGTGGGAAGGTGTTTTTAAATTGGTATTAATGTTGTTATTATTGATCTCGCACAAATAGTTTTTAAATATAACGTTGTCTATATAGAGGTAATCTATTCGGCGTTCTAACCGCTTTAGGCACTAAGTTATGCCTTTTAAAACTCGGGTTATATCTTGTGTTAAATAATTATGCATGAGCTCATCGCATGCCGCAAGCTTCTAGAAAAAAAACTTACGGACGATTTGATCAACATGTGTATTGTAAATATTGTTTATTTTTAACAGTTGAAGTTATGTTTTTGTTAGACGACTTCCTGATTTGGCAGGGAGGGATCGTGGTATTTTGTTATTTGCCGTGAATGTACTGATGTGATGTCGCACAGAATTCCTCACTAGACCGGACTGCCAGTATTACAATGATCATCATTATTGAAGAACTGTTGTCCCTAAGTTTGGCGCTTAGATTCAAGTTCCGGGTAATATTTGTGGGGTGTGTGCGAAGTTGTTGAGCTTTTAGATCCTGGTAAGTTGAACTAAAAAGTCTCTGTAGCGAAAGCTCGTGACTTTATCAGGAGGTCGTGCATTCCAAGCCCGGCTAGTATAGTTGAAATTATTTAAAATGGCCGACTTTATGTCATTAGAATTTGAATTTTCTTGCTTGTAAAGTTGCTTTTTGAACGGACTAATTTGATACAATTCTGTCAATTTAAATGATTTTAACACTTTAACACAACGATTTCGTAGAGCTACGCTCGCTCGTAGCCGATAGCATGCGAAAAACCATATGTAGCGGAAAGTGCCTACGAGACAAGCACCCATCTGGCCTTAAAATGGACGAAATATCAAAAACAGTAAGCACTCGATTTTCGTATAAGTCAAGTTTTACCGAATAATCGTAGAAGCGCGTTGAACTCTTCCACAGGGAACCATGCCCTATGATAATTCAAGTTGTAATCGTGCATAGTAGCTAGTATAAAAACATAACATATTAATTTTATATTTATAATATAGCACTAAGTATTAATATACTTACTAGTATAATAGTACTGTAGTTTCCATTCTTACCATTGAATAGATTTTGATTCGGTTTTTATTGAACTATCTAAATAATCTAGTTTAAAGTTTACGTATTATTACAGATTCACCAATCTGAGTTTTTATCATTTTAAAGCAAATGGGGCTATAACGTAAAACTGTGACTCTCTTCACTTGGTAGGTACTTATTCTGTTAAACTGGTTTTCTGTCCATTTTGTAGACTTATATAATTTTCTGAGTTACTAATAAAAAAAAACGAAAAAGGCAAAACTTAGCACGTATCTATTAATTTGTTATTCTAATTGAGCACAGTACCTAGCCTACGCATATCTAATATCTTTAAGCGAGCATTTCTTGTATATACATTAATTTATACTTCGGGGACCTCGGAAACGGTTCTAACGATTTCGATGAAATGTACAGTTCTGGGGTTTACTGGGGCGAAAGATCGTTTTAAAATCCGGGAAAACACGAAAGATCTCAGGTACTGAGTATAAAGTAAGGTAATAAAATGGCAGGCTTATCTGTGTTATTATCACGAGTAGACGTGACCTTTCGTTGACCTGCCGCTTGGTGTTAACTTTCTTACGCCATTTATTGAATAAAGGAACTATTACATAGGAAATAGGGTTTAAAATTGAAATAACATTGTCTATTCTTCGACGCAATGTAAAGATAGGTTTTAAGGTTAACAAGTATTGTTCAATGGCCTGACAGTACTCATTTAAGAAAATGCCAAATAATAATGACAACCAATTATTTTCTGCCTAGCAAAACGTTAATTATAAATGAATTAATAATTAATTTAATTTTAATTGAATTTAAAGTGTCGTGGGTGAGTCATGATTCAAATTAAGAGTTTACTACCTATAGGTGAAAAATTTAAGAAAATGATCTGTTGTATGTAGTTGTGACGTGTTCGAATAGACATTACATTTAAAATATGTATGTAACACAGACAAATGTTTATTCAAACACGTCACAACACAACAACCTGTATACACCATACATCAGGTCATTTTCTTAAGTTTTTCGCCTATAATAATTATACTCATGGTACCTAGCGAGAAAACTCATCCTTAAGAAGATTTTCTGAAGGGTTCGATGTGTCAAACCCGAAAAGAGTTCTTCTGTCGCCCGTTGTGACAATCAATATTATCAATACAATACAAATACCCTATATTGCACAGCTCTAATAACAGAACAGCATGTACAATGGAATAAACAAAGATAAATAAATATATAAAGGGACATTTATTTACACAAATCGAACTAGTCCCATAGTAAGCTCAATAAGGCTTGTGTTATGGGTACTAGACGACGATATATTTAATAGATATATGCTTAAATACATAGAAAAGATCCAAGTCTCAGGAACAAATGTTTCTGCTCACCACAGAAACAAATGCCCTTACCGGGATTCGAACCCGGGACCTCAAGCTTCGGAGGCAGTGTCACTACCAACTAGGCTAAACAGGCCGACAAAAGAAAGATGCATGGAGACCGAGGTAAAACAACCGGCTGTCTTATTGCTAAAGAGTGATCTCTTCCAGACCCCCCCACCCCTTAACTGTATAAATATAAAATATGATTTTGATTCAAGAAATCGACACTAACCTTATCTGAGTTAAACTACAGACAGACAGTTGCATCATTTCCACCCTAGGCCACAAAGAAGTTTTTATCCAAGCCACAGTTACACTGCACTACTTTACTTCGTGATTCGACTCGCGTGCGACCTATTGTCGTCGCCGCCAACTTAACAGCTTACATTAAATCAAGCTATCTTAGCCTTTAATCTCTAAGATTTTGAGTTCAAGGTGGGTGAATGACCAAGGTTGCTGTCTCACGGCAGCGGTCAACAGTCGAGAGAATGGTTCGTATTCACGACGCTTAGCGAACGAGGGGACCAGAGAAGTCTACTCCCAGTTTAGTAAAAGTTGGCAAGTATCTCGGGGTCACGATATAATAGGGACATACGTAGTGGAGACATTGTGAATCGTGTGGTCTGTCGTGTCGTGACGTGAATAGACGACATTACCGTGGCTTCTTTTCTAGATTTATTGCTGAGTCAAAAACGAATACGATGGAAGCCTGTGAATGGTCGGATGCCCATGTTGGCACACGGAAAACTCTGATTCAGATGTGATTTCTTCACTAAAATGGTTAGTAATAAAAGGGATTTATTAATTTTGTTTATTTTTGGACCGAACAAATTGTAATCATTACAAATTAATTACAAAAAGGTACTTTTGTTTTTTAGGGTTTTAATTTCTATCATCTATTTACGCATTTTTGAGAATAAGAATGTTCTACAACTTATTACCTCATGGCTTTAAAAAACTAAGTACATTATACAAACTTAACCTTTTCCTCGGAAATCTCCCAATTCAGAGAAAGTTATAATTAGGGTTCCGTAGTCAACTAGGAACCCTTATAGTTTCGCCATGTCTGTCCGTCCGTCTGTCCGTCCGTCCGCGGATAATCTCAGTGACCGTTAGCACTAGAAAGCTGAAATTTGGTACTAATATGTATATTAATTACGCCGACAAAGTGGTAAAAAAAAAGTGGAAAAAAATATTTTATTAGGGTACCTCCCCTATACGTAAAGTGGGGAGTGATTTTTTTTTCATTTTAACCCTAACGTGTGATATATTGTTAGATAGGTATTTAAAAATAAATAGGGGTTTACTAAAATAATTTTTTGATAATGTTAATATTTTCGGAAATAATCGCTCCAGAAGTAAAAAAAAATGTGTCCCCCCCCTCTAACTTTTGAACCATAAGTTTTAAAAATATGAAAAAAATCTCAAAAGTAGAACTTTATAAAAACTTTGTAGGAAAATTATTTTGAACTTGATAGGTTGAATAGTTTTTGAAAAAATTACAAAAATAATTTTTAGGGTTTTGTGTTTCTGTACTTAATATGTCAACTTAATGTGACAGACGGAAAACTACGGAACCCTACACTGAGCGTGGCCCGACACGCTCTTGGCCGGTTTTTTTTCGTATCGGATTTCTCCGGAGAAATTACCTACCAACTTATTGATGAAAGGGCATAATACAGGCTGTTCGGCAGATAGATGGACATACGTGAATTGGGGATAGGTGAGGTCATCCGCTACGTGGTCAAGCACAAAAAAAAATTAAGCCCAAAGTTTTTTTTTAAGATTTTTTTTATTTTTATTTTTTAAATTCCCTTTTTTCAAATAACTGAATTTGTAAGATTCTAGAATTGCTCTAGAGTAGAATAAAATATTTCTTATGTCCTTTTTATATATTTTTTTAAATAATTGAAGTTATAATCTATTATAAAAAAATGATAAAACGGACAACATTTTCATTTCATTTAAAACTAGACTAATTCCATAATCTTACGAATTCAGTTATTTGAAAACCAAGAATTTCAATAATAAAATACAAAAATCTTAAAAAGAAATCTTTAGGCCCAATTTTTTTTTTTTTTTGTGTAAGATCACGTAGCAGATGACCTCATCTATCCCCAATATACGTATGTCCATCCATCTGCCGGACAACCTGTATAATTTCCACACGATTCTCATTTATCATTGCCTAGAAATTAATCTTAATGCATAAACAATATATATGCAATAATATTACCCGCGCGAATAGTCTCATCTTTCACTACCACTATTCATATTACGGAGCAATGCGATGTGTACAGAGTTCTCGATTGCATTATGCTTATGCAGTGCCGTTCGGGCCAAGGACACGCCTTTGTTTGACTCCTTGGCTTCGAAACCATGACGCACGGTTCAACGTACAGTCGACGCCAAAACACGTATGCAACTTTATGCCGGCAACTTAATTTTTACGTCGCCAGACCTACAAATAAATACACAAGTTATCATGATACGTAATTTTCTGTCATGAAACGTGACAGAAAATTTATTAGACTTTTAAGAGACATTTTAGTCAACAAATGTTACTACACGCTTCAAGAATATTTCGACTACACATAATAGAATACTTATATATATATAAAAAAAAACTTCGGTCTGCTCTCTATTCAACTAAACTTGCAATGCCCTCTGGGGGGTTTTGCATGTAATGTAACCTTACGAATCCCGTGTAAAGCATGTGCAAAGTAGAATATGGGATCATTTGAAAGCACTAAATAAATAAATAATAAGTACTTATACCTAGTTAATAAGATGACATTGTAATGCCCTTACAGGGTAGCATGTATACTACCTCACCACTATGTAACATCATGTAATTATATGCATTGAAATTGTACATGTACACAATAAATAAATAAACGTACCGAACGAACTACTACACCACGACCTAAGGATTCCCACAGTGAAGCAAGAAATTGCAACACACTAAATCCTATAAAGAACGCATAGCACACCACCCAAACACTCTGGCTCAGCCGTTAATGGACGACCACAAAGGAGCGCTAAGACTCAAGCGGAAAACACCCCAGGACCTAGTCCGGCCTTAGAGACATATCCAGTTACACTGTTTATATGAGTAGGATGCGACACAGGTCGCATGCCGAGCACGCCAACTTAGCACCAACCAACATACTTCTGAATGTCCCAAAGAAGGAGACAGATTGTAGTAAAATGCAATACAAAAAAAAAGTTATCATGAGTCCGTGACTGTGTCTGCTTTGCGAGCTTTAATAGTGATAAATATCAATATATTACCCAACGGGCAGCAGCGGCCCCGGAGTGCGGTGCCAAGCGTGGCGATTATGGCATTTACCCCCCATGAAATTAGGGGTGGCCTATGTCCAGCAGTGGACGTCCTTCGACTGATATGGTGGTGGTGTCGGCTGTCATGTCGGCGGGAGTCAGAACATATTAACCGGTTGATTAACCATTCGATGTGACAGCTTCGTCATGATTAGGTTATGTCACTGTAGTTAAAGGAATTTAGTTAGATTTCATTTTCGAATGGAGCAGCAATGAACGATAGGCCCCGCGCAGCCGACCGAGTTCAAATTTCTTTGACATGTAAAATGCGCGCTGATTGCTGCCTCTTGATGTGAATCCTGCACTAAATCTCCCAAAGTGTTCCGAGATACTCTCACGCACGACTAATCATAAACTGTTCAAATTACAATACAATGAGAAGTCCATGGTGTCGTGGGCATGTACCCCCCATGAAATTGGGGGAGGCCTATGTCCAGCAGTGGACGTCCTAGGGCTGATATGGTGGTGGTGGTGGTGGAGAAGTCCATGCAAATGATGATCTAATTAATTGATTTATACCTAATACCCATGTTACGTAACCGTCAACTCCATAAAATATTAATAAACAGCTAAATTACATACTTTCTGTTAGTAGGTACGTCGTCGCATGTCAATAAATTTGCAGTTATACAAGTTATGAATTTCTGTTAATGTTGATGTCTTTGTAATCACAAAGACGACTAGATCTTATTGGGATTAGGCTTTGTGAAGTGAGACAACGAAGTGCCTAAATGTAGAAGATTATCTTACATTTAGGCACGTCATTATCTCACTTGATAAGGTCTAGTTTCCCCCTTGAGTTACAAGGCCAGATGGCAGTCGCTTCCGGAAAAACTAGTGCCTACGCCAATTGTTGAAATGATATAACATTATGTTTGTTCCTTCTTAATTATAATATAAACTATGTCTGTATTTGCCATTTCACCTACTTGTAAACTTAACACATAGCCCTTGTCTACTTATGTATCTAACCTAAGTAGTTATATAAGAACTTCAATAACATTATCTCAGAACATAAGTTCGTTCATGTACTGAGGTGGGCGTAATCACTGCGACTCAGTCCCCGACTACTGCAGCTGATTACGAACGCGAACGTTTTGTTATTTTACTATACCTGTTTATTATGTTCAATAAATCTTTAAAATCTTTAATTATTGGTATTAGCATCCTTCAGGATGCAAATGTACTGGGAATAACGCTAGGATGATGATGATAATGATGTTGTCGGTTAAAGCACTTCAAATCGTCCTTGAGTTTATATTTGAAACTAATACTCGGATGAGAAAAAGTTAATATCATCACTCAGCTTACAGCTGAGCAATAAAATTCTTGCTTGCTAAATCATTATTTAAAATTGCTAAAACGGCCTTCAAAAGCCGACGGCCTAACCTGACCTCTGTGGTCATCAAAGGGCATCCTTTTACTAAATCCCCTGTTAGGTAGGTATAGATCCAACTAACTAAACGTACATAACGTAATTTAAGACTTATGTTTATGTCTTAGAGTTGATTTTCATTCCAAACTTCTTCGCTATTCTGACCTTTTTAGTCTAGAATCATGAATCTTAGTGATGATTCGAAGCAATAAATTATAAATGCATACTTGGGTATAAAATTTTGCTCGATCGTTCTCTATTTCTTTTAAAGTGAGGTTGTAAATCATTGACGACCGAAAATTATGTTAAAATTATAAAATGAATGTCGGGATGGTGCTTTTAGGTCATTCACTTAGTAACCTTGTCTAATTTAAATATTTTATGTGCTCCTTCTAATGTTTCTCGTAACAAAGTTCTTTCGTATAAAGTGGGCAAGTATTTTCCCTTTATAGCAAAGGACTAATAGTTTGAGTCTAAAATAAAAAAAGAAATAAAGGTATTTAAAAAAAATAAACAATAAAAATCTGTTTTTGATTACCTAGCCCCTTTAGCTACTAAGCTAAGCTAGCAATCCTAGGTTCCCCGGTATATTACTGATACAGATGGTAAGCACAGTCTAGGAATTTGATTTCATACCTTGTCATTGTCACAGTGACAAGAATATGAGATCGCTAGCAGCTGTCATATTGATTTCAGTGTGACAAGGTATGAAGTGGCCCAGAAATCAAGGAAGGATTGATGCCCTCTGAGGGCCTACTCCGAACTTCGAAAATCGAACTTCGTATCGTGCCGTCCCTTTCTCTAATATAGTGTATAACAAGAGAGTGAAAGAGACAGCACGACACGAAGTTCGATTTTCGAAGTTCGGAGTAGGCCCTCTGATATTATATCTACCAAGTCACTCAACACTGTGTAATGTTAATGTTATTAATGAATGTATTCAGTAATTTATAATTAACCAAACAACTGATTGCAGGGGCACCCCCCTTTGCATTCCTTGGTTAAACAAAATCTTAAACAAGTCCAATTAATTAAAAAACTAATAAACCCGACTGCGTTTCTGTGTAATTTGGAGTTCGGCACCAAAAGCCCGCCATATTTTTTAAATTTTTATATACCCAGTGTAGAGTAAATACAGTTACAGTAAATACGAATCTAACGACACCTCTCAAGTTAAAATCCGTCGAGCCATTCAGGCTGCAGAGCGTGCCAAACAATTTTACATACATACATATAAACATACATACTCTCGAAAAACATAAACCTTCTTCTGGCGCAGTCGGGTAAATATAAAGATTATTTTTACAAAGTCCTATACTATTCTGAAAATAAACGTTATTTTTACTTGACTGCACATTGATATTGAGATAATAATTGGTGTGTATTATATGTTCCATCCACTTACCATCTAGTGGGCCGTACGCTTGTTTACCACCGACACCGACGTGGTATAAAAAATCCTATTGTAATAGGTTTTCGGGGTAGGCAGGAGCGCGGAGCAGCGAAACTACGAAGTCGGAGTACAGTTCGTATATTTATGAAATGATGACACAGTTACAGTGGCGAATATGACGTTAGACCTAGCTATTTACGACAGTGGCGGTGGCTAACTGTACTTTCGAGGACCAAGGCAGGTGCCTGCGAAAATATTGATAGCAATTGCTATGGGTTCCTAATAGTGGATTAGTATGACCGTGCAGTATCCGAGCGGGTGGATGACAGACGTGCGCTACTAATTCTCCTGGCTAACTCAAATATACATTGGTTCGGGGTTGACCCCATTAAATCAGGAAAAATCTCAACACCGCGATGCAGGATTGCTATGGCGGCGGTACAGCGACATCTAGCGTGGAACTCATCAATATGTTTGCATACATCAATATGTTTGCATCTAACTTTATACAATGTGGGCATGTTCTAAATATTTTAAATAACATGAAAGTAATGGCCTGTATTTTACAGCCTTCAGGAATGTTTATTTATCTACATGTAACTAGCGCCATCTAGGGCTTCTCATGGGAACTATTTTCTACTAGAATGTTGAATCTTTATCTAACTTCTTACTAGATAATACCTAAATGCTACACTATGCTTTATTTTTCTACTTTCGTGGATGCAAATTACCGGTAAAAGCGCGTTTGTCAATGGTAATCTAATCTAAGGCGCTCGTCTACAATTCGTCTGTTCAGCGAGACGTAGATGAATGAACGGCTCTCGGCCAACTGTTTGACCCGGTTTTGGTGTAATTGACTTGAAATAGGGACACGTGGTTTTTATGAATGTCCCGTGCAGGTAACAAATCACTCAGAGTAACCGAATATGTAGTATCAGTTCGGTAATGTAGGTGTAGTATAGTATATAGCGGAAGGTGTAGCGTTGTCAGGCCCCCCACGAGGTGGACTGATGACCTGGTAAGGGTCGCGGGTGTCCGCTGGATGCGGGTGGCGCAGGACCGGTCATTGTGGAGGTCTTTGGGAGAGGCTCATGTCCAGTAATGGACGTCCTTCGGCCGACATGATGGTATAATTATCATACAACTAATAATTTAGGTCGTATATACTCGTATAAAGATCCGTTAGACCTATTGTCCCGAGTCTTAGTTTATCAGCATGATACAGGTAGTTAACTTATTAATGTGTGCTCTACCAGTGGGGTGTATTTAAATGCTTGACCCCTTATTATCCCAATAACTGCAATGGAGCAAAGGCATTTCGGCTTCACATATTAGTAGGTATTAGTTGGTAGGTCATCAATAGGGTGCTCTACAGCACTAAAAAAATATTATTTTTACGTTACCAATAAACACACCATACAAAAATACTCGAAAAAAATCAAATTTCAGCTTATATATGCACTTTTAAAGATTTTTAAATGATAGAAATGAAGACGTAGTTTGACATTTAAAAAAATGGTGGCGCCATTAGGCACTTCTCTACGAACTTCATACTAACCGAGCGCTTTTGACGTTTCGTCAAAAATTGTTTCACTATCAGTGAAGTACCAATTGCTATGTCCATACCAAATTTCAGCTTTTTATGTCAAGCGGTCTTCGCGAAAACTGTCTGTGAAAGAGGGACAGATACCGAGTGATCACATTTTGGCACGGAACCACAGATATATCTTGGTTACTGTGACAAATTGATAGGTGTATAAAGCGCTTATCAGTTTCAATAGTATTTAGAACAAATGAAACGAACACGAACATTTTTAACAACGGCAAGTTTGCACAACCGAGAGACTGAAAGTGACGATCGGATGGAATCTCCAGTATAAACTATACGGTGTATTAAGTGCAATGTAATAACTGGCTAACAAGCCATTGTTTTTCAGTCGGTCACAGTCGAGTCGGTCGGCCATATTCATGAGTGATGGACAGACGGTTGAGTAACTGAGTAACTGGGAGATGATAGGGATTACTAAAGCGCGTGTAAGTATATCATAACAAATAATTGTCAACTAATTTCGTCGCGTGATTCAAGTATATAAAATGATTAATTTAATGTTGTATGCTTCTAATTTTCCTGGAACCACCGCTTTCTAAAAAACGGTTTCGTTTTTAACCGACTTCTAAACAGGAGAAGGTTCTCAATTCGATTTAATGTTGGTTACCTCAGAACTCCGTCATTTCAAACCGGTTTATAAAATATATATATATATATATGGTTTTTTTTTTATAGGAGGTAGGTACTTCCCTCCGATTTGGTTCCCTATAATTTTGGTGGAAATCTGATGACGAGATCCATGAAGAACTGTAGTCGGTTTTTAGGGTTCCGTACCCAAAGGGTAAAACGGGGCCCTATTACTAAGACTCCGCTGTCCGTCCGTCTGTCTGTCACCAGGCTGTATCTCATGAACCGTGATAGCTAGACAGTTGAAATTGTCACAGTTGATGTATTTCGGTTGCCGCTATAACACATATTAAAAACCGGCCAAATACGAGTCGGACTCTTTGCCGTTTTTATTTTTTGTACGGAACCCTCGGTGGGCGAGTCCGTCTCGCACTTAGCCGGTTTTTTATCGTATACATGTCATGTTCAGAATTTTTTCGTATAGTTCAGGATTTTTGTGTTTTATTACAACTTATATTATATCATATTTCCAGATCTTAAAACATCATCCTTAAACAAGTTACCCAAATTGCCTAACATACCCACTGATTCTGAGCCTGTTTGAAGTGCCTTATACTTCTGGACTTTCGCTTGATTGTTACGACTTTCAGGGATATTATAACATCTATAACTCAATCCATATTTGATACGATCGATATCGATCGATCGATTGACTTGTGCGATATCGATCGCTTGGTGAGGTAGGTTTGGCCGATCGATTGGTGTAGTAGAAATTATCGATGGACGTCGACCAATCCATTCTACCACCACCATCGATCGATCAATTGGTGTGGTAACACCCTTACGAGTATTAGCACAAGTTCAACGGATGCGACTATGGCGCTAGAACTTTGGTAAGAAAAAAGTAACGCTTTCAGTCCGCGGCGGCAAGTGACCATTTACAGTTGTCGCTGTTGTCAGTTGCACATGTTTCGGGTGCAAGAAAATTAAATGTTGGTCTCGAATGATTAGCCAGGCCTCCTTTCTTTTGAAGACCTTGTTCCGATGTGACGAAATAAAACTAACAGACGTCGCTTTGTGTTTCACAAAGATCCTGTGTGCTATGCTGTTACATATGTATGATTCTGTTGCTGTTTTGGTTTTATTACTCACATCCTCAGTTCCTCACGGAACAATACAATAAAATGCCGTTTCTCGCGCTAACGCCTCCAGACAAAGGCAGTACTACTAGTATTGTGAGACTTCTGCAGTGTTCCTTTATCGATTACACTTGTTGTTGTAAACTAAACTGTATTTTCATGGAATACGATCATAAATCGATTGATGTGCTTGTGTGAAATGTACGTTTTCGAGAGTTAGCCGAACCAATGCTTGAATATGTAAATACCTACAAGGTATTTAATAGAATTTAAATTAAAAAACAAGAAGACGATCTCAGAACCTCTTTTCTTCTACAGAAGTAGGTTAGAAAGGGTATTTTTTAAGAAATAACTCAAATTTTCCATCCTTGATGTGTCCTCAGGATATCACATGGACCCCTTACTGTCATGACTCAGTCTTTCAAAATGAGGATAACAGCGAAATGAAACAAAGGCGATATCCAAGGGATGTCCTCTTCTGTCCTTAATTGACAGAAGAGGACATGGAATCGGAGCCCAGATTGGGATGAAACGATGAACTCTTGTCAATGGAATGGGTCAAAATCTGTTTCCCATTTATACTTGCGTTTTATAGTAAAGATACATTACTTATCTAAACGTTGAAAACTTATCATAATTCTCGGAATTTTTAATGCGGTGTCATAATCATAATTGCATAGGCTGTAAATCGGTACTCCTATCTGTCTACAGACGTATCGATAGTTTACCGCGTTTCGCAATCGTGCAGGTTCTGCGTGTTCGTTCACACGTGTGTGTCTAATCGAGAATGTGCATTCGGACCGTGTTCTACTTATCTATTTATTTATAATCTCAGTCAGACCAAAGGAATGTGTTAATTTATTTAACCCGAGTATAAAAGACGCGGGAAGTATTTTGCGATAATAATAAAATATCTACTTAAAAATACACATCCAGAAATGAGCCGGACGCTTTGATGATTTCGCTCAGATACACACAATGCACTATAACTATAAAATTAGCTTGAGGTACAGCCTCGTTGGGAACTTGTAAAAATAAAGAACTGCAAAAAAAGTCAAATATTGTGTACAGATGTAGTACAAAATGATTTTCTTTCGGGAAATCCCGGATCTCAATCGGCATACGAAGGCAGCCGAACTGTCAATCAATGATTGTATTAAATGAGTGACGTTTTCATATCCATTATTATGGAACTTTATTGTTCGTCAAATGTCAAAGTGAAAAATGTTGACAGTTGAGATCCGAGATTTCCCGAAAGACAATCATTTTGCAATACATCTGTACGGTCTACTTAATACCAAACATAGTAAATTAAAGGGTTAAGACCGTAGCCAATATCTCAAAAATGAAATATAGTGGAACCCTAGACAAACCAAACATCAGCCACTTTGCGCGCTAGCTTCACGGATGGATTCCCGCGCCATGAAATGTCGTAACGACCCAGCTGCTAACGATGGAGTTATGCCGTAATTGAACAATTACAGTGTCGTTGGCAAATAAATAAAGAAAATGATGCGTATGAATTGGCAAAATTGCGAAAGTGAACGTGAAGAAAGTGAGGCTAGCTTTTTCTTAAAGCAATAGGCGATTTATTATTTTTATACGTCTGGAAATTGGAAAGTTGTAAATTCGGTACCAAATAGTTGGATACTTTGTTTCAGTGTTTTACATTTCTGACAATCGTGATATTGTCTTACAAATTGACAGATACCTGGTCGTAAAATGGAAAAAAAACCTGCCTTCTTAAAAAGTGCACTAGAATTATTATACTGGATCATTTTCTCGAACCGGGGGGCAACATATTTAACCTAATGCTTGAACGAAAATACATTTTCTCTATATAGTGGTTTACTCATGACAATCGTGAGAGACAATGAGCGGTCGTAGTCACCCAGTTGCACTCGCTTGCAAGAGCGCTCGTGGCCCAGCGGCACCCGCCTACCGCGTGCGGTATGAGAGGTTAAGCAATGTGGGCGCAGGTCAGTTCTTGGATGGGTGACCGCTTTGAGTGGTTACTAACCGAGCGCTCTCGTGCTTTGGAAGGCACGTTAAGCCGTTGATCCCGGCTGCTGTCTACGACAGCAGTCGTTAAGCCAAGTTAGAGGCCTTCGGGCGGCTTGAATAACAGTCAAGTTGCACACACACAAAGGGGGGTCGAAGTTGCACCACGTCCGTAGGGAGTACCCACCGTTACCCTACACGTGACCCCTGGGTTGTGCTAAAAGTGCAACAAAAACTGGCAACCGTACTTGTCTTCTCGAAGATCTCATAGTTCGTAAATAAATGCCATACGATTAAATAAATAAATAGTTGCAGTCGCCGCTTTAGTGATAATTCTCCACCAGTGTCTATTGAAACAATACACAAATGACACAAGGTGGACTGATGATCTGGTAAACGTCGCGGGAGTTCGCTGGGTGCGGGTGGCGCAAGACCGGTCATTGTGGCACTCTTGTGAGGCCTATGTCCAGAAGTGGATCCGTCGGCTGATATGTTGAGTCTCTATATATTGGCCGATTGACGCGAACTTTCTGTGACAGGGGTCTTGGTGATGGCTTTGATGGTGTCTGTTCATTAGGCTGGTGATCGATCACGGGATCCTGACGCCTGCGAATGACCAGACCCTGAATCACTAGAACGAAAAAACCACATCATAACTCACTAATTTTACTGTCTGTGGCGCTACTTTTTCAGGCTTGCCGTATCTAGTTTTCTCTTATTGTCATATATGTACATACCTCTTTTTGGTTGCTATGTTAGAGATAAAGTGACACGGAAATTTGAAAATAGATTTAATGAAAGCAAAGGCGAAGTAACTGCTGTTTTACACCAAAAATCCAAAATGTGGTTGTTGTTGCTACGTAGCATTGTAAAAACAAGGTGTCTTATTATTATTATGTGGGGTGCGCAAATACAAAATCAAAATCAAATCATTTATTGCACTCTGTTAGTATGCAGTTGTTCTTCAATTATAGAATACAGTTCAACGAACCCTGTAGGCTACAGTTCAATGAAATAGCTTACATAATAATAATTGTTGTTATATTCTAGTTTTATATTTCTTACGCAAATTTGAGTAATGTTCAAAACTGGCAAAAAAGAAACAAAAAAAGTATTATTAAAAGATAAAAATTCTCATGATTTATAAATTAAATTACATTAAATGAAGAAATAAATAAATCATGTCACAATAATTAATTAAAACTAATTCATAATATTAACTTTTTACTATTAAAAAATACAATAAAATTATACCTAATAAAGAAAGCTTACTATACATTAGATGATTTTTTTTATGATGATAATTAAGAGTGGATCATTATCATCATAAAAAAAATCATCTAATGTATAGTAAGCTTTCTTTATTAGGTATAATTTTATTGTATTTTTTAATATAATGAGTACAATGGATGAAATTTTTATATACAATGGATGTGTAAGTAATATTTACCCATAGGTATTTACCTAAATTACCTGTTAATTAGTATAATCAATAGCTGCATGTTAATGCGTTTAAAACCGCAAGACACGGTACACTAATTGATACAAATCTCCCATTGTTCGCGAACTGATAAGGGAGTTCCCGCGCTTCTTGCAAAAACTGGTGAACTGGGGCATACATAGAGCTCTTAGTATTTTGTCGTACGATATGTGTCATCACCTCATAAACTTATGATCATTTAGGTTCCCTTTTAGAACTGTTGGCCGCTATATTTTTGACTCGGAACTCGTTTATTAAAACCACTACCAGAAAAATTGTTTCCGAGGATTTCAAAGTCAGGAATCAGAGATGAAAGTTGTGAGTAGGTAACTATATCCCCTTCTCCGGGACTATAGTGGTAGCCGTACAAGTCCGATTTCAGAGAAATACTGCAAATCGATGTACAGTTTAGCCGTTTGGCACACGCATACTAGAGGTCAAAACATAATTTTTGACCCGCAGTTCCTAAAAAAAATTCACTTAGGGGGGGAGTAATAAGACATTTTACATTTTGTATGGAAAAAAAAAATTTTTAGGAACTGTGGGTGAAAAATTCACTTAGGGGGGGAGTAATAAGACATTTTACTTTTTGTATGGAAAAAAAAATTTTTTTAGGAACTGTGGGTCAAAAATTTTGTTTTGACCTCTAGTATGCGTGTGCCAAACGGCTAAACTGTACATCGATTTGCAGTTTTTTTAAGCGTACAGCTTACACTACTACTATCTTCAGGAAACTAGATTTTATCTACATAGATCAGACCGGCGATTTAGTCGTGTTCCTACATATGGTAATAAACAAGCGGAACACAATATCAAATGACAATATCCCGGTCGTCATATCACCAGCTGCCATAGAAAAGTCTCGGACAGGGCCCCTGTACGTATGATTACGGCCCGCTAGCTTCACTGACGCACCGTTGACAGCCCGTTGTCTAATTGACGTTCGAAAACTGCGATACGCGCCGTTGTTTTGTGGCACAAATTTAATAATAGACGGTCGATACTAACGGTTCATGGTACGTTTTGGAGCGGCCCCCACACCATTCACGATAAATTTTTTAAGCTGTTTCTATGGGTCGGTGTACTCTGTGATTATTATCACAATATTTAAATGTGATTATTATTGCAGATTTCAAATTTGTTTAGGTTTTGCTTCAATATTCATCTCGTGATACGCAATGTGATAGAGATGTGCCGAATACGTGTTTCACCGAATACGAATATTCGGCCGAATTAATCGGTTCAATCAACGCAATTCCTTCATCAGGCTGTTTTAAAACAAACGAATTCAGTCATATTTTTACTTTTAAAGTGAAATATAGATTACAAACTAAGTTAAACATCAATAATAATCCGTTAAGATAATGATTGATTACAGAAGGCAATGACAACCTAATTATATTCTTGCAAACAATCTGTAGATAGAAAAGCCTAAATTTATTCGATAAATATTTGGCAGTTGAACCGAAAAATTCGGCCGAATACCGAACATTGAAAAACATGCCGAATGTGCCGATTACCGAATTATTAGGCGTAAAAATACTAGAAGTCTAACCTAACCTAACCTACAAAAATAATAAATTTGCAGCTGAATTAATAACTCTGCGACGGTTCCGTGGGCCACCAATGTCAAGTAATTATTTTAGTTGCCAATTTATTGTAGTACTTATATAGCCAAGTAAAATCTGCCAGATCATCATATTAGCTAGCCGGAAAATAATAACCCTTACCAAATATTCGGTGAACTTCTAGGTAATAAGTGTATCGTGTGATAATGCCCGTAACTTCTCTTCTGTGACGAGTCTAAATCCTGAGATACTTTGCGGTATTCAACAGTCATACAACCCTTTGACGTGGTCGTCATATTGATGGCCACTATTAGGTTAGTTAACCAGGCCGTGTGACAGCCACGTCACAAGGTCATATCAGTGTTAAATTTCTCGAAGTGTTCCAAGTTCCAATGCAATCACAAGACCTCAAATGAGCATTCATATGACTCTCTATTTCTCTTATTATACCTACTAACTACGTCTTGTGGAGTTTGCTCAAGATTCTCCGATAAGTAGGGTAAAGTCTCATTTACATGGCGCAACAAAAAATTTCATTACATGATTTGACCGAACTCATGATACCTCGGTAGTCAGTACTCCGCAAATCGCAATGTAATGATCATCGCATGCAAATTCTTGCACCACGTAAATGGGCCTTTGCTATTGGAAATGCCACAGACGTTTTTCGATACAATTCATGACACTATATAATGCTTTAAATGCTTCTCAAAGCATCTGAGGTTGAAACACAAAGTACCGATGTCGTCTTATTTACTGCTTCAACTTCTTTAAGTAACTTAAACGAAGCTATTACTAAGATAAGGAACGAAAGTATCTCTTAACGGCATACCCGACTAGTTAAGAAATTTGCGCGTTTATTTTCTAGCTATAATCTAGTCTACCTAATCAAGGCATGGAAGTGCAATGGCTTAACATGATCTGTGCTACTTAGGCACTGGTCCCACCGCCGGCTACAAACTATGAGCGAGTAGAACTATAAACTACAAACTAGTGGGCGAGAGGCGAGAAGCTAGTATAGTTTTGATAGTTTTGGCGCTTGGCTATAAGCTAGTGTTCGCGTGCGTCGGGGGATTACTCGTTCTACTAGCTCAGCCGGGGTTCTATCAGGCATCGGCGAGTACCGCTGAGCTAGTTTTATAGTCGATAGCTTTTATCGGTGCGGTCAACTAACTAGTAAACAGCGGTCCCACCGCCAGATATCGGCGAGCTCGGCGAGCAACTAGTAAAATTCTGTACTAGAAACAATTGACAATCGGCGGGAGGCTAGTAAAAATTCTATGGAATTATAGCTTACTCGCCGGGCGGTGGGATAGTGTCCTCGCCGGCAGTGTGAACAGCGAGCGATTAACTATAAAAATATATCTCTCTCTTTTATTTACACGGAAGCGATTATCTTTTGTTCGTTTCTTGGGCTAGAAAATAGCCGATAGCTCATAGTTTACTAGCTCGCGGTGGGACCAGTGCCGTTATAAACTTTGTTCTGTACTACACACGATATACATTGCTATCTACATCTAGGATATGAATACGACTGCAAGAACATTATAGTTTTTATATAACTGCATTTCATTACAAGTTGCCTCATGTCCTTACTTAGAAATGGACTATTTATGTATCTTGATTTCTTTATTGAAAAGAACCCTCATTAAAGTTATTAAGTTACTTGCGCCTTGCGCAGTGAATTTTCTAGTAAAGTAAGGTTTATTTACACTGAGTTGTCACTTGCCAGGCCTTTCTTATATCCAATGTCGAATCCTGAAATATTAATGAATTAATCATTATGGCATTAGATATTAATATGATCTTTTTTTTGATATTTTGATTTTATTCTAGAAACTGCCTAGATTTCTATTTTTTATATATTTATTATTATTATTATTTATGTTTTGACGATCCTATTGTGAATTTTACTACAAAATAATTTCTTACTTTGACATGTCTACAACAATACAATATTTATTTTAAAGAATAATAATAGCAGCAATAAATTGCTCTAAATAATTAATTAATATATATGTTAATACATGTTATAACTGACGATTCGAAAGTGCTTGTTGCTAGGCCTATTTGAATAAAGAATATTTTGACTTTTGACTTTGACTTTGAATTCCGTCGATCTAATTCACTCCCCGTAAACAAACCGGTTAAAGAAAATTATATCCTTAAACGAGCAACTTATATATTTACTTTAATTTATTGTCAAGACTGTGCACAAAAGCTCACATTTAATGATTGTAGTTTCAACAGTTTATCCATTTTGGACGTACAATACCAAATGAACTTAAAATTAGCCTATAATATTATCTGTTCTAAAAAATAAAAATACCTTGGTGACCTGTATAAGGTAATGCGGTATTTCACACAGAAACAGCTTTTTTCCTTGTACCAAGCACAGGTTCGGTCGTGCATGGAGTACTGCCTACCTTTGGGACGGTTCCGCCAAGTATCAGTTAGCGGCCTTGGATTCGATAGAGCGCCGTGCTCGTAGGCTTTTCGTGGATGATCCAGCGGTTGAATCTAAGTTACAGAGCTTGGAACACCGTCGTCGAGTCGCTTGTTTGCCTGTGTTCTATCGGATACATTTTGGAGAGTGTGCACAGGAATTACATGACTTAGTTCCACCCTCCCCATTCCATCACCGGACGTCCAGACGCGGTGAGCGGTTGCATCCTTACGGTTTCAGCCTACCATTTATTCGCACGAAGCGATTTGCTTCTTCTTTCTTAATGCGAACAGCTAAGGACTGGAATTTACTGCCGCCGTCTGTATTTCCTGATACATACAATCTGGGTCTCTTCAAGACAAGAGTGAATAGGCTATTACTGAATCAGTGAGCAACATCTTAGGCCTTGTCATCGCTCTCCATCAGGTAAGACTATGGCCAATTGCTGGTCAGTCTATCATAAAAAAAAAATGATTTAAATTTCTAGTAGCTAGAGCAATTCTTTAAGTTTCCTCTTAAACTGGGTATCTTCCAGCGACTTAATACATTCAGATAAATTATTATATTATATTTTATTTCCAGCGACTTAATTATTAATTATTTTGGGTTTTCGGAAACGGATCTAACGATTTCGATGAAATTTATAATTCAGGTTACGGGGCGAGAAATCGATCTAGCTAAGGTGTCTCTTCGGGAAAACTCGTATTGTCGGGAAAATACGAGCAACGCTCGGTTGCCCAGGTACTGTGTGTAAACAAAGCAACGTGCTAACCTTTCCGTGAAAAACAAATTAACAAATAACGGAACGGTTTTTTAGCCGTGGCATTGACAGTGAGATTAAAATCGTATTATAAGGTTTTTTTTTTACTATTGCCGCTGGTTTTTACATTTTGTCGTTTTTCGGTATTTAAGATAAATGCTACCGTGTTTGATTAATTAATTCCAATACTGCGCCCAGTGGGAACGAGTCTTTCGGCTTCAAAAGCGGGCCGTCAGGAGTATTGCTCGGGTGCCGTTTGACACACCGGCAAAGGCCTTATTTAAAAAGTTAGGGATTCTCACGCTGCCGGCAATAATAATAATGCAGGTAGCCCTTTACGTGAGAGAAAACTTGACCACCTTCAAGACAAAAGGAATGGGTCAGAAGTTTAACCCTAGAAACCCCGACAAACTTGTTGGCATTACCCGCAAGATGGCTAGGTCAACGAAACTCACGCATGTGATGGGACCTACCGTGTACAATAAACTACCCCAGTCTATCACGGAGGTCTATCACAGTCTATCCAGTTTTAAGTGTCGTCTGAAACGCTGGCTTGTTGAGCGCCCGTTTTATACGTATAATGAATTTTTGAAAAGTCGTAACGGTAGTATTTCACTGTATTAGAAATTGTATTAGTATTTATGATGATTCTATTGTGTTATTATTATTTTTTTAATTTTTTTTCACTGACTTTTACTTATTTCTTTATTATTATTATTATTTTTTAAATGATGAAATTTTTTAAATGTTTATTACTTAATAATTAATCAAATTGAATTTAATATTGACATGTAAATTGGCTTTACGAATAAATGAGTATGAGTATGAGTACTAGATGCCCCGGTGTTCACTATATTAAGATTTAAGGTGCTAAGTTTTAGGCCAATGTCGTCAACTGGGACGTTTACCTTAGTACTAGTTAACGACGATACTACTCATATAATGATCGATGGACGCGATTTAATTACAATTTTGAACGAAGCCCAGCTGAGATTAGGGTTGTCATCTCTGGATTTGAATAAAATAGAGCACAGAACCACATAACTACAATATTATTACGGTATTAGTTTTAAATTCTTCTCTTAATCCCAATTAGAGTTCACTTCAGTCTTCTTGGCATTTAAAAAATAGCCCAAAGCTTCCACGTGTTGTAACTGTATAAATAATAGATAAATAAAAATATTAGGTGGACAATCTTACACAGATCAAACTAGCATAAATGAAGCTTAAAAAGGCGGGTATTATGGGTAGGTACTATATGACGATATATTAAATAAATACCTGTATACATTGAAAACATCCATGACTCAATAAAAAATATTCATGACTAAAAATTTTTTTTTTTGAATTGAATCGAATTGAATATTTGCTCTGACCGCACTCACTATAATCACTAGCCTAAAACGCTCGTCAGTATACGTTTAACATGTCCCAATCAATAATTCTGACGCAGATCTGCTAATTTCTAACCCTTTCCTAGAGCGACTGACAGCCCTACCCTGTCTTCTCCACTCCTGCGCACAGGAATGTCGATATTGCGAAAACTACATGTGTCCCTTGCCGTGCGGGCTGTGTATTAGTATTCTGTTAGACGAAGCAATGTGTTAATAATATCAGAATTTTCAAATTAAAGAGAATAACTGAGAAACCCCCCTGTGAGGTGCCTGAGCTGAGTTTGATTGTTCCGTTAGCTCAGTGGCCAGAACGATTGACCGCGTATGCCAGATGCCACAGGTTCGAATTCGAATCCTGCTCGGAGCATTAATTTCTTCCCTTTAATTTGCGAACCAAAGGAACATCATGAATGTCACTTGGGTACATTGGTTACATTATACACAATAACAATCAACCTTAATATAACCGGATTTGTTCATTTATTTTTATTACATATTTTTCGAGTGACAATATTATTGATTTTCGGTACTGTTTGCTTAAAATTTGGGTCAATGCTTACTCCCGAATCGGGTTCACTGTTTTGCGGGACATGGTCAAATATCAATGCTGAAAATCGACACGCCCCGATAAATGCGAGGCACCTGGTAACCCTAGGCGACCACCGAAGACCACCCTAGGACCCAGTGACCACTGGTGTCACTGAAAATCAGCGTCACGATGTAAACCACGGTTCGCATGGTGACATCAAGCTGAGTGACGACCTTTTTAGCATTTATCTTTATAGCTGTATTATCTCTGTTTGTATTTCTCCCAAATGCAAAATAAATGTTTTTCTTCTTCTTCTTCAAAGACTCCCAAAAACTATCATAAATAATTCAGTTATAACTTTCCGAGAGTATAATACCTTATTGCGTCTAATTTCATGTTAGACCTGTAATTAGGTACTAGGTTATTAATCGCCTATCGCCCAGCTAACAATTACCTGTAATCTACAAGTAGATTAACTCGCTCGCCTTGGCTGGTTTTCGATCGGTTCGCGATATTGGATCTTTTACTGCGGTATCGGATTTCTAGGATGTGAGGTAATATGGTAATCTTACCTATTTATTGGTAAATGCGGTGCGGTTTCATTGTTTTGTAAATGATATTTTGACGAAGAGTGTGAAGGTATTGAATTATCTGTAATTTAAACGCCTTCTATATCGTGACTTCTGTACTCACTCATACATGTACCTAACTTACAACACAACGATGTAACTATCTAAATCGTGTCATTATTTTGTAATATCATCATTGTAACACCATTCTTCTATCCTTTACTTTTCTTACTTACTATCCTACTACTCTCCCTATACTACTCTACACTACTCTCTCTGTACTACATTTCTTTTTCTTTTTTTTTCTTTTTTTTCTTTTTTTCTTCTTTCTTTATTCTATTCTTTTATTCTATTTTTGTATTATTGCACTATTTGTCTCTTCCATAATATTTTTCGATACTGGTCTGTAGTTTACTTTTGGGTCTCACTTAAGTTTGTGGTATATATGTATGTTTATTTATTTACTTATTTATGTATGTTTATTGTATATATATTTATATATAGTGCTTTATGTGTTTTTTATTATTATATTTCTTTTTATTTCTAGTAGTTATTCCTTTTGTTTGCACCACCCACTTATCATGTTTGTTTACTTTTTTCTCCGCTACCCAAAGGTTGTCTGGAAGAAATCGCTCATTTAGCGATAAGACTGCCTGTTGTTTACCTCTGCTTGTATCTTTATGCTGTTTCTATCTGTAATTCTTTTTTGAGGTGTGCAATAAAGCATATTGTATTGTATTGTAATGTATTGTATTGTAAAAAACAAGAGTTATTAAAATCGGACAACATGGTGAATTAGAACTAGAAGTAGTTTCCTTCTTTCATTATCAAGAACTCTCTAAGAGAGAATTTTCTATATAGGAATTGGGAGCTTTGCATCGGTTTGCACCAATGCATAATAATCGCACCGGTACAGTAGATTCAATTATCTGCCCATTTTGACAGATTTATTGATTGGCCACGATTTACAAAAGTTTATCGTTTGAATACAAAATACGAAGCGTCAACAAAGAGCTTCCTGTATGCTTCGAATGAAGCTTAAGCTCGGGCAATGTAGCAATTCAAAGTTTACCCGCTGTTTTATAGATGCACCAATCTGATCAAGCCGTGTAGGTTACGTATGTAGGGGTCAAATTATGCCAGACATAAGCCCACAGACGGGAACGAAACCTTTTGTTAATAAGCTTGTCCGATATCAAAGCCCCACAATGGAGGACGTTTCCTGAGTCTAAACCGGTTCCCAGCATCGTTATTCTAAGGAATCAAAAAGGTACAAAGATACTCGTATGTACGGGTTTCAGGTATTCACAGTCCTTAGAACCTTGCCGCGTTGAAATCAGATATGTAAATGAAATGAAATCAGAGTGTTGAATTAGAAGCTTAGCGTGACAAAGTACTAAATTGCTCATCACCCGTCAAAATTTTAGTTGGTACAGTCAACAAAGTTAAATTTAAGAAAGCGCTGAAAAAGTACCTACTGCAGACACTTGAGTGACAATTGCTAATAGGCAAATGTCACTTAAGTGTTTAGCAGATTCTTTTGGCTTCCGTACTTTTGCAATAATTACTTATTGTTAGTAAGTTCTTATAGAGACTCGTACCTGCAGGCAAACTGTTAATACAGTTTTGCAAGAAAATGTATTAGGTTAAGTGTACTGTACTTTATTAAGAATAAAAAAAAAAGGAAATGGTGTAACCACTTTTAAATCTTAATAATAGAGGCGAATAGAGGTAGAAAACTTTCTAGGCCGACTGTACACGTTTCATATAGTTACATGAAAATGTCTACACGTATTAAATATACAGCTATCGATGTTAGTGAACCACCCACATGCTTCAATGTGGGAAAGAAAGTTACAGTAGCGCTAAAAATGTAAACTGGTATTAATTCTGGTTTTACCTAATAATTGTGTTACCATGGTATGTTCCGTTTATAACTGGAATTGGTATTGTCAAAATGAATAGCTAGTCAAATTTGTCTAACATAACATTTTTCCTTTTAATTGAAGCCGGTATTCGACGAATAGCCACAGATAATCTCACGAAGTAGGGTAGCTTCGCCGGTTCTCGTCCGATTAGTGGAGTTGCCAACTTTGTGGCGGGAAAATAATATGTTGAACTATAGCAATTTATACGAATAATATTTCTTTTTAATGGCAATATACTCTATTTTTCGCCAAGTTTAAGTTTTAACTAATAACATACACCGTTATTCTTGTAAAAGATGATAAATGAAAAAGTATGGTTTTTGCCGGTTCTCGTCCGATTGTCCCGGTTCTCGTCCACGCGGTGCCAGTTCTCGTCTATAAGAAAAGAGGAGTGATTCATACACTCAAAAACCAATTTCTGAGTATAAAACCTTTAATGCGTAGGTACTTAGCTATTTATCTTACAATGTTTTAATGGTTAGATTTTGTTATTAAGATATAAAGAAATGATCAACTTATTTTTTATAGATATAAAAGGTAATTATTGAGTGACCCACTGTAGCATGCAACTTTCAATCTAGAGGTAGCGGGTGTGAACCCCGGCTCTTTTTAAATTTAATGGAAGTTTTTCGGTGAAGGAAACCATCGTGAGGAAAGCGGTCTCATCCCAACTAGGGCTAGTTTTTCCTCTGAGTTGGAAGGTCAGATGGCAGTTGCTTTCGTAAAACTAGTGCCTACGCCAAATCTTATGATTAATTGTGAAAGCGGAACCCGGGGTCTTTAGAGCATAACCAGGAAAAACGTTATGAGGATGATCATGCATAAGCATTTGACCCCTATCTCAGTTGATGGTAAGTGATGATGAGGTCAAGGGTGTAAAACGCGTACCTAGATAATACTGCCCATTCACTCATCTTGAAAAGATCTAAGTTGTAAATAATGAAATGGAAATAGATTTTTCCGAAAATTATTCCACTCTTTAGCTGTCTTCGTAAGATAACTAGAATCAAAACGCTTCGTGCACATCAGAGGCATGTCAACATTGTTGTTAACAACATAAGGGTCAAACCATGTCGTCCACGCGTTGTCCTAAAATGGTCAGGGAGGGATTAATTCGTGTAATCCTAGCACACCGATATGCAGGCGAATTTCCTACGATGATTTATACATTGCATCTTAGCTTCAACCAAGTCCAAGTTAGATACTAATGAGCTTCCTGGCACGCTTATCAATCAAAGCCAAGCCAGCTGATATTAAGCAAATCCATCTCCGAGCTGGCAGCAGTACCACATATACCCGACCTGTACTTAATAGTTTTATAATTTGCCCAGGTGTGAAGTACCGCTTCACCTTAAAAAGGTTGTCAAGTTTTTGCTGGGATCCTGCAGTTTACACCAAGGATTCAATGTAGGACCCAAAGTTCATATTGGACATGCTGCTCATGCCAAGGAGCTGTAGATGGTCAGAAATTCGCAAATTGGTATGAATACACTCCGGAAAGTTGGGAGTCGAGAGTTCGTTCACTCTGTTTAATAGTGATGAGACACGTCTGTGCCTTGGATGTATTGAATTTGACTTTATTAGCATCGCCCCAATCTGAAACTACTCTAAAAGTGAATTCCGATTCATAATATCCTGTCGACGAGATTGGACTACATCTTTATTGGCCTGTGCTTTGGAAAGATATCTGACTACAACAGTGCTATCATTGGCATACCCACAGGTACCAGTCATAAGTTGTTTATATGCAATAAAAATAAGGTAGCAGGCAGAATAGGTCCCTGAGGGGCACTGACATCTAAAGCCATTTGGCTCGATGTGTAGCCTTCTGCTTGTGAGACCACACGGGTCAATTGCCCGTTCAGGAAATCAGCTATCCAGTTGCTTAGGCCAAATTATATCCTGATATATATTCATAATAAATAATAGACTGATAACTTGATGAACAAGCTTCCTGCTTGTGAAGCTTGTTCACTAGGCTAGCATGCCTCGTGAACTGAAAACAAAGTATCTCGCTCTCTGTCAGTCGAATATGCAAGTGCGACAGAGAGTCAGCTACCTCGTTTTTGGTTCGCGGTGGCGCCTCTGTCTTAAGCTTTAGAGATACCTCCTGTTGCATGTGTTGCTATAACGCCTAGAACCAGGCATATTCCACCAAAAGTTATCGTGAAACAATACTTCCCTTTGGTAAGCTCCCCGTGTAAGTTGTTAGTCATTGCCACAACGAATATTGAAAGAAAGAAAACACTGCCATATATAATATTTAAGTTAAATAATTGTAGAACAACTTTTATGCCCGACTATACATACAATGGGCCATGATGATCCGATGTAAAGGAAGCAGTTGTGCGTTAAAGAGAGATAGACATATTTTCATCTCGTTCCACCGTATAACTGCATCCTGTACGTTGGCCATCATGGTCCATTGTGTGGATCCGGCATTAAATAGGTTCTAGATTTGTGAAGATAAAGTAAGAACAAAAATAATTTAATTGAATGTCGATTTCCGATAGGACGATGACGTAAGTTGATAAACTTACGTCATCGTACTCTAGTCTTGTTTATGGCTAAAATTTGACAGCTAACGTCATCAGTAAAGCAGTGGACCTTATGTACCTAATACCTATCATCTGTATTCATTTCAATAATTATTCTGTACCTTGATTACCTTGCTGCAGCTTGATCTGATTTCAATAGACGAGAACCGGACCTACGCGAAAATCCAGAAAAATGACGCCAAGCCGGTTATCCGTCCACGTAGACGAAAACTGGCAAATACGCAAAATTGATGGTCCGGTTCCCGTCCTCTAAATTTATACAGGTTTTAGGTAAAATAAGTATAATTAACACTCACTATTTTCTTCGTTATGTATATTACTAGTAATATGTGCCAAAAATATCACTGCAATTAGTTAATAACAATAGCAAAACTTACTTCAAAGTTTTCCTTACACACTATTTTTTTTGTAGTTTGGCGTGGTTTTCGAGGCTCTAAAATGTGGTGTAAACTTTCGTTAATTATATCTTAGTCACACGTTGTTAAATAATGTTTGTTTATAGTTAGAATTGTAGGTTCGGTATTAAGGAACGCAAAGAGCCAAAACTTGCGCGGGTAATTGTTTATATACTCCTATTCTATGCATTTGTAAGGAAGAAGTCACTCAAAAGGACGAGAACCGGCGCTGGACGGAGAACCGGCGAAGCTACCCTATAAGGAAAGTAATAACTTGACATGGACAATGGGCAGATATCATCTACAGCCAACTTTTCAATTTAAAACTCTTTGATTTATCAACAGAGGTGTGTTCCCAAGCTCCCAAGATTTCAGGCCACGAGAAAGTAAAATACACAAAAAAGTAGTGTGACAGGTTTCTCCCGCCAAAACTGAGAGCATTGACCGATTGACATTCGATTGGGCTCAACGCGACACAGTGCCATCGACAATATGATGAAATGCCATTTTTTTTAAGGTTGCATATGTTGGCCATTACCATTGCTGAATTTACATTTAAATCGGAATGTTGCATTATTTATAAGAAGTGAAGTACTTTTATGAGTTGGTTTTAGTTTTATTAGCGCGGGTGTTTTATGTGTCGGTATTGCAATCTTAATTAACGTGAGAAAGCTTTAACAGCTGCAGTATTTTCAGTAGGTACACAACAAACAATGTGAGTACCTATGTCAGTAGGTAGTGACAGTGACAGTAGAACCCGTCGGAAATATCTGCGCACCTGTCTGGGCTTAACAATAATGAATAAATACTCGTCAACGAATATTTTTTCAAATATCAAAATTTCAATAAAACCTAAGTTTTTTGACGTTTCGTAAAAAATTATCACCCCGGGCGGGATTTCAACCCGCGGCCTCTGGAATCCGTCCATCGGTCTTTCTAACTGAGCTACCGCGGGTTTTCCCGAGGCGATAAATCTTTCAATCAGTTCACTCTTTTGATCAATTTTTCATTTCGATTTTGGAAATTATAACTCCGCTAAGCGGACGTTTCTGGTTACAAAAATATTTACAGTTTCGTAAAAAGTTGCTGATTTGACGATCAGTAAAATATCATATTGTGATAATATTAATCGTGTAAAGGAGGCCATTGTTCTGCGCCTTCCCTTGCGGAAGCGGGCGCGGGTGCGTTCAGATTAATTTAAGATAGTTTCGTCTACTCATGATGACCTCAAGTTACAAGTCTTCATTGGTTGATTGCGTTTTTGGAATGGCAGAATGCTCTGTACTTTGGTCTAACAGTATTTGCTTACGCCATTTAAATGTCTGGAAGCAATAGCATAACTAGATTGTTAAGTAAATCAATAAAGGCGAAAGTACGAATAATACTCAATAAAGAAATTTTATTTTCAAACCACATGCTCGACAATGCCGAATTATAGGTCATGTACTACCGAAAGCAAGACATTAAATCCCTTGGTATTAGCCGGGTTATAATGTTGTACCGAATTTCATTATAACCCGCTGGTTAATAATATGATTTCACTTTTCATAATTCTTATTACTATATGCATAAAGTTTAATTTTGCTAAACACAATTTGTCCTAGGCCATGGCCTACTTGATTTGACAAAATAAATGAAGTTTGCCTCCGTGTGAACCCCGGTCCGGAGGAGCGCGGTGTTCGAAATTCGAATTTCGAATCTAGGACCACGGCTTGTGCTTTCGAATTTGGAACGTCGCGCGCCTTCATTTGTTCACGCGTGACGAACAAATCGAGTTCTTGTAGGTGCCTATAGAAGATTTAATTTCAAAAATAATATTGAAAATGTCGAGTGATGAAAGTGTTTTGACTCCTGAGTTTATCAAATTTATCTACTGAGCCTGTTTTTTTGTCTCGCATAAGGTGTGAAAAGTAGAGTATACACCTCGGGGATAAGACTGTTTTAGTCTTGGGCGGTTGAACCCCTCACTGCACTCAGGACTCAGTCTTAATTCCCTCGCTTCGCTCAGGAATTAACTTATAACTCCCTCGCTACGCTCAGGAGTTAAATTATGAGTCCTTCGTTACGTTCGGGATTCAATTCGCTCCCGTGACATAAAACAGTGCTTTATCCCCTTAGTGTATAATCTACTATTGCAACCGTGGTTAGTAGGCATAAAGACAAATGACGATCGCTTTATGCTATCTCGCTCCAGTTTATAATAATAAAAGAAAGCTTAACTTATTGAAAATAAAGTTGAAATTTCAACGAAGCCAGAGATATATGAGGTTACTTGTAACTGTGTTTGCCTTGGGTTATTTAGAAGAAAGTTCGCAAACAGCGGTTTCGGTAAAGAATGCCGATTATTCCGGTAACGGGTGTCGTAATGCTGTTGAGAATACACACATATCTGTGTAAATACTCCAATTAATATAAGTATTGTGACCCAGCGGCGCCCGTATAATGCGTCCGGTATGCGAGGTTAAGCTAAGTCAGCCTTGGACAACTCTTGGATGGATGACCGCTTTAATTGGTTACTAACTGAGCTCTCCCGTGCTTTGGAAGGCTTGCTAAGCGGTTCATCCCAGATACTGTCTACGACAGCAGTTTCGGGCGGCTTGAGAACTTTAAACAGTAAAGTTGCCCTCTCACTTGACAAGCCTAATCACTTGATAAGGTCTATAGTTTCCCCCTCGGGTTGAAAGGTCAAATGGCACTCCTAACTAGTTAAGAGTCTTCCGTACGCTCGACCGAACTCGATTCTCCATACAAACGAAGTTTCGTTCTCATTTTAAAATGCCATGCTGAAATAACATGAAACTTTTTATACACAATAGGATCCGCCATATCTAGGTCGGAAATTAGTTCCTGTTGCTAGAAATTGGAATGAAAAAAAAAACCAGCCAGTTTTTGAATTTTTTAGGTCTTATATGAAAACTTTAATAATCGCTGTATTTTATCTCTGTTATAATGTAATGCAAGTTAAACTAATTTCCGACCTAGATATACCGGAATCCCTCAAGTCTACAAAGTTTCTAATGATTCCAGCTTGCCATTTTAAAATGAGATTCTATGTTTGTATGGAGAACCGAGCTTACTGCAGACTCTTAAGAGGGAGCAGTACGCTCGATTCTCCATACAAACGTATTTACGCTCTCATTTTAAAACGCCATGCTAGAATAACATGAAACTTTGTATAGACAATGGGATCCCGCATATCTAGGTCGAAAATTTGTTATTGTTGCTAGAAATTGTAAAAGAAAAAAAATACAGTGTTTTTTTCGAGTTTTTTACGGCTTGTATGAAATCCTTAATAATGCTGGCTGTATATTTCTCCATTATAATTTCAAGCAACAGAAACTAATTTCCGACCTATAGATATGCCGAATCCCATTGTGTATACAAAGTTTCACGTTATTCTAGCATGGCGTTTTAAAATGAGAGAGTAAATACGTTTGTATGGAGAACCGAACGTACTGCGCACTCTTAACGACTCAACCGGTTTTTAAGAAAATCCCTCAATTTCATAAAACTGTAAATAATGTCACATCATTTTTTGTTTCTAGAAGGACCAAGTTTATCTGTTTATTTATTTACTACTTATTAAAAAAATGCACAACAATTAGTGAACTTATGCCAGTCAACCATTAGGGCCAAACAGAATTCCAAAGGCAATTCGGTCTTAGTAATTTGCGTACTGGCGTTTCTTCCGGGTAGAAGTGGGTAATGCCGAAATCACGAGATCGTGTAAAGCGTTACAGCGGGTGTCGAAACTGCAATTGCGCGTTCAGATAACACAGAATTGGTACGGTTACAGTAATTTACAATAATTATAATATTACAATTTCAACCGACTTCTGCATAAAGTTCTTAATTTTACTTAAAATCTAAGTCTATTGTCAACACGACCTCATTCTCAACTTAACTCATCAAAGTATCTACACTTGTTATATTCAAAATCTGATTTTTATTCGTTTTTTTTTTAAATATTTCTCTTTTGATGAGCTTTTAGTGAATTAATTTTACTTTTAGAATGTAAAGTACAGTCGAGGAATTTGAAAGTTTGTCACTTTTGGACTCTATTCCAATGAAATAGAGCTCAAAAGTGACAAACATTCAAATTCCTCCACTGTACACTACTGTGTAGTTTCCTTAAAGAAATAAATATATCTAATCTAATATAATCTTGCGATTAAGGCGACTTCCTCATTTGGCGTGGCGGGAGCGATATGTCATAGGTATTTTGCTCTTTGACGTGAATTTACCGATGTGAGATTTCCTCACTTGACGAAATACTGTCAGAAATACGTTTGCGCAGTAGTAATACCATGCGCAGAAGTGGGGCAGTACTGCATTAGTATCGGTTGACACTGACAGCTGACAGTTTTCTCATATCGTACCGCCCCCCCATCGACAAGTCAGGAAGGCGCCTAAGACGATCAAAGTAAAATTAAGTGCCAGTAGTAGGCTTGTGTGCCTACATTATTAATGACTTAATGTTAATGTACATTGTTACATCTTAGAAAGACTTATATTATAAATATTACTCACATCAAGCCAAAGTCTTACGCTGTAATGATCCTAGTATTACAGTAATATTTACCAGTAGGACACTGTAAATGAAAACGCAAGCCTTTATAATAAACCTATCAAAGGTCAATTTCTCCCACGCCAACCTATACCTTCACCCAACGGATTAAAGGTCACAATCCGTCGATTTGTTATTGTAATCACTAAAGTTGACACGTACATTGCAAATTGAATCTTATCAGCTAATGATAAAGTGTTTTATGGATTGTAAAAGTATGAGCCCGCATTCCGGCGTGCCAGTTAGCTGACATTTACTGTCGCCGGTACAGCCTGGTTCGCTATGTATAGACCTGCGAAGGAAACTAGAGTCATATCAATTTGGATTGCATTTCATCGCCAATCCGTTGACAATAAAAACAATTCCGTTATTTATGGAAGTTTCATAAAAGTGGAGGTGCCCTTTGACGGCTTTACACAGTCATTATTATCGCAATAATGTAATGTCGATATGATGGGAATTTCAATGTTATTTTAATTTAGAATCAATACGCATCGTTATTCTCGTGATACCGCTTCAATATTGCGTGTATCGCGTAATATTGGCCGTGTAATCGGCACATTTGTGTCTAATTTCGCGGATGGTATACCGGTACTTTCATTAAAGTCGTAGTTAATGGAGAAGTGGCAGCCACGGGGGCCTTTGCCAACAACTCGCTTGTCACTAACATACTCGTAAGCTATCGACGGAGCACTAACATTAACAACAATCATTCAATTCATCATCATCATATCAGCCGATGGACGTCCACTACTAGACGTAAAGAGTGCCTCAATCATGATGATGAGTGTCATTCAATTCATTCACTTTCAATTAGGGGATGGCTTATTGACCGGGAGCACCAACCCACAAAACCCTTCTCTCTCCCCGCGAAAACCGCCATAATGGTTTCAAGGAATGGGGTTGGTATGGTCAGCCCTCAATCGCCTAAGAACCAGTAAGAACGGGAGTTTAAGGCGTTGTCCTAACTGTTAGGACCTAACACAACGCGACGAAGCCACAGTATACGAAGCGATCATTGCAAGTTCGCGTGTATTTTACAACAGATTGAACACGAATTGGTATCCTAGTTGACAATCGTGATATACGTGTTTGTAGGAGGTCATTTGCTACGTGGCCAAGCACAAAAAAATTACTTGGACCGAAAGATTATCTGGAATTAGTCTACATTTAAATAAAATAAAAATGTCCGTTTTAATTTATTTCTCTGTTTTCAAGATTTAAAACCTCAATTACTTAAAAATCTATACCAATCTGCCAATCATACTATATAATTAAAGCCGTACGATAAACAAATTCACTTTCAATGCTTGTTTAGAGCTTACTGCCAGTCTTTTTAACCGACTTCAAGATTTCAAAAAAGGAGGTTATCAATTCGGTTGTGTTTTTTTTTTTTTTTTTTTTTGTTTTAATGTTTGTTACTCCATAATTCCGTCATTTCTTAACCGATTTGGAAAATTCTTTTTTTGATTGTAAGTATATATATCCAAGTTGGTCCCGTTTTTGTCAAAACGCAGTTCTGATGAAGGGATCCATGAGGAATTGAGGGAACTCCTCAAATCTTTAAGGCAAACATAAGGATTTTCGTGTTTTTATCAACAAGTCAAGCATTTGCATCCAAAAATGTGACATTGGATGAAGTGGAACAACTGCTGATGATGATCAGAACAGAACTCTTCAACGACGAAAAGTTCACGTTTGGTGATTTGTCCTCCTAGCTGTGTTTGTTAAGCAAGTTCTATTTTCACGATTGATTTTGTCATGCTCGAGTTCTGATGATGGGATCCATTAGGATCCGAGGGAACTCCTCAAATGTGAAAGGCACACAAATAGTGATTTTAGTATTTTCATGAACTAAGTAATCAAGCATTTTCATTCATAAAAGTTACATTTGATGAAGTGAAACTACTGATGATGATCAGAACGGATCGGCGTAGTTCACGTTTGGCGATTTGTTCTCTTCGTTTTGTTTGTCAAGCAAGCAAGGTTTTTCCATGATACCATGAGGAATTGAGGGTACTTAGTCTTCTACCATTATAAACATACTTATAGCCATTTTTATTTTATTGTATGGAATCTAAGAGTGCACCATCTAAGTATAATAATCTTTCACCGGCCTCCCCCATTGAAGTCGGTTTTTTTTTCTTAAAAATTATTATACATGCAGCCTGTGGGTCAACTATACGAAGACGGCTTATAGCGCCCTGCGCGTCCTCTATAACAACGCATTTAGGAGGCTGATAGGGTTGCCGCGCTATTTGTAGTGCGTCGGGGATGTTCGCGGAGGCTCGCACGTACGACTTTCATGCTATTATGCGTAAGCGAGTCGCGTCCCTGATGGGACGTGTTCGCGGCAGCACCAACGGCCTCCTGCACGGCTAGCACAAACCAGCGCGCGAGCTATATCGCGCGCGAGTTAGACTATCCGTCTCTCTCCGTGTGCGCCCATTAGATAGAGACGGATAGTCTATCTCGCGCGCGATATAGCTCGCGCGCCGTCTTGTGCTAGCCGTGCTGAGCGCAGTTGCGAAAACTTGTGACAGTCAAATATTCTGTCACTGGATGCAGTTCCATAGGCCACAAATAATAGGCTGCGAAAAGTGATAGTTTTGCTTGTATGTATATTAAATTACCAACACTAACATAGCCTTTAAGTTGCTACTAACAGATATGGATGTACCCTTACTCCGAAATAAATGTATTATTATTATAATGCGGTTGTCTTGAGAAACTGATAAGTGTGAGAACGCTTAAAACGCCGACAAAATACTGTCTCAGCCCGGCTAGTATGATAGCTTATACAGTCACGTTATATGGCCAAAATGTACTGAAACGTCACATAAAACGTGACGGTATAAGCTATCATACTAGCCGGGCAGATTAGCATTGTCGCGCCAGTATCGAGTACAGTTCGATGACGATTGTAGGTCGGCCGTTCGCCGCGAGTGACGCCGTCAAGGTTGCTTTCTCACTCAACCTCAACTGAGATTCGGCTGTGTTGAATGAATTCATAACAACAGTCAATCCGTCATTGTATTATTTGTTAACTTCATCCTTTACTCCGCAAATAAAAAATAAAAAACCGGCCAAGTGCGAGTCGGACTCGCGCACGAAGGGTTCCGTACCAGAAAAAAACACCAACAACTACTCTGTTGTATGGGAGCCCCCCTTAATTATTATTATTATTTTCTTTTTAGTATTTGTTGTTATAGCGGCAACAGAAATACACAATCTGATAATTTCAACTGTCTATTCGTAAATTTAAACCTCTTTGGCGATTGTTGGATCAAAAAAGTTTGTTAAAAGAAAATAGATTTATATCTAAAATATTTGCTGTTACATTTTAAAAGAGATTTGCACAATTTCTATTTTATAAGATTATCTGATAAAGTTAAGGGTTATATAGGGTGCTTGGCAGATGGATGTACATACGTATATAAGTATTATAGGGGATATACGAGGTCATATGCTACGTGATCAAGCACAAAAAAAATTGAAATGTGCCCAAAGATTAAAAAAGAAAAAAAAAACATGAAAAGAAATGTATTAAAGTAATCTGTTCTCAAATAACTGATTTCGTAAGATTCTGGAATTAGTCTAGATTTAAATAAAGTGCTTGACCACGTAGCAGATGACCTCATCTATCCGCTATATACGTATCTCAAATGTCCATCTATCTGCCAAAAACTCTGTAAGGCTTATTTATCTCTGTAAATTGAAGCCTCGTTCTCCCCTACTTAGCCAGCGTACCTCTATACGCGTAGTTATTGCATTTTAAAGCGAACCTATGAATCCTATCACAGAATAATTTAATTAATATACCTATATTACTTAAATATTACGATGTGCACCGGACACAACTCCGGAGTCGCTAACCGCATTGATTACTGGTTTTGATGTATGATTTGTAGGAAATCGCCAATTATACCATGGCATAGGAACAACTAGAAATCATGCCGACAAATATTACTCATTAGCCAAGGTAAATTAGTGTTTAGCGGATGGGGTCAAGTGCAGAAACGTGTTTTAAAACGAGTATTAAACAAACACATGTAGACTGGTTGATATCGAGCCTTGCAAATTGCATTCCATACATTCTTGACTCGTGCAATAGCAGCGACAACATTGTATTGCATGATCATTATTTCTCATACGATACAATATACATATGTATTACAATTAAGGGTCCTCGCTCGCTCGACTGAACTCGATTCTCCATTAGAAACGTAGGTTCGTTAGCATTTTCAAACGCCATGGTGAAATAACATGAAACTTTGTATACATAATGCAATCCGCCATATCTAGGATGGAAATTAATCTCTGTTGCTAGAAATTGTAATAGAAAAAAAATATACAGCGAGTTTTTGAATTTTATAGGTTTTGTGTGAAAACCTTATTAATCGCTGTATTTTTCTCCATTATAATATCAAGCAATAGAAACTAATTTCCAGCCTAGATATGCCGGATCCCATTGTGTATACAAAGTTTTAAGGTATTCCATCTAGTGTTGGTAAAGACTCAAGTTTTTGGAGTCTCGAATTCAAGAACTCGACTCATACTTACGGGACTGCAAGCTTAAAAGACTTTCGAGTCTTTTCAATCATGAGTCGAGTCCTTTTTCGAGTCTTATCGAGTCCTGTACTTACAACTCGAGCCTTAGAAAAGACTCGAACAATAGTATTATTTTTATTTTTACTTTAGGCGTGCCTCAAAATACTTGATAAAATAATAGCAAAGGCTCACTTTTGAAGTTTCTATTCAAAGAACTGATTTCTACAGTCTTACTTCACTGAGTAGGTCGCGTAACCTTACGTGTTTCTACAAGTACAGTTGAGTTCTAATCATAATGAGTTAAACGCCTTTTGTTTACACCTTGTAAACAAAACTCTCAAGTCTCTATAGAAGACTCGAGTATTTTTAGAGGACTCGAGTATTTTTAGAGGACTCGAGTATTTTTAGAGGACTCGAGTCTCTACAAAACACTCAAGCTTCGATTAGTCCAAAAAACTAAGTCGAGTCTTCGGAATGAAGACTCCAAAGACTCAAGTCTTTACCAACACTAATTCCATCCAGCAAGCCGTTTTAAATTTAGAGCGAAACCATTACGTTTGTATTGAGAACCGAGCTTCCTGCGGACTCTTAAGATGCATCTAAAGCCGCAATAAACATCTAAATATTTGTTTGCCACGATCAAATTAGAAATATTTTATATAGAAAACTCCCGTGAGTTTGAGACATATTAAATATAATGAAACGGGTCACTCACGTCTTAAAGGTCGAATATCGCTCGACATGTTTCAGACCGGTTCGCGGTCCTTAATCATGAGCACCTATCGCGGCGGCGGTTTTCTTAGCACTGCGTGCCCGTGCCCTGTCCGCTCGGTTGCTCGGCGCGGGTGGAGGCGGCGGCGGCGAGAATCTACCCTCGTTTTCTTCACAATTGTTCAATGCCGAACTACACACAACACTCACAACGTCACATGCTAAAGTTTCGTCCACACTCTTCACAGACGTAGTATTCAACACTGTTTTCCAGCTGGGTGGTACAACCCATCCACAATCCCGATTAAAATTTGGAAAACGACCAATTTCGATAGCCTCCCGCACTTTGCGTGGTACAAAAAACTTTTCCCTCGCTAATACGGTTACCTTATCGAAACGAATATAATGTGATGGGCCCGAATCCAGTGAATGCTCCGCAACTGCAGATCCCCGAGCATCACGTTTTTTTATACTGCGTATGTGTTCAGACAATCTAGTGGAAATGTTCCGGCCTGTCTCTCCTATGTAATTCTTGCCACAGGAGCATGGAATCATGTAAACACCAGGGGTGTTCAAGGGCTCCCTATCCTTCGGTGAACGCATCAGCTGCCTGAGCTGAATATGTGGGCGGAAAATCGTCTTTATGCAATATTTTCGGCGTAACAAGTGTCCGATTTTATCCGTCACACCCTTCAGGTAAGGCAAGTATAAGGGAAGCCTTTCCACCGTGGTCGGCTGGAGCCGAGGAGATACGTTCGCAACCCTATTGCATTGCCTCCAGTTGTACCCATTGCACTCTAGCACCCGTTTTACGTGACTAAGTTCCCTATCTACGAACTGCGGGTCACACAAACTTAAGGCACGCCCGATCAATGTTCTCGGTACAGAAGATAAATGACCTGGGTGATGGTGTGAATCCGCCCTAAGGTACCGATCAGTGTGTGTTGGCTTACGATACACTGTGGTTTTAAAACGCCATGCTAGAATAACATAAAAATTTGTATACACAATGGGATCCGGCATATCTAGGTCGGATCATAGTTTCTGTTGCTAGAAATTGTAAAAGAAAAAAAATACAGCGGCTTTTTGAGTTTTTTACGGCTTGTATGAAAACCTTAATAATCGCTGTATTTTTTCTCCATTATAATTTGAAGCAACAGAAACTATGATCTGACCTAGATATGCCGGATCCCATTGTGTATACAAAGTTTCATGTTATTCTAGCCTGGCGTTTTAAAATGAGAGCATAAATACGTTTGTATGGAGAACCGAACGTACTGCGCAGTCTTAACTTCAACCTTCGGCCTTAAATAATAATAATCAAGGTATTGTGTTCAACTCACGTTTAACAATATCCTTTAAACTTCATTAGCTTGCCACTCAAATATAGTTCTTAATTGATAGACGAACGGTTCATCAAACATTTTGTGTTTTGTATATTCTTCACTACACTCACGATCCTCATTCCTCATTACCTCATTCATTTGAATTACCTCACGCGCCACTCACGATCGTCACGAAAATGTATATTTAATCAAATTACGAGTTTCCATCAATATTCAGTGTTACTGCATACAGCTTATTTTCCGTGACGTGAAAATCATTGTAACTTGCATAAATTTTGACGGTATTTTTGTTCAGGTATAGTTTTGGTATGGACCTTAAACAATTTTTGAAAAAGTCTTTTTCGAAATCCATTTCGAGGTTTAGGGTTATTAAACAATTTTAGCCATTTATTCCGACAAAATAATAAATGATTGAAGATATCTTCACCAAAATCTGTATTTTTAAATAAATTTATAATAATTAAACTACGCTTTAAAATTCCACAATAATGAAATTATTTTGTGAAATAAAATAAAAATTATGAGTAAAAAAAGAACAATGCATTTCCCAGTCGATATGATAGACACGTTACGTACTGAATGACATATGGTCAATATTACATCCTCACAATGATTACAGACAGTTTAGTGCCCGCCATGTAATTTTATTAAGCTTACAAAATGGCCTTCAAATAGCTAAAGGACCATGCGGTAAAATGGTCTTTAAATCTACTATGAGCTCGTATTCACTCTCACTAAAATTTGAATATCTCATTACTGCAATGGAATTCAACTTGGTTCCCATATGACAAAATGAAGTAGATTTAAAGAGCTATCTAACTCTCAGAATTATTGAGACAGGCTCCATGCAAAGTTGCCCATGGTCCTTTGACATATGGACACTGGACACTTTAGCCATATTCATAAGGATAAGAGTAGGTATCCCATTTTAAAAAGCGTGTCAATTACCGCACCTCAATTTGAAAAGTAAGGGTAGACCTTCCCCCGAAACAAGCAAAACCCACTGAAAATGTAAACTATCACTTGCTGTACAGACAGATACCGTTGCGTTGATAATTGGTACTTTAGAACCAATGTTCTTGCTCCTAAACCGCGCCTGTTGGTTATCAATGAGATTCGACGCGAAATTCCAAACGACGCGTCAATCAAAATCGAATCTTTGTGTGCTCCCACTGAATCGTGAGCATGCACAATTCATGGTCGCCGGCATTCTGCAGGGGCGCCCCGTGGGCAGGAAGGATAGAAATGTCAATTAGAATGCTTGCTTAGCTTCCGTGTAATGTATGCTTTATAATAGTTAGTAATATACCTGCGATATACCTAAGGTGACTTCCTGATTCAGAGCGGGCGGGATCGATGTGTGACATTTTGATGAGACGATGTCAGTATTAAGTTTGCGAAGTAGTAATACCCCGTTCACGTCTATTCCAGTTAGCATTCCAGTCCCATACAGTCATGACTGGAGTGACGGTCTATGTAAAGGACTCGAATGATGACTGGAATAAATGCGAACGGGGTTTACAGTTAAACTAATTTATTGCGGCTTAATGCATTTTGAGCCTTAACTTGGCAGTTTTCTATGCAATGTTATAATACCATGAAAGACGTTGGATATTTAAGAAAACTGCCAAGTTAAAGCTCAAAATGCACTAAGCCGCAGTAAATTAGATTTACTACAAACAATCTAGTGCCAGACTTGTCAACTTTTCAGATAGTTTACGGAACTTGGCATCCATCTAAATCTCAATTCTTTTGTCGGTGAAGACGACAACCACGCATCGCATATTGAACTTGACTGCCATTTTCACATGTACGTTTTTGATGGGATTAGTTTTACTGTAAAAAATTTAGTGAAATTGTATAGCCAAGTGCAAAAATGTGTATCGAATGAATCATTACATAAATATGTACCGAAACTTTGATTCACCCCGACATAAGCTTTTTTATGACATAGGAGGCAAACGAGCACACGAATCGCCTGATGGTAAGCGATTAGCGCCGCCCATGGACACTCGCCACACCAGAGGGGTTGTAAGTGCGTTGCCGGCCTTTAAGATGGGAGTACGCTCTTTTCTTGAAGGTTTGAAGGTCGTATCGGTCCGGAAATACCGCAGGCCACAGTTCATTCCACAGCTTGAAACGCTCTGTTGGCGCAGTCGACGCGGGGCGGAGGCAGTTTTTCAGTAAAGCAAACGCGGTTCGAGGCACGTCGCACCAAATAACCGCGCGGTATTCGGTAGCGCGGTAGAGCGGAGGCGGCGTGTGTGACATATGCAGCAGTAATGACAGTCGACAGTTTCGAAAAGGTCAAAAACGCAAAACCGCCTCCGCCCCGCACCGCGCCGCGCCTGCGCTCTGTTCTTTTTGAGCTTAAGAGGGCGCAGTACGTTTGGTTCTCCATACAAACGTATTTATGCTCTCATTTTAAAACGCCATGCTAGAATAACATGAAACTTTGTATACACAATGGGATCCAGCTTGTCTAGGGCGAAAATTAGTTTCTGTTGCTTGAAATTATAATGGCGAAAAAATACAGCGATTATTAAGGTTTTCATACAAGCCGTAAAAAACTCCAAAAATCGCTGTATTTTTTTTATTTTTCAATTTCTAGCAACAGAAACTAATTTCCGACCTAGGTATGCCGGATCCCATTGTGTATACAAAGTTTCATGTTATTCTAGCATGGCGTTTTAAAATGAGAGCCTAAATACGTTTGTATGGAGAACCGATCTACACCGATCGTACTGCGCCCTCTTAAGAGCTATGCCATGAGTCATGATTGTATAAGTATTATGTCCCCATATTTTTTTAATTATATTTATAAACATTTAATTCGAGTAACATGGACTCATACAATAAACGTTAGTAATTAAGTTTTAGTCATGTTACTGCTACTTAGTGTTAGAAATTCCATTAAATTTATTATTTAGCCCAGATATGAGACACTGGAGCATGCAATGACATCCCAGTGCCTCATTAATGGACAGTCAATACGTTCGGCGACGACCGCCAGCACTTGCACTTGATTACATACTACTTACTGATGTAATTGTTGTCGTTATTACTATTATCTCTACTCTATCCAGTTACTCTTTTAACCCGGTTTGATATGCAAATCGTCGTATAATTCGTCTTAAATGTTTATTAATTTGAGCACAATGGCTGACCTGGATATCGTAGTGGAGAGCTGAATATTGTAGCTCTACTTTTCTCTACATACCTATTTGTGTCTGTATTAAATTATTTATTAAGTTACTACATTTGTTTACGTAAGTACCCATCGCTATAGTATAAAAATAAAATAAACGTACTGTTTACACTCAGTGTAGTAGAAGATGTGAATCGACACGATCATAATGGTTAAAAGGCATGCTCCAAAAAACCAGCTCCAAAATAATGTACCCGCAGTCCCAGTAGAGTTCTGAAAGAACGATTGTACAAGCAGCGTGAAGAAAAAGAACCATCATCTATCACCACCCCTTAACGTTTTTCCCTTATTTATTTATCGTTTTGCAATCATTCCGAACCGTGAAATATTCGAGAAGACAGTACGGTTGCCAGTTTGTTGCACTTTTAGCACCACCCAGTCGTCACGTGTAGGGTAACGGTGGGTACCTAGTACCTACAGACGTGGTACAACTTCGACCCCCCCTTTGTCAAGTGAGTGGGCAACTTGACTGTTAGAGATCTCAAGCCCGAAGGCTCTTGGCTCAACGACTGCTATCATAGACAGTAGCCGGGATCAGCGGCTTAACGTGCCTTCCAAAGCATGGGAGTGCTCAGTTAGTAACCACTCAAAGCGGTCAACCATCCAAGAACTGACCTGGGCCCACGTTGCTTAACCTCGCATGCCGCTGGGCCACGAGCGCGTGTGAGTTTTACCCTGTTGTGCCCTAATGGAACCCGGGCTTCCCTTTGTACTTGTTTTACGAAAGCAACCACCATCTGAAGTTCCAGCCCGGAGAGAACTTGTTGGGATCAGATCGGGTTGTGGAGATTAGACCGGTCAAGGAAAACGCACCAACCAATACAATTAAAATCTAATTTCAATACGTCGGTAGTTCGTTTTCATTTTTATTTATTTATTAGAAATGGGATTGCTTTTGGCCAGCCAGGGGGCAAAGATGAGGCCGACGATGAAGCGAGCTCACCCAGAAGATGCCTATATTGCCTATTCACTCGTGCCTAAAAAAGGTCTAGGTTATATGAACTCGGAAATACAAACGCCGGCAGAGAATTCCAAACCTTAGAAGTGCGCATTATGAAAGATGATGCAAAGCGCTTGGTTCGAATTAGAGACATTTCGACCAGGTAAGGATGGTAGCCAGCCGATACGTCTGGATGTCCGATGGAAGAAGGGGGAAGGCGGTATGAGCTCATGGAACTCCTGAGCACACTCACCGAAGTAAAATAGCATATAATTGAGCTCATCGTCTGTTTCTTTTTAAGTTTTTTTATTCCATGATTTAAACGAATAATCTAAATACAAAATATTTCTGATTGATGCGAATATACTCGTAGTATCATCATCATCATGTCAGCCAAATGACGTCCATTGCTGGACATAGGCCTCCCCCAAAGACTTCCACAATGACCGGTTCTGCGCCACCAGCATCCAGCGGACACCCGCGACCCTTACCAGGTCATCAGTCTTTCTACTCGTAGTATGAAAGAAAGTATTGTTATTTAGGATGTTTTTTGGCCGGGCCACACTGATCCGTGCGCTCCAGTGGCTCCTACATTTCCTGCGTAACTACGCATTGCTGCGTGCGCACTCAGCAATGTGCCGTGGCTTCCCACCACCACCACCATATCAGCCAAAGGACGTGCACTGCTGGACATAGGCCTCCCCCAAATTCAGGGGGGGTATATGCCATAATCGCCACGCTTGGCATGCGGGTTGGCGATCGCAGTATCTCCACCGCACTCCAGGGATGCTGCTGCCCATCCCCCGGTGGTCTTGGTCGTAGTTTTAGGACATACCCGTCGTGGCTTCAAAACGTAGAAAAGAACATATCTATGTACTAACAAACTAAAAGTACTTATAACTAAGTCACTGACACCCGTCGCTGAAACGGTGTCCACTCAGCTCTATGTCAAAATATCTTGTGAATCTTGACGCTGGTCTGCCGTGGATACCACTCCAGGACAGCGTTCCTATACGCGACTAAATACATAACAGTAATCTTTAAAATACCTGCCTATGTAGTTTGATATCACAAAATATAAAATGACCTTATTTATAAATTCAAGTGTTTCCCAAACGATATTACATCTATAGCTGTTACGCGTGTAATAGTATAGATTAGGCCATACAATACCATTGTAAAACAATTGTGATGAATGAGATCGCTAATATATCTCGGCTATTCTTTAAATTCATTCTATCGACTTAATTAAAACCTGCATTGTCTATCACGTATCAATTATGATTTCAACACGGCAACGTCATGATGTGGGTGCGAAGTGCAACGTTTTTTAACATCATCGTCCTAGCGTTATTCCCAGTACAGTTGCATCCTGAAGGATGCTTGGGGTCCGCTACCTAATCCCAAGAGTTGGCGTAGGCACTAGTTTTTACGAAAGCGACTGCCATCTGACCTTCCAACCCAACGGGGAAACTAGATCTTATTGGGATTAAGTTTGTCAAGTGAGTGGGCAACTTGACTGTTAGAAGTTCTCAAGCCGCCCGAAGGCCTCTAACTTGGCTCGGCTAAGATCAACGGCTTAACGTGGGTTCCAAAGCACGGCAGAGCTCAGTTAGTAACCACTCAAAGCGGTCATCCATCCATTGACCTCGCCCGACATTGCTTAACGTCCCATACCGCACGCGGTACGCGGACGCCGCTGGGCCACGAACGCTCCGCAACATTTTTTAACAGTGTAACGAATTTGCTGAATATAAATGCCCCTTCATAAAACGTTTATTGTTGCCACAGTAAACAAAAATGCACAAAATCGAGTAAAAAACACCTTCAACCCTTTTCTTGACAAAATAATAATAAAATCGTGGCTATGTACAAGCCTCATTTACACCTTGAAAAAAATTGGCCTAAAATGCAAAAAGTCCATCTATGGCTTTCTAGCCTCGACTGTTGCAGCCGCGTGTCTAGATTACGGCCGAAAATGTACGGACTCGTATCTTCAAGAGCCTCACCTACGCCTCGGCCCTCGAACCCACTCGTCCATCTATGGCTCTAGCCTCTACAACAATGTACAGTTATCAAGTGTTTAGCTACGAGTAAGTGATCGACACTAGCTTGCTCATCGCTCTCGACAATGAATCGTAACTTTACGTGAAAACGTTGAAATCAGAGAAATGTTAACATATTTACAACGTCTTGCTTTTACAAAGCTTAAGGGTCCCCCGCCAGCTCGACTGAACTCGATTCTCTATACAAACGTAGTTACGCTCTCATTTTAAAATTTTAATATTCGCCCTGCTGAAATAACATCAAACTTTGTACACACAATGGGAACCGCCATATCTAGGCCGGAAATTAGATTCTGTTGCTAGAAATCGTAACAGAAAAAAAAAACAAAGACTTTTATGACTTTTTTAATTCTTGTATGAAACCTTAATAATCGTTGTATTTTTTCTCCATTATAAGAGATGTTATAGTCACGTTATAGTTATACTCGTAAAAAAATAAAGTACATGATGCCTACGATCGCCAACCGGCATGCCAAGCGTGGCGATTATGACATATACCCCCCATGAAATTTGGGGGAGGCCTATGTGCAGCAGTGGACGTCCTTCGGCTGATTTGGTGGTGTGGTGGTAAGGTAGATCTAAAGCTTGGAACGTACAGAGCGCGGCACAACGTCGTTGCGTGTCAGAGGCGGTTTTTTGGTGAAGCGAACGCGGTCCGGAGGCACCAAAAAATCCGCTCAGCACGGCTAGCACAAGACGGCGCGCGAGCTATATCGCGCGCGAGATAGACTATCCGTCTCTATCTAATGGGTACACAAGAAAAGAGACGGATAGTCTATCTCGTGCGCTGTATTGTGCTAGCCGTACAGTATTTGGTAGCACGGTAGAGCGGAGGTGGCGCGGCGTGTGTGACATATGTATCAGTAATGAACGACAGTCGATAGTTCCGGAAAGATCTCTATGCGTTTCGACCTTAAATATCATTTTCAATAGTAAAAATTTCAAATTCACCTATACGCACCTACCTATACGTTCGAAAAGTTACTCATTTATCCTGCCTGTCCCAAGTCCCTACTGTATAAGTCAACCATATTGAAATGGCGCAAATTATCATAATTTTCTCGACGCCTTAAATGAAACTGGGCTCATTGAAATCGATACGTGTCTGCGCGTACGCATGGAAATGTGATTACGCGCGACGCAAGCGCAAATAGAGACTGTTTGCATGGCCCGCTTGTGGAAAGTACGCCTGTGCCTGCTGTGCCTAGGTTTTAGTATAGGTTACCTATTGTGCCTAGGTTTAAGGCCGTGCAATGAAAAATGGTCATGATGATTGAATGATGAATGGGTGAAGGCCTTGTAAGTTTGTTTATGTGATGAGCAAAAACATTTTGTTCCTGAAACTTGGATGTTTTCTATGTATAGTAAATATATATATCGCGAACAACTAAAAAACAAATGTGATACTTCAATATATCGGGATTCGTTGGTAATATATACGTAATAATAAACATTATCACCAAATTTCTAGTTCATAGGTCAGTGGGAAGTTAAAACATTCAATGTGTGATAAACGAGTGACGGTCACGCGAGTGACAGCAATAGGGCTCCATTTGGACCATTCGGGTACGGAACCCCAAAAACCTAAAAGTATAGTATCCACAACATAAGCATTATTGAGTACTATGGTACTAGTTCGATTTGTGTAAAAATTGTCCCTTTCAAGTCAAGCGAATGTTTTCCTTCCAGCCAGCTATTAATGTAGGTACTTTCATTTTTTGAGCTGTGAAGTAGGTGCGGGCTGAAAATCAGCGCTGAACAGCCGACCAGACTCGCAGCAAACGCTGAGCCCGAAGCTATTGACGCACCGATTTTGTTTTAATTTAGTTTTGTTCCTTCTCTGTGTATTTGTACTTTTGTTTATGCGTCAGTAAATATATTTTTTGTGTTTATTTATTTATTTTAATGAAAAATATCGCGTTCCTCGATACGACGTTCTGACTAGAAAACAATCAGAATTGATTTTCACAAATATAATTCTTGACTATTTGCTTGTTTCTCTGACTAGAGTCGAAAATTGACTGCTTAAAACATTTACGATTAAAAAAACTGAAATTGAGTCCTTATTTTCCTCCGCCTACTTAAACAATACATTATTAAACGACACGACACAATCAAATTAAAATGAGGGCTTTTTCTCATCAAAAATCTTATTAGAGGAAATAATAATAAAGCAGACGAAGTAAAAAATATAGACGGAGCGTCTCGAACAACCTAGTGAAGCCACTTTTTTAAAGATGTGTGCGTATCAGTGTTGCTACTGGAATGAAAAAGGCCCTATAGATGGGGTAATTTGTTTAGTTCTCTATTTTATTTGTAGAGGGCACAATAAAATCAGGGTAGGCTAATAATGATGATGATGAATTAGTCACTTCACATAATGTGTAGTCTAGTAACCGTTAGTCACTACACAGAATGGGACACTCAGCATCATATTTTGAACCCCTAATTATTTTTAAAGAACTTAATAAAATTGCAAAATAAAACATTCAGTTTTGGTAACAGAATTGAACTGTTGAAACTGCATGTTGTACAGTCGCGCTCTTTAATATGGGACCCAATTCGTAATAAAAATCTTTGAATTTCTATTCAATATGACAGGACTGTCAACCTTAAGTGGGTCACAAATTAAACTCTTTGACTGTACTACGTGTGAATTTAAATGCACACTTCTTTTTTGAGATTAATAAAATGAAGGCATAGATAGACCTTGTTCATACGGCTCGCTCCGGTTGGGGTAACTAAAAATTATACTCTGGTATCACACGTGCTTTATGTTACGTCAATCAACGTCAACGAATGTCGAGGTTTTGTGTTCCAAGCAAAGCAAAATTGATTTTATAAATAGTGTTTTAAGATATTAGTTCAACACTTACAAATGAAAAGTTATATTATTTGATTTACTGCTAGAAGTCCTGACGTTATTTATGCGTCGTTTAATGACGCAGGAGACCATATTTTTAATGACGGTTTTTGACATTTACCAGTTTGACGTTTAGAGTTCTGGGCTTGGTTTTGGTTTGTATATGTGTGAGTGAACGTGTATTTACTTAGTGGGCTTGGTTTTGATGGCTTCACTAGATTGTTCGTGACGCTCCGTCTATATTTTTTACTTGGTCTGAGAATAAAACTTCAAGAAGTCAGTTATTTAACGTAATTTCTAAAAATAAAACATTTCCGAAGAGCTGCATCTCGTTTTCTCACGTCCGAAATATAAGCGCGTCTCTTACGTGGTTTATGGAATCGAGGCATCTCCTTGAGGCGACTCCCCATGTGGTTGGTAAATAGGTGATTTTTGAGGGCCTAAGGCTCCGAAACTAAGCTATCAACGATTATTTGTATCTAATGCAACCCATATTACGCCATCACGCCTCGTCGCTCTAACCATAAACACTCGGCTAGAACTCAGTTAACATGAAGTAATCAAACTTAACGATCTGAGATTAAAAATAGAGAGCGAAAATTAATATTTCATAATTAGCTCTTACATAAAATCATTTATTACGGTTGTTGAAAAGCTTTCAGTGTTGTTTAAAACTTTATGAAACATAGATAGACTCGTGATATATTTACAGGATGCGAGCATAATCAGTATTAACAATTACATACATAAACTCGATGTCTGTGATGTCAAAAGGGGTATTCTTAAGTTTTAGCGCCACATCTAACTAATTTAATGTTGCAGGTTGTTAGCCCATCGCCCGCAACACACTTTAACCCAGTTCCCATCCTTTAATCTTACGATGCCTACCACGGGAAACATAGGAAGGTCCTTTCGCTAATCCCACACAGCACGCCACACCACACCGGGCGAAATTGAAAATAGACATAGACATTGCCTTATAAAAATAATAAAATAAATAAAATGCATTTATTTCGGATTACGTGATCCATAAATTGTTAGTATTACAAGAACTTAAACAACTATGTTAGTACCTAAACTTAAATGAAGGGAGGTCCAGTGCCTCAGCAGGCTGCTGTCCCATCTAGTCTAGTGGCAGCTACGTTCTCCTACGTTCTTATAATAGACATTCTCAAACTTAGAGTTTACAAACATTTTGAAATGTATGCGTAGCATATATTTGTTTTTTGTGCGTCAGTTGTTTTGGGTCAGTCAGTTGTTTTGTTAGCTACTGACTGCCTGTTTAGCCTAGTTGGTAGTGACTCTGCCTCTGAAGCTAGAGGTCCCGGGTTCGAACCCCGGCCAGGGCATTTATTTGTGCATTTATCACGGATATTTGTTCTTGGGTCTTGGATGTTTTCTATGTATTTAAGTATGTATTTATCTATATAAGTATGTATATCGTCGTCTAAGTACCCATAGTACAAGCTTTGCTTAGTTTGGGCTGTGGTTTGGGACTAGGTCGATTTGTGTCAGATTGTCCCCAATATTTAATATATTTTTACTAATTTAGGGTAAGGATTACTTAGATTAGATAGGTCATCATTAGATAAGACAAATTGGTATAAAACATCAAAGTGAGTGTAATATTCGCCGGTAAACTTCACTTTTTTCTAGAACTGTACTATACTTTTTTCTAGAACAAAAAATGAAACTAAGTAATATTTCGGCTAATATTCATATTCCATAAAAGTCGACGCCTTTATTATTCCCAACTTCATAATAATATAGTAAAATATGATATGTTTCCAACATAAGATGAACGTAAGATATTGGACCTAGTTATATATTACACTAGCTATAATACCCGGCTTCGCTCGGGAGTTGGTATGAGATTACGTGGTAGCTAAAATAAAAAAATAAACTATGATGTAAAAAGTAAAAAAAATTATTGAAAACATTTTTTTATTATTTACACTACTTGTTTATAAACAACATTTTTCATTTTATTGTCTGGGGTATAAATATATAAATTTTTCGAGTTTCCTACTCTTGAGCAAGCTACATATAGCTGACCGTGAGAAAAGCAGGATTCTTTGAGGTTGATACCACAATATTTTAAAGTTTGCCCTTGTGCTTTGTTAATTGTAAAACTAAAGGCTAATTTAATTGGAAACTGTAATCTTTTAAATTGAAATGGCTATTCAGAAGAGATCAGTGGTATTCTAGGTATAAATACTGTGTTTCCTTTATTCTTTCCAGAAATAAGTTCAGCTTCGATGACATTATTCAATAGCTGTTTTACGATCATCCTCGTTCCATTACAGAGTTTTGGGGAGTTGAGATTTCTGAGTAGTATAATTGGAGATCCAATTTTTAGACGAAGGCAATGTAATGGCATTCCTGGTACTTGTAAAGAGTTTAGAAATTCAGTAGGGAAGTTAACACTTTCTTTAATGGATACCATCGTGTCGATCGATTTATATATTTTTTCTTCACCAGGTATTTTCTTTAGAATATTAAAATTGATATCGTCAACAACATTGTTTTTAGTGGCCAAGATTGCTCTTTCAAATAACCACTCTACGTTGGTATAGTTCTGAATAATATTCGGATAAATTTTGTCGATTAATTCGTTTTCAGTCGTGGCTATGTTACAGAGATTACTATTAAGTTCAATGAGGCCGGTCGTTTGGTCAGTAGGATATGTACCTTCGCCTATTTGTAAAAGTATTTTAGCAAAATGTGCTGTTGTTTCATCTTTTGATAATTCAACTCTCATATTTTTTGTTAAGTGCAGTATTTGTACTTGTTTCATTGTCCACAATTACGATGGCAACTTCATCTATCTGAGGTGCATTAAATCTACGTTCGTGTTCTCTACGTGGTCTTTTATCGGCTCGAATTACAATTTTATAGTCATCAGAAATCATGCGGTCTAGTGTTGTTTTGAATATGTAAATCAATTGATTGTATTTGTGTAAGATCCTTTGTATATCTTGGATTATTTCGCGACTCAATCCATTAAAATTTGTGTATCGTTGATTAATTTCTTGTTCTTCATTTCCGATGAAATATACTTGTAGAAATTTATAGTCTTCGTTAGGTACTGGTAATAATGATCCTATTTTATGATAAATTTGCCCTTGAATTGAAAATACATATTCAAATTCATTTTTATTAGTGTTAGTCGAAGTAACACCGAAAGAAGTCATTTGGAAGCAGGAATTGTATGATCTTATATTTTGAAGAAAATGTTTTGATTCTGATGTTTCCCCGGTCATATAATGTAGAAATTCTTGTGGAGGTGTTTCTAGTAGTGGTAATCGAATTTTTCCATTCATACAACAGAGACCTGGTGTTTCTTTACCAAATTTTTTTGCGTGGCAAAATTGGCATATGTTATCCATTTTTCCGATTATAACATATTTATGATTGTAATATTTTTTCGTCGGTTCATAGTGGAATGCTTCCTTTGTCAGATTATCTTTTAAAATTCTCGATTCTTCAATATTTTCATTTTCTGTTCTTTTTTCGCTTTTTTTGCTTCTCAGGGTCTTCATTCTAGTTCGTTGATTTTGTAAACGTACTTCATGTTCTTCTTCTGTTTCATTTCTTCGACGTTCTTTTTGTTTTCGTCGTTTCACTTCAGAACTGGCAAGATCTCCTCCTCTTTTACGTTTAGGCATTGTTTCCTGTAAAATATAAATTAAATTAACATATTTTATAGACAAATTTGATATTTCACAATTTGATATTTCGTTTTAAACGTAAGAATTAATTAAACACACTATTAAAAATACTCACTTGTTATACTTCAAAATAAAGGTTCACATATAACTTTTTTCTTTTCCGTTTTAAATTTGCTTGTTTTGCTGTTCAAATTAAACTAATTTTGGCGGGTGGCACCGGGCTTTTATATATTCAGAAAGTTAGGCTCTAGAATATTCGAGAAAATTTGGGAATATAGCTGTAAATACCCGCTTCGCTAGGTATTGGAAATTTCTAGAACATTCTAGATCCATTAAAACATTTCCTTATACTCTTGAGTTTTCTAGATTACTTTAGAAATTTCTAGAACATTCTAGGTACATCTGAACATTTCCTTACACTTTTGAGCTTTTTAGATCATTTTAGAAATTTCTAGAACATTCTAGATCATTTTGGAAATTTCTAGAACATTATAGATCATTTTGGAAATTTCTAGAACATTCTAGATCATTTTGGAAATTTCTAGAACATTCTAGATCCATTAAAACATTTCCTCACACTCTTGAGCTTTCTAGATCATTTCAGAAATTTCTAGAACATTCTACATCTGAACACCATTTCTAGAACATCCATCTGAACACATGCTGTTTGCAGCACCTTTGAACAATGAAGTTCAAATACTCGACAACAGATGGCGCCACTACACTTAATTTCTGAGTTGAAGGGTTGAAAAAACCCTTATATCTTTAAAAACACGCCCTTTAGGTTAAAACGGGAACTTTCTTGTTTGAGGGCAGATAAAGGGCTTTTACACTATATAAGTCCCTTTATCGTACTGGGACTTGTTTTTAAGTTTTATCGGCACGCACATTTTATCAACTTAGTTTTATTATATATATATAATATATAATGATATAATGATAATTGTTGCTACACCCTTCCTGGGTCCATTGTATCTTAGCTTAAGACATGGTTGCAATAAATGTTAATTATTATTATTATTACATTAGTAATTTAGTATATATTAATATAGTGGTCGGCGGTTAAGAAGTCAATCCTGACACCTGTTATTTCCATACAGTTAATAACCTAAAAGTCACTTTGAGGTTATAAACTGTATGGATATGACAGGTGTCAGGATTGACTACTATAATCACTTTATTATGGGTAAATAACCCATTTGTAAACGTCAGAAAGTGTTACCAATATTAGAACGCATCATCATCCTCCTAGCGTTATTCCCAGTACAGCTGCATCCTGAAGAATGCCTGGGGTCCGCTACCTAATCCCAAGAATTGGCGTAGGCACTAGTTTTTACGGAAGCGACTGCCATCTGACCTTCCAACCCGAGGGGGAAACCGACCTTATTGGGAATAGGCTTGTCAAGTGAGTGGGCAACTTGACTGTTAGAAGTTCTCAAGCCGCTCTGAGGCCTCTAACTTGGCTTTACAATTGCTATCATAGACAGCAACCGGGATCAACGGCTTAACGTGCCTTCCAAAGCACGGGAGCGCTCAGTTAGTAACCCTTCAAAGCGGTCACCCATCCAAGGATTGACCTCGCCCGACATTGCTTAACCTCGCATACCGCACGCAGTACGCGGGTGCCACTGGGCCACGATCACCAATATTAGAACGCAATCCCAGCTAAACATAAACACCATATATCGACGTACACAAACATCGATGATACAACATCTGATATGAAATATGCATGTCTCGGTTGGTACCTACTCTAGAAGTGTTAATTAGAGATTACGCCCGCATTAGCCGGTAAGTAATACACGATTATACACATGCGATATCAGCGCATTCATTTCGTATTGTCACGCCACGTTTACTTGTGATTTAGACGTTATAAGAGTTCTCAGCTTCGTTGTAAGTATATTGCATCAAAATAGAGGTATGTATCGAAATATGTGACTATGATTAACCTTTTCTTTAGCAACTAGCTGACTTTGAATTTTAATTTGAACTCTATTCCATTATTGTAATATCGGTAGAGCGCTCGTGGCCCAGCGGCACCCGCCTACCGCGTGCGGTATGCGAGGTTAAGCAATGTGGGCGCAGGTCAGTTCTTGGATGGGTGACCGCTTTGAGTGGTTACTAACTGAGCGCTCTCGTGCTTTGGAAGGCACGTTAAGCCGTTGATCCCGGCTGCTGTCTACGACAGCAGTCGTTAAGCCAAGTTAGAGACCTTCGGGCGGCTTGATAACTTCTAACAGTCAAGTTGCCCACTCACTTGACAAAGGGAGGTCGAAGTTGCACCACGTCCGTAGGGAGTAGGTATCCACCGTTACCCTACACGTGGCCCCTGGGTGGTGCTAAAAGTGCAACAAAAACTGGCAACCGTACTTGTCTTCTCGAAGATCTCACGGTTCGTAAATAAATGCCATGCGATTAAATAAACTGGCTTAATTGCGAAGCTGGAATAAATATGTTCTGGTTTCGATTTTGTGGACTGTTAATTTTCCTATAATAAGCCACAGATAGTGGTAATATCAGGGAAATATCACAACTCACACAAATCGCAGTATCATGTAGCGTTTAGAAGATGGATGGAAGGTTAGGAAGGGGGTGACCAAGGCGTAGGTATCTTGATCATATTTCTACTATAATAAAGGAGGCCAGGTCAGAAGTACCCGCAACCGACATGCATGTATGAGAACATGTATGGATGTGATTGAAGCGAAAGAAGTATACGTGTAAGTAACGTAGTATTTGGCATTCTTTGGATGTATAGATACGGAGATGGTTGGTTCAAGCGCCTGAAACAGAGGAAGCATCCTAACACGGTACGCGGATAGTTTTATTCTTCCATCTGTCGCCCCATAGTAGGCGCGCATGCAGTTTTCGTTGATCGATTGCGACCACTGCATGCGGCGCACTATACCACCGGTAGCGGGAGCCGTGGGCGGAGCAGGATGCCCACAGGCCCCAAGCCATATCGTAATGGGAAGCTACGTACGCCTAGTGGTTCAATGATGCAGCTGTCAATCAGCCGTCGTGGGTTCGAATCCCGGCTATCATAACCACCGAGTTTTTCGAGTACATTTGATGTTTACTGTTATCTGTTCGATGTAGGAAAAAATCGTGAGGAAACTTGCATAGGTGTCTGCGAAGACATCCATTATTTGAGTATGTAATAATTGAAAAAAATATGTCTGAAATATGTACCAATGAATAATAGTACATTACTACAGAGGCCGGGACGAAAGGTGTTGCCGGCTGAAGACATAGACTTATGGATAGGTCTGAGGCGGGCAACCCCATATTTCCCGCCGAGGTATGTATAGTGCTTTTCTTAAACATGCAATGAAATAAACACGAAAAAAAACAAAGTTTTATTTTTAATACGCATAGTGGCAGAATGTCATGATGCCTGTGCCACAAATTTATGTGAAATGGAAAATAAAAAAGAGTACTTTGCCGGCCTAGGCCTGCAAGATTTGTATGAAATTCCATTAACGACCTCTTGTCCTAGCCGCACCTGAAACGTCATACTTCGCAGCCTATTTATTATAAGGAACATAACATCAATTCATTGCATGTTTGAGAAAATGTTTTTGCACGCCTATCGGTAAAATCACAGATCAAAGAATACCTGTAGTGCCATCTATGAGATTTTTTTAAGTATTAATTATACGTTGTATGAGATGGGTGGCCATGGTAAAATATAGCGAATCTGTTAATAATAATAAAGACCTTCAATCACTATATACCTATATTTGCAATGCAAATACATAATTTTGAGTTTGAGTTTTGATTTTGAGGTGTACGTGAAGTACCCAACCCATACTGGGGCAGCGTGGGGTACTGTCCGAGAGGCTGATGATGATGATGATAATTACACAAATCATAACGGCACTTTTAACCGTGCGCATAAAGTAATAGAAAACAAAGGGGCCGTAGAAGTAACTTGTCGAAATATTTACCGGCATTCAACTCATTAACAGAGTGCTCGTAAAGTTACAAGCAGCCATTGTTTACGTTTCCCATATAAACCGTACGGCGCTCGTTTTGCGTTGAAAATTCCCGGAATGAGAAAGTTGAAGCTGGTTCGCTGAGGCATTTGCATATAAAGTTGGTTTTAAACCAATTAATATTTTTTCGAATAGGTTAAGTAATAGGTAATTTTTTCCTTGTAAACATAATAAGGAATATCATATTGTACTCAAAATAGATATAAATAAATAAATAATAAATAAATATTAAGGGACATTTTTTTACACAAATCGAACTAGTCCCATAGTAGGTGAGCTCAATAAGGCTTGTGTTATGGGTACTAGACGACGATATATTTAATAGATAAATATGTATGTATACTTAAATAAATAGAAAACATCCAAGTCTCAAGGAACAAATGTCTCTGCTCACTACAGAAACAAATTCCCTTACCGGGATTCGAACCCGGGACCTCTAGCTTCGGAAGCAGTGACACTACCAACTAGGCTAAACAGGCCTACAAAGATATACTATATCGATACAAACCGGGGGGGTTCTCCACTCCCAGAGCAGAGTTTAGCAGAAGAGGGATGAGGAAAAAGGTCAGTTGAACGTCCCGACCTTGACATTGATCTAATATTGGTCAGTTTCCATTTTAGAGCAATATTTGACCGACTGAAACGGTCTCCCCGCTTCAGCTTCAACAAAATTGCTTTCGTATGTCCAGATTCCCTGCTGATCATTACAGATCGCATTGCTCAACCGATTCTCATGAATTTTTGTGAGCTTATTATTATATAGGTTTTTTTGCGTGTCAGTTTCGCGGGGTCTACAGCTCAAGTAGTAAATAGAGGTGTCGGACGCGTACCTTATTATTGTCATCTGTAATACATAATTGCGTAGTATAACATAACTGCAGTACGCCGATTGTTTTGGTTCGAACAATAAACCTATGCGATCACATGTGATAGTAAGCACTGGCTACGTAAATACCTACACAACATGTCGGCGTAACACAATTGACGTGAGAAACTAACGTTTGTAATTCGTTGGTGAAATTGTACACTCGGTGAGAATGGAATTCTTAGTAAAAGAAGAAGCTATTATAACAAAGATGTTGTAGATTTGGAATGTTTGGTGATATGGTAGTACGCTGCCAACGTTAAGAGGGCGCAGTACGTTTGGTTCTCCATACAAACGTATTTATGCTCTCATTTTAAAACGCCATGCTAGAATAACATGAAACTTTGTATACACAATGGGATCCAGCTTGTCTAGGGCGGAAATTAGTTTCTGTTGCTTGAAATTATAATGGCGAAAAAATACAGCGATTATTAAGGTTTTCATACAAGCCGTAATAAACTCAAAAAACGGCTGTATTTTTTTTTAAATTTCTAGCAACAGAAACTAATTTCCGACCTAGGTATGCCGGATCCCATTGTGTATACAAAGTTTCATGTTATTCTAGCATGGCGTTTTAAAATGAGAGCCTAAATACGTTTGTATGGAGAACGGATCCACACCGATCGTACTGCGCCGTCTTAATATAAAATTGCGAATGTGTTTTCATATAAAATCCCTTAGGTTAATATTCCTTAACAAGTTGAACTTCGAATTGCGCCTAAGACAAAATGAGAGTCCGTTATCGATACCCAGAAATGCAACTGCATCGCGATCGTGAGATCAGCTGTTGCAATCCGACCGACCGTTACACGCGTTGCAGACAGATAAGTATGCTTTACTTAACTGGCTTCATATTGAGTTATATACCTACTTAAATAACATGTTCCTATATATATATATACACAAGAGCAATGTAAAGAGCTATGTTAGGAGTTTCTCTGCGTGATCGCATCAGGAATGAGGCCATCCGCAGCAGAACCAAAGTGACCGATATAGCCCTCCGAATCGCTAAACTTAAGTGGCAGTGGGCGGGGCACATTGCACGTAGAACCGATGGCCGTTAGGGCGGAAAGGTTCTCGAGTGGCGACCATGTACCGGAAGGCGTAGCGTGGGCAGGCCCCCCACACGGTGGACCGATGACCTGGTAAAGGTCGCTGGTGTCCGCTGGATGCGGGTGGCGCAGGACCGGTCATTGTGGAAGTCTTTGGGGGAGGCCTATGTCCAGCAGTGGACGTCTTTCGGCTGGCATGATGATGATGATGATATATACACAGAAGTTAGGCTTTATAGTCCTACCCCCTTATTCATAAACGTCCATCAAGCATCTATTAGTTAACAAGCCGCTAACGTTGGTTCGTCCTTATCTGTCACTTTGACATTTATGTTTGTTAGAAAAGGACAAAACAACTTTTAGTTAACAGAGGTTTGTTAAGTTTTATGAATAAGGGGGTTAGACTTTTGGGAAAGGAAAACATTTTTCAATTACGATCTTCAATGAGCGCGTCCTACGTTAATCAACTTAAGGATGATTCACTGTAGGCCGTTCCGTGTCCGGGCCGGCCGGTTTTCTTCTAGAGAAATACGCCGGCCGTTGCGTTTGCTGTCATAGAAAACGGCCCGGCCCGGACACGGAACGGTCTACTGTGAATCATCCTTTAGCCAGCAAGTGTGTTAACACTTGTTAGTTATTATTTTGTATTTTTTGGTTTTGATTAAAAAGTAAAAGTGAAGGAAAAGTCTTTATTCTTCAAATACAGTACTTATGAGTGTTAATAAGCTACCGCCGGTTCGGAAAAAATAACCTCTCCAAACACCCCTTTCATGATGCAATCGTTTACCTTATTATAATCTGCTTTTGAAAGAAGTGTTGGTTTCACAACAGATTTGAATTTAGAATTGCTAAGTTCAGTAATGTGTTGAGGAATTTTATTGTAGAATTTGGTACAATTTCCCAAGAACGACTTTTTCGCCTTTACTATTCTATAAAACGTTCTTTTGAACTTCCCAGGGTTTCTGGTAGCTATTGGTTTATCAGCGTTCGTTGGGAAATTGCAGAAATTCTTCCTAACGTACATTATTATTTCAAATACGTATCGGGATAGCAGGGTAAGATTGGTGGGATTTTGGGCTTTGGGTCTTGTAATACGGATCCTATATAGGTAATAATCCTTGCTTTACGTTTTATGTTGACGAGGGAGTTCTGTGTAATAGCTCTTAGTTAGTTAATAGCTTCATGTACTTGTATATCCAAGTAACGACCATATTTAACACTACCGTATCAGTTTCAAGTTGCATAAAAAGCCAGGAAAAGCGAGATTCAATAAGGAAACCAGGCACCATCGATCTACCGAGTGCGGTCGACACGTTGTGTAATGTGTTACGTGTCGCATGCGAGTGTTATGATGGACTTTCTTAACCACAACGCGTTTAGGATGATGTGACCGGGTTTAGTTACAGTTACAGTTTGCAAAGAAAAACTACTTTTCGATTCTATTATTAGTGTGGTAAAGTCCAAAGGTGATAAACAACTTTCTCGGTTGACTAACTTAGATGCGTTTGAGTTGCCAAAGCCTAGATTAGGCTAAGTTGGAATAGAGTTTATTTCAAGATTAGTCCATACAATGATTCGTGAAATAAGTTTAAGCGGAAGGGCATAGTTACGGCACACAAGCTCCGAAGCAATGCGCATCTCGATCGCCTAGTTACAACACCTTCTCACAAACTTGCTAGATCGGGCGTATGATGGTTGCCATTTTATCAGTTATGGTCGCGGATAAAACACCCGTCACTCTCGCACTCGCGAGAACGTGACGAATATCTTATCCACGACGATTATTGATATAATGGCAAGTATCATACGCCTCCAGCCTGGTTAGTATGATAGCTTATATTAGTCAGGGGTCGGCAAGTAGTTTTAAGTGGGGTCCGGAAATTGTTAAAAAAAAATTCGAGTTCCAGAAAAAAACTGATGATTATCTAGATATAAGTAATATTTTTCTTTCAAATTACGACTTAATTATGAAGTTATCATATCATATTACATAGTTATAAGTTAATGCGAAAAATTGCAACGACGGTCTTGAGAAAGTTTTTTATAATTTGGTTCACGAGGGGAACAGCAAATAATTTACTTACGTAAAATATGGCAGTATGTGGGGATGTACGTACAAATATTTATTTGTAGCCTTAGCTTAGCCACGCTTAGCTTACCACTTAAATTAAAATATTATGTAAAAATATTTTAATTAAATGAATATACCGTAGGTAGATTTAACTATATCTGGATTATCTGGCGGTCCGCGGTTCGACCTTCCGCGGTCCGCCGGTTGCGGACCCTTGGCTTATATCGTCACGTTATATGGCCAAAATGTACTGAAATGACATTTTAAAACGTGACGGTATAAGCTATCATACTAGCCGGGCAGAACATTCGGTATACCTACGTCACGTGCCCTGATATACAACCGCCTCCCAGAGAGCATACATCCTGACCTTAGGCTGCCTTTCCAATGCAACTATGCTGCAAGGATGTGTAAGCTACGCTACTACAACCCGTTTCCACCAGTGCTGTGCTATGTGGACCAGTGGATATGATTGGTGGAGTCAAACGCATCCATAGCAACGTAGCATAGCACATGTCTGTTGGACAGGCACCCTTTTTTTTCGTGTAGAAAACGTGCGATCCACGTACCCAGTCATCGGGGAATGACTGGGTTATGTGGTATTTCTTTCCACTAAAAACTCCACGGTGACCGCCATCTGCGCTAGAATAAGGAGGACTCCAGGATCTCAGTACTGAATGCACTGGGGCCCCCCCTTGCGCTGTACTCCTTTTGGCTCGTCGTCACTTTCCCTGGGGTTGTTGGCGGGTGCTGTGGTCCCCGCCACGTGCTGTACTCGCAACCCCGGTGACCCCCTTTAGTCGCCTTTTACGACAGGCGGGGGAGACCGTAGACCTATTCTTATGGAAAGGCACCCTAAGAGATATAGCATCTCACCATCTTTTAACCCTTAATAAGGCACCAACAATCTAGATGGTTTTACAAAAAACTAAATATATGAACAAAATAGTTACGTTTTGGTGTTTCATTTCAAGACAAGTCACTTTTTAAGAAAATGCAATCTTATTTGAAACTTAAATCAAAGAACTAAGATTTTAATTCCATTGACACGTATGTGATCGCCAAATCGCCTCTACCTTATTACGGGTTGAAAGTCGGCTAGAAGCATGGCTTCTAATAATTTTAAAGGAAGCCACGGTAGCGGCGTGTCAAGCGACGCTCGTGGGTTAGACTCCCGGCTGGTGCCAATGAGTTTTTCTAACTTATGGACGGAATATCATTTGATATTTACTGTTAGGCGACTTCCTGACTTGGCGGCGCTGGATCGATATGTCATTGATGTGAGATTTCCTCACTTGGCGTAATACTGTCAGTATTACGTTTGCGCAGTAGTAATACTACAGAATAAGTAATAGTACATACAGAAATTTCACTTCCTAACAAAAACGGCGTTTAGGCATAAGAAACGTACCTACTCTCTGCATCTCTGTCTATCGCATAACTTATATTCATTCACGCACGGCACGTGTAGAGTTGGGGTTGTCACTCCATGAATACATTAATAAGTACATATTACTTCACATGTAGGTATGTCAGTGTCATTATGAATAACACCAATAATAAAATTGATCTCGTGAACGGAAATTCAATTTAACTCTTGTAACTTTAATTTGTAAGTGAGTAACACAAAAAGTAAGTTAATAAAGTATACCTACAATTCTATTAAGATACTCTTTTTAGGGTTTCGTACCCCCTTTTATAGAAGACTATTTTGAACATTATAGCCATTGAGTATAGCCCAAAAAGGTTACGTTTTCACCGGAAGACTCCTCCTTACACAAAACGACGTAAGTGCCGTAGTTTTCTTATGAGGATACGTTCTTTTATGTTAGTAAGGTACAAATTATTTGGTAATATCCTACATTTACTTATATAAGAAGGTACAAGAGATTAAACGTACCTACTCTCTGCATCTCTGTCTATCGCATAACTTATATTCATTCACGCACGGCACGTGTAGAGTTGGGGTTGTCACCCCATGAATACATTAATAAGTACATATTACTTCACATGTAGGTATGTCAGTGTCATTATGAATAACACCAATAATAAAATTGATCTCGTGAACGGAAATTCAATTTAACTCTTGTAACTTTAATTTGTACGTGAGTAACACAAAAAGTAAGTTAATAAAGTATACCTACAATTCTATTAAGATACTCTTTTTAGGGTTTCGTACCCCCTTTTATAGAAGACTATTTTGAACATTATAGCCATCGAGTATAGCCCAAAAAGGTTACGTTATCACCGGAAGACTCCTCCTTACACAAAACGACGTAAGTGCCGTAGTTTTCTTATGAGGATACGTTCTTTTATGTTAGTAAGGTACAAATTATTTGGTAATATCCTACATTTACTTATATAAGAAGGTACAAGAGAGGCTACAAATAATTCATTAACAATTTAGTCGTGGGTTTATACCTAAACCACAGAATAAATAGGAGTAACAAAATTATATTTAAAAAAAATGAAAAAAAGACTTGAATTGGAAATTAATATGATTGCTTTTTACAATAACAAAGTTTATATACAATTAGTGACTTGTTTATATTTGATTCTCTGTAAAGACATCCACATTATTAATAGGAGTTATTTACGCGCGTTTCGTCGTAATTCAAGTCGGCGGCGGAGGCGGATCGCGACACAACGCACGTGCTCGCGTGGCGACGGCCCTCGCCTGACTGATCACCCCGAGGTTTGCAAGCGGTGGGTATAAAACGCGACGCGCTCCGCCCAGTGCAAGCCCCTTGGTAATACCATGCGCAGAAGTGCGGCAGTACTGCATTGATATTGGTTGACACTGACAGCTGACAGTTTGCTCATATCGTACCGCCTCCGCATCGACAAGTCAGGTAGGCTCCTTAGCTTTTCGGTGAAGGAAAATATTGTGAGAAAACCATGTGTAGTAAAGAAGCTACCCGCACTGGGCCAGCGTTGGGACTGTTGCCCGTTCCATCTCATGCTGTCCCCGGCAGTCGGATGTATAGTCATCATGTCCACTAACCACTTATTGGAATACTGACATTTTATTTAATGTTTTTTTTGTACGTTTCAGGTGGAGACAGGTCGTGAAGAGCTGAAGAAGGAGCGGGAGATCATGCAGCTGGTGGCGGGGCTGCAGTTGGGTCCTGACGAGGTGGACCGGAGGGAGGTGCCGCCCCATCTCCTCAGAGCAAGACACGCACCTAGGTAATAAGCAAACTCGGAAACGATGATGACTTGATGACTGTAGGGGCATTTCCAAAAGCAGGTCTTAGGTGCAATTAAAAAAATTGTCCCACTACCCCTCCTCACCTACCATTGCTCCCCTCACCTACAATGGTACCTACTATTGACCTACACCTGGATATTGTCTGGTAGCTACCTCAGTAATAAAATGAATAAAGCTATATTGTCAGTATTTAGGTCATCAAGCCTTGAAATGATTAGACCAAAAATCGATTTCCGAGCATTCAGGACAGGAGTAGAAAAAGAAGCGAACTTCACCTCGTAGGGGGAGGAAGGATAGGCGCCTTGGACTATTTTTAATAGTCGCTTCATATTTCTAACATTTCAAAAAAAAAACTCCCGTGAGTTTGAGACATATTAAATATAATAAAACGGGTCACTCACGTCTTTAAGGTCGAATATCGCTCGACATATTTCAGACCGGTCCGGTCCGGTGGTGTTGTGTAGATTTGAAGGAACTATCCACTGATAATCATAATGTATGGCCTTGCGAAGGACCACTCGCTACCTGGTTATGAGCTAGCCTTGTCGGAATGTGGGCTCGCCGGACTGCCGGTGTGTTAGCTTTAACGGTAATCAATAAATGTCAAATTCATAGATAGATAGATAAACGATTTATTTGCTCACCCCAGTCATACACACAAGTTAAAACAATAAAGACAAAAATAATAATTCGTGAAACTTAAAAATAACACAAACGTAACACACAAATGAAAACGGAAGGAAACATAATTTATAAACAGTAAGTTATCTTAATTATCTAAGTGAAATATGTTTGTGTGCACTGCAGCAAGACAAAAAGGTTCCAACTCAGTGTGTAGCTTTGCTCGCAATTGAGCAAAACACTGGTATTCTGTCAGAACCCAAAAGACATATGTGTAGAATATATACAAACGGACAAACATACATAAATAAAAGAACGAATATATCCGAAAAATTTAAAATAACGTGTAACGTGTGTCTATTTATAAATAAATAACTTAAAAAATAAAAAAACAAATATAAAGGTAAATTCAAAGAACGATAGTGGGTAGTGAAGGTGGTGGTGCTGTGGTGTTTCTGGATTTCTTCCGAAAACATGTGCATGATTGTTTTGACTGTTGTTATGGATGTCACGGTTAGATAAAACTAGTGGCTCTGTGAGCTATACACCTCGCTAATATTATTTTTTCAAATTTAAAACTGCCAAAAAATTACTCGACAATAAAACTCTATAACTTTCGAACCTGCTCACAAAATTTCACGAGACTCGGTTGAGAAATGCGATTTGTAGAGGAGAATATCGGACAAACGGACAGACACACATACGAAAGAATTTTTGTCGAAAGCTGAAACGGAGACGCTTCGCTCGCTCGGTCAATGAGAAATAAAACAAAGACAATAAAAAAATCTTTACATAAAGCATAATAAAAAAGAAAGCGCCACGAATTGGTCCCGACTTATCATAGTGCCAACCCTACTGGTCAACGCTGCTCTTCCGTCCAGTCCGACGTCTGCTATAGCTGCGCTGCTATGGCTGCGGTCTTCTATAAGGTGGAATTACTTCCCCAGTTAGGCTGCTCCAAATATGAGCGAGACGACGTTCTGCGGCTGTGCCGTACCCATAGATAACCCCCTCTAGATGGCCCCTATGAACGATTTAGTTCGAATCAAAAGTCACCAAGGTTAGCGGTATGTGCGGGTCGCGGGGAGGTCGGTAACGTCGCTGCCATTGGCTGTTTCATAGAGCGCGCGCTTGGGTTCAACATGGCGCGCGCGGCGTAGGGATGGGACGCGTTGTTTATTACCGGCTTTTACCGGTAATGCCATTTATTTTAGGGTAACAATTTTAAATAGCGTATATGCTCATCTATTAATTTAGTATCTAGAATAATATTTTCAGGCAGCGCATAGTGTAATGTAGTGTAGGTCGATTCACAAGAGCTGGCGCGGAAAATGTATGAAACTGTCATTAATTTCATAGACATTCCGCGCCAGCTCTTGTGAATCGACTTACACGGTTACAGCACTGGTGAATGTAAAAATTGCGGAATATTTTGACGACCACTTTGGCTTAGTTGGTAGTGGTCCTGCCTACGAAGGCGGAGTTCCCGGGCTCGAATCCCGGCTAGAGCATTTATTTGTGAGATGAACTAACACGAATATTTGATCCTGAGTCTTGGAAGTTTTTCTATAGAAATAAATTTGTTTATCTATATAAATAAATACAGTAGAACCACAAATATCAGTTACATCGGCAATCTTCGTTCTCGCCGACGAGTGCAGACAAGTACCGAATGAAACCGAATGTACGACCAATTCAATAAAGACCTTGTTGCATTATACGTAAGGTCAAGGTAGAATATGCAATGACAGTTGAACTAGTGCTCTCGTGCTTCGCGCAGCCAGACAAAATGGCGATCGCCGGCGTCGCGCGTAAATTGTTGGCCAATGGCTGTTGAGGAATTTACCCACGCAAAGCACTGCCTTGTGATTGGCTAAAATGTTTTCAAAAAGTTTGCTCACCAAGACGATTCGAAAAACCCAATTGTAATGGCTCCTTCTCCAACCGATTCCGAGATCCCTTATACTTCTTCGAGGTCCAGCATAGGGACCACCTCGTGACACTAGTCCTAATTGCTCACCAAGACGAAACGAAAAACCAAATTGCAATGGCTCCTTCTCCAACCGATTCCGAGATCCCTTATACTTCTTCGAGGTCCAGCATAGGGTCCACCTCGTGACACTAGTCCTAATTGCTCACCAAGACGAAACGAAAAACCAAATTGCAATGGCTCCTTCTCCAACCGATTCCGAGATCCCTTATACTTCTTCGAGGTCCAGCATAGGGTCCACCTCGTGACACTAGTCCTAACTGCTCACCAAGACGATTCGAAAAAACCCAATTGCAATGGCTCCACCTCTAACCACTTCCGAGATCCCTTATACTTCTTCGAAGTCCAGCATAGGGTTCACCTCGTGATACCAGTCCTAAATGCTAGGGAAATCTATGTCCTACTTAGTGGTAATTTACTGTTACTAATTTGTTATTTCATTAGATATACATTCTCGATATTACATAGCAATAAATATGATACAACCGGTTAATAAACTTTATAATAAAATTAAACTACACATTAACTACTTCCAAACTAAATATTCCATTCTACTACATTGATATGTACCCGTATCGTACCTATAGCGTATAAATAAAATAGAACGCGACACTAATTTACTACATTACTACTTTAATTAAAAGAACACTGGCAACACTGACAGTTTAATGTAAAATAACTAATGACCTTTTCCAATAGAATTTCAATATTAATAAAACAGCGCAACAAAACGCGGACGAATACATAATTAATTGAAATCGAGACTTATACGGTAATGTCGAAAGCGTCACTGGCACATCACTAGCCCGAGCATGTACTTTCGTCAGAAGGGAGAGTATATTGACATTTGAATTGGTTGGAAAGGGACAAGAATACTTCTGTACTTCTTACTGGCTAATGTAAAATGAACTCCGCCTGGCAGAATAAAATATGCCTTTTGTAATTAATTTAACTTATCTGTGAAATGTTATTCCGTCATTCTTGTACTTTGCTGTTCGAGAGCTTTTCCCACATAACTTTACACAGCAAAACACCATTTCTAATGGATAAAATCGATTTTCAATGCTCGTTTATCTGACGTACGTATAGATCGCGAACCTGGACGAGTCTGACTGAGAGCGCGAGGCGTTTTTGCTTACATGTACTAGTGGTACATAGGTGAGGTGACCGCACGTCGCCCTATAATCTCCATCTAGAGGGGGTTATCTATGGCCGTACCTCTCTCACACACACATGGCACACTAACTCTCCAGTGATTAATGTGATTATATATGCATCAATATCCACGTGATACTGCTTTGTGTTCAGAGAAAGTTGGGGAATTGTGCGAGTGCGATTCCTGCGCGGTTCCTTACTTACATGACAATGTTCCGAAGGGTTCAGACGTAATCTGGTGGTTTTTTCATAAAACAAAGAACCGCACAAGAATCGCACCGAACACTGGCTAAAAGACTCCTTATTACAGATAATTATTTCAAATTCCAGATAACACAACCACTTGCGACACCTACCGGCGGATCGAAGAACTTTCTACAGGATAGGCATCGTGCATGCGCGTGCGTCCCGGAAACGGCACTTACCTCGACATGGCTCCAACGCCAACCGTGTGCCGCTCCTCTGAGCCTTATTCTAGAGCAGTAAGGTCGAAACTGCTTTGTACAATGGCTGATTTACGGCGATTGCCAAATCGAATCGATGACCATAATCGTATCGATGGGCACGAATGTACCTATAGCGTAATTTAACGAATAGAAAATACAGATTATTTTTTATATTGATTATTGATTCGAGATTGCTCAAATGCGTGATCATGAAAATGTGCAAGGTAAACGTACCAATGCCCGACACCTCAATGCCTAATAGATGACAGCGATCTGTCACCTCTATTGTAAAGACATTAGATTGAAAGTGCCAAGTCAATACTCGACCCAATGGTCAGCGACGAGCACTGGTACTTTTACCTTACGTATCAAATTTAAAGTGCTCCTTATTACTGGCAATCTTACACTGGTCAAATTATTTTAAATATTAGGGAAAATCGTATCAAAAATAATACGGGGTAAATCACCAATAAGTGGTCACCTAAGAAAATATTATTCAATTACTAGACACCAATTAGTGTCCCTTTAGGGCATTTTATTCAAAATTTTACTGTTTACTATTTTTTTTTCTCTTTTTTTTCATTTTATATCTACTGTATATCAATAATTCTATCATGTGCACTCTTGATACTTAAAAAGAAAAATCTCCATTTTTAATTAAACTAATGAAAAAAAAACTTTATTCCACAATTGTAGTTTTACATGTCAAAATCTACTAGCGTTTCTGAAAAAGAAGACCACCTGCAGCCATTCTCATAAAAGGATAGAATAAAGAAATGTACAAAATAGATATGGGAGGTGCATGGTGCATGTATATAACTTTAGAAATGGCTAATTTGTAAACAAATACATGTTCTGTCTATTCTTGCTTGATATTATTATACTTTGCTTGATGTATTGTATGTATGTAGTCCTGGTAGCGGGCGTGGATACACATAAAAAGCGCGGTACCCGCGCCTGCCTGGTAGTTTAGTAGACGTAGATTTAAGAGGGCGCAGTACGATCGGTGTGGATCGGTTCTCCATACAAACGTATTTATGCTCTCATTTTAAAACGCCATGCTAGAATAACATGAAAATTTGTATACACAATGGGATCCGACATATCTAGGTCGGATCATAGTTTATGTTGCTAGAAATTGTAAAAGAAAAAAAATACAGCGGCTTTTTGAGTTTTTTACGGCTTGTATGAAAACCTTAATAATCGCTGTATTTTTTCTCCATTATAATTTCAAGCAACAGAAACTATGATCCGACCTAGATATGCCGGATCCCATTGTGTATACAAAGTTTCATGTTATTCTAGCCTGGCGTTTTAAAATGAGAGCATAAATACGTTTGTATGGAGAACCGAACGTACTGCGCAGTCTTAATATTTACAGCTCTGTCACATGATGTTATGGAATGGAAACAGGCCATAGATATTTTACCAGCTTCAGATTTCCCTTCAGTCGGAGTTTAAGAGTCCGCAGTAAGCTGGGTTCGCCACACAAACGTAGTTTCGTTCTCATTTTAAAATGGCATGCTGGCGTCATTTGAAACTTTGAACACACAAGGGGATCCGGTATATCTAGGTCGGAAATTTGTATCTGTTGCTTTAAATTATAATGGAGAAAAAATACAGCGATTATTGAGGTTTTCATACAAGACCAAAAAATATCAAAAACTCGTAATATTTTTTTTCCATTCCCATTTCCAGCAACAGAAAACTAATTTCCGACCTAGACATGGTGGATCCCATTGTGTATGCAAAGTTTCATGTTATTTCAGTATGGCGTTTTAAAATGAGAATGAAACTACGTTTGTATGGAGAATCGAGTTCGGCGTACTGGGGACTCTTAATCTTGCTGTCCCATTCCATCAGATTCTTCCATTTTTCTTATATTGCTGTTGAACATAAGAACGTCTTTACGGTTGATATCTTTACATTTTTTCTCCTCTACTCTAACGAATCTCTACCGAATATATTAAGGATCCCCCGCGTGTTCGACTGATCTCGATTCTCCATACAAACCAAAGAGGATATATTACATAGAGAGCTAACTCCATACATCATTCTTTACTTATTATTTCGTAATCGACATTTAGCGTCAAATAGCGGAATTATCAGTACTGCTATAAAGATACTAGATGTCACGTATTACTAATATTTAAAGCAGAATGAGTTCAAGACAGAGTTCCGGTTAATCCGGTTATAATATTATCTTAAAAATGGTTGAGTATTCGATTGTTCGTTCGTCACGGCGTCTATTGTCGAGTAGCAGTACTGATATTTCCGCTATTTGACGCTAGATGTCGACTACGAAATAATAAGTAAAAAATGATGTATGAAGTCATATGGAGTTAGCTGTCTATAAGTATTCTTACTTATTTTCTCTATGATACAAACGTAGTTTCGTTCTCATTTCAAAACGCTGTGCGGAAATAATATAAAACTTTGTATACACAATGGGATCCGCCATATCTAAGACCGGAAATTAGTTTCTGTTGCTATAAATTGTAATAGAAAAAAATATAGCAAGTTTTTGAGATCTTGTATGAAAATCTTAATAATCGCTGCATTTTTTCTCCATTATAATTTCAAGAAACAGAAACTAATTTCCGGCCTAGAAATGCCGGATCCCATTGTGTATACAAAGTTTCATGTTATTTTAACATGCTTTTTTAAATAAGAGCGTCTAAGAGCGAAGATACGTTTGTATGGAGAACCGAGCTTCTTGCGAACTCTTAAATCCCATTGCTGTGTGCATATTACATTCCGTTAATATATTTTCTAGTTTCATCCTACCCAATATGATTTCAAATTATAGTACTTATTAACTTGTTTACATTTTGGCCATGTCTAAACATAATAATTTAGTTTAGTACATACCTAAATATATAACATTCCATAATTAATTATTGTAATTTCGTTGTGAATCGCATTTGTTATTCTGTAACACGCACACAACGGTACGTTTATATAGATAGGTATATTTTAAATGTATAATACAGACCATTGCTATAGTAGTTGGCGGTTAAGAAGTCAATCCTGACACCTGTCATCTCCACACAGTTTATAACCTAAAAGCCACTTTGAGGTTATAAGCTGTATGGATATGACAGGTGTCAGGATTGACTTCTTAACCGCTGACCTCTATAAACAGCGTAAAAGTAATCTTGTATAATGGGTCATATGTGTGTCAATTATAAAATTCTCCAAGTCTGTAAAATCATGAAAGAAAAATATTTATTTGTGTCTAACAAGTTTGAATTTAATTAAAGGTCCGTCTTTTCATACATTATGTTTGTTTGTTGAGGAGACCCAGCTCTTCCATTATTATTTTAAATGAGGTATAATGAAATATAAACAATATTAATCGTCGGCTGACAACCAATATTCACTATGTAACGAATACCATATCAGCCAAAAGACGTCCACTGCTTGTCATAGGCCTCCCCCAAATTCATGGGGGGTATATGCCATAATCGCCACGCTTGGCATGCGTGTTGGCGATCGCAGTATCTCCACCGCACTCCAGGGACGCTGCTGCCTATCCCCCGGTGGTCTTGGTCGTAGTTTTAGGACATGCCCGGGTCCAAAGAAATACCTACTTAGAGTAAAGTTGTATCTCAGCATCATTTTAGTACTGACATACAAAGTTTCTAAGAGTGATGACAGCTTTTACAGTGATTTTTCGTTGTCAATTGGCGATTTAATTGTTAAGACATTAACTTAACATCATTAATTCATTACAGTAGTAACGTAACATTTGTAGCATATTCGGTGTAGCGTAGTGATGTTAACGGAGTTGGTATGGACAAATACCATTTAAACGGTTAATTAAGCTTAATATTAACGTTATTAAAGCTATCATTATTAATCATTTATCCCAATACCGTTAACACCACTGCGCTGTACCGAAAATGCTACAAAAGTTACGATCAGTGAACATCAAACATTTTACCATTTCAACATAATGATATGAATGGTTAAAAAAATCTATTTTGTTACTACTTCCCATGGACTTGCAAAGATTCGTCGACAATTATGAATGTTAATGTGAGTCCGACACACGACGGATTTCAGTATTAACTATGTCGATGGTTAAAAGAAATACAATACAGTCAAATTTACAATATGAGTCCACAGGAAGCTCGGTTCCCCATACAAACGTAGTTTCGCTCTCATTTTAAAACGGCATGCTGGAATAAAATGAAACTTTGTATACACAATGGGATCGATATTTAGGCCGGTAATTAGTTTCTGTTGCTTGAAATTATAATAGAGAAAATATACAGCGATTATTAAGGTTTTTAATTTCATACAAGACCTAAAAAACTCAAAAACTGGCTGTATTTCTTCTTTCTCTTATAATCTCTAGCAGCAGAAACTAATTTCCGGCCTAGATATGTCGGATCCCATTGTGTATACAAAGTTTCATGTTCTTTCAGCTAGGCGTTTTGGAATGAGAACGAAACTACGTTAAACCATGACTATTGTATTTTGTCGCTGTGTGTTAGACAATATTGTGTTGTAAATAAAATCTTAAATAATTCGTATAAAATAATTATTTTAGTGAATCTGCATTATTTTGTCATTAGGCTATGAGTGCCATCAACGTTATTCGTTGGTTTTAAAATTAATTAAAATATATTTTTATAATGTCTTGTTACGTTTCTCAATGTATAAACATTCCATTGTATATAAGTAGAAATGTTTAGGTATAACTCTTTAATTTTTTTGCAACGAGTAGACAACGATGTATTCAAATCCATATTAAATATAATTTTTATTTAATAAATAGTCGTTAATAATATGTGTGATTTTCATTTAATTTCACAAAGGAGAACAGACATTGAAAAGCCTTAATATAAGAGCGATACTAAAATATGGTACAAAAACCAGCCAAATGCGTGTTGGGCCACGCGCAATGAAGGGTTCCGTACCTACTACTACCACTCCACATTTAAAACCACTATCTCGTACTTTGAATTCAAAAAGTTTCTATCTTCATAAGTCACTTGCATTCTTTCGTTGGGGCAGTTTTTCAGCGATAATTCAAATACAGTTGGATTTATAGACTTTATAATAGGTTTTCCTGTAATTTAGAGGTAGGTATATATCTATTTTGTGTATTTTTTAAAAATTGTAGGTCTGGACCTAAAGTTACCCCCTACCAGTAGTTTCTTAAATAACTTCAGAACTATTTATCTTATAATTATAAAAATATACATTTGAGATGCTCACAACAAGATCTTTTCTTGTGACTCAAAATAGTTAGGAAACATTTTTTTTTTAATTTTCTAAATTAATCCCCTAAATATGGCCCCCATGTTTAAAATTCGTTTATATACGTTCCACGTCCATCTTTGGGTCACCGACTTACATATTTGTACAAAATTTCAACTCGATCAGTCCGGTGGTTTCGGAGCAAATTGACTGTGACAGTCGGACGGACAGACAGACGGGGTATAAGGGCTCCGTATTTTCCTTTTGAGGGTCGGGACCCTAAAAATTAACGTTACGTCCATTGAGCCACGTCGTCAGTGGACGTGGTGCAAAGAACAACCTGCCAACATCTGATTCATATCTGATTTACCCTCATAGAGAGGCGAAACAAGTGTCGAGGTATTGGTGATTGTTTGTTGTATGTACGTAAATACTTTATTATACACAAAACACAGGTAAAAATACAATTTCAGTTATATCGTTACAAAGGCGAACTTATTCCTTGTTGTATTTTTATTTGCGTATTTGCGCGTGCGAAAGGTGCAAAAATGCGCAAGTGGATAGGTGGTACATTGTATTATCACTAATATACCCACATTTTCATTAATAGCAAAGGAAGATTCATCATGGAATTCTGCCAAGTAACGCCTGATGCAATCAAATAACAAAGTTTTTTTTTTTCTAAGAATGGGTCAATGTGACACAGCCATTTTGCGTTCCAATTTGATATCAATAATTTATTTTGTTTTGCGCGCTCTGTTCGCGTGCCTATTAAATTTGAGGTGTTGTGTTCCCTCTATTCCTCCTGGATTCCATCATTAGACCTTCACCAAATCTATATGGGACCAACTTAGGGGTTCCTGCTTTGAAAGAAAAAATAATTATCAAAATCGTCCAACGTGCTCAAGAGTTATCGGGGAACATACATACATAAAAAAACATGCAGGCGAACTGCACGGCTAGCACAAGATGGCGCGCGAGATATACTATCCGTCTCTTTTTGTTATTTCTTTTCAAGACGGTTAAAAATCCTGAACATTAGCGCCAAATCGATCAACTTTTTGGAGTTCACTTCATTGGCAGAATGAGTTATAGTGGTCGACGTTTAAGAAGTCAATCCTGACACCTGTCATTTCCATAGATTTTATAACCTAAAAGTCACTTTGAGGTTATAAACTGTGTGAAAATGACAGGTATCAGGATTGACTTCTTAACCGCCGCCCACTATAGGTTGATCGCGACTGTGTATAGAAGTAGAATAATTGACAAGACGTATTAACAGCGCCATCTCACGGGAAATGTAGAAACTATTGAATTAAAGATTAAAGAAAGGCGCAGCGCACTCGCAGTCGGCACAGGTAAAAGTGGTTGAAGCTAAAGTGAAAGGAATTCCTTCCCATCGAATCCCACAGATGGCAGCTTAAACCGTTATTGCATACGAAACCATACTAGCAGATATGATTCAGGACCTTATTGACATGGTATCAAGGTTCAAACTTGAACGAATAATATTTTACGTCATGCGGTAAAGAGATCCGTGTGGTAGAGTATGATACTAGTATGGTCAACAGCAAAAGTAGATGATCATTTTAATACCTTGTCACTTTCACTACTTTGACGCATCAAGGACCCGGGTATGTCCTTAAACTACGACCCAGACCACCGGGGGATGGGCAGCAGCATCCCTGGAGTGCGGTGGAGATACTGCGATCGCCAACCCGCATGCCAAGCGTGGCAGTTTTGGCATTTACCCCTCATTCAATAGGGGGAGGCCTATGACAAGCACTGTGGACGTCCTTGGGTATGGTGGTGGTTGTATACCAACGAATAGATAACACGCTCAAAATGATCTACACATGACTTATCGCTCCGTTTAATTATTCATTATTGACATTCTGTATTTTAAATTTTCCTGTAACCTGACGATGTTATGATTAATACGATTACTAAAATGAATATGAATATTAATATTGAATATTCTTTTGACAGTGTGTAGATCATTTTGAATACTAAGCCCGCGTAGCTACTTCTGCAGCTGAGTGGGAAAAAGGATGATGTATAAGAATACATCTATTTCTTGTCTGAATTTATAGGTGAAATTAGATAGAAAAGTCAGAGACAGAGACAAGTACATCAAGCACAACTTGAACTGTGCGTGACCTTCACGTAAGTGAAGGTAAAAGTTTTATTTTTATTGGTAAATTTTCCGTTAATCAGTCGTTGCCATTGCATAAGGCGTTTAGTATAAAGTAAATCAATGTTGATAGAAAATAAGACAAATCAAATAGAAGTTTCAAACATCCTATTGTAAAGCCTTCATATACCTGTGGTGAAAAAAGGGCCTAAAGCTCTGAAACTCCAGGCAACGACACAATCAGTAAAAATAACTGAAACTGCGTTACGCTCGGTACGCTCGGGATTCTATTCTGGAATCCTTCGTTTCGTTCGGGTTTCAACGCGCTAACCTTTGATGAAATATTGCTTCTTGCTCCCTTTGTCGCCATGTCGCCAATCATGTTATGATTGCGATGATGACGTTATTTATGGCCGGCGTGTGTAGTTCGCCTTAACAGATTATTTACCCTGACAAGGATTATTCAACCTGTCAAGAGTTGATGACAGATATTTTCTCTCAGTTTCGTAAAAAGGCGGTAAAGTTCTACTGTGGACTGATAAATTTATAACTCGTATTGGCGGGTACGCTACGGTCAAGAAGAAGTGAGGAGCAGAGGAGTTCTCTTCAATGAGTGAGGCTGAGCAGCTGTTACCAGAAAGCTTATAGATCTTAGTAGCGTAATTGTTCTTCAAAGTGTTCCAATTCCAAGACAATTTGAGTATGGTGTCTGATGAATATCTTCTTATTGTCATGTACTGAACAATGCTGAAGTAAGATTACATGATTGAACTTAAGATTATCTGACAGTACATGCATTTGGTAGTAAGACATGACGAACCTATCCCTAGATGACAGTGATATACTTGAGACAGGCTAATCGTAGTGTCAGGGTTCATGTATGTATGTACGTAAGATTCTTAGTTCCATTAGAATTAACGCCTTAACAAGATGTATATGACGTTGAAATAAAAATAATGTGGTGGACTATGTACAAAATATTGTGTGACCTGATCAAAGGAAAAAAAAAGTCAAGTGGGGTAGCGAAATAAACAATTTCTACGGACATTTTTAAAAATATAAATTGCTTAACAAAATGCGTAGAAGAACCAACCATGACAGGCCTTTTGAAATATCTTGAGCAATTAAATTAGCTAAATGACTAAATTAACTACTTAACTGTCTAACCTATTAAATCCTCGGAAATTTTTAAAGCTAAGCACACATAGTTAAGTAAGAGGTAGACAAATATTGGGTGTTAATATGTTGAAAGTACTGACACGTATTATTTATGTAATTAACATAAGTGATGTAATCATATAATACTATGCATTATAGTTGATACTTGTTGCATTACGTAAGGCTCATTATTGTTCCCCGATGCATCGTTGGTCTCATTATTTTGAGAATGAAATGTGTATTCGTAAGTCACAAAGCGGTTGTGATGTGGTCGGACAATTATAATTTTGATATGTGACGCACAGTTTTCAGGATTCGGTACCGAAAAATCGCGCTCTGTTAGTACTGTCAAGCAAAAGTAAATTAACATGTTTGCATCTTGTTCCATTGTGATAAGGTGAAAAAGTGTTAACTTAGGCACTGGTCCCACCGCCGGCGAGTAAGCGATAAGCTCATACAATAACACTCGCTTCTTGCCCGCTTGCCGTGCGCAGTACGTTCGGTTCTCCATACAAACGTATTTACGCTCTCATTTCAAAACGCCGTGCTAGAATAACATTAAACTTTGTATACACAATGGGATCGGGCATATCTAGGTCGGAAATTAGTTTCTGTTGCTTGAAATTATAATGGAGAAAAAATACAACAATTATTAAGGTTTTTATACAAGCCGTAAAAAACTGAAAAAAACCGCTGTATTTTTTTTCTTTTACATTTTCTAGCAACAGAAACTAATTCCCGACCTAGATATGGCGATCTCATTGTGTATACAAAGTTTCATGTTATTCTAGCAAGGCGTTTTAAAATGAGAGCATAAATACGTTTGCATGGAAAACCGAGCGTACTGCCACGTACTGCGCCCTCTTAAATTCTACTCGTTTATCGGACTATGGGACTCTCCTTCGGACCTTTGGCCCTCATGGTCGCTTATAAGACACTCGAGGGTAGATAGTGTGGTGTACGTGTGGTACGGTGGCTCGCTCATCGTGCCTTCGGCTCTCAGCCTTACATAAAGAGCCCGCTATATTGGAAAATAAAAACCGGACCCCTTATGGTGGGATTCTGTCTGTCACATCGCGAAATATTTCAGGAACTATATGGAAACCACTGAAGCTTTCGATTTGAAATTAAGAATAGCTACAAGGCTAACACAAACATATTGAAAATTAAAAAAATACGTTTTAATTTAATTCTGGGATACAATCATACCGACGTATGAGCTCCGATTAAGTGTAGGAATGGGTTTAGGAATAGGAGCTACAGTGAATACAAAATCGGTAACTGACAGCAATTATAAAAGCTTTATGTATATTTTTTTGCAATATGGTTCCCATAGGTGTCTGTAGTCTATTGAAATGAATGACGCTTGCAACTCCAAGGGTGGCACATGCGCATTGTCGACCCTTTAAAATTATACAAACCTTTCTTGAGGAACCCCATACTGTAGGCAGGGGTGGTTTACTACCGTGACGTCATCGCGCCGCACCAAGTACATGCGGCCGCCGGCTCACACGTCGTGTGACTATTCAATGGTTGCGGCGCAGCGTTACGGAACGCACGCGCACGCGCTGCTGTACCGCTGTACGATCATAAAATAATCCGTTTCGTGTTAAATAATAAAGTCAAAACCACAGCATTATTGTATTGCAGCCGGTTGTAAAAAATATCTTTATAATATATAGTTACCCAAATTCTGTGTCTTTATCTTAAAATGTTGAAAAAACTGACAGTTATCACTCAAAAAACTGACAGTCATTGAGTTTGGTTGACAAAAAAGAAAACGAAAATGAAAACGTTGGTTCTAGGAATTATCTTTTTATTTTTTAAAGTGATGACTTTAAAATTTATATAAAACTTTGCATCCCCTAGTTATATGTATGGAGTGCCCCCCTTCCTCCCCACTTTAATATTTTTTCGTCATTTCACGTCACTTTTACTTAGCGGTTCATACGAGTAGAACACACCTTCCTGTTAAATGTTTTAATTTATTTGCAGTGCTTATAGTCTCAGAGTTACTTCGGCTGTCACATACAGAAAGACCGTCGGACGGGTTCCGTTTTCACCATTTTGGCTACGGAACCTTTAAAGTACTATTCGTATTCGTAATTGTATTGTAAACAACAGTACTAATAATAAAGTACATATATTAAAATAGGTTCTCGCTGGTGGTAACCCTAGCGCTGAGGGCGGGGCCTCGAAAGAGCGCGTTGCGTGCGATAGAAAGAGATGGCCACGTTTAGGCACTTTCGGCATACCTAAACGGGGGATTTGTTAACAGAGAAACTTCTGTACTTGTGCTATTACTTATTCTGTGCCCTCGGGAAAACCTCCGCAGGGACACAGAATAAGTAATAGTACAAGGGAGCTCATTCCACAACCGTAGCGTCCGAGGGAGGAACAAAAAAAAGCACTCCAGAAGGCTTCAAAAAATATTCTTGGCGAAATTCAATATTTTAAGTTCCAAAATTAAATCCAGTTTTTAGGATATGAAATTAAAAAACTAAAAAAACATTACAAATAAAAACACAACCTAAAAATACTAACCTATACCTAACTAATGGCTAAGTGTATTACAAAAAGAACACCGCCTCAAGCAGGTCAGACTGCGGCATGGACCCCATTACACTGGCGGCATTACCTCTCTGAATCGCTATAGAGATGCGTTGCGAGAGGTAAGCACCAGCTCTGGGGTCGCCAGTTGTTTGGACCAGCCGCGGAGGCAAGGCCTTTAAGAAGTTTTTCATATCTGCCGACCAGGGTCCCAAGGTTTCCACGGCAAGCGCCGAAAAATCGTAATCCTTTAATAAGGAAGAGTATTTTCGGCGCTTGTTAACTTGGGCCTGGTCAGCAGCAGCGCCGGCCTGAGAACGGGTGCCCTGAATGTGGGACAGGGCGAAAGTGTCAACGCAAGTTACGTCCCACACCAGGGCCTTGCCTAGTTTCCATGGCACAAATGTAGCCCCGTCAGGACGCTTGCCGTCGTCCCGCGCCAAACCTACAGGTTCGAGAATTGCTGGCACGGAGGCGGTGGCAAGCGAACGGCGGATAAGATCGTTTATAGTGCCATGGCGGTATAGGCGGCCGGCGCTTCTATGGCATGAGAGGCCATGTCTCATTCATCAGGCACATTCTGGCTCCAAGTCTGAGGCATACCGATATTCTCAGGCAGTTTGGATCCAGAACTGTGCCCACGTTTCGTGATGGGAGGGCATGCAGCCAGTGGCCCGACTCACTCACCGACACAGCCAAAATTCGAGCACGATTCGAGTCGTCCAGACTACTATTAAGAGGTGAAGCATGGGTTACCTTGAGGCGCGGAGTATCCCATGCTCTCTGGACGTGCTTTGTTTCAGGGACGTCCACTCCTGGGCATGAGTCACACCAGGCTTTATTGGCCTCCGCTAGGCTCGCTATCTCTATGTCAATTATTTGAGGATGATTTGAATGTTGTTTGATTATTTGATGTTTTTAGGTACCTACCAGATATAAGTTTAGCTTATTTCTCCCAATTATTACAAAATCTCCCGTATCGTAGATTGACTGCGACGATTCGACATACTTCCATCTTCTATCACTCCTATGCGTCTAATCAAAATTGTGTTCTATGTAAACGTATGAAGATTCTGTATGGAACTGAAATATAACCAAGATGCGAGTTTGCGAAGTTATTCGCTGTATCTTTCAAAATCTCGAATCACGAGTATGCGTTAATTGGAAAGTGAGCTTTAGATGAATGGATTAAAGTCGTGTTTAGGATGTGATAGTTGATTAAGATGTAAAGTTAAGTGGACCTTGGGTTCGTTATAGGGGATACACAGTAAGTATTATGTTAATTAGGCATTTTAGGCAGTTCTCTCGTTTTTTTAGGAGTCCGCAGGAATCTCGGTTCTCCATACAAACGTAGTTTCGCTTTTTTAAAACGGCATGCTGGAATAACATGAAAATTTGTATACACAATGGGATCTGGCATATATACTTATAGTTTCTGTTGAAATTATAATGGAGAAAAAATACGGCGTTTATTAAAGATTTTTATACAAGACCTAAAATACTCAAAAACCCGCTGTATTTTTTTCCATTACAAATCCTATCAACAGAAACTAATTTCCGACCTAGATATGGAGGATCCCATTGTGTATACAAAGTTTCATGTTATTTCAGCACGGCGTTTTAAAATGAGAACGAAACTACGTTTGTATGGAGAATCGAGTTCAGTCAAGCGTCCAGGGGACCCTTAAGGTGGATACTTCTTTGTTGGGAGTTTGTATGAGTTTTTTTAAAGGACATTTTTACACAAATCGACCTAGTCCTAAACTTAGTTGGTTCAGTTCAGTATAAGGACACTCAACGTATTTATTTTTAGTTTCGTTGCTATCACTAGATCGCGCTAAAGTAAAAGTGTTGGTATCGGTGATTGTCAAACGAATGGCAAATGGTAATATTCAGGGGTCGGACAAAAAGTGCGGATGACGCTAAAATGACGTAATCTTGCACACAGGATGTTTGTATTTAAACATGTAGTAACGAAGTAGTATTAATGAAGTAACAAAATAATCGTAAATAAATCAATGGAATTCACTGAATAAAATAATTTTCACGAAACTTGTTACCATAAGGTACGATTTTTTGAAATTAATTAGGACAAATCTGTGGGAACCTCAGATAAATAGGTTTAATACTCAAAGGTGGGAACAGTAGGTATGATTAGTAAAATTAAAAAAAGATAACTAGATTTTAGTATACTTATTATTTAATGAAATTATGCATAGATTAATGACTATTTTTCTAACAAGTCTACTATTTAAAAAGGATAATTGCTACAATATTCGAGTAAAGATGACATTTAATACCGATTTTTAAAACATTAATAAATATAAATTTTAGCTAAATATAATCGTGAATATACAATAGCTAAACAATAACGACGTCAATTTATTGTTCATCTGATTGACAATGTGTCTGTCAAAAACGTACTTACTCATTTCAAGTGGCGATATCATTTAATAAAGAGGTTGATAAATTATTTTTATGACCTTAGAGTTTTTGGATTCACCTTCGCTTCGAATACCAGAATAACTATTAAAATATCGGTAAAATGAACAACAAATACAATAAATTTTGTACAGAATAGGGCGGCAGTGGTACAAAGTTCGCGGCGACAGCTAGAAAAATACAAACACAAAAAACATAAATTTGCATTAAAGATCCAACTCCAAGACTTTTCGGTTAACCATGCTAGAGTGTAGACGTGCGCGAGTGTACTTAGTCTAGACGTTTACGATTATATAGGTGTATATCACATAATTTACGATTATATAGGTGTATATCACATAATTTGAATGTCATCGAATACATTGTTCTCAAGATCCAGTGTACGTGTACATCAAATAAATTGAGTGTCACCAAATAAATTGTTCTGAAGATCCAGTATATTATTCAACATAAGGGTATATCAAATAAATTGAGTGTCATCGAATAAAATGTTATGAAGATCCAGATCCAGTGTGTTATTTTTACAACCCAATAGTTCCAATAGTCCCAAACTAAGCAAAGCTTGTACTATGATTACTAGGCGACGATAAAGATAGTTACATTCTTAAATACATTAAAAAACATCCAAGATCAAGGGAAAATTATTCGTGCTTAACACACATATTCGTGATTATTATTACATATCTAACCAAATCAAACTGAAAGTCATAATAATATAAGTAAGGGTCATTGCCTTCGTGGGATGAACCACATCCAGTAGTTATGTATACGTTTTCGCTGTACTTGTATAGTAAATACACAGTAATTTACACTGTAATCTAGTTTAGATCAAAGTAGATTAGTAACTTAACTTAGTTCTTATAAGTAGTAATAACATAAATAATTGTTTAACTTGTGGGCGCACTATTCGCAAACAAACTGCCCTCAGGTTGGTGAAATTTGTTGTATACCATAGATACCACCTAAGTTTATTTTAAAAATATATATTTGAAGTCACACCGCCCACAATTTGTCTGCCTTGCCGAGAGTTGACTGATAGATAATACTTACGGTATTAAGGCCGCCTTTTACGATAAGTTGTACTTTAATGCAATAAAGATTATCCCCCTTAGTCATAATATAAATACTCATCAAACTTATTTTAGTTAAGACGCCGTTAAAATTCGTTTTGGTTTATCTGTCACTCTGACATTTATTTGTGGGGAAGGGACAAGACACATTTTATTTATTTATCTATTTACTTAAACTTTATCGCACAATACAATAAATGTGTATGTACAAAGTTAACAAAGGCTTGCTTTTCTGTTAATATAAGTAAAATTAAATGTAAATAAATTGCCGGCCTGTTTAGCCTAATTAGCTTAGCCTAGAGGTCCCGGGTTCGAATCCCGGTAAGGGCATTTGTTTCTGTGGTGAGCAGAAACATTTGTTCCTGAGACTTAGATATTTTCTATGTATTTAAGTATATATCTATATAATATATCGTCATCTAGTACCCTTAACACAAACCTAATTGAGCTTACGTGCAATGCGTGGATAGATGATAGCTGCGTACCCTTATTTAAAAAGCTAAACATACTCCCATTACCCTGTTTATATATAAGAGATGTGTGTATTTTTGTCTGCAACAACCGGTCATACTTCAGAAAACGTTCTGAAATCATGCACAGGCAAACCAGACCAAGGGTTATGAATCTGTTGCATAAACCTCGTGCTCGTAAGGCGATGTACGGTAGAAATGTGTTCAACATGTGTATAAAACTATTTAATATCTTACCTGACGAAATAAAATCACTACGAGGTAATAGTTTTAAACACAAATTGTCCACTTGGCTTCTGGACAAGTGTTTCTATAGCGTAAAAAGTTATTTAGACCAAAGTTGACGTAGAAAATTGAATTTTTACTCCGTTATATTGACATTTATTTTATAATTATTACCGACTAATTTTGTGATTTCTAATATTCTGTTATTGTATTGTTTGCTTATTTGTTAATGTTGACGTAACGTAGCACTCTGAAATGTTTGCATGCCTGCTTGCAGGCTGAATACATGGAACTGTATTTTAAAATTTAATGTATAACACCTGTTTGTACCTACTGTATTCCAGCAAATAAACAATTTGATTGATTGATTGATTGATTACTATGGGACTAGTTCGATTTGTGTAAAAAATTGTCTTATAAATAATATTGATTTATTTTTTTAATAAATAAAATACGCAAAATATGTTCGTACTGTTTTAGCAGACACTGTGACGGATATTTGCGGAGATAGCGGCACACGCGCTTTCATACTGGCCGGCGGCTGAGGTATTGAAGAAAATGTTTTTATTTTTCCGTAACATAATAATGGAAACTATAGGCAGTGTATTTTGTACCAACCACCAACATATCAGCCGAAGGACGTCTACTGCTGGACATAGCTTTCAACTCCAGTTGGGCTAGTATGATCGCTTATATGTCGGACATATAGCATTCGTCCCGTACTGTCAAGTATGTAAGTGCGAGAGGGACGAATGCTATATGTCCGACATACAGGGTGTGGCCTGTAATAGGAGCAATAAATTTAAAGGACGCTTCCTTAGAGCATCTGCAGTAATCTCTTGTGTCCAATTTTTTTTTTATCTTTTTTCAATTGGGAGAAATTTTGATCTAAAGTTAGGACCTCCAAGTAATGGATCTTGGCACCACGAGATTATAGCGCGGCAGTCAATACTGATTTTGAGGTTGCTTCAAGTTATGACTCATAATCGTTGTCGCATTTTTGATTTAAAAAAATATTTTTGGGATTTTTTTAATTTTTTTTTATAAATTTTTAGTATTTTTTGAATAAATTGTTATTAATATCACTCCAGTAGAGTAAAAAGTACACATAAGCTACATTTGCGATAAAAAAACCAAAAAAAACTTTTTTTTTTTTCAATTAAAATCATTTGGAAATATTTGATGGAGAGCTCAATAGTGTACCGTATAATTTTTTGCTCCTATTACAGGCCACACCCTGTATAAGCGATCATACTAGCCCCACGGAAGAATCTCTAGCGCGTCGTTGACCCTTTACTAACTTGAGGATTCGGTTTGTCGACAGCTATATACATATGGAGGTACCACCATAACATATGAATAATATGACGGGACAGCTATGAAATTGTAAAGTAAATGTCCTAGTGGTTGACGGTATCCTCTCACTTAATCTATTAACTACTGCCCCAATGTTTCATTAGACCTAATGTTTCACTTGACCGAAGAAGGGAGAACCGTGGTTGACAGTGTCCAATACTTGGCACTTTCAATCTAGTCATTATAATCCAAGTGAAATAACATCTGTCAAATATTGGGTTCATACTGAGTATTTATTTATTTATTGGAGAAACAACAGAAGTAAATGCATAACAAGAAGTAGAAACATTTTTGTTTTATAAACGTACATGTGCACTTACTAACTTTACACCACACCTTGCCAAAAAGCGTGTTTATCCGCACGCTGTGCGTCCGGAAAAACCCACTTTTTGGTCAAGTGGTGACGTAAAATTGTGTACAAAACACGGGCCGTAAAACAGTAAGCCCTCTCTCGCATCGGGCCTCAAACATCTGCGATATCGGCCTTTCTTTGTTTTACAACCACGAGACACTACTTACTATACTACGTACTAAGCTAAGTGTAATACAGATTAGCAAAACTTGCAAAAAATTGGTGTCAGAGAATAACAAGGTTCAAAGTTATAGAATTAAAGACGTGAGTGACCCGTTTCATTATATTTAACATAACCATATCTATGAAGGTTTTATTGAATCATATCTTGCCTACTTTATTTTTTTGTTTGGAACCATGGAATTGTCTATTTAGATTATGTATTATACTTCTAGTAACACTGGAAAAAAAAGAATACATCATAACAATAACGATACCGAAAACTTAAATTATTAAAAGTAAAAGGAAAATCTTCCCTACTTAATTTTATGTCATAGTTAGAATAAGAATAAGAAAAAGATTATTGCCTCAACAAAAAAAAAACCATTAACAATTCAGAAAACCAAAACCTACAAGATAGTAACATAGTCAATTGTCATTGACGACCTGTTTAGCCTAGTTGGTAGTGACTCTGCCTCCGAAGCTAGAGGTCCCGGGTTCGAATCCCGGCCAGGGCATTTATTTGTGCATTTTTCACTGATATTTGTTCTTGGGTCTTGGATGTTTTCTATGTATTTAAGTATGTATTTATCTATATAAGTATGTATATCGTCGTCTAGTACCCATAGTACAAGCTTTGCTTAGTTTGGGACTAGGTCGATTTGTGTAAGATTGTCCCCCAATATTATTATTATTCTTCCTGTGAAGTAACTTTTCGTTAAAAGAAACTGTAAAAATCAGTTTTCCACAAAATAATAATCCTGATCTTTATATAAACGAAAGTAAACTTTCAGAGGGTCTACTCCGAAATTCGAAATCCGAACTTCGTATGGTGCCGTCCCTTTCTCTCTCCTGCCATACACTATATGACTGAAAGGGACGGCACCATACGAAGTTCGGATTTCGAATTTCGGAGTAGACCCCCAGTTCTTCATTACATACGGAGGTATAATATACATATAGACTTATCTCACACAATTCACGGTAATTTTCGTACATCTACAAAATTGGTGAAAGCGTTTTCATCCTCAAAAATCCTTATTTATTAAACTTATTTATCGACCTTAATCCGACATACCACAGTAACGTCAAAATTAAGTATACACGTTTCTCGTTATTACAAAGGAATACGGTTTAAAAGTGTAAACATATTTTCGACGTCGATGTACGTCCATCTTGAGTCGCAAATCTTGATGCATGCACCGTTCAGTTGACCACAGTCCGGCGCGCCTCAAAGACGCATCCTCCAACAGCCGCCATAAAAAAAAGAAAATCTTGTCTATGTTCGCGCGGGAACTAGTGATGTGCAATCTGTGTAGCAAAACTTTTTCGGTTTATTAGTTTCAAAACTTAACGGTGTTTTATGTTTATCGTTGCCGTATAAAGGATATATTATCGAAGCGGATTTTTTACATCACTGCTTGCACACGGATTACCATGGTGAGTTTTAATGTTAATAACTCCGTATAAAGAAAAGTTAACGTGAATCGTTATTTAGTGGTGCAAAACAATTTAACGGTTTTTTTTTCTTGAGTGTTTGAGTGAGTGGATCCGAGGTATGTTTTGATATTATTTGCATGCCATGGTCTGATAATTTTTGTAAAATGAAAAACTAGTACATTAGTATGGGGCGTTACTATAATAACATTAAAAAAAAAGAAAAAATCTTTTTTACATATTATTTTTGATGGATTAGTGAAAGGTATTTAAGAGATTATGTACCTATTTTACGAAAAAAATTGGTCTAATTTTAGTACTACGAATGTGACAAATAAGTGAATGAGCCCATCTGACGGTAGGTGGTTGCCGTAGCCTAATGACGCTTGAAACTTGAGGATGTTAAGCACATTAGAAGGTATATGAGGATTCGCTGTGTTGACAGCACAAGGAACTACTCGTAATGCTGGTTTTACTTTTTTTTTTGTTTGACAGAAAAGTGTCGTTAAACCCTACTAACACGATATCGGGTTTGTATCGACACCGAAATCGTGGAAAATAAAGTTAATAAACTTACTTATGAGCTAAGTTATTGTATGACACACTGGAAAAAAAGAAAAATTATAGTGTTACAAATACAATCGATTCGGCCATTTTTGAGATATTGAACTTTGTAACGAAAATGTCGGGGGCTTTTAAAATCTAAGTTAGAATTAGTGTTCAAAACGGGGTATTTACCATGTATGTTAATATTGTTGAGTTTCCCACAACAACACACATGGTAAGTAAGCCTTTTGAACAGTCATTCTAGTGTTAGTGACCATGTTAGCTTGAAATCGTTTATCTAAGTTGTCAGTTATTTACTGTCAAAAGTGTTATAATATTATCCTGAAGGCTATTGGGTGAAAATGCAGTCTAAAAGTGAGGTTAGAATTCTCTTATCTCTTCATATAATATTGTACCAGCGAAAGTTGTACGTCAGGATCGTAGCAAGTCGCAATTTACGATTTATATCTACCCCTCACAGATACCGTTCATAACAGACACTTTATAAAATAAAATACTACACAAAATAACATTAAACTCAAAGACTTTTAAATCCAGTTTGCCTGATACAATTTTAGGGGCTACTTTGTATTTTGTAGATCGAACTAACTTTATCTTCATTTCTAGTTCCCCAATATTTTAATCTATATCTATCTATCTATTTACTATTAATCGCCGGTACTGAATATCCATAAACGAGCAAAGCTTGTATAAATAAATATATATTGGGGGACAATCTTACACAAATCGACCTAGTCCCAAACTAAGCAAAGGTTGTACTATGGGTACTAGGCGTCGATATACATATCTAATTAATAGATATACACATATTTAAATACATAGAAAACATCCAAGACTCAGGAACAAATATTCGTGTTAATTACACAAACAATACACTGACCGGGATTCGCACCCGGGATCTCCGACTTCGAAGGTGGGGTCACTACCAACTAAGCCAAAGTGGTCGTCGTGTATTTCGTCGTTCTAGCTATATACATAGGTATCATCTTCGGGAGAACTCGGAAAAACACGAAAGATACCGAGCAACCCTCGGTCACTTACTTTTCAAATTTTAAGAGCGATAGATATTATAGAGACGTGCGAGAAAGTGTTCTTATTTCTTATAAATACCTACATTTGACACCTCACAAGCTTGACACCCAGATGTCAAACATACCATCCACTCAGACGCGTTTTACGCTTAGACACAGAACAAGTAATAGCTTAGAATAAAACCAAGGTAGCGTCCCTAGGCCGGTTACGCGACCAGCGTCAGTTTCCGACCATCTGAAGGACAAGTTTTTTTCAATTAAAGATAATTAATATTTTAACAGACCGATAAGAAATAGTAAGTTGTATACATTTCATTTGGTAGTTATTGATTGGGAACCCATTAAAAAAACGAGTCAATATCCTTTCAGTTCATCAAATCATCCAAGTGGTCACAAATTGAAACAAATTAGCTGGTCGCTATCCGGCCTATCGACCCTAAATGTCCCAATGTTGACACGTATTGTTCAACTGTATTATTATACACTATTATAGCATAATATTGAAAGTGTTAAATATTTAGCAACATCGGCCTGGGGCAACTCTTTTTTTTTATATATATTTTATTCAAGAAAAATACATTAAATTTTACATACAATAAAACTCGCCAAACTGTGAAGTTTGATTCTTCGATGGGTGACCGCTTTGAGTAGTTACTAACTGAGCGCTCCCGTGCTTTATTGATTCCGGCTGCTGTCTATGGGAGCAGTCGTTTAGTTAAGTTGGAGGCCTGAGCGGCTTGAGAACTTCTAACAGTCTAGTTGCCTCACTTGACAAGTCTAATCTCAATAAGGTCTAGTCTCCAAGGGTTGGAAGGTCAGATGGCAGTCGCTTCCGTAAAAACTAGTGCCTACGCCAGTTATTCGGATTAGGTAGCGGACCCCGGGCATCATCAGGATGCAACTGTACTGGGATAACTCTAGGATGATGTTTATGTGATGATTGAAAATGTTAAATTGCGTCAAAGTCGACCATTGGCCGATTTACCTTATTTCACGTGAACAAACAAATCTGTTAATTTTAATTAAATGGGTAAAGCCATCGCAAGGCATCATCCACCTTTCACAACCAGCTTATAACCAAAGAGGAGCAAAAAATCTTCGCTAACTCGAACATTATCTTATGCAAGCGTTACGCGCACCCTGTATGTGTCTCTGTCTATGTAAGCGATCCTATTGTAACGATCTATTTACTTCTCAAGTAAATGGGTACTTTATTTATTTTTTATTACATGTATTTAATAACTGTTAATAACAGTCATCATCATCCTCCTAGCGTTATTCCCAGTACAGCTGCATCCTGAAGGATGCCTGGGGTCCGCTAATCCCAAGAATTGGCGTAGGCACTAGTTTTTACGGAAGCGACTGCCATCTGACCTTCTAACCCGAGGGGGAAACTAGACCATATTGGGATTAGACTTGTCAAGTGAGTGGGCAACTTGACTGTTAGAGATTCTCAAGCCGCCCGGAGGCCTCTAACTTGGCTTAACGACTGCTATCATAGACAGCAACCGGTATCAACGGCTTAACGTGCCTTCCAAAGCACGGCTACGGCTGATACGGCGGTAGCAACGCCCGTGAATAACACATACACAATTTATTTATTTACTTAATCCTTATTACACAAAATAATAATAATTATTGTTTATTTATTTATTTAATCGTTATTACACATTACATTACACAGATAATCAGCTACACCTGCCACACCCTTAATTTTACTTCATAAAATATTAATACTTAAACACAGCGCATCTAATAGTATCATATCTCACCAGAAGATCCTCAAAAAAGGGGCCAAACTGATAATCAGCGCTGGACCCCAGGCCCAGCATATGCTGAGGATGGTACACATTGCCAAAATCAGACACTAAACACTTACTTAGCAATGATGTAGTGTAAGTTAATTAGGTTAAGAATTTTGTTTATCTTGCCCTAGTTCACATATTATGTAGCTTTTTTGCTATGTGATTTGCTAACTGTATAATCATAATAATATTGCAATAAAGTTAATTTGAATTTGAAAATTGTGACTAAATCTAGCAGATCCCCAGAAAGGTGCAAATCATACATCATTTTAAAAATTTACTGTGTAAAAAAACAGCGGACGGACAGCGAAGTCTTAGTAATAGGATCCTGTTTTACCCTTTGGGTACGAAACTCTAAAAACAACTGCGCAGGTATAGAGAAAAACTTTTCTACAGGCCAGCCAGTTTTCCAACAAACTTTTAGATTGAGAAATCTTTTCACATTTAATCCGCAGCAACCATAAATATACGACAAGGCCCAGTCAACGAATCACTGTCACGAAATTGTCAAAACGTGAATTTCGAAAGCATTAGCATGTGTATAAAGCGTAAACTACAAGTAATCTTATTCAATATCAGGTAGACGAGTAAATTTGACTAATCAAAGGTTATGTCACGCTACACCTTTTCGCTCTCCAAAAGAAAAATACAGAATAATCCTCTTGATAGAAAAATAAACATTATTCATATTGGTAGCAAGGTAACCTTTTAATGTCAGGGGCCGAATATGCCCCCTTTCAAAACTTTGAATACTTAGATTGAACAATTTCGATCCATTTTAGAAAATAAACTGTTATATTTGTCTTTCTTAACTAACATTATTTTTAAGTCTTACTAACATAATATGGATCTATGGAATCTGAAATAAATTCTTTATTATTATTATTATATTCCAGAAAATGTTAACTTTTTGTTTTTTATTTATTTGGTGTCAACATTCCTACTAGGGTGACCACACCAATCGATTTATCGTCGGGCGATGCCATCGGTCGAAGAGTGTGATAGGTTTGGCTGATCGATTGGCGTAGTAGAAACTGTCGATCGACAACGACCAATCCAGCCTAACATTGATCGTTTGGTGCGGTAACACCCTTATTGTTGACGACTATTTGCATGAATTATGATTTAAATTTAATGTGTCTTGTTGGGCCCGTATCAAGCACTCGTCCTCTTTTACACAACGACGGTGGCAAACAAATATACGGCCTGCCTGATGGTACGCACACACCGTACTTGTTTTTTAGGGTTCCGTAGTCAACTAGGAACCCTTATAGTTTCGCCATGTCTGTCCGTCCGTCCGCGGATAATCTCAGTGACCGTTAGCACTAGAAAGCTGAAATTTGGTACTAATATGTATATCAATTACGCCGACATATAAAAAGTGGAAAAAAATATTTTATTAGGGTACCTCCCCTATACGTAAAGTGGGGAGTGATTTTTTTTCATTTTAACCCTAACGTGTGATATATTGTTAGATAAGTATTTAAAAATAAATAGGGGTTTACTAAAGTCATTTTTGATAATGTTAATATTTTCGGAAATAATCGCTCCAGAAGTAAAAAAAAATGTGTCCCCCCCCCCCCTCTAACTTTTGAACCATAAGTTTTAAAAATATGAAAAAAATCTCAAAAGTAGAACTTTATAAAAACTTTGTAGGAAAATTATTTTGAACTTGATAGGTTGAATAGTTTTTGAAAAAATTACAAAAATAATTTCTGAACTAAGTTTGTAATTTAACCGTATAAACAGGTGTTTATTGTACCTGTCATTTCTACAAAATCACAATGAAATGACGTGCTTTCAAAGGTTTTGTGTTTCTGTACTTAATATGTCAACTTAATGTGACGGACGGAAAACTACGGAACCCTACACTGAGCGTGGCCCGACACGCTCTTGGCCGGTTTTTTTTTTATGACATAGGTGGCAAACGAGCAGACGAATCGCCTGATGGTAAGCGATTAGCGCCGCCCATGGACACTCGCAACACCAGAGGGCGTGTAAGTGCGTTGCCGGCCTTTAAGATGGGAGTACGCTCTTTTCTTGAAGGTTTGAAAGTCGAATCGGTCCGGAAAAAAAAAACCGCTTGCGTCTGTAGAAGAATCAGAAGAAGAATAAAAATATGCACTAGTATTTGTCTATGGAACGTTCAATCGACACACTCGTCTAGACAAACTATAGATAGGTAGATAGCACACAATGAGAAAAAGAATCTTTATTTTGTTGATGAAACAATCTATGAATTCGTATAGGCCGAAAAGGATTGGCAATGGGCAATATGGACATGTGACACCCCTGGAGTTGCAGACGTCCATAGGCTGCGGTGATCGCTTACCATCAGACAACGACGTGGTATACCATAAAAGATGAAATCATAAACGCCGATTAGTAAAGGTTAATATTACCTGTTACAGATAATCGAATCACCAATATAAATCAAGATAAAAGTAATGAGAACTGTCAGTTTAGTTATAAGCATTTACAAATGATGCGTCAAGTGTTAACTAGTCGTGTAATCAATAACATTTAAGTATACACACGTTCAATTACAGTTAACAGATGCATTAATTCTACCTTAACTGACAAAACTTGTCTAGAAAATATAAATGGATTATCCATTAAATAAATTAAGTTTCATGCAAGATTAAGCGTTATATAAGTACTTATATTAACGATGTTTGCGTTCCAAAATATCTTTTAAAATAGTTTTATACCACACTTTGCCAAAAAGCGCGTTTTTCCGCACGCTGCGCGTCCGAAAAAACCGTCACCACTTTCTGGCCAAGTGGTGACGTAAAATTGTGTACAAAACACGGGTCGTAAAACAGAAAGCCCTCTCTCGCATATTTATGACCCTCGCATGCGGCTCGGGCCTCAAACATCTGCGATATCGGCCTTTCTTTGTTTTACAACCCTTGTATCGTAATGTACTATGACTTTTTATTTAGCTGCCTCATCATCATCATCATCATGTCAGCCGAATGACGTCCACTGCTGGACATAGGCCTCCCCTAAAGACTTCTATAACTTTTTATTTAGCTGCCTAACAAATTATATTTTAATAGGAATAAATATAATTATGAAATGGCGATAATTTTGTGTTTGATGACGCGGCGTTACTTTTTTGCACAAGTAGTTTTTATTTATAAAAAATGTATTTTCGAAAATTGTACTCTTTCCTTTGGCGACAATTAGACTCGGAAGCTTTGAGCTAAACTGTCGAAATCAAAAATACTTATTAGAGATTAATCACAATTTCCAATTAACCTTGTGGAAGAAAATTATATATTTAACTCTCTACTCGTATGTCATAATCACCAACTAGGCTATACAAGCCAACGACTAGATTAACTATGGCTTTCTTTATGTTTTTAATGTTGGACCATTTCTCGATGAAATATACGGTTACACAACATTTAAAATAAACTAAATTAAATGGTTCCACTCTCGTTTTCTATCAAAGCTTTGTTTATTATAACCTTGTCTTCATGAATTATTGAAATGAAGTGAAAGTATAAAATTCGCCGCCGCTTTTCGGGCATACTTAACTAAGTCGAGTGTGTGGTCGCTGGGTAACGATATAGCCACGAAATTGATTATGTTTTCCATTTATCATGTGCTGTATGGCGTAGTAACTGTTAGATTAATAAACGACGTTTATAATTATGGGGACAGACACGTTTTAAAATGTTTTCTCGAGCTCTTTTTAAGTTACTTGTGTAGTTATGTTACGAAATACCTACTTCCGAGAGACCAATTAAAAATAACGTTGTAAAATTAAGTAGGTACTAAAGAAATTAACGTGCACCATTCAGATAATGATTTAAGTTATATAGTAGTTACATCAAGTTCACAAAAAACTATTATAATGAACTTAAACTTGAGACAACTTATATATAGTTTTACCTCTGTGTTGGGAGAATAAATGTCAGTTGATTTTGTAAACCTAGTGCCTACTCCATAGTCCAAATATTGAGTATAATCGTGAAAACCCTAGGAGTATGATGACCTTGAGACCACGTATTTATCCCCCTAGCGGTTTCCCGGGGGAACCCAAAAGGAGGCGTAGGCACTAATTTCATAAAAGCGACTGCCATCTGGCCTTCCAAAGTCCTTACTTATTATTATTATTGGAGTGGATTACACTGGTTTCCTCACGATGATTTCCTTCACCAAAAAACCACCTGGAGACCACGAAAAAGCTTAAATATCTTCTATATCTGTTGTATCTGTTGGTGTCAATACCAGCGTCGGATATAGCATAAAAGATTTGCACAGTTCTTTTTATCATTCTCTTTTTAATAGCCTTTATTCTTTTGCCAAAAAAAATATACGCTGAACTACGAGTAGAATACAAAAATTGTATTTTGAAATAGTTACTGAACCATTTAAAAGGAATTCAGTGGTAAAAACGCATAAATTAATACTTATATTCGTAAAAAAAAACTGGTAACACAGTGGTAATTAATGGTAAATTTTCAAAAATTGATGACAACTAAATTACTCGAGTTATGGATATTTACAGTACTTAAATATTTACTAAAACTATTGAAACTAATAGAATAATAAAACCCCTTTTACAAATTATTAAGCAGGAAATTGAAGTGAGACGTAAGTATTCCAAAATAATATGCATTTTAAGCAAATGTGTCGAAAACTTATAGTACAATACAACATACAACTCTTTGAAGACGTTCCCAAGCTTTGAAATCGCATTTGAACGTATATTCGTGGTCGCTTGCCACACATAGCAATCAAACAAGTGAACCTAAATCTGGCACCAACGACGTAACGAATTGAACCCAGTGCTCGCGCGATCGATCGCTGCACACTACTGTCGAAATTAGGGACTACGAATAAAAACTCACTGTACAATATGTGTCAATACGCAAAGAAGTTTCTATGTTTCTTTTCAAAATATCGCTCAATAAATCATCATTCAAATGTAAAGACTTCTCGACAAAATGCACAGACTCAATACTCAACATGCACACCATATGGAACGAATGTTGATTTAAGATTGTAAATGACCAATTCAATCTTACTTTTCAAGTAACATACATATGTCATTCGCGCCCTAGTTTAATATGAAAGAAGACATACTTTCGGAGTGTATGACTTGCCGATTGTCGTCAGCAATTCGTCGAAAACGAAATGATTTCTGCGCCAACAGATAATATAAATAATTTATTATAATGAAGCTGACGTCTTTGGAAACTCGATCTTCGCTTCGCACGACGAAGGTTGTAACTAAAATGGATATGTAGATAAAACAAGAAGGTATTCATTTTATATAAGTTTTTAAGTATATTTTGTGTATTTTTTTTTATACTACGTCGGTGGCAAACAAGCGTACGGCCCGCCTGATTGTAAGCGGTCACCGCAGCCTATGGACGCCTGCAACTCCTACGGGTGTCACATGCGCGTTGCCGACCCTTTAAGAATTTATACACTCCTTTCTTGAAGAACCCCATACTGTAGTCCGACGGGAAAACCTCGGCACGGAGCTCATTCCACAATCGGAGCGTCTGAGGGAGGAAATTCCTCTGAAACCGTACCGTACGCGACCATTTATGTTAATTTTCTGATTTAATATGCTGCCTATAATGCGGATACGACTTCAAATCTGAATTTTATATAAAATTTAGTTTGGTTCACCTTGGTTCCATCTTATTCAGTATTATAATAACATTTAATAGTTAAATAAACGCTCCTATATTTCAATGAATAAAGAATCTTCATAACATTGTTCTAGTAATTATCTCACGACTAAATTGAATGTATACGTTTACACCAATCAACCCTAACGAAAACATGGACAGAAAAACCAACAAACATAAGTTTTTATTTAATAACTAATTGTCAATCCTCAAATTTTCTTAGTAGACAAAATAGTTGCAAGTAATTAAAGACAAGTACTTAGTAGGAATTTTCATTTTAGCTTTGATATCACTTTTGGATACGGTATTTCATTGACAATCAAATCAACAACTTTTTACGAAATGCTCGGTTAGTATGAAGTTTGCAGAGAAATGTGCTTGATGACGTCACAATTTTCTATGGTCAAACTGCGTTCTTTTTTCATGTTCATGTATTTAAAAATCTTGCAATTGCATAAATAAGCTGAAGCTCGATTCTATCCCAGTATTTTTATGATTTGCTTATTGGTAACATACTTAAAATAATATTTTTTAGTGTTGTCAAATACCCTGTTAGGGGCATCCCCTAAAGGACCACCATTGTTATAACTTATAAGCTTTTATTTTGACAAGTCGTTCAACTTGTTTGATTGTAAATGTAACGAAATTCAGCACACTTTTGTCAAATGACTCTTTAAGTTTGACAGTTGTCTCCTTAGCCTGTGTTGGGTCAACAGCGTCAGAGAATATCTTCATGGAGTTTACTTTTAATCCGTCAGCCAGCGTGAAAGTTAATCTTGGTCGAGCCAAGTAATTAAATCTGCATTTAAAGCAATTTCGGTGCGTTTGAATGCCGAGAGTTGACTGATAGATACTACTTACGGTATTAAGGCCGCCTTTTACGATAAGTTGTACTTTAATGCAATAAAGATTATCCCCCTTAGTCATAATATAAATACTCATCAAACTTATTTTAGTTAAGACGCCGTTAAAATTCGTTTTGGTTTATCTGTCACTCTGACATTTATTTGTGGGGAAGGGACAAGACACATTTTATTAACCGACTTCAAAATTTCAAAAGAGGAGGTTATCAATTCGGTTGAATGTTTTTTTTTTAAATGTTTGTTAGTCCATAACTCTGTCATTTCTTAACCGATTTGGAAAATTCTTTTTTTGATTGTAAGTATATATATCCAAGTTGGTCCCGTTTTTGTCAAAACGCAGTTCTGATGATGGAATCCATGAGGAATTGAGGAAACTCCTCAAATATTTAAGGCAAACATATAGTGATTTTTGTGTTTTTATCAACAAATCAAGCATTTTCATCCAAAAATGTGACATTGGATGAAGTGGAACTGCTCATGATGATCAGAACAGAACTCTTCAACGACGAAAAGTTCACGTTTGGCGATTTGTCCTCCTAGCTGTGTTTGTTAAGCAATTTCTATTTTCACGATTAGTTTTTGTCATGCTTGATTTCTGATGATGGGATCCATGAGGAATTGAGGGAACTCCTCAAATCTTAAAGGCAAACATATAGTGATTTTTGTGTTTTTGTCAACAAATCGAGCATTATCATACAAAAATGTGATATTTGATGAAGTGGAACTGCTGATGATGATCAGAACAGAACTCTTCAACGACGAAAAGTTCACGTTTGGCGATTTGTCCTTCTAGCTGTGTTTGTTAAGCAAGTTCTATTTTTACGATTGATTTTTGTCATGCTCGAGTTCTGATGACGGGATCCATTAGGAATCGAGGGAACTCCTCTAATGTAAAAGGCACACAAATAGTGATTTTAGTATTTTCATGAACTAATCAAGCATTTTCATTCATAAAAGTGACATTTGATGAAGTGGAACTGCTGATGATGATCAGAACGCGTAGTTCACGATTGGCGATTTGTTGTCTTCGTTTTGTTTGTCAAGCAAGCAAGGTTTTTTCATGATTTCATGAGGAATTGAGGGTACTTAGTCTTCTACCATTATAAACATATATTATAGCCATTTTTATTTTATTGTATATCTATCTAAGAGTGCACCATCTAAGTATAATAATCTTTTACCGGCCTCCCCCATTGAAGTCGGTTTTTTTTTCTTAAAAATTATTTATTTATCTATTTACTTAAACTTTATCGCACAATACAATAAATGTGCAAACTTAACAAAGGCTTGCTTTTCTGTTAATATAAGTAACATTAAATGTAAATAAATTGCCGGCCTGTTTAGCCTAATTAGCTTAGCCTAGAGGTCCCGGGTTCGAATCCCGGTAAGGGCATTTGTTTCTGTGGTGAGCAGAAACATTTGTTCCTGAGACTTAGATATTTTCTATGTATTTAAGTATATAGCTATATAATATATCGTCATCTAGTACCCATAACACAAGCCTAATTGAGCTTACTATGGGACTAGTTCGATTTGTGTAAAAAATTGTCTTATAAATAATATTGATTTATTTAAAAAAAATAAAATACACAAAATATGTTCGTACTGTTTTAGCAGACACACTGTGACGGATGTTTGCGGAGATAGCGGCACATGCGCTTTCATACTGGCCGGCGGCTGAGGTATTGAAGAAAATGTTTTATTTTTCCATAACATAATAATGGAAGCTATAGGCAGTGTATTTTGTACCCACCACCAACATATCAGCCGAAGGACGTCTACTGCTGGACATAGCTTTCAACTCCAGAGGGGCTAGTATGATCGCTTATATGTCGGACATATAGCATTCGTCCCGTACTGTCAAGTATGTAAGTGCGAGAGGGACGAATGCTATATGTCCGACATATAAGCGATCATACTCACAAACTAAAAGATGACTAATATGCAAAAAAATCATTACTTTTCTGCTCTAGAGCTGAATTGTACGCACTTTCAGCAGGCCACTTAGTTGAACAATGACCTACTTTACTTTCAGAGTATGAGAAATGAAAAAGCCTTTTATAATTTATCAGAACTTTGTAATCATTTCAAATTGTTCATAGTAATATACTATTTTATAATTTTATAAATGTAAGAGACACACATACATACACACACACATATGTATAATTGTATATGTAAATGTTCGTTATACTTTGTGACATTTTTATTTATGACAATGGTATGATTAATTTAATGTTTTGTTATTATTTTGACGTGTCCTGCAGGGAAAACTAGACCTTGTTAGTATTTATCGTGAGGTTAGGATAGGTAATATTACAAATAGTATAGCAAAGACATTGCAGATACCGACCCTTGCTCTGTGAGTGAAAACCAGTGAAAAACAAAGTGTCCAAAAAACGAGTTCCAGCTAAACTATGTAAATTTTAAATTCAAGGGAAAAATTAAAATTGTATTCGGAGCAGGATTCCCACCTGCATCTGATGCCTTCGCCGCAGTGAAATACAGGGAGTCGTCGGGGCATACTCTGTAAGTAACGTTTCACAATACTGGAGGCGTTCGCCTCATAATGTACGACCATAGATAACCCCCTTTATCTATGTGTACGACGAACGCGGCTTTTTTTTAAAATTAAAAATGGGATTGCTCTTGGCCAGCGTCTAGCCAGGGGGCAAAGATGAGGCCGACGATGAAGTGAGCTCACCCAGAAGATGCCTATTCACTCGTGCCTTAAAAAGGTCCAGGCTAAATGCCAAGAGCGATCCTGTGGCGCTCCAATACAAGGCGGAGAGGTACTCCGTTGGTGGTTTTAGACGGTAGTCCAAGGCTCTCTAGACGCGGTTAGTCCGCAATGTTCCTCCTCCCGACAACGTTAAAAAAATGGATTCTAACCTGCGACCTCCTGGCCTATTATCGATTTATTGGCCGCGTATGCCAGGACCCAGCTCGGCCGTAAGACACTTCAACTTCATTCTCATAATCAGTGCTGGATTAAGGCTACCTGATGCCCTAAGCAATTCACGCTTGTGCCCCCTCCCCCATCCATAAGTAACCTAGTACGTATCGGTCTTTTTTTGGTGCTGTTCATGTTCATGGTGCCCCCAAAACGTGATGCCTCAAGCAATTGCCTAATTAAATTATGGGGTAATCCGGCACTGCTTCTAATCTACTTTTATCACACTCTTACAATACCCACAGGTAGAAAGAGGATGGTGCTATTCTTATTCGACTCCACACTGGATCAAAAAGTTACCATAACCATATCTTTTTTATATAGAAAACTCCCATGAGTTCGAGACGTATTAAATACACACACAGCACAGTGCTAAGAAAACCGCCGTCGCTATAGGTGCTCATGATTAAGGACCGCGAACCGGTCTGAAACATGTTAGCGATATTCGACCTTAAAGACGTGAGTGACCCGTTTCATTATATTTAACATAAACATATCTATGAAGGTTGAATCATATCTTGCCTACTTTATTTTTTTGTTTGGAACCAAGGAATTGTCTATTTAGATTATGTATTATACTTCTAGTAACACTGGAAAAAAAAGAATACATCATAACAATAACGATACCGAAAACTTAAATTATTAAAAGTAAAAGGAAAATCTTCCCTACTTAATTTTATGTCATAGTTAGAATAAGAATAAGAAAAAGATTATTGCCTTAACAAAAAAAACCATTAACAATTCAGAAAACCAAAACCTACAAGATAGTAACATAGTCAATTGTCATTGACGACCTGTTTAGCCTAGTTGGTAGTGACTCTGCCTCCGAAGCTAGAGGTCCCGGGTTCGAATCCCGGCCAGGGCATTTATTTGTGCATTTTTCACTGATATTTGTTCTTGGGTCTTGGATGTTTTCTATGTATTTAAGTATGTATTTATCTATATAAGTATGTATATCGTCGTCTAGTACCCATAGTACAAGCTTTGCTTAGTTTGGGACTAGGTCGATTTGTGTAAGATTGTCCCCCAATATTATTATTATTCTTCCTGTGAAGTAACTTTTCGTTAAAAGAAACTGTAAAAATCAGTTTTCCACAAAATAATAATCCTGATCTTTATATAAACGAAAGTAAACTTTCAGTTCTTCATTACATACGGAGGTATAATATACATATAGACTTATCTCACACAATTCACGGTAATTTTCGTACATCTACAAAATTGGTGAAAGCGTTTTCATCCTCAAAAATCCTTATTTATTAAACTTATTTATCGACCTTAATCCGACATACCACAGTAACGTCAAAATTAAGTATACACGTTTCTCGTTATTACAAAGGAATACGGTTTAAAAGTGTAAACATATTTTCGACGTCGATGTCCGTCCATCTTGAGTCGCAAATCTTGATGCATGCACCGTTCAGTTGACCACAGTCCGGCGCGCCTCAAAGACGCATCCTCCAACAGCCGCCATAAGAAAAAGAAAATCTTGTCTATGTTCGCGCGGGAACTAGTGATGTGCAATCTGTGTAGCAAAACTTTTTCGGTTTATTAGTTTCAAAACTTAACGGTGTTTTATGTTTATCGTTGCCGTATAAAGGATATTATCGAAGCGGATTTTTTACATCGCTGCTTGCACACGGATTACCATGGTGAGTTTTAATGTTAATAACTCCGTATAAAGAAAAGTTAACGTGAATCGTTATTTAGTGGTGCAAAACAATTTAACGGTTTTTTTTTTCTTGAGTGTTTGAGTGAGTGGATCCGAGGTATGTTTTGATATTATTTGCATGCCATGGTCTGATAATTTTTGTAAAATGAAAAACTAGTACATTAGTATGGGGCGTTATTCTAATATTGAATATAATGCGCCTAACAATAAAAAAAAAAGATAAAATCTTTTTTACATATTATTTTTGATGGATTAGTGAAAGGTATTTAAGAGATTTTGTACCTATTTTACGAAAAAAAATGGTCTAATTTTAGTACTACGAATGTGACAAATAAGTGAATGAGCCCATCTGACGGTAGGTGGTTGCCGTAGCCTAATGACGCTTGAAACTTGAGGATGTTAAGCACATTAGAAGGTATATGAGGATTCGCTGTGTCGACAGCACAAGGAACTACTCGTAATGCTGGTTTTACTTTTCTTTTTGTTTGACAGAAAAGTGTCGTTAAACCCTACTAACAGGATATCGGGTTTGTATCGACACCGAAATCGTGGAAAAAAAAGTTAATAAACTTACTTATGAGCTAAGTTATTGTATGACACACTGGAAAAAAAGAAAAATTATAGTGTTACAATCGATTCGGCCATTTTTGAGATATTGAACTTTGTAACGAAAATGTCGGGGGCTTTTAAAATCTAAGTTAGAATTACTGTTCAAAACGGGGTATTTACCATGTATGTTAATATTGTTGAGTTTCCCACAACAACACACATGGTAAGTAAGCCTTTTGAACAGTCATTCTAGTGTTAGTGACCATGTTGGCTTGAAATCGTTTATCTAAGTTGTCAGTTATTTACTGTCAAAAGTGTTATAATATTATCCTGAAGGCTATTGGGTGAAAATGCAGTCTAAAAGTGAGGTTAGAATTCTCTTATTTCTTTATATAATATTGTACCAGCGAAAGTTATGCGTCAGGATCGTAGCAAGTCGCAATTTACGATTTATATCTACCCCTCACAGATACCGTTCATAACAGACACTTTATAAAATAAAATACTACACAAAATAACATTAAACTCAAAGACTTTTAAATCCAGTTTGCCTGATCCAATTTTAGGGGCTACTTTGTATTTTGTAGATCGAACTAACTTTATCTTCATTTCTAGTTCCCCAATATTTTAATCTATATCTATCTATCTATTTACTATTAATCGCCGGTACTGAATATCCATAAACGAGCAAAGCTTGTATAAATAAATATATATTGGGGGACAATCTTACACAAATCGACCTAGTCCCAAACTAAGCAAAGGTTGTACTATTGGTACTAGGCGTCGATATACATATCTAATTAATAGATATACACATATTTAAATACATAGAAAACATCCAAGACTCAGGAACAAATATTCGTGTTAATTACACAAACAATACACTGACCGGGATTCGCACCCGGGATCTCCGACTTCGTAGGTGGGGTCACTACCAACTAAGCCAAAGTGGTCGTCGTGTATTTCGTCGTTCTAGCTATATACATAGGTATCATCTTCGGGAGAACTCGGAAAAACACGAAAGATACCGAGCAACCCTCGGTCACTTACTTTTCAAATTTTAAGAGCGATAGATATTATAGAGACGTGCGAGAATGTGTTCTTATTTCTTATGAATACCTACATTTGACACCTCACAAGCTTGACACCCAGATGTCAAATATACCATCCACTCAGACGCGTTTTACGCTTAGACACAGAACAAGTAATAGCTTAGAATAAAACCAAGGTAGCGTCCCTAGGCCGGTTACGCGACCAGCGTCAGTTTCCGACCATCTGAAGGACAAGTTTTTTTCAATTAAAGATAATTAATATTTTAACAGACCGATAAGAAATAGTAAGTTGTATACATTTCATTTGGTAGTTATTGATTGGGAACCCATTAAAAAAACGAGTCAATATCCTTTCAGTTCATCAAATCATCCAAGTGGTCACAAATTGGCACAAATTAGCTGGTCGCTATCCGGCCTATCGACCCTAAATGTCCCAATGTTGACACGTATTGTTCAACTGTATTATTATACACTATTATAGCATAATATTGAAAGTGTTAAATATTTAGCAACATCGGCCTGGGGCAACTCTTTTTTTTTTTATATTTTATTCAAGAAAAATACATTAAATTTTACATACAATAAAACTCGCCAAACTGTGAAGTTTGATTCTTCGATGGGTGACCGCTTTGAGTGGTTACTAACTGAGCGCTCCCGTGCTTTATTGATTCCGGCTGCTGTCTATGGCAGCAGTCGTTTAGTCAAGTTGGAGGCCTGAGCGGCTTGAGAACTTCTAACAGTCTAGTTGCCTCACTTGACAAGTCTAATCTCAATAAGGTCTAGTCTCCATGGGTTGGAAGGTCAGATGGCAGTCGCTTCCGTAAAAACTAGTGCCTACGCCAGTTATTCGGATTAGGTAGCGGACCCCGGGCATCATCAGGATGCAACTGTACTGGGATAACTCTAGGATGATGTTGATGTGATGATTGAAAATGTTAAATTGCGTCAAAGTCGACCAATGGCCGATTTACCTTATTTCAAGTGAACAAACAAATCTGTTAATTTTAATTAAATGGGTAAAACCATCGCAAGGCGTCATCCACCTTTCACAACCAGCTTATAACCAAAGAGGAGCAAAAAATCTTCGCTAACTCGAACATTATCTTATGCAAGCGTTACGCACACCCTGTATGTGTCTCAGTCTATGTAAGCGATCCTATTGTAACGATCTATTTACTTCTCAAGTAAATGGGTACTTTATTTATTTTTTATTACATGTATTTAATAACTGTTAATAACGATCATCATCATCCTCCTATTAGCGTTATTCCCAGTACAGCTGCATCCTGAAGGATGCCTGGGGTCCGCTAATCCCAAGATTGGCGTAGGCACTAGTTTTTACGGAAGCGACTGCCATCTGACCTTCTAACCCGAGGGGGAAACTAGACCATATTGGGATTAGACTTGTCAAGTGAGTGGGCAACTTGACTGTTAGAGATTCTCAAGCCGCCCGGAGGCCTCTAACTTGGCTTAACGACTGCTATCATAGACAGCAACCGGTATCAACGGCTTAACGTGCCTTCCAAAGCACGGGAGCGCTCAGTTAGTAACCACTCAAAGCGGTCACTGACCTCGCCCGACATTGCTTAACCTCGCATACCGCACGCGGTACGCGGGCGCCGCTGGGCCACAAACGCTCCTCCATGTGTTTAATAGCAGTAAAAACACAAAATCGCTTACAAATTAGAAATAATAATGGCAGTGGCGTAGCGTGCCTTGGAGGGGCCCTGTATCAAAATTAGTTGGGGGGCCCAAATATTTTACTTACACACGTTAGGGACCTCTGTAGCCCGGAGCCCCGTATCATTGATACGGCTGATACGGCGGTAGCAACGCCCGTGAATAACACATACACAATTTATTTATTTACTTAATCCTTATTACACAAAATAATAATAATTATTGTTTATTTATTTATTTAATCGTTATTACACATTACATTACACAGATAATCAGCTACACCTGCCACACCCTTAATTTTACTTCATAAAATATTAATACTTAAACACAGCGCATCTAATAGTATCATATCTCACCAGAAGATCCTCAAAAAAGGGGCCAAACTGATAATCAGCGCTGGACCCCAGGCCCAGCATATGCTGAGGATGGTACACATTGCCAAAATCAGACACTAAACACTTACTTAGCAATGATGTAGTGTAAGTTAATTAGGTTAAGAATTTTGTTTATCTTGCCCTAGTTCACATATTATGTAGCTTTTTTGCTATGTGATTTGCTAACTGTATAATCATAATAATATTGCAATAAAGTTAATTTGAATTTGAAAATTGTGACTAAATCTAGCAGATCCCCAGAAAGGTGCAAATCATACATCATTTTAAAAATTTACTGTGTAAAAAAACAGCGGACGGACAGCGAAGTCTTAGTAATAGGATCCTGTTTTACCCTTTGGGTACGAAACTCTAAAAACAACTGCGCAGGTATAGAGAAAAACTTTTCTACAGGCCAGCCAGTTTTCCAACAAACTTTTAGATTGAGAAATCTTTTCACATTTAATCCGCAGCAACCATAAATATACGACAAGGCCCAGTCAACGAATCACTGTCACGAAATTGTCAAAACGTGAATTTCGAAAGCATTAGCATGTGTATAAAGCGTAAACTACAAGTAATCTTATTCAATATCAGGTAGACGAGTAAATTTGACTAATCAAAGGTTATGTCACGCTACACCTTTTCGCTCTCCAAAAGAAAAATACAGAATAATCCTCTTGATAGAAAAATAAACATTATTCATATTGGTAGCAAGGTAACCTCTTAATGTCAGGGGCCGAATATGCCCCCTTTCAAAACTTTGAATACTTAGATTGAACAATTTCGATCCATTTTAGAAAATAAACTGTTATATTTGTCTTTCTTAACTAACATTATTTTTAAGTCTTACTAACATAATATGGATCTATGGAATCTGAAATAAATTCTTTATTATTATTATTATATTCCAGAAAATGTTAACTTTTTGTTTTTTATTTATTTGGTGTCAACATTCCTACTACTAGGGTGACCACACCAATCGATTTATCGTCGGGCGATGCCATCGGTCGAAGAGTGTGATAGGTTTGGCTGATCGATTGGCGTAGTAGAAACTGTCGATCGACAACGACCAATCCAGCCTAACATTGATCGTTTGGTGCGGTAACACCCTTATTGTTGACGACTATTTGCATGAATTATGATTTAAATTTAATGTGTCTTGTTGGGCCCGTATCAAGCACTCGTCCTCTTTTACACAACGACGGTGGCAAACAAATATACGGCCTGCCTGATGGTACGCACACACCGTACTTGTTTTTTAGGGTTCCGTAGTCAACTAGGAACCCTTATAGTTTCGCCATGTCTGTCCGTCCGTCTGTCCGTCCGTCCGCGGATAATCTCAGTGACCGTTAGCACTAGAAAGCTGAAATTTGGTACTAATATGTATATCAATTACGCCGACATATAAAAAGTGGAAAAAAATATTTTATTAGGGTACCTCCCCTATACGTAAAGTGGGGAGTGATTTTTTTTCATTTTAACCCTAACGTGTGATATATTGTTAGATAAGTATTTAAAAATAAATAGGGGTTTACTAAAATCATTTTTGATAATGTTAGTATTTTCGGAAATAATCGCTCCAGAAGTAAAAACAAATGTGTCCCCCCCCCCTCTAACTTTTGAACCATAAGTTTTAAAAATATGAAAAAAATCTCAAAAGTAGAACTTTATAAAAACTTTGTAGGAAAATTATTTTGAACTTGATAGGTTGAATAGTTTTTGAAAAAATTACAAAAATAATTTCTGAACTAAGTTTGTAATTTAACCGTATAAACAGGTGTTTATTGTACCTGTCATTTCTACAAAATCACAATGAAATGACGTGCTTTCAAAGGTTTTGTGTTTCTGTACTTAATATGTCAACTTAATGTGACGGACGGAAAACTACGGAACCCTACACTGAGCGTGGCCCGACACGCTCTTGGCCGGTTTTTTTTTTTATGACATAGGTGGCAAACGAGCAGACGAATCGCCTGATGGTAAGCGATTAGCGCCGCCCATGGACACTCGCAACACCAGAGGGCGTGTAAGTGCGTTGCCGGCCTTTAAGATGGGAGTACGCTCTTTTCTTGAAGGTTTGAAAGTCGAATCGGTCCGGAAAAAAAAAACCGCTTGCGTCTGTAGAAGAATCAGAAGAAGAATAAAAATATGCACTAGTATTTGTCTATGGAACGTTCAATCGACACACTCGTCTAGACAAACTATAGATAGGTAGATAGCACACAATGAGAAAAAGAATCTTTATTTTGTTGATGAAACAATCTATGAATTCGTATAGGCCGAAAAGGATTGGCAATGGGCAATATGGACATGTGACACCCCTGGAGTTGCAGACGTCCATAGGCTGCGGTGATCGCTTACCATCAGACAACGACGTGGTATACCATAAAAGATGAAATCATAAACGCCGATTAGTAAAGGTTAATATTACCTGTTACAGATAATCGAATCACCAATATAAATCAAGATAAAAGTAATGAGAACTGTCAGTTTAGTTATAAGCATTTACAAATGATGCGTCAAGTGTTAACTAGTCGTGTAATCAATAACATTTAAGTATACACACGTTCAATTACAGTTAACAGATGCATTAATTCTACCTTAACTGACAAAACTTGTCTAGAAAATATAAATGGATTATCCATTAAATAAATTAAGTTTCATGCAAGATTAAGCGTTATATAAGTACTTATATTAACGATGTTTGCGTTCCAAAATATCTTTTAAAATAGTTTTATACCACACTGCCAAAAAGCGCGTTTTTCCGCACGCTGCGCGTCCGAAAAAACCGTCACCACTTTCTGGCCAAGTGGTGACGTAAAATTGTGTACAAAACACGGGTCGTAAAATAGAAAGCCCTCTCTCGCATATTTATGACCCTCGCATGCGGCTCGGGCCTCAAACATCTGCGATCTTTCTTTGTTTTACAACCCTTGTATCGTAATGTACTATGACTTTTTATTTAGCTGCCTCATCATCATCATCATCATGTCAGCCGAATGACGTCCACTGCTGGACATAGGCCTCCCCTAAAGACTTCTATAACTTTTTATTTAGCTGCCTAACAAATTATATTTTAATAGGAATAAATATAATTATGAAATGGCGATAATTTTGTGTTTGATGACGCGGCGTTACTTTTTTGCACAAGTAGTTTTTATTTATAAAAAAAATTGGTTGTTTGTAAAGTAGGTTTACGATCGAGATGTTTACGTGATAACGTCTTACTTCACTTGCACTTCACTTATACCTGCGATCGCGCTCGTGAGGTTTTGGTGTGACACAAGTTTCTGAACATGTCACCCGACTAAAACGATTTTAAAGACGTTATCACGTCAAAAATGTATTTTCGAAAATTGTACTCTTTCCTTTGGCGACAATTGGACTCAGAAGCTTTGAGCTAAACTGTCGAAATCAAAAATACTTATTAGGGATTAATCACAATTTATAATTAACCTTGTGGAAGAAAATGAAATATTTAACTCTCTATGTCATAGTAACCAACTAGGCTATGGCTTTCTTTATGTTTTTAATGTTGGACCATTTTTCGATGAAATAGACGGTTACACAACATTTAAAATAAACTAAATTAAATGGTTCCACTCTCGTTTTCTATCAAAGCTTTGGTTATTATAACCTTGTCTTCATGAATTATTGAAATGAAGTGAAAGTATAAAATTCGCCGCCGCTTTTCGGGCATACTTAACTAAGTCGAGTGTGTGGTCGCTGGGTAACGATATAGCCACGAAATTGATTATGTTTTCCATTTATCATGTGCTGTATGGCGTAGTAACTGTTAGATTAATAAACGACGTTTATAATTATGGGGACAGACACGTTTTAAAATGTTTTCTCGAGCTCTTTTTAAGTTACTTGTGTAGTTATGTTACGAAATACCTACTTCCGAGAGACCAATTAAAAATAACGTTGTAAAATTAAGTAGGTACTAAAGAAATTAACGTGCACCATTCAGATAATGATTTAAGTTATATAGTAGTTACATCAAGTTCACAAAAAACTATTATAATGAACTTAAACTTGAGACAACTTATATATAGTTTTACCTCTGTGTTAGGAGAATAGATGTCAGTTGATTTTGTAAACCTAGTGCCTACTCCATAGTCCAAATATTGAGTATAATCGTGAAAACCCTAGGAGTATGATGACCTTGAGACCACGTATTTATCCCCCTAGCGGTTTCCCGGGGGAACCCAAAAGGAGGCGTAGGCACTAATTTCATAAAAGCGACTGCCATCTGGCCTTCCAAAGTCCTTACTTATTATTATTATTGGAGTGGATTACACTGGTTTCCTCACGATGATTTCCTTCACCAAAAAACCACCTGGAGACCACGAAAAAGCTTAAATATCTTCTATATCTGTTGTATCTGTTGGTGTCAATACCAGCGTCGGATATAGCATAAAAGATTTGCACAGTTCTTTTTATCATTCTCTTTTTAATAGCCTTTATTCTTTTGCCAAAAAAAATATACGCTGAACTACGAGTAGAATACAAAAATTGTATTTTGAAATAGTTACTGAACCATTTAAAAGGAATTCAGTGGTAAAAACGCATAAATTAATACTTATATTCGTAAAAAAAACTGGTAACACAGTGGTAATTAATGGTAAATTTTCAAAAATTGATGACAACTAAATTACTCGAGTTATGGATATTTACAGTACTTAAATATTTACCAAAACTATTGAAACTAATAGAATAATAAAACCCCTTTTACAAATTATTAAGCAGGAAATTGAAGTGAGACGTAAGTATTCCAAAATAATATGCATTTTAAGCAAATGTGTCGAAAACTTATAGTACAATACAACATACAACTCTTTGAAGACGTTCCCAAGCTTTGAAATCGCATTTGAACGTATATTCGTGGTCGCTTGCCACACATAGCAATCAAACAAGTGAACCTAAATCTGGCACCAACGACGTAACGAATTGAACCCAGTGCTCGCGCGGTCGATCGCTGCACACTACTGTCGAAATTAGGGACTACGAATAAAAACTCACTGTACAATATGTGTCAATACTCAAAGAAGTTTCTATGTTTCTTTTCAAGATATCGCTCAATAAATCATCATTCAAATGTAAAGACTTCTCGACAAAATGCACAGACTCAATACTCAATATGCACACCATACGGAACGCATGTTGATTTAAGTTTGTAAATGACCAATTCAATCTTACTTTTCAAGTAACATACATATGTCATTCGCGCCCTAGTTTAATATGAAAGAAGACATACTTTCGGAGTGTATGACTTGCCGATTGTCGTCAGCAATTCGTCGAAAACTAAATGATTTCTGCGCCAACAGATAATATAAATAATTTATTATAATGAAGCTGACGTCTTTGGAAACTCGATCTTCGCTTCGCACGACGAAGGTTGTAACTAAAATGGATATGTAGATAAAACAAGAAGGTATTCATTTTATATAAGTTTTTAAGTATATTTTGTGTATTTTTTTATACTACGTCGGTGGCAAACAAGCGTACGGCCCGCCTGATGGTAAGCGGTCACCGCAGCCTATGGACGCCTGCAACTCCTAGGGGTGTCACATGCGCGTTGCCGAACCTTTCAGAATTTATACACTCCTTTCTTGAAGAACCCCATACTGTAGTCCGACGGGAAAACCTCGGCACGGAGCTCATTCCACAATCGGAGCGTCCGAGGGAGGAAATTCCTCTGAAACCGTACCGTACGCGACCATTTATGTTAATTTTCTGATTTAATATGCTGCCTATAATGCGGATACGCCTTCAAATCTGAATTTTATATTTTTGCTTAATAAATTTAGTTTGGTTCACCTTGGTTTCATCTTATTCAGTATTATAATAACATTTAATAGTTAAATAAACGCTCCTATATTGCAATGAATAAAGAATCTTCATAACATTGTACTAGTAATTATCTCACGACTAAATTGAATGTATACGTTTACACCAATCAACCCTAACGAAAACATGGACAGAAAAACCAACAAACATAAGTTTTTATTTAATAACTAATTGTCAATCCTCAAATTTTCTTAGTAGACAAAATAGTTGCAAGTAATTAAAGACAAGTACTTAGTAGGAATTTTCATTTTAGCTTTGATATCACTTTTGGATACGGTATTTCATTGACAATCAAATCAACAACTTTTTACGAAATGCTCGGTTAGTATGAAGTTTGCAGAGAAATGTGCTTGATGACGTCACAATTTTCTATGGTCAAACTGCGTTCTTTTTTCATGTTCATGAATTTAAAAATCTTGCAATTGCATAAATAAGCTGAAGCTCGATTCTATCCCAGTATTTTTATGATTTGCTTATTGGTAACATACTTAAAATAATATTTTTTAGTGTTGTCAAATACCCTGTTAGGGGCATCCCCTAAAGGACCACCATTGTTATAACTTATAAGCTTTTATTTTGACAAGTCGTTCAACTTGTTTGATTGTAAATGTAACGAAATTCAGCACACTTTTGTCAAATGACTCTTTAAGTTTGACAGTTGTCTCCTTAGCCTGTGTTGGGTCAACAGCGTCAGAGAATATCTTCATGGAGTTTACTTTTAATCCGTCAGCCAGCGTGAAAGTTAATCTTGGTCGAGCCAAGTAATTAAATCTGCATTTAAAGCAATTTCGGTGCGTTTGAATACGGAATGGAGATGATAAATATACATTAGTGAGGTAACTGTAACGGAACTATATGCAATTTATAGTTTGTTATAGTGGTGTCATCATACGTATCACTATTATGGTTATATATTGCGATTATAGATTATATTTAGGAAAATGTATGTTACCTAAGTATGTTTTGTAATATAGGTGGTTTTAACCTTTTCGCCGCCAGACGTCAAAGTAATTCGCCGTGCCCCTGACGCCACAACGGTAAAAATATGATGTGTAAAGAAATAATGCCAATATAAAATTGGGCAGCTTCTCAGTAGTTTTTCATAAAAAAAAAATAGTCGGCCAGTGCCGTCGTTGGCGTCGGGGTGACGATTTTACGTTGACGTCTATGGCCGACCGTGGCGTTCAAAAGGTTAAAATAACCTGAATTATTTATAAGAATAAAATAGTTACAGATATTCTTGAATTACGTTTCTCAACTCCATGTTTACAAGTAGTACTTGTCTTTTTGAAGCTTAGCTTACGAAAGTTACTATTTTAAAAGGCCAATCTTTCAACCTGGGGGGCATTCCTCTAAGACTTGTATATTCTATTCGGTGCTGTTAGAGTGAAAAGCCATAAAACCTTAACACATTCGGCGCCGACAAAGCAATTATATATACAAAAATGACACGGTGTCGTGTCACCGGCATCGAATGTGTTAAGCAATAAAATTAAAAGTGATACAGTAACACTATAGAATGATCCCAAGTCATAATTTTTGCCATGTCTACAACAATACAATATTTATTGTAAAGAATAATAATAGCATCAATAAATTGCTCTAAATAATTAATTAATATATATGTTAATACATGTTATAACTGACGATTCGAAAGTGCTTGTTGCTAGGCCTATTTGAATAATAGTACATTACTACAGAGGCCGGGACGAAAGGGGTTGCCGGCCGAAGACATATAGAGGATAGGTCTAAGGCGGGCAACCCCATATTTCCCGCCGAGGTATGTATAGTGATTTTCTCAAACATGCAATGAAATGAACAACAAAAATATCAAAGTTTTATTTTTAATACGCATAGTGGCAGAATGTCACGATGCCTGTGCCACAAATTTATGTGAAATGGAAATTAAAAAAGAGGACTTTGCCGGCCTAGGCCTGCAAGATTTGTATGAAATTCCATTAACGACCACTTGTCCTAGCCGCACCTGAAACGTCATACTTCGTAGCCTATTATAAGGAACATAACATCAATATTTCATTGCATGTTTGAGAAAAGAATATTTTGAATTTGAATTTAATAGGAGCTAAAAATTGCTACATAAGCTTAGTTTCTTTAAAGGTTAAAATACCTTCGGTGTTCCTTAAACAAAGGTAGGTTTATCAACAAGTGTTAAACTCTCTAATGTTAACAATTACCTTCGAATATTATTTGTTGATTATTTATATGAGTTATTTGACATTGTACTTAAATTACTAACGACCATTTTTCTTTCCTCATTGGTACTCTGAAAATGGGTTATTATTCATCTTAGTTGCGTGCTGAAGGTGGTACATATTTTTGCTCTAGAGCAGAAAAGTATTGTTTTTTTTGCATATTTGACATTCAATTAGTTCCCTCGCATTCGAAATGAAAAGCAGTGTTTAACTCGAGGGAAACGGAAACCACTCATTCCAGCCTCGAACTATTGACGCTCTCACTTCATTCGAGTGCTAAAACTCGTATCTCGTCAGAAATGGGTGTCTTCAGCCCCCTGTTAGCAATCTACTATTTTTATCGATTGTTTGCAACATAGATTCATTCCAATAAATAATTCCCCTTTTGAACCACTACTCAGCTTTCACCACTTTTCCTGATTGGCGATGGAGTGAGCAATTGTTGATACGCTTTTACTTTACTATAATATACCTTTGATCCTACTCAATCACGTAAGTTTATATGCATTAAAGTGCTTCTAACATATCTTAGGTAAGATGACACCTGTCATTTACAGTCCCAGTACAATATATTGTCAGTTGCCAACCAAAACTCACTACATAAGTACCTAACAAATATGATTACAATATGATTGACGACCTGTTTGGCCTTTTGGCCTAGTTGGTAGTGACACTGCCTCCGAAGCTAGAGGTCCCGGGTTCGAATCCTGGCCAGGGCAATTATTTATGCATTTAGCACGGATATTTCTTCTTGAGTCTTGGATGTTTTCTATGTATTTATCTATGTAAGTATGTATATCGTCGTCTAATACCCATAGTACAAGCTTTGCTTAGTTTGGGACTAGGTCGATTTGTATAAGATTGTCCCTCAATATTTATTATTTTATTTATTTAAATACATAGTGAAGCTCGTATATTACATACAGCATTAGCATTGTTTTCGTACTGAGATACGAGATTTTTGAGAGTATTGACAGATTTTATAGTGACTTTTATAACGTTATAGATCAAACATGACATAATTTGTACTGGGATGAACCATCACCGTAGCCAAGCTAAGTTAAAGGCTCTCTAATGTGATGACCAAACCAATGACCATGATGTCTACGCCCAAAAAAATTTTTAGGGTTCCGAACCCAAATGGTAAAAACGGGACCCTATTACTAAGACTTCGCCGTCCGTCCGTCCGTCTGTCACCAGGCTGTATCTCAAGAACCGTAACAGCTAGACAGTTGAAATTTTCACAGATTGTGTATTTCTGTTGCCGCTATAACAACAAATACTAAAAACAAAATAATAATACTTATTAAGGGGGACTCCCATACAAAAAACGTGATATATTAGCCCTTTTTCATGGCTACCACTCGCCGAGCTAGATCTCAAGAACCGTAATAGCTAGACAGTTGAAATTTGCACAGATTATGTATTTTTATTGTGGCTAAAACAACAAATACTAAAATCAAAATAATAATAATAATTAAGGGTGCTCCCATACAACAGAGTAGTTGTTGGCGTTTTTTTCTGGTACGGAACCCTTCGTGCGCGAGTCCGACTCGCTCTTGGCCAGTTTTTTTTTACCACGTCGGTGGCAAACAAGCTGACAGCCCACCAGAGGCGTCATTCGAGCGTTGCCGACCGTAATAAACGTCTTCACGCCTTTTTTGAAGCGTCCCATGCTGTAAACCATTGAGAATAACTTCGGCAGGGAGCTCATTCCATAACATAAGTGTTTTACATTCAAGAAACCTCTCACATACTCTGCCTGGACTTCGAGTAGGTAATAAATACACATTCATTTCATGTCACATTGCCGTTAATTGCTCCAAATATTCTTTAACCACGTTACCAAATTCTAACTGAGAATTTTAGCACTGAATACCTTTTTAGAAATTTGTTCGCGTATCATCTATCAGAGCCAAACCGAGTGTGCGCACGCGATGCGCCTGCGACAATTAAAACATTTTATAAACGTTTCATATAATTGCAAGTAGGTTAGTGTGGAAAATGATTCACGTGTTGCACGTTAAGAGGGCGCAGTACGCTCGGTCTGGCTCGGTTCTCCATACAAACGTATTTACCCGTTCATTTTAAAACGCCATGCTAGAATAACATGAAACTTTGTATACACAATGGGATCCGGCATATCTAGGTCGGACCATAGTTTCTGTTGCTAGAAATTGTAAAAGAAAAAAAATACAGCGGCTTTTTGAGTTTTTTACGGCTCGTATGAAAACCTTAATAATCGCTGTATTTTTTCTTCATTATAATTTCAAGCAACAGAAACTATGGTCCGACCTATTTATGCCGGATCCCATTGTGTATACAAAGTTTCATGTTATTCTAGCCAGGCGTTTTAAAATGAGAGCATAAATACGTTTGTATGGAGAACCGAGCGTACTCCGCACTCTTAAATGGTTGGATGAACTTGCTCCGATTGTATTGGTGTTGTAGTGAAATGCTATCGACTGAGGAAGTTACATCTTAATACGTTCGTTTGCCATGATTTTGTCGTAACTGTCTACATGCCCTAACGCACCCAAGATGACTTGGTACTTCACTAATTCACAAATAACACCCGAGCGTCCGATTATTTAAGTGCGCCTGTGTAGGTGTCACATGACTACATTTTGGGCACCGAATACTTAAATTATAACGCATTTTTTTTTAATAGGATAAATTTGTTTAACAATCTTTCTTCTTTAGGTGCCATATCCTCTACGGATGTCGGCTACCACTGTCCGGAACTCTTCTCTATTTGCAGTCTTGTGCCCAGCGAGGCTGCGTCAATTCCCGTCCAACTCTTGAGGTTATCCATCCATGTTATCCTTTTTCTTCCTGTATGTATAACAATAACATAACTTAAAACATAAAATGACAGAATACTAATAAAAAACTAAAACAAAACCTAAAATTAAAATTAAACTAAACTATTACGCAAGTTAGAACAAAATATTTTCCTAAGGAGCCCGCGTTTGTACCGCGTGCGGTATGCAAGGTTAAGCAATGTCGGCTGGGGTCAAGTTTTTGGATGGGTTTTGGAAGGCACGTTAAGCTGTTGATCCCGGCTCTCTATAACAGCAGTCGATAAGCCAATTAGAAGCCTTTAGGCGGCTTGAGAACTTCTAACGTTCAACTTGCCCACTCACTTGACAAGCCTAATCCCAATAATGTCTAGTTTCCCCATTGGGTTAGAAGGTCAGATGGCCGTCATTTGCGTAAAAAACTAGTGCCTATTCTATTCTTGGGATTAGCTCAAAGCTTGAAACGCACAGACCGCGGTGCAGCGTCGTTCTCAGCGTGATCGCATCAGAAATGAGGTCATCCGCAGCAGAACCAAAGTGACCGTTATAGCCCTTCGAATCGCTAAACTAAAGTGGCAGTGGGAGGGGCACATATGACTCATAATCGCTGTCGCATTTTCAGTCTGAAAATTGTTTTTGGGATTTTATTTTTTTAATAAATTTTTAGTGTTTATTAAATAAATACTTATCAATATCACTCCAGTAGAGTAAAAAAGTACACGGAAGCTATATTTTTATATATAAAAAAAAACTTTTTTCTTAATAGTGTCCCATTTAATTTATTGCTCCCACAGGCCACACCCTGTATACCATGGATATAGACTAACCTATTTCCTGTTTACCTACAGGAAAGTCCATCGTTGTGTTCCACCCAGTATTATACCATGTTTGTAATATATATATACAATGATTCTTAAGAGTATCCTAATAACCTAATCAACAAAGGAAACCGACGTGCGGCAAAATAAATGAAAACCGCTGAAAAGAAAATCGATTGTTAACAGACAACCTTCAATTGTCTCCAAACAAAGTAAAATTTCTCCATATGACTTGCATTATTTCATGTTATGATCTCTATTGCCATGTACTTAAGGTTTACAATATTTTTTGTATGTTTGTCAAGTCATGTAACTGTCATTTTGAGCACGTTTGGTCAAGGATGGTAGCCGCATTCTGTGTAAGTTCATGACATAATGACTCGGCTTTATTCGCTTGTCTCTCTTTTATATTTTATTGTTGGTGTGGTATCAGCGAAAGTGGTATTAATATAAGTCATGTTAACAGGAATAGAAAACGATAGTGAGATTTATTTGTTTGGTTTAATTGACAATGATTGAATGGCTTTTGTTTTCGTTGATGTAAGATATAATATAACAAAATGTTAATTGCACGAGTTGTCTTTCTTTTATAAAAATAAATCATAGGAAATATTAATCATGGTTGGTTGGGTTGGGGTCCGCTTTGGCACCAAAATTAGGTGTAGGCATTAATTTTTAGTTTCTGGTTACCTAGTTATAGTTTGGTCTACGATAGCGGCTGCCGTCTGACCTCCCCAAAGGGAATACTAGGCCTTTTTAGGATTACACTGGATTCCATACGATATTTTGCTTCACCGAAAAACTATTGTTGAATCAACATAATCCTTATCCCAGTAGCATCCTGAAGGATGCCGGGGTCCGCTACCTACTCCTAGGAACTACGGAAGCGACTGCCAACTGACTTTCCAACCCGAGGGGGAAACTAGACCATATTGGGATTCGGGTTGTCAAAGTGAGTGGGCAACTTGACTGTTAGAAGGTCTCAAGCCGCACGAACACCTCAAACTTGACTTAAGGACTGCTGTCATAGACAACAGCCGGGATCAACGGTTTAACGTGCCTCCCAAAGCACGGGAGTGCTCAGGTAGTAACCAGTCAAAACGGTCACCCATCCAAGAACTGACCTGCCCCCACGTTGCTTAACCTCGCATACCGCACGCGGTAGGCTTGGGCCACAAGCGCTCCTATAAATAGGATTACAATTAAAATAACAATGGCTTTATTGTAATACCTCAATATACGGTGTTTTTATTGATTTCCATTCCGTCAGGCATACATATAGCCGTGTGTAACGTAGCATATTAAGTTTTTCAAAATTCAAGGAAGCACATTTCTTCTTTTTCCAACAAAAGAGTTACCTCTATATCACAAAGGCTAAATGCAAAAGGGCTTTAAAAGTTAACGTGGAGCTAAGCATATGGCTAAGGATATTTTTTTTCTTTAAACAGAATCGCTTGTGTATTTTCCCACCAAAAACCGCGACTATAATAATGGTCAATCCGCTATTCCTGAAGACTTTCTACGGATTATTCTTGTAAACAGAAATGTACGCAATACATCGCAGTTACTAGATATTCCTCTAATCCACTTAGCCACGGTACATACAAACTTCCACTCTACGTAGATCCATCGTATCGTCCGCTTTCTAGAGCAGATTAATACTTTCCGCTAGATCTCCCCGCTCTATGGTCACTCGTAATATATGTAACGTTATCAGTTTTACTTTTTAGACCGTAATCCATTTTTATACGGGGTGTTTTTATTGAATTCCGTTAATTGCGAGGGCACAATCCTGAGAGGAAATAAAGTAATCTTCTCTATGACACTAGTATCCCAATTCGTAGCATTTCGAAGTTATTCAAGAATTCATTTTCGTTAATTAACACCCCTAGTACAGTATAAAAGATCCTTAACAATTCAACAATGTTGACGTCCGTGTCATTTGAATTTCGAATTGTCATACTTGACATTAACTTTCGCTTAACTCCACGTTAACTCTTAAGGCGGGTTTTCATTCATTCTTGGTGATATAATCAATTATTTTGTATATAAAAAAAAAAAACATGAATTTTGAAAAATATAATATGCTACGTTGTTTTTAGGGCTATACAGGGCTATATGTTAGAAGGAACGGAAATCAATAAAAACACCCTGTATATAAGATAGGCAAACATTTGACCACTATCTCATCTGATGGTAAGCGATGATGAGGTCGTGGGTGTTACATGGGTACCTAGACAGTGCCTATAAGTAAGTTTAATATTAAAGCCAAAGTGTGTCTGTATGTTTGTTACCTCTTCACGCTCAAACCGCTGAACCGATCTAGATGAAATTTGGTATAGAGGTAGTCTAAAGGTCGAAACGCATAGAGCGGGCGCGACGCAGTGCGGGGCGGAGGCGTTTTTGCATTTTTGATCTTTCCGCAACTGTCGACTGTCGATTACTGCTTCATATGTCACACGCCGCCTCCGCTCAGTTATCCCGCGCGGTTTTTTGATGCAACGTCCTCAGGAGCGCGTTCTCATGGTAAATAAGGTACAAAAAGCTATACATATTGGAATTAGAATTATTTTATTTGCCAGAATACTTATAAAGTAGTACACGATGTTGATTAATGTCGTACAGTCGGGGACATCAATATAATTTATTGTGGCTAATCAATTAATTAATGCTCAATTGTAATTTAATTTAATGCAATGTATTATGATCAAATGCTGGTTTCCGCTGGATGCGGGTGGTGCAGGGCCGGTCATTGTGGAAGTCTTTGGGGGAGGTCTATGCCCAGCAGTGGACGTCATTCGGCTGAAATGATGAATGATGATGATGATTATGATCAATGATCATAACTTTTGTAGCATTTTCGGTGCAGCGTAGTGGTGTTAACGGAGTTGGTTATGACAAATACTATTTAAACGGTTAATTAAGGTTAATATTAACGTTATTAACTCTAATGAATCATAACAATTTATATCAATTCCGTCCTACGCTGCGCTGCACCGAAAATGCTACATAAGTTACGATCACTGATTATGATATTAATATTTGGGTTCGAAGTAAGTGATTATGATTATTATTATGCTCTCGACTGTACGACATTAATGACATTGAATACGACATTCATATCATATTCATATAACAACATTCACAACTCACAAGGAATAAGAATGAGAGATTTAGATAAATATTGACGAGACCTTTGGGGACCCTAAGCAATGCGAGTCATCATCAAAAGCAGGCCAGCATTCTTCAAGTCATCACAACATCCTCCGACAATTCAAATCTATCAAATAGAACAGGCGCCTAAGTGGCCACATTTCTCTCAATCTGTATTACGAGTACATGAAGTTATGTTGTTAAATAACTCTCACGAGTTATTTTCTTGTGCCGGAGAATTTACACTATTATTTATATCTTGACACTTTTTTACACTATTATTACATTGCATGTTTCTTTTGTAGAATAATATTAAAAAAGAAGAGTTTAGTTAATAAATAAAATAAAAATTCCATACATTATTATACAATCGTTTTTAGGGTTCCGTACCCAAAGGGTAAAAACGGGACCCTATTACTAAGACTTCGCTGTCCGTCCGTCCGTCTGTCACCAGGCTGTATCTCAACAACCGTAATAGCAAGACAGTTGAAATTTTCACAGATTGTGTATTTCTGTTGCCGCTATAACAACAAATACTAAAAAACAAAATAATAATAATAATTAAGGAGGGCTCCCATACAAAAAACGTGATATTTTAGCCATTTTTCATGGCTACCACTCGCCGAGATAGATCTCAAGAACCGTAATAGCTAGACAGTTGCAATTTGCACAGATTATGTTTTTCTATTGCCGCTATAACAACAAATATTAAAAACCTGCCAAGTGCGAGTCGGACTCTTTTTATAGATCATGCGGTACGGAACCCTTCGTGCGCGAGTCCGACTCGCACTTGGCCGCTTTTTTTTCTAAAAGAGGCGATATAGCTCGCGCGCCGTCTTGTGCCGAGGATATTAAGTAGTAGCCGACATTGAACAAAATAAAACCGAACTTGATATTACCAAATAGTTAAAGTATTTGCCATCGATGTAAAATTTATCTATAAATGTAATTTAAAGTAACGGACATGTAGTAACTTAGTAAGTTAACAGAAAGTAATCATATTGCACTTACGCATTTTATGCCTTGGAGTTACCTTATGACTACCTATGCCTACTTAATTTGCTCTTATGCTATGAGACAGCGTTAACGATGTCAACTATAATAAATAATAAATAAATAAATATTAGGGGACATTTTTTACACAAATCGAACTAGTCCCACAGTAAGCTCAATAAGGCTTGTGTTATGGGTACTGGACGACGATATATTTAATAGATATATACTTAAATACATAGAAAACGTCCAAGTCTCAGGAACAAATGTCTCTGCTCACCACAGAAACAAATGCCCTTACCGGGAATCGAACCCGGGACCTCTAGCTTCGGAGGCAAAGACACTACCAACTAGGCTAAACAGGCCGACAGATATGGACTATCTAATGAACTTACATTAACAACGTTGTAAATTACAGTAAACTTAATTATCCACGTGCCTTCACCCACGTATCACAAATAATGCAGCCGTGGCGACGGTATATTAGTATTTTATGCAACGCAGTTACATAAAAAGGGTTCTTAAAATTCGAGTCGCTGTAACAAAACGAGCGTAGCGAGTTTCGTTAAGGCTCGAGAATTTGAAGACCTAATTATGTAAAGTTGCATGCAATAATTTTTCTCCTACAGCAAAATAATTTGATTTAAATTAAAAATCGATGTGGTTGCAAAATCGATACGGGCCTTGACGTGTGCCTCTTTAAAAAAAACCGTTATTTAATAATGTATGAAAATCCATTTTGTTTCTCTCAACATTCATATAATGACTAATGACTCGTCTATCGTACGGTATTGGCTATGTGCACGTCTGAAACGTCAAACGTCAAAGGTCCCGAGACAATGTCAAAATTTAGAGATGGCAAATAATGACACATGAATATTTTCTTTAGTAAACGAGAAAGACCCCGTATTCGAAATTTTACTGAAATAAATAAGAGAATAAATAAATACATACAAACGAAACGAATCGTAGGAAACCGTTAAGAAACCAATAGAAAACGTGAAAGTAAATTTGACAGTAGTCCCCGGTAAGTACACATTTCTGCCATGGTGTGCGCTACGATCGCCTAGCTTACCCCTACCACCTACTTCGCACATAGCCAATAGACTTGTATTTGTATAAATAGTTTATTGTTTTAATACTGCTATCAGCCATTTACTTGACGGATTATAATGCTGGAGTTGAAAAAGGTTTTTTTTTACATCACATCCTCTTTGAGTCTGAAGACTAAAGGTTACCTGTTTACCTGTAAACACCGATTTCGAAAACGTCCAACCCACTTAATTGATAGCGGAATATATACTTAACAATAACGAAGGTTCGGTGCGTACCGTTATATTATCCTAATTACTAAACGTTTCGCAAATAATTGCCAACATAGCCATTGATTTGCAGAGGTTTTCCCCATTATTGTGTTCGATTAGAACAGCACCACCTGTATTCCCGTGGGTGTAAAGCCTCGTTTACATAAATGCAACAATATTACCGAGGTATCACCTCTAAAGCTCAAAATTTTCAGATGTTATTTGTCAGGTTTTGACAGTTTCCATATAGAAACCGGTGAGGTGAAGATGAGTCTATGAATGTCTTTGTTTTTATTTTTTTGTGGTTTCTTTAATACGATAATTGATAGCCACTTCAGGTCTAATCGTATTCCGAGCTAAGCCAATGGGAAACCATTATTCACTACGTCTTCACTCACTTGGTTGCACGACTCCCAGGGGACATTGCCCATATTTGACGTAACCTTACCCAACAATACAGATTTCTACTTTCTTATAGCATCTTTCTACTCATGACATGAATTATGCATATGAGATATCATTAAATTTCCATTCCAAGGTCGTTATTGGGAGCTCAAATCCGGTTGTAAATATTTTTACCGCTTAGCGGAATTACAATTTCCAACCGAAAGGGTTTCCACGGAAGACCAGCGTCGAGATCCTTAAGAGGGCGCAGTGCGCTCGGTTCTCCATACAAACGTATTTACGCTCTCATTTTAAAACGCCAAACTAGAATGACATGAAACTTTGTATACACAATGGGATCCGGCATATCTAGGTCGAAAATTAGCTTCTGTTGCTAGAAATTGCAAAAAAAAAAATACAGCGGTTTTTTGAGTTTTTTACGGCTTGTATGGAAACCTTAATCATCGCTGTATTTTTTCTCCATTATAATTTCAAGCAACAGAAACTAATTTCCGACCTAGATATGCCGAATCCCATTGTGTATACAAAGTTTCACGTTATTCTATCATGGCGTTTTAAAATGAGAGCGTAAAAACGTTCGTATGGAGAACCGAACGTACTGCGCACTCTTAAGCGGTATCTTGACATTAAGCTGAGTGGAGACCCTTTCAGTGACGCTTAATAATACATTTATAAATTTGTTGTATTGCACGTATTGTGTGTAGGCGTTTTCTGAAAAAAAATCTTCTATTCTATTCTAAATGAAAAATTGATCACCCCGGGCGGGATTTGAACCCGCGACCTCTGGAATCCGTCCATCGCTCTTTTCAACTGAGCTACCGTGGTTTGCCCGAGGCGACGAATCTTTCAATCAGTTCACTCTTTTTAATTAAGCCTTAGGGAGACTTGTAGCGACATCTACCGTCAAGTTGCTACAACTTTTTGAAACGGCACCAACGGGTCTCCATACAAACGTATATACGCTCTCATTTCAAAACGCCATGCTAGAATAACATGAAACTTTGTATACACAATGGGATCCGGCATATCTAGGTCGGAAATTAGTTTGTGTAGTAGTGAAATTATAAATGAATACAAGCCGTAAAAAACTGAAAAAACCACTGTATTTTTTTTTTTTACATTTTCTAGCAACAGAAACTAATTTTCGACCTAGATATGCCGGATTTCATTGTGTATACAAAGTTTCATGTTATTCTAGCATGGCGTTTTAAAATGAGAGCATAAATACGTTTGTATGAAGAACCGAGCGTACTGCCACGTACTGCGCCCTCTTAACCAACCTCTGCTAGCTAAAATGTGTTTAGTCCCTTTCTTACAAGCACTAATGTCAAAGTGAAAGATAAAGACAAAGAAAATTTTAACGGCATCTTAACTATAAGTTTGGTTTTGATGAACGCTTACATTTTATAAATAGGGCCAATTGTGTATTACAAGTAGCGGTAGATAATTGCGTTAAGTTTGATCCAGTTTAGTAACGATGAGCATGTAATAATTGACGATATTTATTGGGAAAGTCATGATGTGATGACCCACTATTTAATTTAAGTACATAGAGACTTTGAGGTACATACATCGAGGTACCACAAGCGAAACATTCGAAGCAGCCAAACTTCACTAATTCTCTGTAGGTATGTGGTGTGTTCCTGGCTGGTGAGTAAGGTTGTCAGAGCTCCGGAAGATGCGCTGTGTTGAGAGCGAGTGCATTTGTCTGTCGCTGTCAACAAGCTAATCAAACCACCACCACCACCATATCAGCCCAAGGACGTCCACTGCTGGACATAGGCCTCCCCCAATTTCATGGGGGTTAAATGCCATAATCGCCACGCTTGGCATGCGGGTTGGCGATCGCAGTATCTCCACCGCACTCTAGGAATGCTGCTGCCCATTCGCCGGTGGTCTTGGTCGTTGTTTTAGGATATACCCCCTAGCTAATCAAACAGGACTAATTAATTAAAAAACTAAAAAACCCGACAGCGTTTCTGTGTAATTTGGAAACACTTAGGCATCATACACAACTTAGGCCTTGTCATCGCTTTCCATCAGGTCAGACTAAGGCCAATCGCTGGTCAGTCTATCATAAAAAAAACACTTCACACACGCCAAAAATGCACCATTTTATTTTTTTATTTTATTTTTTGGTAGCCAGTGTCACTCTCACAGTAAATTTTATACGAATCTAAAGACACTTGTCAAGCTAAAATACATCGAGCCGTTCAGGTTGCAGAGCGTGCCAAATAGTTGTACATACATACTTGACGCAGCCGGGTAAAAAGGGTCAGCAGCGCGCTCTGTTATTGCTCTTAATTTGCAAGCGTTCATAAGCTGTACGGTTTCTGGTTACCATCAGGCAGGACTTCTGGTGTCCCCCAAGAAGTAAATCAATTTAATTTGTTTTTTTTTGACCTGAATGTAGGTTTTTAGGCCGTGCCCATTAAAGTGGTAGGAATACGCGGTGGGAGAGTTCCGTGGGGAAAATCCAGGGGGACCTTCGACACGGCCACGCGGGCGGTTTATACACTGGAATACTCTGCAAGTTTGCGCGGTATTCAACCGAATCTGAGGTGTGAGTGGAATCGAGCTACTGGGAGTTTTATCGCTGGCTCACTAAACCTAGCCTAGCTGAGAAGAATCCAGCACGAAACTCAGCTAGGCCCGACCTGGGTCGCTTACTACTGGGTCGTTAACTACTACGCCATTAAACCTCGTTTATTAATAACGTTGGACCCACAATAGAATGATGGCTCCAAGCGGTGTTATGGTGAATGCCGGCGATTATCGCATTGTGTCTGCTTTTCCGCAATGCCGGCCATTCATTACCCATGTTTCCGTGCGAATGGAACTAGGAACTGGCTAAGGGCGTGACCGGCCACTGCCGACGTACTCTGGGAACTTTTTACTAAGTCCTCAGTGGCGTGGAAATATGTTACTGAACGACATACATACTTATATTCACGCTCGTATCCCATTTGGAGTAGGCGGCGACCAAATAATGCTGAAGACAACGGCCCTTACATCTTTCGCTTTAATCACATATCACATCCATACATAATATAAACAAACCGGAGTCGATTCTGTTAAGCATATGATAGCTTAGTATTAGATTGGGTGTCATCTCTCTAGATTAGCTGAACTGGTAAGAAATCGAACGAGGAAGTTCTTACCATAGTCAAAGAAAGGAAATCCGTAACGATTGAAAACAGAAGAGATATTTGGAGACCGTTTACGATACGACAAATACTTTAAAATTATTCTAAACGGAAAAGTAGATGGGAGGCGGAAGCGAAGGAAGCCAAGAAGACATATATGGACCAAATATAGGAAAAAGTATACTTCTTGTCGTATCAGGCTGTGAAAAGGGAAGGCTCAAGAAAGAGATACCTATGGAGATAGCTTCACCGAGAATAGTCTAACTCTTCTCCTTAAACTCTTCCCTTTATCTACTTGATTTGGGTTGATATGCGCAAATCGACTCGTCCGAACCTCTCACCATCACCTTACACCTCGCTCGTTTTTATAGTTTCCATATAAAAACGGGTGAAGTGTGAGGTGAAACGTGAGGTCGAGTCGGTTTTTGTTGTTTTTTTTTTTATTAAAAATGGGATTGCTCTTGTCCAGCTTCTAGCCAGGGGGCAAAGGTGAGGCCGACGATGAAGCGAGCTCACCCAGAAGATGCCTATTCACTCGTGCCTTAAAAAGGTCCAGGTTTGTGAATAAGAGAGCAGTACCTGCATGCAAATGTGACATTTACATTTTTAATAGTATTTGATATTTGGCTTGTGTAACTCGTGCAAGTAACACTGTTTTGGTATCCTGCGATCCATACCCCGTTTCTTTTAAGATTAGAATATTAACGGCCGAATCGCCACATATCTTCGTTTCCCTAGGATATCAGAGGATAATAATGTACTAATTTCAGTAACTTATTAAGTTTCTAAGATAACACACCACATATGTTCCCGTTTCAAGATTGTTTTCGTTGAAATCGCATGAGGGATAACGCACGTTTTTCTAATATTAAAAAAACGGGGTATAGTAATATTTCTTTTCTTGAAATAAAGTTCGTTATCTTTGCATATTTTTAATATTTTGATTAATATACAAACCGCTTTATCCACACCTTCAGAGAGGTGTTCTGATCGCAATGATTTACAAATCAAGCGGTTCATCTAGATATACTGAATTTCTGCCTAATATGTCATTTCAGTGTTGCCAGTGATGACATATGGCACTGAAACGTGGTCGCTTACTATGGACCTCATAAGAAGGCTCAAAGTCACCCAAAGGGCAATGGAGAGAGCTATGTTGGGAGTTTCTCTGAACCAAAGTGACCGATATAGCCCTTCGAATCGCTAAACTTAAGTGGCAGTGGGTGGGGCACATAGCACGTAGAACCGATGGCCGTTGGGGCGGAAAGGTTCTCGAGTGGCGACCACGTACCGGAAGGCGTAGCGTGGGCAGGCCCCCCACACGGTGGGCTGATGACCTGGTGAAGGTCGCGGGTGTCCGCTGGATGCGGGTGGCGCAGGACCGGTCATTGTGGAAGTCTTTGGGGGAGGCCTATGTCCAGCAGTGGACGTCTTTCGGCTGACATGATGATGATGATGATGATGATGTCATTGTATGTACATGTTTAATTTCTTTAATTATTCCGACCGGGCTTTCCGTTATAAACAAAATTAAGCCATTCTTTGTAACTACAAACCCAAAAAGACCACCGTTTATTTCGATTTCGAGTTACAAGTTTATATTACTTAAACGGTCATAATCGTAAAAATATTAAAAGTCGATGAAGATTTTATCGTTATATAGCTTCTACAGCTACTTTTAAATGTTACTCGGTCTCTGGTAGCGTGGATCTGTACATTATGAACGCGTTTTGATTAATAAAATTAATGATTGATTTATAGTAGATATTTCTTATTATCCATTTTATGTAATAAACATTAATAGAATAATAATAGAGGTACAAAAATTTAAAAGTAATAATATGAATTAGTGTCTAAATTAGAAACTAAACCTATATTAGTAAATGCCGCCAGGGTCCCCATCACAAACTATGGTGCCCGTCAGGCTGGCAGTGTTGCCTCTTTGTATTAATATGCATCTGGCCGAAATAAATACCAGCCCTCTGGTCACCTGACGTATGAATGAGGCGCTCCGCTATTTCTTTATGGTTGTATTGAACAATTTATGGCTCAATAAGTAAAATGAAAAATGAGGTCTCTAGACGTCTTCACCTACTTCAAAACAAACATCAAACATCTTGACTCTTACGTGATCTTGATCTCTTGAATCGTTCTTCTACCGGACACTTGAATATTAGAATGTTTTTGCGAAAACTATTTCATAAAGCTGCAGTAATTTTCCGTCAAAGATATTAAGTCAATCAATCTAACATAAAATTAATGCTAACTATCGTATACATATGCGTATGGGCAGTATTCGTAGCGTCATATAGCACATTCTTGTAATGTAATAGAGCAATTGCATGCGGTCGCGACCCTCAGGTATAAGGGATCGACTACGAAGAAGATTAAACCGCCGTTGCCGGCGACAAGCGTTGGATGACTTCGCACACCTTCCATTTCCCGTCTTTAAAAATGTTCTGGAAATGCATCTCTTGTCGCATTTATTTGTATGTTGTATTCGTTTCTTATACTGTTAGTATAGTTTATTTATTATGCTATCATTGTTATTATTTATTCATTTCTTTATAGTATTGATGAATATGTCTCCAAAGCACTCTTTTCAATTTCTGCACTACCGGTAAACTGTTGTGAGTTATGAATTACCTACTACCCAAAGGTTCAGCATTGTATACTCCAGCATTGTATCGAAATAGCCACAACTCACGCAGAGCTCTATACCACACGGAACGCCCATAATAATCCCATATTTGTACTATGATAACGTAGATTATGTGCACGGATGTTATGTAACCCAGGTATAAAGTAATGTAACATATCCGTGATCTGTACCGAGTACTATATGTTCCATCAACAAAGTCATCGTCGTAATGATTATGTATACATTCTTGCACTTTATCGTTTAGAAATAATGCCGAGCGCGTATACACAATGTGTAAGAGGGATTCACATAATAAGAACACCTTTTTATTCTTTTTAATATCCAGTTTTTGAATAATTGTGATAATTTTGTAGCTGTATGCATATAAATATCTCTGTTTTTACTCTGCAGAAACATTAATATTCTAATATTTTCATTAAGGAAACTGTAAGTCTAGTTTTAAGGAAAATTTCAAATGAAACGAAGTGCTACGGAATAGTAAAAAGATTCAAACAGTTATATTTTAGAAACCCAAGTCATCTAATGCGAATCGAATCCACATATACGATTGCCGGCCAATTATAATATAACATCAATTTTATTTACTTTCACCTAAATCACTAAATTCTCTTAACTAAAGTAACAAGTCAAACAAATGGTTTAATTGACTTAATCTTTGTTAGGTTTCTGTAATAATCAGGTATATCATTCACCTCTTGTCCGCGTACTCCATTGCATCAATATGCTGCTCGCATCAGCACCAGAATGTGGTGTTTTTGATAGTAGCTGGATGACCATATGTGACGAGTGTATGAAGTTATGCGAGGCGATGGATAAACGACAATCATCTATCTATAGTTAATCTTAAGTAGTACGAATAATATGTCCTTATCTGTTTGCCAATTATTTTTAAACCTATGTATACTGATGTTGTTCTAATTGTTGTGTCTAGCTGTTATTATTATTTTTTGTTAACATAGAAATTTATAAACTTCACAGTGCCTTAGTTTTTTTCTGTAATGCTGTGTGTTTTTTGTCGAAATAAATAAATATCGCAATACATACGAAAATTTAAACGTCGTTGGTGAAATTACCTTTCATAGTGCATAAAGTTATATGAACCAGATAAAGGAGGACGTGGAGGTCGTGTCGTACCAGGACGTCAAGAAACTAGCCTTGGACCGACAGAAATGGCGAAAACTGCATCACGCTGCACCGACAAGAGCCCAGCTCTTAAGTGAATGATGATGAGTGCATAAAATCTTAACATCAAATAAGGAAGCTACGAGTATATTACCTACTTATTACAGCTGGCGTGTTATATATTTCTGCAAGATCTCTTTGAGCAATTTTCATTTTTTATACTATGACCTAAATGGTCGCGTACGGTACAATTTCAGAGGAACTTCCTCCCTCGGACGCTCCGGTTGTGAAATGAGCTCCCTGCCGAGGTTTTCCCGAGGGACTACAGTATGGGGTGACATCCCTGGAGTTGCAGGCGTCCATAGGTTGCGGTGCCCGCTTACCATCAGGCGGGCCGTACGCTTGCTTGCCCCCGACGTGGTATGACGGTGGCAAACAAGCGTATTAGGGCTTGCCTCATGGTAAGCAGAATCCATAGCCGATGAGACTGCAGCACAATCACATGCGCCCTCTAACCCTTTTTTGATTTATTTATTTATCGAATGGCATTTTCGATGCAATAAAAATAATATCACAAATAAAAATACGAATTAAATTAAAGATTAGACCCTTTTTGGATATGAGGATTCATTGTTTTGACAGCTAGAGATACCGTAACATTCGTCCACATTGTCAATTGTGGAATTTTATGGGGAAATCAGGATTAAAGAGTCCACAGGAAGCTCGGTTCTCCATACAAACGTAGTTTCGCTCTCATTTTAAAACGGCGTGCTGGAATTACATATCTATCTAGGCCGGAAATTAGTTTCTATTGCTTGAAATTTTAGTGGAGAAAAATACAGCGATTATTAAAGTTTTCATACAAGGCCTAAAATACTCAAAAACTCGATGTATTTCTTCTCTATTACCATTTCTAGCAACAGAACCTAATTTCCGGCCTAGATATAGCGGATCAAATTGTATATACAAAGTTTCATGTTATTCCAGCACGGCGTTTTAAAATGAAAACGAAACTACATTTGTATGGAGAATCGAGTTCATTCGAGCCTCCGGGGGATCTTCAATAGAGGACGAATTGGTAATTCCACAAAATCCAGGTACAAACAAATTCGTGCTTATTTCATCACAGAAATAAAATATGCTCTTACCAGGATTCAAACCCTGAGCCACCAAACTCTCGAGCAGTTAGTTATGTGCCCACTTAAAGAGCGTTTCAGATTTCTGGGGAACAGAGACTTGTCTGTAGTTCTGTACATGCGTAGGGCGTTGTCCGATGGTCTGTGAAGTCTCCGGTGCATTGTACTTATACAGTCAGCATCAAAAGTTCTCAAGTCTTTATTATAAGGGAATATTAAGAACTTAATGACTAGCTATGAAAATAATATGAAAGATACATGTATCTTTCAAAGGCCCCTGTATTTTTCAATAAGATACAGTATCTTTCCTTGCGGATCTTCGATTGAATCTTTCGCATTATAATATTATATTATGAATAGTGACTCGAGATGTATTGGCTCTCATACAAACAGGTGACTTTTCATTCCGCTCAGACTATATCTCGATGTCAGTTATCAACAGAGGTTAAAATTATCAATTATGCCGAAACACTTCTAAATTGGAATCGTTAATCTTTGCTGTATGTGACGTGAACGTGAAGTCAATTTTGCGACACATGCCCATGCCACCCCATGCCTTTGTGCGGGCCCTGATTAGTCAAATAATTATTAAATAAACATGTAATATACACAGTATAAAACATGTATTATACGTGTATGATTGTATTTGTCAGACAAACGTCAGTTTTGTTGTTTTCGAAAGTTACATGTAATTTATAGGAAAGATACAAAGTTTCGAAAGAAACAACATGAATCTTTCGCCATTTTCATCGCTATTGATGCTTCTCTCATTAATTGTTTGCGAATCTCCTCGCCACGTGCTATTAATGACCCCTTCTTATGCGTAGGCACTTTTGATGCTGACTGTACCGTTTTGGAAAATATTTACACAAATTTGAACCCTATTCCTTAGTCATAAGTTCGAACACGTATACAATACATGTTCTGATACGCACAAGATTGTTCGCTTGATTGATGCCGGTTTAATAACAGCGTATGTAACGCATTCCTTGTAACGCCAAGTTTTGTGGTATGCGCAAAAAACTTGCGCATATTTCTAATAGTTTACTGCAATAAATCAATCATGATTTAGCAATTTAATACATTTGTACACGGAAAGTATACAACCTCATTTTGCATTGGTTCCTTTTCCTTGCAAGATCTGTGAATCTGTATTAATAATAACACTACACTATTGTTCTGGCAGATCGATCGAATTGTGTTAAGACTGCGCAGTACGTTCGGTTCTCCATACAAACGTATTTATGCTCTCATTTTAAAACGCCAGGCTAGAATAACATGAAACTTTGTATACACAATGGGATCCGGCATATCTAGGTCGGATCATAGTTTCTGTTGCTTGAAATTATAATGGAGAAAAAATACAGCGATTATTAAGGTTTTCATACAAGCCGTAAAAAACTCAAAAAGCCGCTGTATTTTTTTCTTTTACAATTTCTAGCAACAGAAACTATGATCCGACCTAGATATGCCGGATCCCATTGTGTATAAAAATTTTCATGTTATTCTAGCATTGGCGTTTTAAAATGAGAGCATAAATACGTTTGTATGGAGAACCGATCCACACCGATCGTACTGCGCCCTCTTAATATTTTCCCGTTGTGTCAGGACGGCGTTTCTAACTATTAATATTATTGGTTGCACATTTATTGACGTATACTATATATACTATATAATTGTCGTCATATATTGATCAGAATGTTGGGCTTTAAAGGTGATGGATGAAACGAGACTGCATGTTACAGAGATGCGAATGCTGAGATGGATGTGTGGTGTGACGAGAATGGACCGGATTCGGAATAAGTATATAAGGGGAAGCCTGAAAGTAGCGCCCATTGCCGAAAGACTAAGAGCCAATCGCCTGGCGTGGTGCGGGCATGTAATGAGGAGGGATGAAAGCCATGTAAGCAGAAAAGTATTGGATATGAATGTGGATGGATGCAAGAAACGAGGTAGGCCAAAGAAAAGGTGGATGGATTGTGTGAGAGATGATATGAATAGGAAAAATGTGAATGATGAGATGACGCGTGACAGAGATAATATGGAAGAGAAAGACATGCTGCGCCGACCCCAAATAAATAAGAAAAGGGCAAGAGAATGATGATACTATACAATTTTTCGACTAAACATAACTTATTGGACATAAAATTAAAAAGTAATATTAAACCAAAGTGCCCACCACCACCACCATATCAGCCGAAAGACGTCCACTGCTGGAAATAGGCCTCCCCCAATTCCATGGGGGGTAAATGCCATAATCGCCACGCTTGGCATGCGGGTTGGCGATCGCAGTATCTCCACCGCACTTCAGGGATGCTGCTGCCCATCCCCCGGTGGTCTTGGCCGTAGTTTTAGGACATACCCGGGTCCATACCACCAAAGTGCCCAACTAAACCCAAACATTACAAAATACTATCAAAATCGAGTTCCATTGGTGATGAATGATTTTTATATTTGCTATGTTACCAATGATCATTGAAGTGATTTGCGTGAGCAGGTATCATTTAACAATTACTTGGAATACAACGACCGTTAGAAGACATCTGGGTCGCTCGGGTTACGGTTTTCATTTCAAATCGACATGTACCCACGTGAATTATATATGTACGGGCGGATTTGCATTATCAAATTACTATCGTTATCAGTATTTTGATTCTGGGAGAGTTTGTACAAGGGTTTGCAGTCAAGCGCCGGGATTATCGTGACTTTACTGGCTTGTATAAGCCAGTCCTAAAACTGCAAACCCCAATTTAAATTAGGACTTGATGCAGGTGGTGGGAGATTTGCTGTGCCCTTATCGAGCTTGTTGAATTGTACTGCTAATATACAAACTTCACTATATACAGTCGCTTCCGTAAAAACTACGCCAATTCTTGGGATTAGGTAGCGGACCCCAGGCATCCTTTAGGATGCAACTATATTGGGAATAACGCTAGGATGATGATACCTATATACTGTAGCGCTCGTGGCTCTTTAAGTGGTTTACTAACAGAAAGCTCCGTGCTTTGGAACGCACGATAAGGGATGATTCACAGTAGACCGTTCCGTGTCCGGGCCGGCCCGTTTTCTGTGACAGCAAACGCAACGGCCGGCGTATTTCTCTAAAAGAAAACGTGCCGGCCGGGACACGGAACAGCCTACTGTGATCTCGTCTGCTATCATCCTTAAGCCGGTGATCCCGTCTGCTATCTATGGTTGAGTTGCACCAACTTACGATCACAGACCGATCAACGTTAAAAATGGCGCCCGCAGCTGTCACCTCATAGAAACTTGTCAAACTTTCCATACAATCACATTTTAACGAACACCGCATACGATTACAGACGGTTTGGTGCAACCCAGCCTATGACGGCAATCGTTAAGCCTTCAGGCGGTTTGACAACTTCTAACATTCAAGTTACCCACTCACTTCACAAGTCTAATCCGAATAAGATCTAGTTTCCCTCTTGTATTGGAAGGTCAGATAGCATTCGCTTCCGTATAAAATAGTGCCTATGCCAATTCTTGCGATTAGGCGGCGGACCACGGGCATCCTTCAGGATGCAACTGTCTTGAATCATACTGACTCATACGTCAAATCATTCGCCTTTCCAAAAGTTTCAGACGACATTCGAACGTTCCTCAACTAACAGCCAGCTCCTTACACGAAAATCAAAATCGGTCAAGATCATGTCGGGCCTGCTCAGTATAGGGGTCCGTAGTTGCCCAATGAACTTACGTTAAAAAATTCACAGATCTCGTGCACTACACGACCATCAAGGTACATTGAAAATGAACTCAACAAAATAAAAAAATGCATTACATTTGCTAACGTTATGCCAATTTGGTTGATATATAATATATAAACATAGCTCACATACAAAATTCCTATTAAATTGGCAATTTTTTAAAGCGCAGCCAAGTTACGGTTACCACATAAAAAGGCATTTGCCACTTTACTAATATTCACGCAAGATTTCGGCGACTTCAAATTTACTCGACCTCCAAACTCCGACTATAACTATAACAAGAATTTTCAAAGTCGAATTCAACATGACACCCTAGGCCCCAGGAGAAGGATAAATTATATTATATCATAACCTTGATTATTTGTTTAATTTTTACGCAATCGAAGTGAAAAGCAGATGTATAACTCATGTATAAAAAACTCATTTTATCCTCTACTGTATATCGACCCTTGCCTGCGGCTCAGGTCGATAAATTGTCTCGGATAAAATGGCTTGTTTTATGCAATCTCAATCAACTATTTTAATGCCAAGGTTTTGGAAGATATTGGTCTTCCGAAACATCATTGACTTATCCACGAATTGCTATTTCCCGGGCACTGCAATAATGTGCTATTGTTGTCTCGAACTATAATTAATAATAATTTATTATAGAAACAATACATGTTTAATTTAAACAATTTGAAATATAAAACTAAAACTAACTACAATTGTACAATTGTGTTGATTAAAAAAAATATATATTACCTACTAATAGTCGTTCTGACTTTTTGACTTCTTTCAAAAAGGTTAGGCTACAGCGCAAACCCTTGACCCGATCGTCTTTGTTTTAGGCTCAAATTGTAGCCGACTAAATTGCCCAGAGGAGTTTTGATCAAAATTTTTATATCATTCTTCGTTTCCAAAATATCGAGTGCCAAAATGAAAAAATCGGAGGAAATTGAATTTTTTTTCACTATTTCGGCCAAAACTTTTTTCGTTCTGGACTTTCTCAAATAATTCTCTTTGCATCTTACACATCTCGTAAATACGCGTCTTTTGAGCCTAGTTTGAATATCATACCTTCACAACTCTCTGAAATATAAGGGGATCGCACTATTTCGTGAAATGGGACCCTATACTGGAGCGAACGAAAAGACATTTTCAATGTCAAAAATTAATAACAAGGAAAAGGGAATACCTTCGCCGCATTTCATACGCCTTTTACTAAGAAAGGAAGACTTCCCGATAACTCAACTGATCTTGTCCGCTATAGTTTTCGTTGAAAGTCTTTATTAAGCTTTACTTTCATATTTTTGGACCCATAGTTCAAAAGTTAGAGAGGGGACACATTTTGTTTTCTTTTGGAGTGAATATTTCCGTAAATATTCACTTTTAAAAAAAATGTTTGATGAAGACCTTATTTCATTTTGAAAGACCTATCCAACAAAACCCCACACCATAGGTTTGAAGCAAAAAAAAAAACATCTTCACTTTACGTGTAGACCCCTAACATTTTTTTTTCACCACTTTGTCAGATTTATTGATTTATATATCCATACCAAATTGCAGCTTTCTAGCACTAGCAATCACTGACCAAAGCGTCGGACAGACAGACGGACATGGCGAAACTATAAGGGTTCTTAGTTGACTACGGAACCCTAAAAAGTACCAATCCCACATTAATATGGATTTATTGTATTGGCAACAGCGATTCGTTGTCAGAAATTATAAACTCCATCGCATGAAAAAAAATACCATCTAACCATTCATAAACGTCCATCAAGCCTCTATTAGTTAACAAGCCGCTAAAGTTAGTTTGTCCTTATCTGTCACTTTGACATTTATGTTTTTTATTTTTTTATTAAAAATGGGATTGCTCTTGGCCAGCATCTAGCCAGGGGGCAAAGATGAGGCCGACGATGAAGCGAGCTCACCCAGAAGATGCCTATTCACTCGTGCCTTAAAAAGGTCCAGGTTATATGAACTCGGAAATACAGACGCCGGCAGAGAATTCCAAACCTTAGAAGTGCGCATGTTTGTAACAAAGGGACAAAACAACTTTAAGTTAACAGAGGTTTGTTAAGTTTTGTGAATAAGGGGGTTATAATTTGACGGTGCTATCGTTTTATCGGATGATGCATGTGAAAAATGAGGTTCAAATCTTGAACGACGAAGGCATTTTTAATGCAATATAAGATTTCAAGCTAACATGGTCTTTAACAATAGGATTACTGTTCAGAACGGGATATTTACCACGTATTAGTACATTACTACAGAGGCCGGGGCGAAAGGGGTTGCCAGCCGAAGACATATAGACTAAGACGGATAGGTCTGAGGCGGGCAACCCCATATTTCCCGCCGAGGTATGTATAGTGCTTTCCTCAAACATGCAATGAAATAAACAACAAAAAAATCAAAGTTTTATTTTTAATATGCATAGTGGCAGAATATCATGATGCCTGTGGCACAAATTTGTGTAGGAAATTAAAAAAGAGGACTTTGCCGCCTACTACTAGGCATGCAAGATTTGTATGAAATTCCATTAACGACCTCTTGTCCTAGCCGCACCTGAAACGTCATATGTACTTCGCAGCATTATTATAAGGAACATAACATCAACGTCAACGTCGTTCTGACCAGTAATTCTAATTAATTGCACGTCACAATTAAGGTTCTTTAATTATGAAGTGCCATCTGCTACTAATAAATATTTTAAAATATATCAACTATGAAAGAAAGTGTAGTTCATCGGCCGATGCCCGCTCTATGAATAACTTACCATTTTTACATATCGATGTGATGTTGGTTTTGCTAATCAGGATAATTACACTAACGAGCTTACGTTTCTATAAGGTATATGTACAGTTAGCATCAAAAGTAGGTACGCATTTAAAATATTCAAAAGTTTTTATTATAAGGGAGAGCTTTTGACCCCTTCATATGCTAAGCTCCTTTTGATGCTGACTGTACGATATATATTTTGTTTTTATTCTATTCCACGTCGGTGGCAAACAAGCGTACGGCTCGCCTGATGGTAAGCGGTCACCGCAGCCTATGGACGTCTGCAACTCCAGTGGTGTCATATGCCCGTTGCCGTCCCATTAGAAAATAGAAAGAAAACATTTATTCGTGACAATACCACAACAAAAAGAAATAGAAAAAAAAACAGTCACAATGGGTATTGCACGAAATGGTATCATTAGAAATTTATACAATCTTTTCTTGAAGAACCCCATAGTGTAGTCCGTCGGGAAAACCTCGGCAGGGAGCTCAGTCCACAACCAGTCCATCCATGTTATATATTCCGTTTTTTTCGCAATTAATGATTAAGATTTCTGCTAGAATAATTATCCGTCAGACCTTGTCATTAAGTTATATGCCAAAAAAAGGTTTCGTTATCAAAATTTGTTCTGATATTTGGTCTAACGGATCTTTACAATGCCCAGCCTAAGTATCTGCTTGTGACTTCGTTCGTGTGAACTCCGTATCAACTTATGTCACCATTTTCATCCCAAGAAGACATGATTTCTGGGACAAAAAGTAGTTTATTTCTAAATTCAGGGTATAGTCATCTCGAAGCCAAATTTCATTTAATTCTGATTAGCCGTTTTTGCGTGACTGTGTAAAAAAATATTGATACATATTTATTACATAAAAAAAAACTGGCCAAGTGCGAGTCGGACTCGCGCACGAAGGGTTCCGTACCATTATCTCCATAAAAAACGGCAAAGAGTCCAACTCACAATTGGCCGGTTTTTAATATTTGTTGTTATAGCGGCAACAGAAATACAACATCTTTGAAAATTTCAACTGTCTGACTATCGCGGTTCATGAGATACAGCCTGGTGACAGACAGACGGACGGACAGACAGCGAAGTCTTAGTAATAGGGCCCCGTTTTTACCATTTGGGTACGGAAATCTAAAAATAGAAACACTTTTTTTTAACCCCACTATTTTTATTACGTGACTTATTTGTGTCTACGAATTGTCTTACAACCTTTAGTCCTATTCCCACGGAGCAATGAACCACTTAAAATCTTCCATGTCTTTTTCATCTGTCAGTACGCTGCCGTAAAGATAAGACTCAGAACTTATATCCACTTTCAACTTCTGATTGTATTTACGATTCACTATGTAAAATAATAAATCATCGTCTACTTTGAAAGGCTCAAGGGCCCACTGGTATTGGACGTCATTGGAAGCTTCTGAACCGCAAACCTTTCTATTCCCCTTCTCATCAACATTGTCATCTATCTTGAGAAACAAGTTTTGCTCTGTATTCTTTATCTTGAAAAACACGTAGTTATTTTCCCAAATTGGATAAAATTCCCAACGAACTGTGCCACTAGTATTGTCCTTGCCATCACACCATGCAAATCTATCCGCATTCTTTTGAGCACTCGCATTTAGTTTGATAGCTTTGAAGTTTTTTTTCCCCATGATTTTAACGAAACTGCCTTTGTAGATCAATTTGAAGGCCACTGGAAAGTAATTAGTAACAATTTCGTTTGAATTATTCCACAACTTGTAAGCAAATTCAATTGTGTTTTTAACTCCATTCTCTAATAATTTTCTAACAACGTCCGCGACGACAGATCCATTTCCGCTTCCATCCAAAGTTAAGCTGAGATTCACAGCACTATGGTAATTACCCATTACGACTCTTTTACGTAATTCGTCGCCCATTTGAGTTATGTTCATGTACGCCCTGTGACTGTTATCACCGAACAGCGTCAAACCCTGTAGCATTACTGGAAGTTCATAACCGTCACAATAAAGCACCCCAATCCCTTTTAATTCTTCACTCAAGTTCTTAACATCTTGCTGCTTCTCTTCGAAGCCAAACACAACTACACTACCACTTTCATAATTTATCATTCTTGCTATATCTTTAGCACAGCTTTTATTTATAGGAGCGCCCATTAGAGTGACAAGTTTGACGCTGTTGTCCTTAATGTAGCTAGAAGTGTTGCAGTTTGTATAGCTGATTACCGGGATCCTGTTTGGTATCTTCCCGTCTCTGTCGGGTCCATTGCTGACGAGCTGGTACTGATGATTCACGTTGTAGCAGTTAGCGAAGCCGCTGACCCCCGATTGAGACTCGATCTTGCCCTCGCCCCAGTAATCCACATGGTCAATAAGATTGGTCGCCGATAGCGGTAGTCTGACTAGGTTGTATTCACCGATGTAGGGAACTTCTGAATACGGGTATATGTGGTTGATATTAGTACTGTAGTTCGGTCGTCTTGATAATTTCCAAACTGTTATGGAATGCATCGTTTCTTGTTTATTTCATTGAAGTAGGGAACGTATCAGTGCCTTAAAATATAAACTAAAAACAAATGAATATAATGTTGTTGCGATCGCAGATGTTTTCGGAATCGTAATAACAAGCTACAATACAATGCATATTATTTATAACCTGCGGTCAAACAAATGTGTTATCAGTTTCCCATAGTTATCGAACTGGAAATACCATATCAATGACCTCAATTTATCTCAACACAAACCGTAATCAGTAACAAAAATAATGCACATATTACAATCTATTTCTTATTTAGTAGGTCATGCTATGTCACTATCTTATACTACAGTAGTAGATTTGCTCTTTTATAGTATTTACATTCATGTATCTTTAAATGAACTACCCCGCGAAGAGGTCAGGAATCTGCTAAGAAGCAACTGATTATTAACACGTTTGTTAGTTTTCAATAAAATGTGAAAGTATTGGGCATTGACCGAATCAATGCGATTGACACATAAATGCGGCGCTGCCGATTAAAACCGTTGCCAAGTTCATTATCACTGCTCTTTAAACTTAATAACAATATTAAGTTCATACGCACAGGTTTTTTAATAAAATGATACCTTACGTCGAAGTAAGTATAATTTCAAATCAGTGTTACTTCACTTGGTAGGAATAGGAAGTAACAATCTATATAGGTACATATATTTATTTCAATAGGATTACTTAGGTACCTACATTACTTCAATTATTTTATTACACAGTGAATTAAAATATCTAAATTGCATTTTCAATCACATGCAATGAATTTAGTCTAATTATTTAATAATATTATTTTCACCAAAGTTATAGAAGGCATTCGCCGTTTGTTACGTTACCTTCAATATTTTTAATTTTTCCGGGAAGTTTATTATATTATTTTAGATTTTGCAAGTTGGCAAAATTTGTGGCCAATACATTTTTGTTTTACGAGTATTGTGCAATCGGTGAACTTATTGAGTCCTTGTTGGATATAATCGAATGTAGGTTTTCTTAATTCCCGTTGAACAATAACTTGAAGTATTGAAAACGTAGGTTCTTCAATATAATGTCAATGTAATAAAAAATTTTTTTTACATTCTCCTTGTTTACCTAAGTATTATGAGAAATTCAGATGGGTTACATTTAATAATTATGATTTTTTTTCAGAGGTATATGAGGTGAAATTAAAATATTTAATTGAAATTAAATTATATTTATTTATTTATAAGGTAGACGGCACTGGTCCGGTCATTGTGAAAGTCTTTGGGGGAGGCCTATATCCAGCAGTGGACGTCTTTCGGCTGACATGATGAAGGTAGACGGCATGCGTTACTAATAAAAAACTCAAAATATGGGGCACCCCATTATGGGGGAATTGTTTTTCATGTACTTTTTGTTTTGCATAGTTTTTATTTTCTAAACAATGACACCGTTGACTTTTCAGAACTTAATAAATCATAGGCCTTTAGGTGCCATTAGGTGACGTAGATAAATTAAAATATTAACTAACACTAGAAAAAGAACCTAATAAACAAATTATAAATTCATGCTATATGAGTTATTAATAAATGACAACTGACAGTTTTTTCCTGGCTAATTACGTGTGAGATACAAGCTACCTTAATGGCTTATTAAGCAACGCCATTAGTCTAACTTCCTCTAATTTGTCTCTTTTATCAGCTTGTCGTCACATCCTTCGCGCCTCCGGTGGCTCTGTCTCCAGTGACATACCGGTATCACGTCGCCAACTTCGAAAACGATCACACATGACTTTCACTCGGAATTATAATATCGGTGAAATATTGATTATAACATAGACACTTTTACCCATCCACTCAGAAATCGAAAAGTAACATCTGGCTTCGCAAGCTCGTATCTTACCGCACATTTTGATTGGAAAGACAACTTTTTTGACAACTATTTAAGGTTCATTATCAAATTGATGATGATGGATACTTGTGAGTTGAAGAAGAGTAAAGTTGTGTCCAAATGCAAATCGGTGACGCCCGGGCCGGTTTTAATACGAAATTGAACATAATAGTTTGCTATTCGTTTCACGTTAGTTTCGTAATTTAAGTAATCGTAGAGAAATGATGTGATGCGGAGAAAATAAAGAAAATACAGGAGAATTGCTATTGAAATAATTTTACAGTTGTTAAGTTTCACCACGTCGATAAAATTAAAATACCTAAGTACACAGAGAAGAGGAATTTTGTAAATATGAAGTTATATTACAACTGCACATAATATAAGGAAGAATGAACTCGCATATCTGTTAAATTGTTTAAGTATTAAATATGGCGTGCTGCTTCCGCCCATTTGGCCCATTAATTATCCCATCAAAACCATAAATGTGAAAATGGGAGCCAAGTTCAATATTAAGAATATGCGATGCGTGGTAGTCGTCTTCACCGACAAAAGAATTGAGATTTAAATGGGTGTAAGTTCCGTAGATTATCTGAAAAGGTGCATAGTCTGGCACTAGATTGTTTATAGTAAAACTTATTATTGCGGCTTAATGCATTTTGTGCCTTAACTTGGCAGTTTTCTATGCAATATGTATAATATCATGAAATCTATTGGATATTTAATAAAATGCCAAGTTAAAGCTCAACATGCATTAAGCTGCAATAAATTAGTTTTACTGTAAACAATCTAGTGCCAGACTTTGCTCCAGCTCGTCATGTGTGTCTGAAGCATACGAATCAAAATTATGCCAAATGCGTTGTATTGTTATTGTGCATGTGCAATATACGAAAATTGAAAAATATATGAAACTTTGAACGTGCAATAAAAACGATTTGGACGTGTAATATTTGTGCATTATAAATAAATGAGTAATAATAATAATACAAATACAAGATATTTTATTTTATAAAATGTAATAATCGTATGGCATTTATTTTTCAACCGTGAGATCTTGGAGAAGACAGCACCTACGGTTGTCAGTTTGTTGCACTTTTAGCACCACCTAGAAGTCACTTGTAAGGTAACGGTGGGTACTCCCTACGGACGTGATGCAACTTCGTCCCCCTCTTGTCAAGTGAGTGGGCAACTTGACTGTTAGAAGTTCTCAAGCCGCCCGAAGGCCTCTAACTTGGCTTAACGACTGCTGTCATAGATATCGGCCAGCAGCAATAAAGGAGTAATATGAGTAGACTCACTAAAACTAATGTGAAATCCAACTTCGTGGTGTCAGGTAATGACTATGAAAACGTCGGTACTTGAGTCCCTTCGGCCAAAAATCTTCTTACGTGAAGGTCGATAGAGAAATTCACGTCTATTCACAAAGAAATGTGTTTTTTTTAACTGCAGGCAGTGAAGCAATTTCCATGTTAGAGTCGTTATTGCGTAGAGAAAATTTTATCCAAATTAACGCATTTAAGTCAAAGAACGCACTCGAATTACTACTTATAATTATATGCTCCATGCAACAAGATCTGGCGACAACGATCTCACACTCAATCATTAGCAACACATGATGGACAATATTCATGCCTTGCCAAGGCACGTCATATCGCATGTCACTATATACGTGATACATATCGTATACTTATGATTCTCTCTTAAGTCACAGCGCAGGTTCCGATCGGGCCAGAATTTTAGCAGTGGGTACCAGAGAAGCAGGTGCCTGGTTGTACGCCTATCCATCAGTGCATACCGGCACCTTCCTCGAAGCCCATACTCTGCGTGTGGCGACCTGCCTGCGACTCGGTGTCCGGGTTTGAGCTCCACACAGGTGCCCCTGCGGCAGCGAGGTCGACACCCTGGGACATCACGGACTTTCTTGCCAAAAGAGCGCAGGCCGCTTCTCTAGACACGCCGCACTCAACGACATTCTCCGCCGTTCTCTTGCCACCGTCAACGTGCCGGCGCTACTAGAGCCACCCGGCATTCTTAGAGACGATGGCAAGAGGCCGTATGGTATATCTTTGATTCCGTGGAAGATGGGACGTGTGCTAGTGTGGGACGCCACGTGTGTGGACACGTTGGCTCCTTCCCATCTCCACGGAACTTCAGTCAGAGCGGGTGCGGCGGCAGAGGCGGCCGAAAAGGCTAAGCAAAGCAAATATAGGGGTCTTGGCGCCGAATATAACTTCGTTCCGTTCGGCGTTGAGACCCTCGGTCCGTGGGGTCCCAGGGCCCATGACCTCTTTAAAGAAGTGTCAAAGAGGCTAGTGGACACCACTGGTGACCAAAGGGCTGGCAGCTTCCTCGCACAACGCATCAGCATTGCTATACAGCGAGGAAATGCTGCCAGCATCTTTGGCACGATGCCGCGGGGTGACCCCTTATTTTAAATTATTTATTTTGTAAGTTTTTAATAAGTATCAGGATATTAGTTGAGATTTGTGATCTTTGAAATTAAATCTTTCTCTATATACATAATATTAAGAACATCGACTTTGTAACTTGGTAATCCGATTTTATATTACGTAGTGTACACGCATCAATCATTATTGTATAACCCCATTGTCCATCTAACCAGACGTCTATAGATCAAAAGTAATTGCCATTATATTTGAATGAAATAATTTTGTAAGTTTCATAATTTTGGTGCGCCGGAACAACAATTATCAGGTAGTTAGAATGAGATTGTGATGAAATTTCACACGCTGCTTATTAACGTACAGCGCGTAACTAGACCACTATGAGATAAAAATTACGTCCATTACGTCGGCGCAGTACGATCGGTGTGGATCGGTTCTCCATACAAACGTATTTAGGCTCTCATTTTAAAACGCCATGCTAGAATAACATGAAACTTTGTATACACAATGGGATCCGGCATACCTAGGTCGAAAATTAGTTTCTGTTGCTAGAAATTGAAAAAGAAAAAAAAAATACAGCGGTTAGTTGAGTTTTTTACGGCTTGTATGAAAACCTTAATAATCGCTGTATTTTTTCGCCATTATAATTTCAAGCAACAGAAACTTATTTCCGCCCTAGGCAACAGCTATATATATATAAATACGTTTTTGTACACGTGTTAGTTTGTCTATCTTTTGGTTCCTGTGTCACTCAATTGCTCAAAGGTTAACTGGAAGAGATCCCTTAAAGGGATAAGTTCGCCTTTGTACCGATATAACCGAATTTGTCTGTATTTCTACCTGTGTTTTGTGTACAATAAAGTATTTACATACATACATACATACAAGCTGGATCCCATTGTGTATACGAAGTTTCATATTATTCTAGCATGGCGTTTTAAAATGGGAGCATAAATACGTTTGTATGGAGAACCAAACGTACTGCGCCCTCTTAACGATGTTTGTCTTCGCCGAAAAAGTACTGTTTAAATGTAGTACTGATATTCTCCGCCGTTACACCGACCTTCATGTCCTACGACCTTGTAGTTAAGTAGTTTAAAATGTAACCTTTAAATTTTATTATCCATCAATTTACTAACGTAGTCTTTATAAGTATTTTGTAACTAACAATTTATGGATGTAATCTGAAAATAAATAATTTTTAATTTTTTTAATTTATTTTAATTTAAATATCTAATAACATTTCATACATGGGTTTTTTCGAAACCCAGACTAGAGCATAAAGTAAAATCCGCCCTTGGCGCGCCGCGCTCGCAGTCGTCGAGCACATAAGTATAAATTTAATAACATAACTTTAATTATATACATTATTTGTTTAATTTTCTCGCAATCGAAGTGAAAAGCAGAGTGTATAACTCGTGTATAAAACCCATTTTATCCTCTACTTTATATCGACTCTCGGATCCATAAATTGTCTCGCATAAAATGGCTTGTTTTGTGCACTTGTTGTACAATCTACCATTTCGTAATTTCACATCACTTTTCTGTAGCGGTTTATTGAATACACTTCCTACCATATTTCGTAATTGTAGTGCTCATAGTCTCCGAGTAAATCGGTTGTGACATATTACGGACGGGACAGACATGATGAAACTATAAGGGTTCCGTTTTCACCATTTTGGCTACGGAACCTTAAAAATGAAACTTCATTGTAATTATATTATTAATGCCCATGTCAATTCATTAATAAATTATCATAAATACCTCGCTACTGGGGTATGATTAATTCAGCAGTATCCAAACGATTAAAGGCCCAACACACATTCTACTAGTTTCTACTGATAGTGTCTAATTATGCGTAATAAACTTGCTATGACTTTGATATGGTGTTTTATAATTTTTTTTTTTTTTTAATTTATTGATCAAAAGTATCGTACAAAAAACATTGAAATTTACATGACCCATCGTAGGCAAAACCCAGAGGAGGTTTGTATGCCGATGGGGAGTTCTAATTTTACTACAATAAAAAAAAAATATACCTATTAACTACTTATAATACACTAATACCTGTTATAGGATATAGCTGCAGTCTCTAGACTTCAGTAGGTGCATTTTAATTTGACTTTTGACTCTTTTTCCTTTAATATACATATTTCGAACATCTTCAGGTAAATTATTTATTATTTTAGGCAGTAAGTGAGCATATACTCTGGCACCATATATATTGTAAAATTTGGGTATATGAAATAGTTTATGGCGGGGTAATTTTCTCAAACTTTTATACCTCTTAATGACTTTAAGATTTGTGACGTTATGGGTGTTCTCTACTTCTCTACTAAAATTAATTTATCTAGTTATCTTTATCGGCCTGTTTAGCCTAGTTGGTAGTGAAACTGCCTCCGAAGCTAGATGGCCCGGGTTCGAATCCCGATAGGGACATTTTTTTATGTGGTGAGCATTTTCCTACCGCGTATGCGAGGTTAAGCAATGTGGGCGCAGGTCAGTTCTTGAACGGGTGACCGCTTTGAGTGGTTACTAACTGAGCGCTCTCGTGCTTTGGAAGGCACGTTAAGCTGTCGATCCCGGCTGCTGTCTACGACAGCAGTCGTTAAGCCAAGTTAGAGGCCTTCGGGCGGCTTGAGAACTTCTAACAGTCAAGTTGCCCACTCGACAAAGGGGGGTCGAAGTTGCACCACGTCCGTAGGGAGTACCCACCGTTACCCTACACGTGACCCCTGGGTGGTGCTAAAAGTGCAACAAAAACTGGCAACCGTACTTGTCTTCTCGAAGATCTCACGGTTCGTAAATAAATGCCATACGATTAAATAAATAAATGCGGTGAGCAGAAACATTTGTTCCTGAGACTTGGATGTTTTCTGTGTATTTAAGTATATACATATAAATATATATCTATAAAATATATCGTCGTCTAGTACCCATAACAAAAACCTTATTGAGCTTACTATTGGTCTAGTTCGATTTGTGTAAAAAAAATTCCCCTAATATTTATTTATTGACCGAGCGAGCGAAGCGTCTCCGTTTCAGCTTTCGACAAAAATTCTTTCGTATGCCTGTCTATCTGTCCGGATGTTCTCTACAGGTCGCATTTCTCAACCGATTCTCGTGACATTTTGTGAGCAGGTTTTTTTTATGTCGAATAAGTTTTAGGAAATTTAGAAATATGAAAATATTTTTTTTGCGAGTACTATCTACAAGCTCACGGAGCTACTAGTATATTATTTATTAATTAATCCAATCAGGCATAACTTTCAACGTAATACAAATTTAAATAAAGAATCTAAGGGAATAACGAGTGTTTTTTTTTTCATTTTTGTATTAAATACAGAGCTTATTACATCATGCGTCAAGTCTTATAGCCCAACTGGGGAAGTAACTTACAGAAGAACGCAGCCATTATAACACCACCTGCAGTTGCTGGGAAAAAGCCGCCCCCTCCATTTCCAGGGCTCCCGATAATTTATACCATAAAAAGTCCGACTCCAATCTTGTTCTCGCTATATGGCACAATTTGTGGTTTTCGTGAGCCAATGCTTGGTCACCTACAGAAAATACCGAAATCGGCATATGCGTGCCTATCAAATTCGAGGAGATCCCTCGATTCCGCCTAAATCCCATCATCAGACCTTCACGAAATTTATATGGGACCAATGTCGGGGTACCTGCTTTGAAACAAAAAAAAAGAAATATCAAAATCGGCCAACGTGGTCAAGAGTTATCGGGGAACATACATACATAAAAAAAGAACAAGCAATCATGCAGACGAACTGAGAATCTCCTTCCTTCTATTGACGTTGGTAACAAGTAAAATTTTAACAAAAAAACACCGACTCCAAACTTTGCCAGACCCCATCCTCTTGGTATATAATTTGAGGAGTTCCTTATTTTTTGCCGTACCCCATCCTCTTGGTTTATAATTTGAGGAGTTCCTTCGATTTTTCCAAGATCCCGTCATCAGATCCAGACTTGGTGACAATGGGACCAACTAGAAAACACACCCTTTCAAACAAAAAAAGAATTTTTGAAATCGGTCCACTAGTCTCCGAGTAATCGGTGAACATACAAAAAAAAATATTCCGATGAATTGAGAACCCCCTCCTTTTTTTGAAGTCAGTTAAACAGGAGTCTAGATCGTCCGGTCATCGCCGGCGACGTCTGACTCGTCTCCGCTTCGTGTTTTATTATTACGGATAAATTATCTTTGCGCGAGATCGGCCTAATGTGCGTACAGTAATGGTATTAAGACCCGTTTGAGCGTAGTATCGAGGTGAAATTACTGCACTGCAGTGCTGTCTGGTCCATTTTATGGTAACGGGTCCGCGTTCGGGGTAACTGTCGTTTTATTGGATTAACTGGAGTCTAGATGGATGGGACCCGGAGGTGTATTTTGGCGTGATTTACGTACATTCGTCAGTCATCATCTTCATTGATTTTATGTTATGGTAAGAATACAGAATAACCTCTGGTTATGTGAGTGTGTCTAAGGTTATCTGTAGGTAAGAATTTCCATTCAGACCACACAGAGAGACCTGTCTCCATCAGTGGGACTCATATGGGCTGAAAATCATTACGAAGATGGAGAAAATAACTTTGCTTGGTTAAAAGACATGATAGTTTATTGGACAAATATATAATTTCTAATACTGCCTATGATTTTCGAAGCAAAGAAACCAGTTAGGACATTTTCTGGAATTTATAGAAGAGCATCGCATAGATTACGAAAGCTTAATTTTATAATATACTAATCTAAAATAGTAACGGCCTCACAGTATGTACTCGTAAGGTAGGTATGAAAAATAAACTGCAATCATTATGCACTAAGAAAAAATACATTTTTTATAGCATCTCTCATAAAAATGATCTATTACTTTAAACTAGCTGTAAACTAACAAAAATGTATGGATCAACTAAGGTCTGAAATAAATGATTTTTATTTATTTTATTAAACTATTGATGAGAAAAGAACTATCATCTCTCGTGCCTCCCACATCAGTAATTTGATTGGTTTATTAATTATGTATATAATACAGGCTGTTTTTATTGAATTCCGTGAATTGCGAGGGTACAATCCTGAGATGAAATAAAGTAAACTTCTCTAAGACACTAGTACCCCAGTTCGTACCATTATTTGGAAGATATTCAAGAATTCATTTTCGTTAATTAACACCCCTAGTATAGTTTAAAAATCAGGTAGCGGACCCCAGGCATTCTTCAGGATGCAACTGTACTGGGAATAACGCTAGGAGGATGATGAGTATAGTTTAAAAAATCCTTAACAATTAAACAATGTTGACGCCCGTGTCATTCGAATTCCGAATTGTCATATTTGACGTTAACTTTTGCTTTACTCCAAGTTAACTCCAAAGGCCGTTGTTCATTCATCTTTGGTGATATAATTAATTACGTTGAAAATGAAAAAATATTATTTCTTGAATTTGGAAAAATTAATTATGCTACGCTTTTGTGTATTAAAACAAGAGCTAACCTCCTCACCCCATTGCCAACCCTATTCAATGTCACACTAGGCTCGAGAAATCTTGCTCACCCAAAGAATTAGGTATCGCAAGTAAACCAGGGCTGCTAAAACAGGCTTTCTCTCCACGAACATCGCCCGGCTTGATTCAGTGAGACGGGTGCAGTGAAACGTTGTTTTATGCTACAATGGTAATTGGTCAGGTTGACATGAAGAAGGATGTGCGGTTTCATTGTTAACTACCTACATTTTTGCATTTCGTGGGCGTTCATTATTTCGTATACCAGCAGCCAAATGTACCCCGCACAAAACGTGGAAGTTTACGGCATATTATTGTATTATCACGTTTGGTTCGAAAACTTTTTATTCTATAGGTCAGTATTTCTATCAGTTTGAAGGTGTTAGGTAAACTAATTTTCTAGTGACACGGTAATTGGTTAGTTGATATGAAAATGGATGTTTAATTTAATTTTAACTACATTTTTGCATTTTGTAGGCGATCGTCATTTCGCGTGCAAGAGCCAAATGTACCCTACACAAAAAACCGGCCAAGAGCGTGTCGGGCCACGCTCAGTGTAGGGTTCCGTAGTTTTCCGTCCGTCACATTAAGTTGACATATTAAGTACAGAAACACAAAACCCTAAAAACGGGCCCACAGAGGACGGTGATAACTAAAGAAAGAGTTTGGATTATACGGTTAAATTACAAACTTAGTTCAGAAATTATTTTTGTAATTTTTTCAAAAACTATTCAACCTATCAAGTTCAAAATAATTTTCCTACAAAGTTTTTATAAAGTTCTACTTTTGAGATTTTTTTCATATTTTTAAAACTTATGGTTCAAAAGTTAGAGGGGACACATAAAAATATTAACATTATCAAAAAATGATTTTAGTAAACCCCTATTTATTTTTAAATACCTATCTAACAATATATCACACGTTAGGGTTAAAATGAAAAAAAAAATCACTCCCCACTTTACGTATAGGGGAGGTACCCTAATAAAATATTTTTTTCCACTTTTTATTTTACCACTTTGTCGGCGTAATTGATATACATATTAGTACCAAATTTCAGCTTTCTAGTGCTAACGGTCACTGAGATTATCCGCGGACGGACGGACGTCTGGACGGACAGACATGGCGAAACTATAAGGGTTCCTAGTTGACTACGGAACCCTAAAAACGTGTACGGCATTTTATTTTCACGTTGGGGTCATAAACATTTTATTCTATGAGTCAGTATTTCTATCAGTTTTTAAGGTTTTAGCTACATTAATGTTCTAGAGACACATCCAAAGTTTTGAGACCTAATTTCGATGCTAGACAATACAGGTTTATAAAGCGCCTTTGCGACTTATGATTTGTATGATCGATACATAATTTATATGTCTTCTCCTTCATCGTAGTCTTCCTCACTAAAGGATGTGCTCGTTTTGAAGTGATTTAAAGTTGATAAAACGTGCTGTGTCGATGCTGATATTTTTAAATGTAAGTACCTATCTAAAATTACTGAATCAGTGAGTAACATCTTAGGCCTTGTCATCGCTTTCCATCAGGTGAGACTAAGGCCAATCGCTGGTCAGTCAAACATAAAAAAAAAACAACAAAACACCACTAAATCAGCACAATTCGATGATCCTCATAACATGGGTTATTCCTTTTCTTGTTCTTCAGTAAATTTAAAAATAAATCGATTATAATGCAATACAATGCTTTGCAATGTCAGACTCAAGTTTTTTCGTAATATATCTATTTTCTCTGTTCTTCCTAAATCGTTAACTAAGTATTGCACGCCTTGTTTTGTTCCTAATTTTGACCCTTTTTACCATTGTTAGGTAATCCTTTTAACCGGTTACAGTCGAATCTAAGTCCTAAGTTGATCTCTGATTACTGCCTATTAAGGGAAGTGAGGTAGTAGGTAACTTGTACTCCTGCAGGGTAGCTAGCGGTGCGCCCGCGCCGTTATACCGTGAGATTCAGTTCTGCAATCAAAATGAGATGAAACCGCAGCGGAACGCGTGGCTATTTTGGATCTATCTCGATGATATATGATAATTTAGAAAGATATTTGTTCTGCGTAGAAACAGTATAAGTATAGTTTTTATAAAAAAAAACTTTTATTCACATATATATTTGCTTACTTCTACATATATTCTTCTGCCAAACCACAGGGTGGTTTGTTGGCAGACGAGGCTCCTTTACACTTATGTAAGCTAGGCAGGTAGTAGAAATGTAACTTACACTAATGTACACAGTACGCCTAATTTACGGCATATCTAGGTCGGAAACTAATTTCCGACGTAGATATGCCGGATCCCATTGTGTATACAAAGTTTCATGTTATTCTAGCACGGCGTTTTGAATTGAGAGCGTAAATACGTTTGTATGGAGAACCGAAAGTACTGCGCACTCTTAAACTTAAATCTACTTAACGAATACTTTTTTATTTATGGCATGAAGCAAGGGGTTAACTAATAATCTAGGGGTAATCTGAGCGTACAGTGCAGAAATGTTATGTACTATAGAGGTTGTATTTGACATTTTATTTTATTTAATAGAAATTCAATTAATTTCTTTTTCCCCTCACTAGCTCGGAAAGCCGTCTTTTATCCTTTGAAACAAGCGGGTAAAAACGCATTTTATCCACAAATGGAGAAAGTAATTTGACCTTGGAGCGTGTTTGAATAGCTTTTGACAGATAACAAAACGTAAAACGCTCATATTAATGGTTCGTTTGATATCAATTATCATTAAATAAAGGGTTTGAGAATTTAATAAAAAATACCAAATTTAGCTTTATTTAATGATTTAAGTCGTAAACCTTAAAGTTCTATAAGTAACATTTTTTTTATAATGACTTTGAGTATAATTGTAAACGCACAAGTTGAGTCGATGCAATTTCAAAACGCATCCTCAGAAATGTCATCTAGTCAATGTCAACTAAAATATACACAACTTGTCACCGACTCCGACTCGCGTAAATATTATACACAACTTTCAGAGTTTTCTGTTATAATATCGTAAAAAAATCAGTGATTCCAGTGATGAAAATCATGCCTGTGGAACTGTGTTTTTTTGCATGTTGCACTTTCCTCTCTATAGTGAGGAGAAAAGTTTTGTGTTACACACGGGTGCATAGTTGTATTTTACTTCTCGTGTGTTGAAACACTCGCCACGCTCAGGATTCTATTTTAGAACCACTCGCTTCGCTCGTGGTTCAACTATAGAATCCTTTCGCTGGCTCGTGTTTCAATTCCACACTCGCGGGTAAAATACAACTTTGCACCCTTGTATAACAAATAACTATTTAAATGTTTGATAAGTTGATGCGTATATCTGGCGCAGTACCGGTCATTGTGGAATCTTTGGGGGAGGCCTATGTCTAGCAGACATAGCAGTGAACGTCCTTCGGCTGATATGATGATGATCTGAATTACAGGACAGTGTCAACCCACAACCCCAAAATTAAATTAAATGTAATTAATACCTACGAAGTAGCTGACGCACAATATTTAACAAAGTTTTGTATTTATCTGGATACACGGGTCAATCAACTATAGTTTGTTTCACGTTAACATGGTTACGTCTCCTGAGTCACCCTATAAAACCGAGATTTTATAGGGCTTAAATCTAGAGTTTTAGCGAAGATTATAAAATCATTTTGATGTGGGTCATCTTTTGAGCATGCTAAAGGTCCATATTATAACATTTTTCTAAGATAAGATAATATTTATTTCTGAGAATATGGTACAATGTTGGTTAGTAGACTGTGTTAGTTCAACATATTCTGCCGAAAATCGACGTAGAAATATTTTCCTAAAACTAATTATAGACTATCAAATATCATCAATCAATTTATATTATAACTTATCATTACTAACATGTGATCAGAAAATCGGCAACTGAATAAAAGCACTTGTCAAGGAGCCACTTAATTTTTTTTAACTCGCTAAGAAACTCGGTTAATCTTGTCTCCTCCCTCGCTGACGGGACAGAATAACAACAAGGAAAAGTTGATTGACATATGACGCACACACGTTACTGCGTAAAAGGTAGTAGCTTGAATGCATACATTATTGAGAAAATTGCGATATTTCTGATATTGACACCAATAAAAAAGCATTAGGTACATTGCTAACAAACAAACCTCACGGAAAACACTCACGCCTCACGCGTCAACTTATTTTTGTTGTTTTAAAAAAATGCATAAAGGTCAAAACATGGTCCATGTCAAATACCTTCAATCTTTGTTTTAACATATAGTATTGTTGCGTTAGCTCAGTGATCACGTATGCCTCGTTCATCGAACTCCGAAATAGCAAACACAGTAAAAGACACCTGTCACGAACAAGATTTAGTAAAACAAAGATTAGCCGTTACTCTATTTGGCTAGTCGTGCTTAATGAGAATACAATATCTCCCTTTTCTGGTTTTGAAATTTGAGCCTTATTTCTGTAACAGCTAGTTACAATGTTACGTGCTACGGGTAAATTAAATACGATGAAAAAAGATCAGGGAGCCTATTTGTTGAGTGATGCGTTGTAAGAGGAACTTCTGCATTTTTACTGCGAATGTTTGAAGTAAAATTTCACAGACAAAATTACCAGGTTTGGTTATGTTCGTCTCTTTACATTGCTAGCTGTCGAATGCTCATTATTATTCAGAGCAATGATACGTTGCAGTATCTACGAGGCAACCGCGGTATTAGAGCTCACGAAGTATTGTAGAACCTCCCTGTGCAACGCAATCCAAACTAAGCCAAGTTGATCTTCACTTTTTTTCCCCCCGTAACTATATAATTTGCACAGATTTCGCGAATCCCTTTCTTCTCGATTTTACATAGTCTTTAACATGTTATAAGTAAAAGATTTGTGTAAACCTTTTCCCTCCTCTATTTTCAATAGTTTACAATCAGGCTTTTCTGCGCTTTTTCGTTATACTTTTCAATCCAGCTGGGCTTCTCCATTTTCCGTACAGTATTTAGGATGGTTCACATAGGCCGTTTTGTGTTCGGGACGGCCGGTTTTCTATGGTAGCAAGACAGGCCGTTGGGCGGCCGGGCACGGGTGACGCTCGGAAGCGTCCCAGCCGCCCAGCTCAGCCCCTTTTTAACCGACTTCAAAATTTCAAAAGAGGAGGTTATCAATTCGGTTGTATGTTTTTTTTTGTCTCCGTCATTTCTTAACCGATTTGGAAAATTCTTTTTTTGATTGTAAGTATATATATCCAAGTTAGTCCCGTTTTTGTCAAAACGCAGTTCAGATGATGGGATCCATGAGAAATTGAGGGAACTCCTCAAATCTTCAAGGCAAACATATAGTAATTTTTGTGTTTTTATCAACAAGTCAAGCATTTTCATCCAAAAATGTGACATTGGAGGAAGTGATGAAACTGCTGATAACGATCAGAACAGAACTCTTCAACGACAAAAAGTTCACGTTTGGCGATTTGTCCTCCTAGCTGTGTTTGTTAGGCAAGTTCTATTTTCACGATTAATTTTTGTCATGCTTGATTTCTGATGATGGGATCCATGAGGAATTGAGGGAAATCCTCAAATCTTAAAGGCAAACATATAGTGATTTTTGTGTTTTTATCAACAAATCGAGCATTTTCATGCAAAAATATGACATTTGATGAAGTGGAACTGCTGATGATGATCAGAACAGAACTCTTCAACGACGAAAAGTTTACGTTTGGCGATTTGTCCTCCTAGCTGCGTTTGTTAAGCAAGTTCTATTTTCACGATTGATTTTTGTCATGCTCGAGTTCTGATGATGGGATCCATTAGGAATCGAGGGAACTCCTCAAATGTGAAAGGCACACAAATAGTGATTTTAGTATTTTCATGAACTAATCAAGCAGTTTCATTCATAAAAGTGACATTTGATGAAGTGGAACTGCTGATGATGATCAGAACGGAACTCTTCAACGACGCGTAGTTCACGTTTGGCGATTTGTTCTCTTCGTTTTGTTTGTCAAGCAAGCAAGGTTTTTTCATGATTCCAAGAGGAATTGAGGGTTCTTAGTCTTCTACCATTATGAACATACATTAACCTGTATAGTCATTTTTATTTTATTGTATATCTATCTAAGAGTGCACCATCTAAGTATAATAATCTTTAACCGGCCTCCCCCTCCCATTGAAGTCGTTTTTTTTTGATTTTTGATTTTCTTAAAAATTATAGTCAACACAAACGTTTGACGCCCAATCTAGCTACGGCCGAGGCTTGGATGCAGCCCGGTCTTAGCCCGGCCCGGACACGGAACGGTCTAATGGGAATTTTTGTGTCAAACAATAAATCACACAATTTGAAACTCCGAATCTACGAGTGATCTCAATCGACATCAGCCCAAATAAAATCAGTTTCGGCCGGCTCACTGCCACATTTACACCTCGGAATGTGACAGTTTTCTAATGCTTTCGCTACCTTTACAGAACGCCAGTAAGAAAGAAAAGTGAATCATACAGTCGTAGCACTCTATGAGTTAAGTTAAGATTAGCATTAACTCCCCGGACCCGGGTATGTCCTAAAACTACGACCAAGACCACCGGGGGATGGGCAGCAGCATCCCTGGAGTGCGGTGGAGATACTGCGATCGCCAACCCGCATGCCAAGCGTGGCGATTATGGCATATACCCTCCGTGAATTTGGGGGAGGCCCATGTCCAGCAGTGGACGTCTTTTGGCTGATATGGGTAGCATTAACTAGAGTAAACGTTCCAGTTCTTGACCCTAACCCACTACTAGTCACTTTTAATCTTAATTAATTAATTGTATTGAGAAACAAACACTTTAAAATTATACATAATATAGACTTAATTGACATGTAGTTTCCCCCTCGGGTTGGAAGGTCAGATGGCAGTCGCCGTAAAACTAGTGCCTACGCCGATTCTTGGGATTAGGTAGCGGACCCCAGGCATCCTTCAGGATGCAACTGTACTGGGAATAACGCTAGGAGGATGATGATGATAGCCCTAATTGACATGAGCCAAAACAGTCTCCACTAATGGACCAATAAAAGTGAATATTAGGAGCCAACTACTGAGAATTAAGGTCTCATCCAAATGTAAATTGGTTTACGTTATTTTGTGTATGATGTGAACAAAGATTTTGTTTTCTCTCACAAAAGGAATGCACTGAGGCTGTATTCCTCGAAAAATAAAATAAATAGCATAGATTTCTATAGTGTCGTTGCAAGAAACGGCTTCACAACATTCACAATGTTGAATAGGTGATTTAAATGAACCAAAATATCAAATAAACACAACCTACTGCCTATTTTTATGCAATGGTGTGTTTACAATACATTACAACGCAATCACAATAATATTCAAAACACACGCACATAGCGGTGTGCAGATTTCAATACAAAAAGCAAGCCAAGCGTGTATAACCCAGAAAACCTTAGATACTATGTTTTGAGTGTGAACATCATTATTCTATTTGTTTTGGTGTGAAGTAATACATGAGCAATCTTCGTCCGGTGTGCCGTTTAGCAATGAGTTGATTACAGTTTTAATTATGTACATGAATTGTCTTTAGACGCTAAGGCACGAGTGAATAGGCATCTTCTGGGTGAGCTCGCTTCATCGTCGGCCTCATCTTTGCCCCCTGGCTAGATGCTGGCCAAGAGCAATCGCATTTTTAATAAAAAAAAATATACACACCCACAGTTCTTTTAATTCCTCGCATGGGTTCATTCAGACATCGATAGACATAAGTACGAGTATACCGTATTTATTATACTATTGAACAAGCAACATTTGTATATTTATTTGTTTGTTTGTAATTGAAATCTCTATAACCGCTCTAACGATTTTAATGAAATTTACAATATATAAGTAGAGGTTAATAAAACCTGCTCGAATTAAAAATTCTAAACTGATATAGCTCTACAAGATAACTATTATAACAATTTTATTGTGTTCCAAGTGATGAGTAGAGATAAGTGACCCATACCGCATTGAAGTTTGTATGCAGGAGGGGGGTCAGGTGTCTCTGAAGCGGACTAGCTTGTTGTTTGCCAGTGTGGTGGTGCAAAATAATGGTACCCGCGGGTAGGTACTAGTATTCTTTGATATAAGCACCCGGGTAAATTAGATCTAAATGGCATTTTTTTTTATTATTATTATTCAAATTAGGCATATTACATGCACCTATGAACGTCAATAAACTACCACCGGTTCGGAAAAATATACCTCTGCCACGAGAAGAACCGGCGTAAGAAACTCGGCGAGGTGTCATTTTTTCAAAACAATATACATTGTATAGTTAAATATAAAATTACAGTGTCAGCTACTACAAAATTACTTAAATAACAATGCTACAGTAGAAAATATATTTTCGCGATAGATTACCCGTGCAGGACGCTATCACTGCCAAACATCCCTATCCATGATGTTTATAATATGCTCTTGAAATAAGTGTTTGTTTTACTACAGATTTGAATTTAGAATTGCTAAGTTCAGTAATGTGTTTAGGAATTTTATTGTAGAATTTGATACAATTTCCCAAGAACGACTTTTTCGCCTTTACTAGTCTATAGAAGGTTATTTTGAGTTTCCCAGTATTTCTCGTGGCTATTGGTTTATCAGCGTTCGTTGGAAAATTGCCCAAATGCTTCCTAACATACATTATTATTTTAAATATGTATAGTGACGGCAGGGTTAGAATATCTATTTCTTTGAAAAATTCTCTTAATGAATCACGCGACCCCAAGTTATAAATTGCTCGGATAGCTCTTTTTTGCAAAATAAAAACAGTTTCAATATCTGCAGCTGATCCCCACAAGATAAGACCATAAGTAGTTATACTATTAAAATAAGCAAAGTAAACTAACCGTGCCGTTGCCACATTGGTAAGCTGCCTTATCCTGACTGCAAATGCAGCAGAGCTCAACCTACTTCCTATCGCTGTTATATGGGAACCCCACTGCAATTTTGAGTCCAATGTAATACCTAAGAATACAGTAGAAGTAATAAATTCTAATGTTTGACCATTAAGTTTAATATTTGTATCTAAGTTTCTGTTTGATGAGTTCGCTAGAGAGAATTTCATACATTTCGTTTTTTTTGGGTTCAATACTAAGTTATTGGCAGCAAACCAGTCAGATATCATGGAGAGGGTATTATTTGGTTCAATGAGTTCAGTATCTCTCCTATTTACCTTGAACAGTAATGAGGTGTCGTCTGCGAACATTACAATGCCTGATCTTCGGCTTACCATATATGGCAGATCATTTACATAAACAAGGAACAGGAACGGACCTAGAATAGACCCCTGAGGTACTCCCATCTCTACCACTGTCTCTGACGAAATGGCTTTATTTATCGCTACCTTTTGATTTCTCTGTGTTAAATATGACTTCATGAGATCTAATGCATGCCCTCTGATGCCATAAAACTTAAGTTTACAAATTAAAGTACCATGATCTACACAATCAAAAGCCTTGGAAAGGTCACAGAACACTCCGATGGCGTCGTGCGACTCTTCCCAAGACTGCAAAATAAATTTTAATAAACTTGCACCTGCATCAGTAGTTGATCTACCCTTCGTGAAGCCGAACTGCTGTGCGTGCAAAATATTGTGAGAATTAAAGTGAGAAACCAATTGCGTAAGCATTATTTTTTCGAATATTTTGCTAAACGCAGGTAGGATAGAAACTGGACGATAATCAGAAGGATTATCTCTATGACCTGATTTGAAAATTGGAACTACTTTACTACATTTCATTAAGTCTGGAAAAATGCCATAGTCTATACAGTTATTAAAAATGAGAGCTAGAGTTGGTGCAACGACCTCCAGAATAGATTCCAGTACCTTGACTGACACGCCCCATAAGTCCTCAGTGCTCTTTATTTTTAACATTTCAAAGGACTTTAGTACATCTAGAGGAGAAACATGATGAAATTTGAAATAAGTTAGTGATTCTAATTTTACGTTGTCATTCAGAAGGGATTCAGCTTTTGTGGTACACGATGCCAAACTTTGAGTAGTGACTATAGGAATTTTAGAAAAGAAATTATTAAGACTGCGCAGTACGTTCGGTTCTCCATACAAACGTATTTATGCTCTCATTTTAAAACGCCAGGCTAGAATAACATGAAACTTTGTATACAAAATGGGATCCGGCATATCTAGGTCGGATCATAGTTTCTGTTGCTTGAAATTATAATGGAGAAAAAATACAGCGATTATAAAGGTCATACAAGCCGTAAAAAACTCAAAAAGCCGCTGTATTTTTTTTCTTTTACAATTTCTAGCAACAGAAACTATGATCCGACCTAGATATGCCGGATCCCATTGTGTATACAAATTTTCATGTTATTCTAGCATGGCGTTTTAAAATGAGAGCATAAATACGTTTGTATGGAGAACCGATCCACACCGATCGTACTGCGCCCTCTTAAATTCATCAGCTACTTTTACTGCATCAGTTATTAAATTATCCTTTACTTTCAAAGAAATTGTGGACTCTTTATTATTTCCCTTCCCAGTCTCTGTGTTAATTATTTTCCAGACTGTCTTGGCTTTATTATCTGAGGACTTAATTTTATTATTCAAGTGCATTGCTTTTGCTTTTGTGCACACTGTTTTAAACAATTTGGAATAATCCCTAACATACTGATGGAAACATTCGTCAGTGGTGCAAGATCTCCTTTCATAAAGTTGATATAAGTTATCTCTACTTTTCCGAATTCCGGTAGTTGCCCACTCATTAAATCTCATTTTATTGTTTATCTTAATACGCTTTTTACTACAAGTCTTATTAAATTCGTTACACACTGTATTCAGAAGCATTTTGAATTGATCATTCGGATCATTTGATTGTACCTGGGTGTTCGGCATTCATTCTTCATAGTAAAATTTACAGATTTACCCATCGTGGGAGGTAGAGTAGAGTTGTTCTTGAAGTTGAGACTTGTCGTACGTTCGAAAAGTTATGTGACTACTCTGCTGCTCCTTATTGTTATTGATCGTATGGCAATTACACGTATTTCGAACCGAGAGCTCTTCGAGAAGACAGCACGGTTGCCGATTTGTTACACTTTTAGCACCACCCAGGGGTCCACGTCAGTATATATAATGTACTCTTTGGTCCACGTGTAGGGTAACGGTGGGTACTTGATGCAACTTTAACCCCCCTTGTCAAGTGAGTGGGCAACTTGACTGTTAGAAGTTTTCAAGCCGCCCGAAAGCTTCTACCTTGGCTTAACGACTGCTGTCATAGACAGCAGCCGGGATCAACGTCTTTTTTTTTATTTATGAGTTTTTTTGCTATGGCGAATATATCGCTCGATAGGAACCTCTTAGTTAACAGAGTTTGAATTATCTTAAACGCTAAAATCTGTCCAACCACATCAGACATTGGGTTGCTCAAATAGGTATTGCATAATCCAGTGGAAATCGTCTTAACGTGCCTTCCAAAGCACGGGAGCGTTAGTAACCACTCAAAGCGGTCACCCATCCAAGAACTGACCTGGGCCCGCGTTGCTTAACCTCGCATACCGCACGGCACGGCTGTGCCACAAGCGTTGCTCCTTGAATTCTATAGTCTGCAGGCATGTGATTGATTGCGTGATTTGCGTGACAATGGCAAGATAAAGCATTCGGTTCTGTCTTACGCCGGTTGGTAGAAAGTGAAGGACGTTTTATCTTGTTGTTTATCACGTGATAACTGTAACCATAAATAAATATTCGAGGGCCACCTTAAACAAAACGACCTAAGCCCAAACTAAGTAAATCTTAGTCAGTTACAGAGAAACCTGACCCCTCCTGCATACAAACTTCTTGCTAGGGGAATAGGGAATGTCTGAATTTTTTAAAAGTCCTTGATTATTTTTCTAATGGTAGGAATAACCGTCGCCATTAAAAGAAAAAAGTTTCAGATCTTTCGGTTGCGCCATATATTTTATAACATACATACATTTTATATCAGGTCGCGTCTGCCCCGTATTGGACTACTAAGACATTTCTAAGTCCGTCAAAAAAAAAACACCTGCATGAATCTGTGGTACGCAATGACACTGACAGTTCAAGTCATACGAGCAACCTATGATGAACTGTCAATGTCATTGCGTACCACAGATTCAAGCAGGTGTTTTATTTTTAAATACTTGACGGACTTAGAAATGTCTTAGTAGTCCGATACGGGGCAGACGCGACCTGATATAAAATGTTTGTATTTTTACAAAATACATGACGCAACCGAAAAATCTGAAACTTTTTTCTGTTAATGGCGACGGTTATTCCTACCATTAGAAAAATAATCAAGGACTTTTAAAATTTTCAGACATTGCCCATTACGTTTCTCTGAAACTGACTGTACTATGGGAACTTTTTTTTATGACATAGGAGGCAAAGGAGCAACACATAACACTGCTTACATGTTTTGCTTGGGAATTAGTTGATTTGTGTATGATAGTTCCCCAATATTTATTTATTGTTATTTATTTCTTCCCATGTGCGTCGTAAGAGTTGACTACGGCATAGGATTGAAGTATGTTTCGGGCGATAGGCTGGCAACCTATCACTTCAATATCACACGTTCTTCGTCTTTAAACCCACGATTGCTAGAAGTGTTAAGACTGCGCAGTACGTTCGGTTCTTCATACAAACGTATTTATGCTCTCATTTTAAAACGCCAGGCTAGAATAACATGAAACTTTGTATACACAATGGGATCCGGCATATCTAGGTCGGATCATAGTTTCTGTTGCTTGAAATTATAATGGAGAAAAAATACAGCGATTATTAAGGTTTTCATACAAGCCGTAAAAAACTCAAAAAGCCGCTGTATTTTTTTATTTTTACAATTTCTAGCAACAGAAACTATGATCCGACCTAGATATGCCGGATCCCATTGTGTATACAAATTTTTATGTTATTCTAGCATGGCGTTTTAAAATGAGAGCATAAATACCTTTGTATGGAGAACCGATCCACACCGATCGTACTGCGCCCTCTTAAAATGTACTGAAACGTCACATAAAACGTGACGGTATAAGCTATCATACTAGCCGGGCAGACATGCACGCCTGTGGATAGGCAGAGCATATGAAACATATCTTTCATTAAGAGTGCGCAGTACGTTTGGTTCTCCATACAAACGTATTAAGGCTCTCATTTTAAAACGCCATGCTAGAATAACATGAAACTTTGTATACACAATGGAATCCGGCATGCCTAGGTCGGAAATTAGTTTCTGTTGCTAGAAATTGAAAAAGAAAAAAAATACAGCGGTTTATTGAGTTTTTTACGGCTTGTATGAAAACCTTAATAATCGTTGTATTTTTTCGCCATTATAATTTCAAGCAACAGAAACTAATTTCCGCCCTAGACAAGCTGGATCCCATTGTGTATACAGTTTCATGTTATTCTAGCATGGCGTTTTAAAATGAGAGCATAAATACGTTTGTATGGAGAACCAAACGTACTGCGCACTCTTAATGAAAGATATGTTTCATATGCTCTGCCTATCCACAGGCGTGCATGTCTGCCCGGCTAGTATGATAGCTTATACCGTCACGTTTTATGTGATGTTTTATGTGACGTTTTATGTGACGTTTCAGTACATTTTGGCCATATAACGTGACGGTATAAGCTATCATACTAGCCGGGCTGTTATTCATAGCATTGCTCGGATTCACTTTCTCATTGTTATCATAAATTTGATTGACAACGCGTGGTTGTAGATACTCCTATCTCATTATACCTATTGCATGGCTAGCTGTTTGCAACTCCGAGTAAGTGAAAATGGTCTATTCAATTTAATGAGCAAACGGTAAATGTTAAACATGATAAGTGTTTAATAGTTTTTTTTTATTCCAAGACATCGCGAACTAATGGGCTTCTGAGTTCGCAATGTCATTTGCGATTACGAGATGCTCTCGAATACTTCTATTCGTTTACCTACGTAAAATATTTATTTACAATACAATACAAAATCAATATGTTGTTTGCACTCATAATATACAACGAAAATGTACATCAAATCGCAGTTGTTTGAGGCCCGAGCCGCAGGCGAGGGTCATAAATATGCAAGAGAGGGCTTGCTGTTTTACGACCCGTGTTTTGTACACAATTTTATGCCACCACTTGGCCAAAAAGTGGGGTTTTTCTGACGCGCAGCGTGCGGCAAAACGCGCTTTTTTTGGCAAGGTGTGGTGTAAATATAGTTATCGTCTATTTTTAGCTCGATTCTATTTACAGGTTCTACAACATTCACTCATAATAATATTAATACGTTAACAGCCTAAGGTATGCATTGAGCTAAATTTACTGAACTGTTATGTGTACGTGAGAGTATGATAACAAAACATTTTCCTACACTTTCATTTAGTGTCAAACGCGCGCCTGTCTTCAAAAAGGCATTATGTATTATTAAAATTTCATGGAAATACTATGTTTTTCTCCCAGGACGGTAAAATGGCCATAGCGTTAGTAATAACTAGCACAATAGGTTTTCAAACTTAAACGGGTTTCTAGATTTGAATTGCTTTGAATAGGTCATTGTGTGAAGTGCGTAAATTTTAAGTGTCCAGCCAACGAGCTGTAGTAACAGCTTTACTGTTTGGATGAAAGTTGGAATTTCTAACTTTTCACGTACCTACTGTATGTATCTATGTTTGTAAGCACTTTATTGTACACAATATGTAACAGGTCAAAGCGTCTACATGTCACACAAGGTCGAAGTACAGACAAACTATGCTATCCTTTGCCATCAAAGACCCTTTCCTTTGCCTACAGTTTAACTTTTTAATTAGTACAAGATCAATACATATTCAAGACAAATAAAAATAAACCACTTTGCGCTTTATTAACCCAGCAGTTTCTCACTTGACCATGATCAGATGATCACACATAGTCGCGAACTTTATATCTTTATAAAGTGAAGAAATAAATTTATACCTTCTTCTCTTCTCCGATGGCGCTACAACCCTTTGTGGGTCTTGGCCTCCACAATCTTTCTCCAGTTGACACGGTTCCTGGCAACCTTCTTCCAGCTGGTAAACTTTCCTATCATCCTGAGATCCTCTTCCACGCAGTCACTCCAACGTTTTTTAGGCCTGCCTTTCGGTCTCTTCCGTTGCGGCGTCCACCTTGGCATTATTTTTGCGGCCCTCGTGTCCGGCATTCTTTCAAGGTGACCCGCCCATCTCAGTCGCTGCGACTTACAAAACCTGACGATCGTCTCGTGCCCGATAAGCGCATCCATTTCGTGATTCATGCGTTAACGATAGGTACCGTCACGCTCTTTCACAGGGCCATAGATTCTTCTTAGCACTTTCCTTTCGAACACAGCTAGTTTTAGTTCGTCGCTCTGGGTTAAAGTCCACTAAGTTATACCTATTGATCATTTAATTTTTTCGAGCGTTTGTGGCCCAGCGGCGTCCGCGCCCGCGTACCGCGTGCGGAATGCGAGGGTAAGCAATGTCGGGCGGGGTCAGTCCTTGGATGGGTGACGGCTTTGAGTGGTTACTAACTGAGCGCTCCCGTGCTTTGGATTGCACGCTAAGCCGTTTATCCTGGCTGCTTTCTATGATAGCATTCGTTAAGTCAAGTTAGAGCCTTCGGGTGGCTTGAGAACTTCTAACAGTCAAGTTGCCCACTGACTTGACAAGCCTAATCCCAATAAGGTCTAGTTTACCCCCTGAGTTGAAAGGTCAGATGGCAGTCGCTTCCGTAGAAACTAGTGCCTACGCCAGTTCTTAGGATTAGGTAGCGGGCGCCAGGCATCCTTCAGGATGCAACTGTACTGGGAATAACGCTAGGATGATGATAATAATTTATTTTTTTCATGGCCACCGAAAATGCTTTATTTATTTTACACTTAATATAAGTACATTACCGATATTATTTAAATTAGGTTGTTAAGAGGGCGCAGTACGCTCGGTTCTCCATACAAACGTATTTATGCTCTCATTTTAAAATGCCATGCTAGAATAACATGAAACTTTGTATACACAATGAGATCCGGCGTATCTAGGTTGGAAATTAGTTTTTGTTGCTAGAATATGGAAAGAAAAAGAAATACAGCGGTTTTTTCAGTTTTTTACGGCTTGTATGAAAACCTTAATAATCGTTGTATTTTTTCTCCATTATAATTTCAAGCAACAGAAACTAATTTCCGACCTAGATATGCCGGATCCCATTGTTTATACAAAGTTTCATGTTATTCTAGCACGGCGTTTTGAAATGAGAGCGTAAATACGTTTGTATGGAGAACCGAACGTACTGTGCACTCTTAAGGTTAACTTATGTACAGAGCTTTATAATATTTCTTTGAACTAAGCGTTTAGCGGTTGAACACGGAATGAAAATTTTAGATACTATATACATATATTAGTATCTTATTAACTAAATGATCTCTAAATTATTCATAAGACTGCATTCTTTGGAGACACAGATTGGACATGTTTTTGCAAATAGAAAAACCTTGACATTATATAATTAGATATATGATATGACATAAAAACTGATTTATACAATCAATTGACCTTTATGCTAGCCGCTGCTTAGTTACCTTATTTTAATTTAAAATAAACCCGGATTCACCTTGTGGCTAAAAATAAAGCTTAATTTTTAAAAATTGGCAATTGTATGTTTAAAAAAGAGAACATTATGATAAAATAAATAAAATAAAATAGATAATATTGGGGGACAATCTTACACAAATCGACCTAGTCCCAAACTAAGCAAAGCTTGTACTATGGGCACTAGACGACGATATACATACTTATATAGATAAATACATACTTAAATACATAGAAAACATCCAAGACCCAAGAACAAACATCCCCATATACCCACATACCCACATACCACAAAGCCACAAAACAATGCTCATTGAAAGTAGTTCCACGGCGCAGCTGTGTCTAATACCTTCACAGTGATAGTTATTGAAACAACCATAAAGTACATAATATACTATTATTAAACCTTTAACATTAAATTGAAATGAAATTTTATTAATTTGCTGGACATGTGTGTACATATAAATGTGGTCTTAGGTGTAACTAAACTAAGCGCAACATGACCTACTGTTTATACAGCATGCAAAAATGGAGGGTGGAACACTAATTATACAAATTATTTATACATACATAATAAAATGAATAAACTAAGTCAGTCATGATTAAAATAATCATTCAATGACTAAAAACATTTATCTATAAGCATAATATTTATCATTTTCTTAAATTGATTTATATTTAGGTCTTTATAAAAATTAGGTAGTTTATTATAAATATCAATACAAATTCGTGATACATTTTGGTATGCATGATTCCAGGTATTTTGCTCCGGCCACAGCTCTAACACAGCTTTTTTGAACCCGAAAGAAAGTGAGGCCTTACCGATATGTAAAAAGACCCAAGATTAACGTAACGTAAAGACATGAAAGTCTTAAATAAATAAATGCGGACATTCTGTTTGACATTACCTATACTTGTAAATGTTGTGAATAAATTATTATTGGCTCTATAAGCTGTAGACATCGCGTAATTCTTTTCAAATTTCAAAATTTCCATCACCTGACTCGACAAGTAATAGTACATTACGATCCAAGTGCAGAGAACAGGAAATCCGCAACGAGTGGTGATAAATTGAAACACGACCGAAGGGAGTTTTTAAATCGACACGAGTTGCGAATTACCTGTTCGCACGTGTATAGTACAACGTTTTACAGTAAAAGTTTAAAGTTTCGACATATAAAGCATTTTTGCCGAAACTGAAGCAGAGACCTTCGTTTTACATGGTCAATTACAGTGAGGCCATACAGAGATGTAAAAAAGGCCAAAGATTGTTACGTGAAGACACGAAAGTCTTAAATATGTAAATAAAAGCCAACATCCTGTATATATAATAATAGCTATTACAACCTTATATGGAAATACTAAAAATTATAATGTTTGCTCAATGTCATCCTTTGTTTCAATATTGATAAATAATGCAACATATAATTGACATCACCAATTGGCGTATTAAAATTGCAAGACGTTGCGACTATCTTTATTATATTGTTTATTATTATTGTATTACTAAACAATTAATAAATAAATCGTATGGCAATTATTTACGAACCGTGAGATCTTCGAGAAGACAAGTACGGTTGCCATGTTTGTTGCACTTTTAGCACCACCCAGGGGTCACGTGTAGGGTAACGGTGGGTACTCCCTACGGACGTAGTGCAACTTCGACCTCCCTTGTTAAGTGAGGGGGCAACTTGACTGTTAGAAGTTCTCAAGCCGCCCGAAGGCCTGACAACAGTCGGGATCACCGGCTTAACGTGCCTTCCAAAGCACGGGAGCGCTTAGTTAGTAACCACTCAAAGCGGTCACCCATCCAAGAACTGACCTGCGCCCACTTTTCTTAACCTCGCATACCGAACGCGGTACGCGGTCGCCGCCTGGCGACGAACGCTCCGTTACTAAGCAATTGACATAATCATTCACGCAATTCGTAAGGTAAATGTTCCAGTGGTCGCTGTGACTCAATACAGCACTTTATCTTAAATGTAAGCGGATACATAATAAAATAACAAATAGGAAGATATTGGCATTACGCATTAGGACAGGTGTCAAGATTATTATAAATATTATAATATCTAAGAAGCGACATTATAATTTTAACTTACCTAAACCAGATAAAACATAACTAAAGGGCCAGTCTACTTAAAATTTTCGACATCATTGCTTAAAATGCATATTTTGGAACTTTGGAACTCGCTCTAATTTCCTGTTTAGTAATTGTATAAAAGGGGTTTAACTTGGCTATTAGTTTCAACAGTTTTCTTAAATATATAGATATTATTAAGTACTGTGAATATCCATCTATCGAGTAGGTAACCCAGTGGTCATCAAGTTGTATTAACCTCCTAAGGACCCGCGTCCTACACATAGTACATAGGCCCCAATAAAGTTTTGACTCTTTGACAATTTAACAGAGTTAAATTTTTTCTGGCAAATTTTGATACCCAGGATTCAGGAGGTTAAAACTGTCCCTTACCACTGCGTCACCAGTTTTTTACGATAATAAATATTAATTTATGCGTTTTTTACGACTGAATTCCTTTTAAATAGTTCAGGAACTATTTCGAAATACAATTTTTGTATTCTAGTTCAATGCGAATCATAATTATTTTGACAAAAGAAATAAGGCTATTCTAAATATGATGACCCTAAAAACAATAAGTAATAGGTAGAACTTAAAAATAATTGTAGCTATAGCCAACAAACAGTATTAAAAAGAAATTGAAAATTTGCACTCTCGCCTTTTTTGCGTAATTAGTGCTACGTAAGGCATTTTAGCCACTAGTGCAGTAAAATGTTTTTTTTTTACTACTATTGAAGAATAAAATGATTTAGATGATTATATGGTTACCTAGCTTCACATTCATCCATAATCCATATCCATTGTGTCATATTATAAATGCGAAAGTGTGTACGTCTGTGTGTCTGTTACCTCTTCACGCTTAAACCTCTGAACAGATTAAGATGGAATTTGGTATAGAAATAGTGTTAGTCCCGATGAAGGACATAGGATAGTTTTTATCCCGGAAACCATTCTTTAGGGGGTGAAAAGGCGGGTGGAAATTTGTAAGGCTGAGCGACAATTAAGCCTACGCCTAGAATAATTTAATAGCAATTACTATTTAAGGCGATAACGTATTCCACGAGCGGAGTCACCGGCAAAAGCTAGTCTGCAATACGCACGTGCCGCGGCATTCCATTTACTTTTAATTTATGGCACACGCATAAAAACACTCGATTCATAACTTGTAACCAATAATTATTTTATTTCCATGTATGTAACTATTAACCTGGTAATTATCCTAAACACCGTAATGCTCATTGCGTAAGGGGCTCTTTCTTTTAACAATTTTATAAGAAACCGGTGTTAAACGGGTGTTTTTGTTGCTCAATTGAATTCTGTGGTTAAGAGGGCGCAGTACGTGGCAGTACGCTCGGTTCTCCATACAAACGTATTTATGCTATCATTTTAAAACGCCATGCTAGAATAACATGAAACTTTGTATACACAATGAGATCCGGCATATCTAGGTCGGAAATTAGTTTTTGTTGCTAGAAAATGGAAAGAAAAAGAAATACAGCGGTTTTTTCAGTTTTTTACAGCTTGTATGAAAACCTTAATAATCGTTGTATTTTTTCTCCATTATAATTTCAAGCAACAAAAACTAATTTCTCACCTAGATATGCCGGATCCCATTGTGTATACAAAGTTTCATGTTATTCTAGCACGGCGTTTTGAAATGAGAGCGTAAATACGTTTGTATGGAGAACCGAACGTACTGCGCACTCTTAAGCTACTAAGTTATGGTTAGAATACGCGAAAACATTAGCCCTATTGTGCAACAGTTACATAGTAAGGGTTCTTAATAAGTTGGTTCGTTTTGTTATTAAAGACGAGAATTTTAAGACCTAATTATGTAACGTTACATACAACAATGTTTTTACGACAGCAAAATAAAAACAGTATGGTGGCAGAAAGTTTTCAATGCTAAAAAACACATCTTCAGAGCCAAGATATCTAAAACCGTCAGGAAACGATTTATAAAGACCTACATGTGGAGCATAGCGCTGTACGGAAGCGAGACGTGGACATTGACTCAGCGAGATAGAGAAAGATTAAGTGCCTTCGAAATGTGGTGCTTGCAGCGAATGGAAGCCATAAGCTGGACAGAAAGGAAAACAAATGAAGAGGTTTTGGATTTGGTAGGAGAGAAGAGACTGCTTTTGAAGATGATTGAGAACAGAAGAGGAAATATGTTGGGGCACCTGATACGTTACATAAAAACTATAATCGAAGGAAAGATAGAGGGGAGCAGAGGCAGGGGAAGACCGAGACGTGCGTTTATGGATCAAGCCAAAGAGAAGGTCAATGTAATGTCGTATCAGGAGCTCAAAGCATTAGCAGCGAACCGAACAGAATGGCGATTACTCCACCGACAAGAGCTACACTCTTAAATATATGATGATGGTGGCAGAAACGGGCATAGACGCGTGCCTCTTTAAAATGGCGGCACTAATCGCTTACCATAAGGCGATTCGTCTGCTCGTTTGCCTCCTATGTCAAAAAAAAATCTATGATAATGTATGGAAAATGGAAATCCATTATGATTCTCCCACCAGTCATATAATGACTTGTCTATGGTATAGACTGGCATTGGTATATAAAGTTTATTGTTTTAACTGCTGTCACTAATTTAATTGAGAGATTACAATGCTGAAGTACATTTTTTTTAATAGTCATTACGCATATCTTCACGGCTAAAATAATGAGGTTTTTAAAATACTAAAATGATGGCAAAGCTATACGTTCGTACGTAATGATAAACATACCGTAGTTTATGGATGCCTTACGACTCCAGAGCAATCTCAGCGCGCCGCCGACCCATTTTTGATTTCAGGATTAATTTTGACAGCTAGAGACAAATATACAATTGATGACACGTGACAATGATCGTAACATTTTGTCTGTTTGTTTGCCATGAATAAAGCTTTTCTATTTCTATTTCTATGACATTCGCTTAAAGTACAGTCAATTTAATAATAAGTTTTTATTTTGGCGGTTATTAATCAAATAAAGGCGGTTAATAGGTAACCATCCCCATACCTAGGTACTTTAAAATAATAATAATTATTATTATTTAATTATTTTTGTTAATTTTATTGTCATATTAAGCAATTGAGTCGCGGTGCTAAGCAAGTTAACCAATAGTGTTGCAGAGTAGTTTGAACGTTAGGTTTATAACATAATTACTAAGGTAAACGTCACAGTTGTTGACACTGGCCTACTATATCTTTCAATCGTATATTGTTGTTTTAATAGGGGTCAGGCAAGGAGATGTTATTTCTCCTAAACTGTTCTCCGCTGCACTGGAGGATGTTTTCAAGACTCTGGACTGGAGAAGGCTAGGCATCAACATAAATGGCGAGTACCGCACTCACCTTCGGTTTGCTGACGATATAGTAGTCTTGGCTGAGACCATGGAGGATTTAAGTACAATGCTCAATGACCTCAGTAAAGCCTCCGAGCGAGTTGGTCTAAGGATGAACATGGACAAGACGAAGATCATGTCAAATGTCCATGTCGCACCAACTCCCTTAACAATCGGACACTTTACGCTCGAAGTTGTAGACGATTACATATACCTAGGACAGACTGTCCAGTTAGGTAGGTCCAACTTCGAGAAAGAGGTTAATCGTCGAATCCGACTCGGCTGGGCAGCGTTCGGGAAGCTACGGCACATCTTTTCGTCCAATATTCCGCAGTGTCTAGAGACGAAAGTCTTTGACCAGTGTGTGTTGCCAGTGATGACATATGGTACTGAAACGTGGTCGCTTACTATGGGCCTCATAAGAAGGCTCAAAGTCACCCAAAGAGCAATGAAGAGAGCTATGTTAGGAGTTTCTCTGCGTGATCGCATCAGGAATGAGGCCATCCGCAGCAGAACCAAAGTGACCGATATAGCCCTCCGAATTGCTAAACTTAAGTGGCAGTGGGCGGGGCACATAGCACGTAGAACCGATAGCCGTTGGGGCGGAAAGGTTCTCGAGTGGCGACCACGTACCGGAAGGCGTAGCGTGGGCAGGCCCCCCACACGGTGGACCGATGACCTGGTGAAGGTCGCGGGTGTCCGCTGGATGCGGGTGGCGCAGGACCGGTCATTGTGGAAGTCTTTGGGGGAGGCCTATGTCCAGCAGTGGACGTCTTTCGGCTGACATGATGATGATGATGATGATGAATAGTGGTTAACAATACGTGTCAATGAGGGCTATCGCGTGAATTCACCGCTAGAGGCACTAGTGTAGCGTGAGGTCTCCGAAATGTCAATTTATTACTTATTATTTATTTATTTTATTAGAACTAGTGGCTCTGTGAGCTGTAAACCTCGTTAATATTTTTTCCAAATTTTTACAATTACCAAAAACTGACTTAACAAAAAAAATCTATATAATTATTAAACCTGCTCACGAAATTTCACGAGATTTGGTTGAGAACTGCCACCCTTAGAGAAGAACAGCTGGAAGTCCGAATACGGAAGCATTTTTGGAAAAGCTGTGGGCGTATGGTACTTGCTATTTTATCACTTATCGTCGTGAATATTAAGACACCAGTCACTCCCTCACTCGCATACCTACTTGTCAGAAGGTGACGAACGTCTTACCCACGACGATAAGTGATAAAAAGGCAATAAAAAAAAACTGTTTATTTTATAAATACGTTATAGTTTCACAAATCTTAACTACTAATCTTAATTATAAAAGATTGTTTTTAGTTAAGGGGTCCTCCAAAAGAATCGTTAACACATAGGTAACCTTATTGCAATCACACTTTTAGCATTTTATTACTTTACTTACATATTATGTTTTATATTTGTTTGAAATATATAATGCTTAATAATAGTTCTAATTTGCCGACTTGTTTTCCCGTTTATTTAATTAATTATCATACGCCTCAAACCTTTTATTCACTCTGTCAATAATTTAGGGAATATTGTGCAATACCTGAGATTAATTATGGCAAATTTGTGTTACGAGTCTACGAATTTGTAGTGCTTTATGTTTCGGAAACTTAATGTCCTATTTTTCCCGAACAAAACGGGACTGCGCAACGCAGCGTCATGCGCGATATTTTTACGGTACGTATTATAGTACATTTCGATGCTAGTGCGGAAAGTATGTCATTTTTTCACGAGTACCGAGGGATGCCACGAGCCGCAGGCGAGTGGCAACACTCGGGACGAGTGAAGAATGACATTTCCGCACGTGTATTGAACGACGTTTTTTAATACAGTTGCGAAAAAATAAGAAAAACAACAAGTAATATTTATAAAAACAATATCGAATGTTGCCTTTAGAAACTTAAAACATGCTTGCAGTAAGTAAAAACGCCTCTTCTTTGACAGGCGTTTCGGCAGCTATTCCGTTCCACTCAGACAACTTATTAAGAACGGTTTTTCAATATTCAATATTAAAAAATAAACGTGTTATAATGATGAAGAGGTAAGTAATAAAATATGAAATGTGTATATTTTTCGTATTCTGATATTAACAGTAGGTTTTTATGTTGATTACGACAATTAAAGGTAACTAATATTTAACACCCAGCAATAAGGAGTCATGCATTGGAACAAGCATAAATTTAAAAAGCAAAAATGGAAAAGTGAAAAGCACTAGTGCGCGAAAACCAACTTTCCGCACGCTAAACAGCTACGTAAAGTAGCACTTTTTGAGCAACTGTATTAAAAAATATGATTCAAATGTAAACTTTGTTTTCACGCCCGTAATAACTAATAGCAAACTTTGACAGCTGGACCTCACTCGACAGTGGCGCCAACTGGTGAGCACAAAAACAGTAGCACTCATTATTGGGTACTACGGTGTCAAAAATAGTGACGTTTACCTTATTATTCGTGACGGTGTCAAAAATAGTGACGTTTACCTTATTATTCGTGATGGGTAGGTACTATAGAGTAATCTGTATTAGAAATTTTACTTTCCAATTACTATAAATTCTATTAATTTATGGTTGCTCATCACTCTCATCAATGCATTGCAAGATGATATCTAACAACATCATTTTCGAAAATGACATGGTATTTTTTCTACTCCAGCATTATAATCTGTCAATTAAATATCTAATAGCAGTATTAAAACAATTATTTTTTATACAAATACAAGTCTATACCTTAGACAAAGACCAGTCATTATATGACTGTTGGGAGAATCAAAATGGATTTCCATACATTATTATACAACGGTATAGCAGGACCCAAGTAATAAGGCGCGCGGATTAAGCAATAATGGCCTCTCGGTTAACTAATTAAGAGGAGCGTTCGTGGCCCAGCGGCGCCCGCGTACCGCGTGCGGTATGCGAGGTTAAGCAATGTCGGGCGAGGTCAGTCCTTGGATGGGTGACCGCTTTGTGTGGTTACTAACTGAACGCTCCCGTGCTTTGGAAGGCACGTTAAGCCGTTGATCCCGGTTGCTGTCTATGATAGCAGTCGTTAAGCCAAGTTAGAGGCCTCCGGGCGGCTTGAGAACTTCTAACAGTCAAGTTGCCCACTCACTTGACAAGCCTAATCCCAATAAGGTCTAGTTTCCCCCTCGGGTTGGAAGGTCAGATGGCAGTCGCTTCCGTGAAAACTAGTGCCTACGCCAATTGTTGGGATTAGGTAGCGGACCCCAGGTATCCTTCAGGATGCAACTGTACTGGGAATAACGCTAGGAGGATGATGATGGTTAACTAATTAAGAGCTTTGACGCGCGCCATATAATTGGGTTTACCTAAAACTATTTTTTATTTAATTCAAACACTGTATGAGAGTATTTTTTTTATAAATAGTCCATCAGCTTCGGCAAAAATGACTGAACCGGTTCTCGTGGAAATTACTCAGTTTTGAGTTCGATAAACATATAGAATTTGTTTGTCGAGTCTGTTTTTGGAAAATTTAAAATTTGAAAAAAAAATACGATGTCTACAGCTAACAGAGTATTTGTCAGTTACTAAGGCTTTTGTTTCAATTTGCCTCTAGCTTGTTTGAAACGAGTAGTACCTAAACTTAAATAAATACAGGTATTTACATATTATTACCACATATTTGTAACATAGGTTTCGCAGTAAAACAGTGTAATTGCTTTGCTAAATACTGACTTCAATCATTAGTGCATTTTTGAGGAATTAGGTGAGGCAACTCGACCTTAACCGAGTGCACAAAAGCTTAAACACTCATTAGTGCACGTGACTGCTCATTTCGATCGAAATGCATTTCCAATTGAACATAATTAACATTTAGTAGGAATTAGTAAGACTTAAGACTACGGATTTAGTGGGAGGAGGAGAGAGAACGTGGCTCATTTTTAGGATTCTGTGACAAAATGGTAAAAAAGGAACCCTTATGATGCCGCTCTATCTGTCTGTCACATTCTCACAATGCTAAATATTGTAAGTTTTCTGGGTGAGCTCGCTTCATCGTCGGCGTCATCTTTGCCGCCTGGCTAGATGCTGGCCAAGAGCAATCCCATTTTTAATAAAAATAACGGTCTTGTATGTTCATGTTGTGTTTAACGAGTAACAAAACAGACGAATGTGACTTTTAGTTTTGATAGAAAAATCCATCGAAATCTCGGAGCGTTCGTGGCCCAGCGGCGCCCGCGTACCGGGTGCGGTATGCGAGGTTAAGCAATGTGGGCGCAGGTCAGTTCTTGGATGTGTGACCGCTTTGAGTGGTTACTAACTGAGCGCTCCCGTGCTTTGGAAGGCATGTTAAGCCGTTGATCCCGGCTGATGTCTACGACAACAGTCGTTAAGCTAAGTTAGAGGCCTTCGGGCGGCTTGAAAACTTCTAACACTCAAGTTGCACACTCACTTGACAAAGGGGGGTCGAAGTTGCACCACGTCCATAGGGAGTACCCACCGTGACCCTACACGTGACACCTGGGTGGTGCTAAAAGTGCAACAAAAACTGGCCACCGTACTTGTCTTCTCGAAAATCTCACGGTTCGTAAATAAATGCCATACGATTAAATAAATAAATAAAATCGAAATCTCGATTACATATTCGCTTCTCAACAAAATAATGTATAAAACTTGTCTTTTAACGGCCCTAATTACCAACTAAAAGCCGAGCCACACCGAATGCGTGCGCAGCACGTGCGCGTGCGCATGTGCGTGGCGTGCGCGTTGTATCGTATGAAATGTCATAATAGATGACAAACCGCTTGCGTGCGCAGCACGCGTGCACGCCACGCAAGCGGTGTGTCATCTGCTATGACATTTCATACGATACAACGCGCACGCCACGCATACGCGCACCCGCACGTGCTGCGCACGCATTCGGTGTGGCTCGGCCTTTAGTCGTTTATCTGCCCAATTGACTTGCATGAGACATAAGCGACATCTCACCAAACCTAGTCCCCAAAATAATTTGATCCCGGGACTAGTAACAACTATGCGTGATCGGCGCTCTACAGTCGTAAGTCGTCTAAGTCGTCGTGATTACTTGCCAAGTATAGCATAAGGCACTTATACTAAAGTGACGTAGCAAAATATTTTATCGACAATTAAATATATCGATGTTAGTGTCAACATCTGAATGTTCTACAAAATAAATGTTTTTTCTCTCTCTTCGTTTCAAAATAAAAACAATAAACAAATTACGAGTACTGTTTGGGCTGTCTAGGGCACTATAAGTTAGACCAACACTTGATGTTTGAAGTGATTTTAATGATCAAAAATATAACGGTGCCGACGTGAGATTACAAATTTCTGGTGTGATATCGAACCTTTTTATAGTAATTGAGAATTTTCAATGAGCACATGTATTATTTATTATCCATTGCCATCTCTTTTATCGATATCAAATTCCTAAAATGTGCCCCGAGTTATCACAGGTGTGTTTATATGTAGGTATATGTAAATGGTTTAAATTTCTAATTTTCACTTGTATTGTAATGTTATGAGTTCCGGTGTTTAGGCATGGTGGTGTTAATGAGCGGTGGTAATTGGCTAATCAGCGATTGTTTGAGGGCCCCATACAGCGAGCTTTTAATGAAATTGGTCACGGTTTCGCTGTTCATGGTAGGCGTGCATGGATGTCACCTGGGTGCCAGAAAGGCACCAAAGGGTGAGGAAGGGGACGCTCGACCATATTTTAAGAGTTAAGTTTCCTAGATCCATATTGCATAATTTACAAATTCAAAATAATATTACAAATAAAGGGCGAGGTATTTTAGGAGAATACTATAGTGAGAATTAAGTATGCCGTGGTTACAATTAAAAATGATGTTACGCAGCTGATCGAACTTTCGGATAATTTTGATACTACGATGTTCTTGAACAAAATCTACGTATTTTTTTTCCTTTTTATAAATGGGATTGCTCTTGGCCAGCGTCTAGCCAGGGGGCAAAGATGAGGCCGACGATGAAGCGAGCTCACCCAGAAGATGCCTATTCACTCGTGCCTTAAAAAGGTCCAGGTTATATGAACTCGGAAATACAGACGCCGGCAGAGAATTCCAAACCTTAGAAGTGTGCATTATAAGAGAAGATGCAAAGCGCTTGGTTCGAATTAGAGGAATTTCGACCAGGTAAGGATGGTAGCCAGCCGTATGTCTGGATATCCGATGGAAGAAGGGGGAAGGCGGTATGAGCTCATGGAGCTCCTGAGCACACTCACCGAAGTACAGTATTAACTGTAAGCAACATTTAAAATACTTTAAGATATTAAAATGAAATGGCGGAATTACACTAGATTCAAAATGCTACAAAATCCATTACATTTTTTAGCACCGGAAGCTTATCCGCCACGCCAACTTAGCACTTAAATTATTTTTTATTAACAACAGTAATAGGTAAATTGCGTAAATTTTAAATAGGACTTTGAATGCCTGGTTTTTACAACAATCCTTGAATGCACACTTTTCATCTCAACCTAAACATTTAGCGTTGTCTAGAGCTAAGCGGCCCTGAGGGCTAATTACGAGACATTACAAATGTCATTTTTCTCAGGGGAAAATGACAGGTGTACCTAACGTATCGACAGACTAAAGGATGATTCACAGTAGGCCGTTCCGTTCTCTATGACAGCCAGACGCCGCGACCAGAGGGTCTACTCCGAACTTTGAAAATGGAACTTCGTCTCGTGCCGTCCCTTTTCGTCATATAGTCTATAACACGAGAGTGAAAGGGACGGCACGACACGAGGTTTTCGAATTTCGGAGTAGGCACCTCAGGCCCAGTGCCACTCGGGAGCGGCCCGGCCGCCTTTTAGTCAAGGCAAACATTTAACGGCCCATCTAGCTACGGCCGAAGCTTGGAAGGCCTCGGCCCGGCCCGGTCTAGCGGAAATTATCCTTAACATAACAAGTAACATACGAGTGAGACAAAATTCTGACGGAACCGAATACATTCGTAAAGAAAACTTCTCATAAGCTAAATGAAAAATGGTCCAAACCGTACAAATAATAAGTTGGCTGAAAGTTAATATACGAATATCGATAATTAGAGCTGTCTCTATTCGAATCAGAGGCACAAGAAGACGAATATGCAGTTATGAATGTGAAAAAGGCTGTCGGATTCCCATCCTGGATCATTAATCTTGGTTCTATATTTTTATTCATCATCATTATTTATTTAAGAGCAAGGCTCTTGTCGGTGGAGCAATCTCCATGTGTTTCTTTCCTCAGCCTTCCTTTTAACAGCCTAAAACGGCACGACGTTTACTTTTTCCTTAATGTGGGCAATCTATGTTCTTCTTGGGCTCACTCTCTTCCGCACTCCTTTTTCTTTCCCATCCACTATAGTTTTAAAATATTCATCGTGTCGTAAAAGGTGTCCTAGCATATTTCCTCTTCTGTTTTCAATAGTTTCTAACATGTACCTCGTTTCCTCGACAATATTTTTATTATGTACAATAAAGTAGCATCCTTGGCACCATGCCTAAGGGGCCAATTTTTTAGATATATTTTAATTTTATTTTGTATTAATTTTATTTTAATTTTATTTGGAAATGCCGCCAGCATCCTCGGTACAATGCCTCAAGGGCCCGTTTTAGATTTAAGTTAGTTTTAATTTTCTTTATATTATTTTGGTTAAGTATTCTTGTATATATTTTCGTTGTACATAAATAAATGATTATCTTTTGTATTAGTTTTTAGTTTTTATTTAGTTTAATTTTAGGTCTAGTTTAAGTTGTTTATCTATTGTTATTAATATGAGTTTCATTATCTTTTTCTTGAATAAACGTTTACGTGTACAATTAAATATATCTCTCAAATTTTGACAGCTAAATAGAACAAGAAGTTAACTAACTTGTTTCCCCAATAACCCATTATTTCCCCGTTAACTGATTGTAACAATCGAAGTGGAAATCTCAGAAACATGCGAACGAATCTAATCGCTAAACTAAGTGATTTCCTTCGTATTTACATCAATGTAAGCTGATCCAGATAAGGTGCTTTCACTTTCGCTTGTTATGCCATTTGCATAGTAAAGTAAACTGCTGGGCGTTTAACTGTGATCTGTGATTAACGCGCTGCCCACTTGAGTAAACGATTTATTCGTCAGAGTTTTATACATAATACAGCCTCGTAACTCTCGTAAGCCCCCGCGTACTTGTACAAGTACAAAATAACGATAGTACTTCAGACCTGACCTTTTAACTGCATAGCATAAATAATTGCCTAATGTACTTCACTAAGTACAAATTAAGGATGCGCTAACAACCATAGACATACTGAATAAAACAAATTGCATGAATTTAGACCACCGGGGGATGGGCAGCAGCATCTCTGGAGTGCGGTGGAGACACTGTGATCGCCAACCCGCATGCCAAGCGTGGCGATTATGGCATTTACCCCCCATGCTCGGGGGAGGCCTATGTCCAGCAGTGGACGTTCTCCGGCTGATATGGTGGTGGTGGTGGCATGAATTTATACTTGTATAGTTCGCTTGTACTTGTGGTAGTAAACTTTGTAGTTAGAACTACCACAATTGAAATAACAAAGGACTTACGGATACGAGGATAACTGTCACAAGGTCAATCAATCAATCTTTGTGTTTTATGGCCCCATCGATATTGTCGATGATTCCGCCAACGTCAAGGTTTAAAAAGGCACGTGTTTATTAAGAATTTGACCGGTGACTTCAGATTGCCAGGTTCACTTAGAAGAGTATCTAAAACAAAGGACAACACAAACATTTATTGTTAATCTAACTACTACAAAAACAAGTTGTTAGTTTTAATAAATTTACATAAGACATACACAAAGGGGGAGTGCACCAGGGTTAAAAGGAATTTAATGTTGATGGGCCGGGGAATTTCCGGGGGTAGGATATCATACAAAGGAGTGACGATCCGGTTGCAGTTAAAAAAATGGTGTTCAAGCGTACCCTCCGCCAGACCACATTCGCACAGAGAGTGGTCCCGAACATGTATCTTTGCCAAAAATACAGGTGTACAAATGTGGCCTAGCCGTAAACGAATAATCGCGGATGTAATGTTTTTCGGAATTCCTTTCCTAGTAAAAAACCACGGCCTAGAGGGCAGATCTGGTTGGATTTTGCCATGATTTTTGCCAACATTTATACGGGTAGTTTGCCAACGGGAGTTCCAGGCATCTCGCATGTGCGGGAGAGCAAGCGCTTTGAGGTCACGGGTAAAACATCGATCATGAACAATGTGCAAAAGTGTGAACATAAATATCTTCGATGTCGATCGTATTTTTATCTACACTTTTTCTGTTGGGCATGTTAAGAAACGAATGTTTGCCAATTTTTTTTCCGCGATGAGATTTGAACTAGTTGTTAGAGACGCTCAAATGTCTGTAAGGTCCGTTTCTTACCCACCACTATGAGAATTACAGACTTTGTCCGCGATAAAACGGCTCATACTTATTGACTGCTAATTCATCACAACTTTGAAGCCCACTAATCAGCCAAAGGACGTCTACTACTGGATAGGCCTCCCCCAAAATTCACGGGGGGTATATGCCATAATCGCCACGCTTGGCATGCGGGTTGGCGATCACAGTATCTCCACCGCACTCCAGGGATGCTGCTGCCCATCCCCCGGTGGTCTTGGTCGTAGTTTTAGGACATTCCCGGGCCCGGTTCACTTTGAAGCCCAGTCAATAATAATCGTTGTATGGAAAAACATGAACATGAAATTGCTATTTTGGCCATGAAATACTGTATTTATGTACAGATTTAGTAAAAAATCCGTTCCCATCGTAAAAACTCGGTATATAACTAAACCCGAAGTGTCAATCACGCCGTCAACAACAATACAATACAATGAATATTTATTCCATTGACACACAACATGCACTAGAATATGTCTTATAACGAAAAAAAAAGTGTCAATCAATTACCGTATTAGCACAGAATAAGTAATAGTACAAGTACAGAAGTTTCTCTGTTAACAAATCCCCCGTTTAGGTATGCCGAAAGTGCCTAAACGTGGCCATCTCTTTCTATCGCACGCAACGCGCTCTTTCGAGGCCCCGCCCTCAGCGCTAGGGTTACCACCTGCGAGAACCTATTTTAAAATATGTACTTTATTATTAGTACTGCTGTTTACAATACAATTACGAATACGAATAGTACTTTAAAGGTTCCGTAGCCAAAATGGTGAAAACGGAACCCGTCCGTCCGTCTTTCGTCTGTATGTGACAGCCGAAGTAACTCGGAGACTATAAGCACTACAAATACAATTAAAACATTTAGCAGGAAGGTGTGTTCTACTCGTATGAACCGCTAAGTAAAAGTGATGTGAAATGACGAAAAAATATTAAAGTAGGGAGGGGGGGGGGGGGGACTCCATATATATAACTAGGGGATACAAAGTTTTATATAAATTTTAAAGTCATCACTTTAAAAAATAAAAAGATATTTCTTAGAACCAACGTTTTCATTTTCGTTTTCTTTTTTGTCAACCGTTGGTGAATACCAAACTCAATGACTGTCAGTTTTTTGATTGATAACTGACAGTTTTTTCAACATTTTAAGATAAAGACACAGAATTTGGGTAACTATATAAAGATATTTTTTACAACCGGCTGCAATACAATAATGCTGTGGTTTTGACTTTATTATTTAACACGAAACGGATTATTTTATGATCGTACAGCGGCACAGCAGCGCGTGCGCGTGCGTTCCGTAACGCTGCGCCGCAACCATTGAATAGTCACATGACGTGTGAGCCGGCGGGCGCATGTACTTGGCGCGGCGCGATGACGTCACGGTAGTAAACCACCCCTGGTATTATTAGAATAGAATCGAATAGAATACAAATTTACATAACGTACTTTACAAACAGTTAAAAGTAAACATACTTAAATACTTAATTTACTTCTCAAAATAAAACCGCGCACATTAATGTGACAATAGGACTGGAGTGAACTAGGGTTTTCAGTTCACCCCTAATGACATCTGGTTTAACAAAGTGGCGGGTGTTTATATTAACCAAGTACAATCTTATTTAACAACTGTCATGTCGAATGGCAAAATAGTAACATCAGAGTAAGGATTTCTATAAAGGGTCTATTCAAGTTCCATCAAGGGGGACAGAAAAGCTCTTATGCAGCTGAAATGAGGACTGATCTTAAACGTCTGGTAGCTTACCATAAACAACCTCTTTAATTTGGGCGGGTAATCGTTTATTTGCCTCAAACTATTTGACATGACGTATACATGACATTGACGCAAATAAAGAAAAGCGGAACTATGACAAGGACAACAAAAGATATATCTCACTCGGTAGCGGTATTTATTAATTGGCGTCTTCTCTGGAGTACTCTGAGATAGTAGATGTAGTGTATAGCTATCCTTATCTCGTGCGCATACGTCACAACTGGGGCAGTCGTCACTGAGCATATAATCACTACGTTTGCAGTCGTTGTCCGACCGTCACCGAGAGTGGTTGTGCGCTGTCGAGCCAAGTATCGTGTAGCTATATATACGTCTTTATATACACAGTGCACGTGAACAGTAACAGTTTTCATTCTGACATTGACAAATAAAGTTTTACATTAACAGACATGAACGTGTCAATCATTTAATACTATAATTGATATTAGAGTTTTCACGTTGGGAACGGATTATTCTTCATTTGTACCTCTACAAATCTTATTTGTATAAACATAAGAATTCTATTGCTAGCTTTTAATCTTTTGTTTTACATTTGGAGGGTAAAAAGTGTATATAATATAGGCAAATAAATAAAGATAATAAGGTACTGCAGTCGTGCCTTATTCAATTACTAATAAATAATTACCGCATCATTTACGAGTATTTCACGCCTGCAAAACGATTGATGTCTATAATCAAACTCGTTGCGATTTATTTAATTTTGAGGTTCGAATCGATTAAACTAGCGCCGAACACTGGGCACGATTCATCAGTCGATTAATATGCAAATTAATAAACGTTGCGTGAGATTCAGATCTCATTTAGGCTTTTGTTCGCCTGTTTAGCTTAGTTGATAGTGACACTGCCTTCGAAGCTAGATGTCTTTCTGTGGTAAGCACCGTGCGCAGAAATACTTATTCCTGTGACTTGGATGTATCTATTAAATATATCGTCGTCTAGTACCCATAACACGAGCCTTACTGAGCTTACTATGGGACTATGTACTTAGTTCTATTTGTGTAAAAAAATTTCCTATATTATTTATATATATACATATTATTTATAAAAGGTATTTATGTATGTAGTAAATGTAGTAAAATGGCGGCAAGACAAATGAAGCGAAGTCTCTGACTGGTACCCTGCTTGCTATCATCATCATCATCATCATCATCATTTCAGCCGAATGACGTCCACTGCTGGACATAGGCCTCCCCCAAAGACTTCCACAATGACATCCAGCGGACACCCGCGACCCTTACCAGGTCATCAGTCCACCGTGTGGGGGGCCTGCCCACGCTACGCCTTCCGGTACGTGGTCGCCACTCGAGAACCTTCCCGCCCCAACGGCCATCGGTTCTGCGTGCTATGTGCCCCGCCCACTGCCACTTAAGTTTAGCGATTCGAAGGGCTATATCGGTCACTTTGGTTCTGCTGCGGATGGCCTCATTCCTGATGCGATCACGCAGAGAAACTCCCAGCATAGCCCTCTCCATTGCTCTTTGGGTGACTTTGAGCCTTCTTATGAGGCCCATAGTAAGCGACCACGTTTCAGTACCATATGTCATCACTGGCAACTCACACTGGTCAAAGACTTTCGTCTTGAGACACTGCGGGATATTGGACGAAAAGATGTGACGTAGCTTCCCGAACGCTGCCCAGCCGAGTCGGATTCGACGATTAACCTCTTTCTCGAAGTTGGACTTACCTAACTGGACAGTCTGTCCTTGCTATCAATGCAAGCAAAATAGAGGACGCCAACGAACGAGATGGGAGGGCGACCTAAAACTCACAGCTGGTAACAACTGGAGACGAGTAGCGCGTGACAGAGCGCACTGGAAGACGTTGGAGGAGGCCTATGCCAAGAGGCACTCTGAACTACGAGACATCCTATAGATCTTGTAGTCCAAAATAAAAAAAGGCTTATTATTAGTAGTAAAGTAGTAGATGCAAGTAGTCATTCTGAAGACTATACAGTAGCTAGGTTAGTGTATTTTTTTTTCACCTTATACCTCGAGTGCGATATTCTATAATAATGATATAGTGGTCTATTTAGTGTCGTGACAGGTGACTGATCTTAAGGACGATGCACTAAGCCTATCATAATTTTGCGGTCAGCTGATGGGACTACACAGGATGAAGTGATTCAAACTGATGGTCACCAGTTGCCGCCATTACCAGTCACCATTATGCTGCCATTTTAAGTCATTAGATACTATTTTTAGCCGAATTCACAAAAAAGGAGAAGGTTCTCAATTCGATTGTATGTTCTTTCTTTTTAATGTGGTACCTCAGAACACCGTCAGTTATGAACCGATTTGGAAATATCTTTTACTTTAAGAAAGCATCTACATACTCGTACTTCGAGGTTGGGTCCCGTTGTTATAGAAGCAAACATATTTTTTGGAGCATTATCAGTTTCAGATAGAGACTTTACAATTTTACGATCAGAAATATACCTTCAATATATGTACAAAAAATGGGTGGTTACTAACTGAGCGCTCCCGTGCTTTGGAAGGCACGTTAAGCCGTTGATCCCGGCTGCTGTCTATGATAGCAGTCGTTAAGCCAAGTTAGAGGCCTTCAGGCGGCTTGAGAATTTCTAACAGTCAAGTTGCCCACTCACTTGACAAAGCCTTATCCCAATAAGGTCTAGCTTCCCCCTTGGGTTGGAAGGTCAGATGGCAGTCGCTTCCGTAAAAACTAGTACCTACGCCAACTCTTGGGATTAGGTAGCGAACCCCGGGCATCCTTCAGGATGCAACTGTCCTGGGAATAACGCTAGGATGATGATGATGATGTGTACAATATATAAAATAATAAAAATATGTGCTGAGAAGAGTAAGGGAGATATTCCTAAAAGTTATAGAAAATTAGGAGAGGGAAAATGACCGGTCATCTTAAACGATATGACGCTTTTATAAATATGTAGCATCATAGAAGGCAAGATTGAAGGCAAGTGAGGAACGGGAAGACCAAGGATAAGCTACCTACATTAAAGAACTAAAATAAAATGAGAAATAATAAACCAGTACACAGAAAAACTGAGCGTGCGACTAAAATACTAACTATCCAAATTATTCGCTCGTGGAGTATTCGCAGTTAGTATTTCAGTCAGTACGTTTTAGTTTTTTGTGGGTTAGGTTAGTTTAAATTCGGAGCTGTTATTACTACCTACCCAAATAAAATTTTTAGTAGTCATATCGTATAAGGAAGGATGTTTTTAATGATTTCTAAAGACTTATAACAAGTACTTACATTCTTAGACATAAATAAAATGTTAGTTTAAAAGTTTTAACAGGCCAAAATTGTGTCGCTTATACCTAAAATAGTCAAACCTGTGCTGTAAGCATTAGCTTCCTTCTGTCTGATGTGACTTATTAAGAGTGCTTAGTACGTACTAAGGTTAATACATTTTAATTACAATACATATCTATGCACTGTACGTTCACATGTAATTATGTAAATATTTTTCTTCCAGGTATTGGGGATAGCGGACTCGGTGTCAAAATGCTGAAAAGTATTGGGCCTACGGCCCTTTCGACTACTACGACGTGAGTGTTTTAAGATAAATGAAAAATATAAGTAATTGTTTATATTTACACCAGTTTAAAAGATGAAAGGACCTTCTTGCTGCTGCCTTGATTGTTTGCCAATGACGTGGAAAAAACCAAAAAAATATTTCGCAGAAGCTCCGAGGAAGGTACGCACAACAGACCACGAGACCAAATGAATTCTAGCTGCAAATTGTATAAGAACTGCACGTCAACTGATTTCCGAGGCATTTCGAAATGACAAAACATCCCTGGTATTATCCCACTTTCATGTAGTTTCTGACATTTAAACCAAAATGGCATTAGACAAAACAGAAGGCTAAATATTCGATATAATCCTAGATACTCGTATATCTCCTGTCAATTTATACAAACAAAATCGTGGCCAGCGATATAATGTACAGAAGTTTAGTTAATTTTGCGTGGCCAGCGATATAATGTACAGAAGTTTAGTTAATTTTGCGTGGCCAGCGATATAATGTACAGAAGTTTAGTTGATTTTGACCTTTGAATTTCCATTATTAATTATCATGATTTTAAATAATTATTACCTATATATTAGCCTTAGCTCAGGACCGGGAAGAATGGCGTACAGCTCAGCAGAACTCAGCAGTGGGCGATTACGGGCTGAAAATTATGCAAACGCGTGTATTATTTAATAATACCATTATTTTAATTTGATTTGTTATTTAATAATAGTAGTGGTGGTGGTTTTATGTGTAGCAGGCTGAAGAAAAAAGTTAAATAAAGACTCAAATTCGGGTTTTTTTTCTATAGAGAAATTTAAAAGTACTCCTGTTTCGGCTATTTAAGAGGGCGCAGTACGCTCGGTCTGGCTCGGTTCTCCATACAAACGTATTTATCCTCTCATTTTAAAACGCCATGCTAGAATAACATAAAAAATTGTATACACAATGGGATCCGGCATATCTAGGTAGACCATAGTTTCTGTTGCTAGAAATTGTAAAAGAAAAAAATACAGCGGCTTTTTGAGTTTTTTACGGCTTGTATGAAAACCTTAATAATCGCTGTATTTTTTCTCCATTATAATTTCAAGCAACAGAAACTATGGTCCGACCTAGATATGCCGGATCCCATTGTGTATACAAAGTTTCATGTTATTCTAGCCTGGCTTTTTAAAATGAGAGCATAAATACGTTTGTATGGAGAACCGAGCGTATTGCGCACTCTTAAGAATCAATATATACGTAATTAAGAATCATTATGTTATCATTATGGACCCGGGTATGTCCTTAAAGTACGACCAAGACCACCGGGGAATGGGCAGCAGCATTCCTAGAGTGCGGTGGAGAAACTGCGATCGCCAACTCGCATGCCAAGCGTGGCGATTATGGCATTTACCCCCCATGAAATTGTGGGAGGCCTATGTCTAGCAGTGGACGTCCTAGGGCTGATATGGTATGTTATCATTATTAACGCGAGATTTTTCGTTTCACGTCCTTCAGATGGTTTTACTCTGATCACGTTTTTAAATCGTTGTAGGTATTCATTCTTACGCATTTATTTGATAGAAGTGAACATGACCAAATAGTCTGCCCTGCCGCGGTAATCAGCCGGGTGTTAAGAATTTATGGCGGGCTGTAAGCAAGCGGTATAAATTAACGCAACAATTGATTACGAGATAGTTGGTGTGCGTCCATAGCAAACTAACCATAATATCGCTTACCATCAGGTGATTCGTGGTCAAGCGCAAACCTGTTTAAAGTAATCCAAACAATGAAAAACAAATAGTTTACTTTGCTTATTTTAATAGTATAATTAAAAAATGGTCTCATCTTGTGGGGATCAGCTGCAGATATTGAAACTGTTTTTATTTTGCAAAAAAGGGCTATCCGGGCAATTTATAACTTGGGATCGCGTGACTCATTAAGAGAATTCTTCAAAGAAATAGATATTTTAACCCTGCCGTCCCTATACGTATTTAAAATAATAATGTATATTAGGAAGAATTTGTGCAAATTCCCAACGAACGCTAATAAACCAATAGCCACCAGAAACACTGGGAAACAAAAAATAACCTTCTATAGACTAGTAAAGGCGAAAAAGTCGTTCTTGGGAAATTGTATTAAATTCCACAATAAAAGTCCTAAACACATTACTGAACTTAGCAATTCTAAATTCAAATCTGTAGTAAAATAAACACTTATTTCAGAAGCATATTATAAGGTAAACTATTACATCATGGACAGGGATGTTTGGCAGTGATAGTATCCTGCACGGCTAATCTATCGCAAAATTAGGTTTTCTACTGTAGCTTGTTATTTTTGTAGTAACTGAGACTGTAATTTTATATTTAACTATACAATGTATATTGTTTTGAAAAAATGACACCTCGCCGACTTTCTTCCGCCGGTTCTTCTCGTGGCAGAGGTTTATTTTTCCGAACCGGTGGTAGTTTATTGACGTTCATAGGTGCATGTAATATGCCTAATTTGAAGAATAAACTACTTTTACATATACTTTTTTTTTAATCTTGCCATTTGACGACCTGTTTAGCCTAGTTGGTATTGGTAGTGACACTGCCTCAGAAGCTAGAGGTCCCGGGTTCGAATCCCGGCCAGGGCATTATTTGTGCATTTAGCACGGATTTTGTTTTTGGGTCTGGGATGTTCTCTATGTATTTAAGTATGTATTTATCCACATAAGTATGTATATCGTCGTCTAGTACCCATAGTACAAGCCTTGCTTAGTTTGGGACTAGGTCGATTTGTGTAAGATTGTCCCCCAATATTTATTTATTATTATTCATTTTATTTATATAGATAGTTTCTACTTTTCTAGGGTTCTGTAGTAAAGAAGGAACCCTTACCTGTAGTTTCGCTTAGCTTAGTAACCGTTACTACTAGAAACTATGAATACCTCTACATATCAACCAAGCCAACTTAATGGTGATATAAAATCTTGATATAAATTTATTTTCTTGCTTGGTGTTCCTAGTGTTGAATAGCTCGTATTTTATTTATTTAACCATTCGTTTGCGTGATACGCGCATTGCGATCACACAAACACACGTACCTACACACGCACACATACACACCCACACATAGCCACACACACTTAAACAGAGACTAAGTAGCTATAAAGAATAAAAATTGTAGTAGTGTTAGTTTAATACGTAATATTTTTTAATATTGTAAATATCTTCCCTTATGTACCTAGCTTTCATAATGTCGTCTACTATTGTTAACCGCACTCGCAGAAGGCCAAGTTACAGGCTCAGCCTAGTTTGGTCTCTGATAGAATCTCTTGTAATGTACTTATCTATTTTTGAACAATAAACCATTTGTATTTGTATATATTTAAAGAATACTCGTATTAATACAAAATAAATATATGGAACTTAAACATATCTTAGAATGCAGATTGGTAGCTATTGCTGGTGATTGCTCCTAGATATAAAATTAATCAGTTTTTAATTAGACAGAGAGTTACCTACAGAGAACTTGATTTTTTAAGAGAGGTATGCTTTTTTGAATAATAACTTTAAATAATTGAATAATAAGCATCCTATCCTGCCTTTCGATACGACGCAATAAAATATGTTAGGTCGCGAGCTGGCATTGGAAGTCGGTAAAACACGTACTATAGGGCTTTTTTACGGAGCTATCCAGTAGCCTTTCGCCTTTAGCTGGTCGTCCGAGCAGTCTGTGGGTGACCGCGTGTATATACGCCACCGCCATAGCTTATGTATTGAGTGAAGATATTGCAACTTCCCTCTAATGATTTAATAGTTATCCTGTTTCCACCCTGAAGAAGTCCAGGGGTTCGCTTGCTTCTACTCTCTTAGCATTTTTAAACTGACGTTATGCTGTTTTGGCAGAAATGAGACGTTATTATGATTGGGGTGTTGAGTGGGCAAGACGCGAATTAATATTTTCAAATCCACCCATAGGGTTCTGGCTTGAATTATACTTGTAATAGAAAACAACCGGGATCGCACTGTCTTCTGAAGCACAGAATTACCCAGGTATTTAAACCGGGTTTATAACATTTGTGTTGCGACTAATATTATTTTGATTACACCAACCGCTCACAGGTCTCTTCCTTTTGGAGGTTGGCTGATGCCATCGGTTTTTACATGCACAGTCGGTGCAAATGCGCGGCTAGGCTATGAGCGCTTTATAAAAAGTAATTGCAACGGTATAGGAGAATGATTGGCGAGACGAGCGTGGCTGCGTTGTAGCAGATAAGCTAATGGTCGAATGTGCAGGACCGGCGGTACAGTGCGCAGAGTTAAAACAGTAGCGCATAAGGCCTAGTATTACAGTACAAAATAGCAGAATGAGCTACCTATTGCCACATACCACCTACGGACTCTAATGTAACTACTTACTCTTTGTAAAATAAAATTTATCTTAAGAACCATTGACTTATACAGGGTGTTTGACACATGGATCGTCAAAAACTTTTGGGATGCTGGTAGTCATTAGCTACCTTTCCACCCTTGGACCCTGGGCTGTAAGACTCTCGGTCAGGGGGGTACGTTTTTTTTATTTATTTTTCCTAAATCACTCTTAATCTGAGATGCGAAGCCGCATAACTTTTTTGTGTTTTTCAAATGTATAATTTATGTTAATTGTCTTACGAATAAAAAAGCAGAGTTTTGGCATCGACATTTTCTTAAACCGGTGGCAGTTTATTGATATTATTTGATAAATAACTTTGACTTTGACTATGACTTTGACAGTGCGCTGAGATCCCGGTCGGTATTGAAATTTGCGCTTAAATTCATTCCAAATCATCCCTATGTTCTTCGCCTCTGCGATGATTGTCCGCCGCCAGGTTTGCTTAGGGCGGCCACGGTTACGCTTTCCTTAGGGATTCTAGTCCAGGGCTTGCCTTGGTATCTGATCAGATTCTCTTCGGTACATGTGGCCGATCCAGTTCCACTGAGCGCGTTGGTCTGCTGGTCAATCGGAGTATCATCGCAGCGTTCCCACAGTTCTATATTGGAGATTTTCTCGGGCCAGTAAACAACGAGAATACGGCGAAGGCAGCGGTCGATGACGACCTGAAGCCGAAGCAAGTGTCCTTAGTAAGTAGCAGTGCTGGATTAGCCCATACTGCTTAGGGCATCACGTCTTGGGGGGGCAACATAAACAGCACCAAAAAAAGATAGGCGTTGATTGCTTAGGGGATCAAGTAGTTTTAATCCGGCACTGGCAAGTAGTAGAAGTCAGCAGTGGGTTAGATTAAGTAAAATTGGAAAATTCATTCGAGAATCTATAAACCTGAAAAAAGCTACGCGTAGTCTAACAGATCCATTCGAGGATATGTTTATATGGAATTTCTAACTATTTTAACACATAATTTGTTTTACCAATTGCTTTGATCGAACCAATATATAAATAATTTGTTAGAGCTTCTGAAAATATTTTTTAGTTTTTTAACAAACCAGACACGTAGAACGTTTATGGATTTTAAGTGCGATTCATATCTCCAGTCCTAATTTTTTTTATTTACATAGTTACCCTCCTTGATTGCGTACTGTTACACTCTGTAGACTGCGACTCAGGGATCCGTACGGCGCGGGAGCATTTTTTGCGGCCGCGCGCACTGGACCGACCAAGAAAATGGATGCCCGAGCTCGCATGTAGCGTAATGTAAACTAGTTACTATTTCTAGTCTTTCTACTTCACACTTATGAAGAAATATACTTGTGTTTCTTTATAACTATGGTGGTTGTGGCCGGCATCGGCGACCCTCTAGTTGCGTGTAGGCCATTTAAAAAAATGCATAATAACTCCTTTTCTCTTTAAATTCTAGTTAATCCCTACTCAGAATTGAAAACTGTGTTAAACCTAATAGGAGAAAAAAATGTGGCTCAAAAAGTGGCCTTAGTTTGCTATTGTAGCACTTAGATGTGTATCGTTAAGTGCTACAAATATCATTATTTTGTTTAATGTACTACGATAAAAAAGGCATACTCGTATTGCTTCGCAAAATAACCACATATGTTGTCCGCTCCACAACCCTCGAGCCTCGTCAATTGAATAGAAACTGAATAACTAGGTATCCTTCAAGTTTTAATAAATATTTTTGAGACATCTCGATGATACATGGCAAGTACATGGCACTTCGTTGTCATATGCCAAAATAGGTGAAATAAGGAAAATAGACAAATGACGATATGAAAAAATGACAAAGTATTAGTCAAGTATTAGTTATTGGCTATGTGCACGTCTGAAACGTCAAACGTCAAAGGTCCCGAGACAATGTCAAAACTCAGAGATGTCAAATAATGACACATGAATATTTTATTTACTTTTATAAGTAAACGAGAAAGACCCCGTATTGGAAGTTTTACTAAAATAAATAAGAGAATAAATAAATACATACAAACGAAACGGATCGTAGGAAACCGTTAAGAAACCAATAGAAAACGTGAAAGTAAATTTGACAGTGGTCCCCGGTAAGTACACATTTCTGCCATGGTGTGCGCTACGATCGCCTAGCTTACCCCCACCACCTACTTCGCGCATAGCCAATAGGGTCGAAAAATAAAAATGTCGAAATAGAATTTAGTCGAAGTATTGAAATTACTAATTATTTCACTCTGCCTTAAAATTGACGGACGGACGGTCCTATTTCTGCACAGTTTGCCCTTCGGGCATCTGAAGATACCTAACGAATCTAACCTACCCAAACCTGCTGGCCTACCGTGAACTTCGAAAATCGAACTTCGTATCGTACCGTCCCTTTCCGTAATATAGTGTATAACACGAGAGTGAAAGGGACGGCACGACACGAAGTTCGATTTTCGAAGTTCGCGGTAGGCCCTCTGGGGCCGATGAAGATCACTGCTTATAATAGGACTTTTTTTAAATTACAAATCTGGACATTTGTCAGTTCATCTTTTCTACTTCTCGACATTTTTATACTCCTTACTCCTACTTTTTTATTTCTTGACAATAAACATTATTTCGTCATTTTTATACTCGTCATTTTTCCTTATAGACAGTAGTTAGCTAAAGGAAATATTTTAGTAACTCTGAACACTTAGTAAAACTGAACCGAAGTAAATTGGTGACAATCTGAGCTTAAAATGTCTATCGTTGCGACCTTATTTTCATACTACCCGTAGCTAGTTGCAGAGAAAAGTGACCTTCTGCGTACAACGCCAACACAGTGAACTGACCATTCGTGACCCTTATTACAATGCGTATTGGCTATGTGCGAAGTAGGTGGTAGGGGTAAGCTAGGCGATCGTAGCGCACACCATGGCAGAAATGTGTACTTACCGGGGACCACTGTCAAATTTACTTTCACGTTTTCTATTGGTTTCTTAACGGTTTCCTACGATTCGTTTCGTTTGTATGTATTTATTTATTCTCTTATTTATTTCAGTAAAATTTCCAATACGGGGTCTTTCTCGTTTACTAAAGTAAATAAAATATTCATGTGTCATTATTTGACATCTCTAAATTTTGACATTGTCTCGGGACCTTTGACGTTTGACGTTTCAGACGTGCACATAGCCAATAAAGTACACGAATGGTCAGTTCACTGTGTTGGCGATGATACAAACTACGCAGGAGCGCATACCGAACTTTCCCGACTGTACATTGTAGTTACGAGGTTTTTGTCAATTCCAGATGGTGACGATGGACGCTGACAGCGCGCGCCTCGGCGGCTTCCGGCTGGGCGCGCGCGAGGAACCCGAGCGGCGCCCGCGCACGCCTTCCGTCTCCTCTCTCTCGCTCTACAAGCAGAAGATCGACGCGCTCTTCGACGACAGCCGCTCCGTCGCCAGCCTCCCGCAGTACTCGCCTAGCGCTCTCACCGACATCAAGGTAAGACGAGACGAGAAAGTTAAAAAAATCTGACGGCTTTCAAATTTTTTTGTGTATATTTTTTTCGGCCGTCACATCCCAAGATACCTGAACTGTCAAAATCCGTTTAGTCGATGCTATGATAAGAGATGATAAACACTCAAAAGTATCGCTGCACTGTACGCGTAAAACATATTATCGTTCTAGGCAGTCGGCCAATTAAATAAAATATAATTAGGCTTGTTAGTGTAGCCTACTGTTTAACAACTCATGAATATGTATCTGTTTCAGACAAGAGACGTCAAAGATGAAAGCTATTGCCAGAATAAAATCAACAAGATCAACAACACGGTCCAGGATCGTATAGAGAGGATGTTTGCCGATATGGCCGGGGAGTCCAGACAGTCAGTTGAGAGTATCGGCGTGCATGTCTTCAGCGTGCACTACCTAGGCTCCACTCCTCTACAGAGCAAGGTCACCAGCTTGTCAGGACTCCAAACGCCGCTCAAAGATCTCTACTTCGCTTACAGAAGAAACTATCGCCATAAAAGTAACCTCACAGGAAGATTAGAAATTTCAAAAAGTGGTCTCAAAGTCAGATATAAGGGAGAAAAAGGCGACTTGGAACAACTGAACCCGTTTCCAACAATCGCAGTCTGGTCTGCCGTGAAGTTCGTCGTGCAACCTTCGGAGAAAGAGAACCACGATTTAAGTTATGCTTTTCTTCCTCTAATCACCGATCCGGACAATATCGACCGCCACGCCCTTTTCAAAACTTTAGAATCGCCTGATAAAAAATATATCCTCTCCCACAACGAAAACTCGCATTCACCTCTTTTCGCTGTTGTGATGAGGAAGATCGGAGTCGCCAAGCAATTGGAGTGTCATGGATTTGTATGTCAGACGTCGGAGGACGCTATTGTAATAGCGGCCACGCTATACAAATCTCTGATGTCACACATGAGCCGGCAGGGTCACAACGGTGATATGAAGAAGCTAAGGAATCGAAACGGAGTCAGCTGTATGAGCATCACCAGTAGTATAACACAGAACGATATCCCCATAAGACCGCCGCGGAAGAAACGCAGTACGTCTTCATTAAGTGGTGACAGTGATCGGCCTGATGGGTTCTCAGCCAGTGAATCTTTCCACGAAAGACCTAAACTGGAACGTACTAGAAGAATCTTAGCAGCAGAAGGTTACCGTCTGCCGTCACCACCGCCCTCCATATCCCCCGCCGAACCTAAAAGGATTACTGTCGAGGAAGTTAAAGCCAAGTTAGACTCCATAAAGCACGATACAAGTGGAAGTGACACGCAAGAATCAAAGAAATCGATGGCAAAGGATTCACTAAGTCCTAATATTAACGCTAAGATCTCGAATCCTATGCCTACCCAGAGTAGCAGTGAGTCTTCAGTTCGGAGTAAAGTTTCTGAAAAGATCGAGTTATTTAGACAGTTAGAGAAACGAAAAAACATTCAGAGACCACCAACTTTGCCACCTCCTATTCCTACGAAACCGCTGGAATCGCCTGACCAATCAAAAGAAACTCTCAGGAGAAGTCACAGTGGAAGGAAATCTCTTAATGAATCTGGTGATATTCTAACGAAGGTAGCGATCCCTCGCTCAGGCAGTTTCCTCAACGCTGGTGGGCTTACCAGATACAAATCTATTGGACACAGGTATGTATAAGTATATGTACAATGTACAACCTATTAATTCTGAACCAATTTCAATACAATGCTTCATTGACGACACTACCTTTTCCCTGGTATCTCAAGTTACACGTAGTTTAAATTTTTCACTCGATTGAAGCAACGAGGCGTTGGCATCAACGCGCTCAGTGAAGTGTTTCGGCATCTTGCATGCTAGTAATTGTGCTAATGCAACCGCATCAGCTACATTCCTCTGGTCCAGTATAACACCCGAGGATTTTTTATCAATCTCAACTATTACGATCTAGCTAGTTGCATATACTTAGAACCAGATGGTAAAACTAGTATCAGGTATCGTTGACTAACGTAAACTAGTATCGTTGTAATGTAACGGATTGTTATTTGCATTTTCCAGAAACAACGGCAAAAAGGGAGGCGGTTCTCCATTAGGGTTCAACGAACTCTTCAATGAATTCAAGGTTCAGGAGAATTTACATTCGATGGATGAAATTTTGAATGCCATAATAGACGCAGAAGGCATGTCCTTCAACGACTTAAAACCGATATATAAGGAGTTTCTTTTGAAATTAGCTGTAACCCTAACAAAGGATGAAATATTCCAGCACAGTAAAGCGATTATGAAAAAACAGAAAAAGAAAATTTTAAGACGGAACAGTATATTTCAAAACAAGAGGCGGAAGATTTTCAAAGGTGCTAGTGGGTTGCGAATGGTATTCAGAAAACCTTTCGGAAAAGAGCTGCCAAAAATTGAAAAGACGAAGCATCAAATCGGCTCATTTGATTTACAAACAGTTGCCAAAAAGGAGCCTATTTCGGAAAGTTCAGTGTCTACATCGAGTTACGATTTACGGCAGTTTCGTCCGAAAGAACCGCCAATTCCACCACCGAAGAGACAAACCATGAGACAACGAAAACGCAATGAAAAGGTTGTGCATGTTTCCAAACGAAATGGGAAGGTCTCAAGACCGGGAGAAAGGACATCCACTTCAGAAGACTCTGATTTTTTGACTCTAAGCAACCGCCTTGGATGCCAGAACCGAAACAGTTCTAGTGGGTACGTGTCGTGCTCGGAATGCGAATCAGAGAGCTGTGTTGACCGCTGCTACTGCTCGCTAAAAGAGGATTGCAAATCGAAATGCTACTGCTACGAAGGTGACGTCAAGAGAGATCAAACCAAAACCAGACTTCTAAGTAAAAGCAAAAACTGCAAAGAGTGTTCCAAGTGAGTATCTTTTAATATGAATCTAGCCAGTCATTATTTGACGAATGAGTTTATAAACTAAGCATAAGCAGCTAGCGTCAAAATTTCTCCACTTTCGTCAGTGTTCGTTTAACATTTCATTTAACTCTAATAGTAGCATCTCCGCGAAGTGATTGTGCAGGCTTAATTATATTTTGCGTCTTGTAGACTCCACTGGATTATGTACCTTGTTTATTATTGATCACGATTCATTATTTATAACTGGTGTTGGTGTAGAAATGAAATGTGTGTGGCGGTTATCAGAGCGTGGCTCGTCCGTGGCTTGCGACGCCTCATACTGGACCGAATTACAATTATTTACAGTTGTGTGAATTCATAATTTTCTTAATCACCGGGATTCCATGATTGGGATGAGTACTCTCTTTAAGCCGTGTTGTTTTTTATAGTTTTCGGGTATCTATGCATCATCTAAAAATACTCACGAAATTCCTAAAACAGCTATTCTAAAATTATGTTGCCTACGTACGAAATAAAAAAAAAAAACGAATGTCTTGACCCTTGTCAAAGCAGAGGCGATTTAGCAAGGGGTTTAATTGAACGCTCATATTTTTTTCATGAATAAATTGTATAATACTACCATACATTGACGACCTGTTTAGCCTAGTTGGTAGTGACACTGCCTCCGAAGCTAGAGGTCCCGGGTTCGAATCCCGGCCAGGGCATTATTTGTGCATTTAGTACGGATTTTGTTCTTGGGTCTTGGATGTTCTCTATGTATTTAAGTATGTATTTATCTATATAAGTATGTATATCGTCGTCTAGTTCCGATAGTATGTACAAGCTTTGCTTAGTTTGGGACTAAGTCGATTTGTGTAGGATTGTCCCCAATATTATTTATTATTTTTATTTATACGAAATGTTTAAGCATGAAACAATTATACTTATTCTATAAATATAAACTCATAAACTATTTTAAACATTCGTAATTTTGAAATCAGGCCAACTAAATACTTCTGCCAAGCTTGGATTCGAACAAATCTGTAGAATTTTCAATCATTAGGACACTCAATTTTCTAATTGCTTAAGAATTACGTACACACTTACGAACTGTGAATTTATACTTAATGCTAGGTATCCGTTTCCGCTTGAGCGAGACGAGAAGATAGAAATCTGTCTCCCAGGTATATTGATTAAGACACGTTGAGTTTCGTTACGTGACTTCAGACGATTTGTTTTCAAAGTTTAAGCTTTGTTAAAATTGCTAAGTTAAACTGTCAAATAACGCAGTGGGGCGATAAAGCATCCGACACTTTTTCCACATAGTGTCAGAGAAAGATGAATGATTCATCTGGTTTTTGTCGCGTGACAAACGGCAACAGAGGCTCGCAACACTGTCTAAAAATCGATCTATTAAGTGCATAAATATATGTACGGTTCCAAAGAGCCAAAAGTATCTAAGCAGCCTTATGCCCTTAACAATAGTAAAGAAGTGTTCATTAGCGGATTCTGTTATAAATTATGGACTTAGCGTATATGGTAGAACTTTTGAAACATACCTAGAGGAAATAAAAAAGTTACAAACTAGATTAATTAAGTACCTTGTAAATAAAAATATCAAACATATATGTAAAGGACTGCTTACGCAAAAAATAGTTTTGTCAGAAGGGCGTGCAGGTTGTACAACGAAAAATTTCTGGGTCTTGATATTTTCTGTGGGAATCTTAATAGATTTAAAACACTATCTTTGCAATGTAATAACCAAAATCACTAAGACTATGGCGCTATTAAGAAATAATTTATATATTAAATGTTACAAAAACCTTTTTACTCTTTACTCTTCAGGTCTACTTTTGCGTTAATATTTTTTTTTTTAATTTTGTAGATGCATGCATAAATAGCTCTGTTTTACTCAGTGTTACAATTTATCGAACACGATGTTAATAAATATTCTTATTAAGGAAACTGTAAGTCTAGTTTTAAGGAAATTTCTAGTGTTACATATAATTATAAAAGACTGTTTGTTTCTTAAATAAATAAATATATAAATAAATAAAGGAAATTATGATAAATTACACAAGATATGTAAAATTCTACCTATACAAGAAAGGATGCATTATTTGATAAGTGTAGATAATTATTTTAACGAGGAGTTTAAGGTGCTGAAGCAAAGTAAATATAAAACAAGAAATATTAGACTACGGAAATGTGTGAAAAAATATGTATAATTATTATGGTAGAAGAACAAATGAGTTCCTGATCCCGATCATTTGTAACGGTATCAGCTGGTTAAGAAATGAGGAAAAAAGTAGTACTAAAAAATAAGCTGAAAAACTCCTAAAAAAGATATTTTTGGAAAGATTACCTTAATTGTCAAAATTTCGAGTTTAGTAATTTATACTGTCATTATATACCTATATTTTAAGTAACTTAGGTGCACGTTAGATCTGTTGAAATGGGCGCGGTCTCGCCAACAAACTTATAATATGATGTACCTTCATTAAAATAATGATTTCGATCATAAGCTCGAAACGTACAGAGCGGGCGCGGCGCGGTGCGGCGCGGAGACGGTTTATCATTTTTGATCTTTTCGAAACTGTGGACTGTCGATAGTGTCGATTACTGCTTCATATGTCACACACGCCGCCTCCGCTCCGCTGTTCCACGCGATTTTTTGTTGCGACGTCCCACGGACCGCGTTCGCTTATCCGAAAAGTCGCCTCCGCTCCGCAATAACGCTGCGCCACGCTCCGTGCGTTTCAATCTTTAATAGCGTCCACATATTTTCGAACTCGCCTGTTAGTACGTTCGGTTCTCCATACAAACGTATTTACGCTCTCATTTTAAAACGCCATGCTAGAATAACGTGAAACTTTGTATACACAATTGGATCCGGCATATCTAGGTCGGAAATTAGTTTCTGTTGCTTGAAATTATAATGGAGAAAAAATACAACGATTATTAAGGTTTTCATACAAGCCGTAAAAAACTCAAACAACCGCTGTATTTTTATTCTTTTACAATTTCTAGCAACAGAAACTAATTTTCGACCTAGATAGGCCGGATCCCATTGTGTATGCAAAGTTTCATGTCATTCTAGCATGGCGTTTTAAAATGAGAGCGTAAATACGTTTGTATGGAGAACCGAGCGCACTGCGCCCTCTTAAATTAAATTTTGGACGGAACTTAATTCAGACATCCACACCGTGTCTTTGTAGCAGTAGCAGTGAAGAGCTACCATCAAATGTATGAGAGAAGACAACTCAAAGACACAATCATACTAATAATCTCAGACAGTAAATCAGTACTGCAGGCACTGAGAAGTGACATATATACATCAGGCCTAATATACGAATGCCACCAAAAGCTTTCAAAAATGTGTGGATACAAAAACAAGGTAACTTTACAATGGATAAAGGGACACAGTGGCTCGAGAGGAAACGATGCAGCGGATGAACTAGCCAGAAAAGGCTCAGAAACACCGGCATACGGACCGGAGCCAATTATACCCCTACCACAAAAATACATATATAACCAACTATTTATTTATTTATTTATTTATTTATTTGGAAAGCATACAGAAATAAGCGAGTAAGAGGTAAGGTTTCTAACATGCGATGTAAACATTTCACTTATTCCCTTACAGCTCTCACTAAAACATATGTATACGGAAGAAATACTGCACTTAACAAAATATAGATAATTACATTAACACAAAATAGAGAGTGCATGATGTGCCATGGTTATTACCAACAAAGAAAAAATTATAATAAGAACAATGGGAAAATTCTACAACAACTAAGTGTACAATATAACATGCCTATATCTATACATTAATTAGACTCCATTGTCAATTCCAGTACCTTCTTCTTAAACTGAGACTTACTGTTGCTAAATATGTCAACTGAAACCCATAACTTATTATACGCGTCACAAATACGATGCAAAGGTGCGCGAGTCCCGGCGTGGCTCGAGGACAGCGGGACGGCGAACGAGGCCAGAGACCTGAGTGAGCGCGCGCTGCGCGTAGGGACCCTAAAGTAGAGTTGCTCAAGAAGTTCGGAACTTTTGTAATAACCTCTACAGATGTTAAATAAAACTGTTGCGTCAGCTATTTTGCGTCTAACTTCAAGGGAGGGAAGATTGTATTTTTTGAGAAGATCAATGTAGGACATCTTTTTACCAGTAAGTCTACGGTGCATTGACCTCAAGAATCGTTTTTGTACTAACTCAATCGCTTTGGAATATTTATTGTATTTCGGGTTCCATATGACTGAGGCGTACTCAAGATGAGGTCTTACCAGAGCCTTATAGAGCAGTAAGTATGACGAGGCAGTTTTAAAAGGCTTTGCTGAACGTATAACAAATCCCAACATACGCATAGCTTTGGAGACAATGTTTTCGACATGAACATTAAAATGCAGCTTATTATCGTACAATACTCCAAGATCACGACATTGATTTACCTTATTAATTTTAGCGTTACCAATTTTATAGTCGCTCTTGACAATGTTTTTAAGGTTCTTAGTAAAGGTTATCTGCATACATTTATCTACAGCAAGTTGCAATTTATTACAAAAAAACCGTCGAAACCGTATTCAATTAGAATCCTCTCAAGTTCAGGAAATAAAAAAATATTACGCATTTAATTTTATTCTCAGAATATGGAATTTTTGGGCTTATTAAGATTGCAGGACATCCAAAGTTACTATGATGACACTTTTTTTCTACTTCTAGAATCGATAGCATTTTCGATGCTGAGTCGAATAAGGGATGATTCACAGTAGACCGTTCCGTGTCCGGGCCGGCCCGTTTTCTATGACAGCAAACGTAACGGCCGGCGTATTTCTCTAGAAGGAAACGGGCCGGCCCGGACACGGAACGGTCTACTGTGAATCATCCTTAAGGCAGGATCCTGAGTCAAAAAGTATTCTGAGAAAAACTTTGAATGTGGCTTTTTTTTTAAATTCTCCAGTTGATGATTGGTTGTACAGTCGACTCACCGATCGATCCACCTAAAGTTACAAAAATATGTATCCACGACTATAATATTCAGCCAATTAAGAAACGGATACATACTTTTGTAACTTTGGCTGGATCGATCTCTTTGTAGTTGACTGTACAAGAAAATATTCACATCAATGTGCCTAGCAAAACTCAAATTTTTGAGAGAAACTTATTTCTAATGAACCTCATGTCAATTTCAGGGACGTGTACGACGGTGACTTCAGCTACTGTTCGTGCGACTCTGAGTCTTGTCCCGATAGCAATAAGTGTTATTGTGCCGTCGAGTACCGCGATCGCCACTACACGCCTTATCAGACGAAATCCAGGTAAGTGTTAGCATTATCGTTGGGAGCTAACAACCTTTAAAAGGCCTAGGGTTTGCTTTTATAAATCTACGACGGTGACGGTGGTAAGCTGGATGGTAAGCAGACACTTCATTGATGACTTCTGAACTTAAAGCTCGAAACGCTCAGAGCGGGCGCGATGCAGTTTTGCATTTTTTGTCTTTCCGAAACTGTCGACTGTCGATTACTGCTTCATATGTCACACACGCTGTTTCCGCTCTACCGCGCTACCGAATTCCGTGCGGTTTTTTGGTGCGACTTGCCCCGGACCGCGTTGGCTTTACCGCAAACCCGCCTCCTCGTCTCCTCGCAACGACGCTGCACCGCACTCTGTACGTTTCAAGCTCAGTAATTATATTGTATTTGGACGCTCAGAGACCATATACATGTCTGAGGTATGAAATAAATTTATATATTTTATTTTATTTATTTTATTCAGAAACAAACAGTCTTTTATATTTGTAAGTAACAAAAATCATGCTTAAATTCTAGACTTACAGTTTCTTTAATTAGATTATATCACATAATATAATATTACCTACCTTCAAATTTTGATAATGTCTGTAATTTTATTTGCATTTAATGACAAAGTTAATGATTTCAAAACTACAATAATCATTGTAGTTTTGAAATCATTATTATTATTGCCAGTTTTTTTAAATTATGTAACCAAATTTCATTATTATTGACTTCTAAACATGCCCTTGTCGCCTATTTGCAGAATACATTTATGAATTTTGAATTTAAGGGTGTCTTTCCACCAGAGATGTGCAACGTAGCATACGTTGCTATGGAGGCCTTTGAATTCACTAATCATATTCATTGGTCCTCATAGCATAGCACTGGTGGAAACGGGTTTTCGTAGCGTAGCTTTCACATCCTTGCAGCATAGCTGCATAGCACATCTCTGGTGGAAAGGCACCCTTAAACCTCGCTGCGAGAACAGCTAGTGGTTTATAGCTTTTTCATGACACTTGCTCGTAAAGGGTCTTATTGTACGCAGGCGGATAGAGTAGTTATAGCTGATTTAGCTCTCGCGGGAGTTATGAATTTTCATAACTCCCTAGGGAGTTATGAGCTTCTCTGTGTTCTGATTGGTTTAAAAAATCTAGATAGCCGCGCTCCACCAGAATACTGCTCTCTGATTGGTCACAATATTGAAGGTGCGCGCGCGCTGCGCGCTCCTCTCGGCATCCATGCATAGATACTGGAGATAAACTGGTCGATTTCTTCAATTTGGATTAGTTTTGGAGTTATTTATTTCCTCGCAAATGTGATGAAAACATTGTTATTACCTCCGGACGTAAGAAAATTGCAAACTCGAGTCATCAAATACTCTCGCTCGCAATTTCCCACTTACGCCCCTCGTTAAGCAATGTACTATAAAGTCATTACTCTGGCCTGGTTACAGATCGAGCGGCACGTCGAAGTCCCGGCGCTCGGAGCGCGGGCGGCGCGCGCGCAGCTCGGACAGCCTGGCGCTCGACTACGAGCTGCTGCTGCAGAACAAGGCGCACGCGCGCCCCGCCTCGCGCAACATGCAGCGGCTCACCGGTAACCAATTATACCGACGCAGGTTTCCGTTATTCACTGTCAGCAGACCTGCAGAGGTCATCAGTCGCGGGGCGTCCTTCATGTCTAACTGTGTGTACCTCTAGATCGAGCGCCGTATGAAACTCTCGCGACTCAAAGCGGCTCACCGGTGATTACCAATTAAACCAACACAGGTGTGGTGTCCACTGTGAGCATTGCTGCTAAGGCCGACAGTCGCAGGGCGTCCTCTATCTTCAATTGTGTATTCGAGCGACACATGGAAGTCTCACGACTTAAATAGCCGCGGCTGTAGGTATAGATCGGGGAAGCCAGCGTGCTCGCATCTGGAACAGCCTCGCGCTCTAGTTGCTACGAATATTCCAGACTATTACTGAGTCAGTGAACTTAAACTTCAGCCCTAGTGTAATTATTTACCATCAAGTATATAGAACTAGAGTTAAGCAATAGTCAATTTTTTATAGAGGAAATCGAGGTGAAAATGCAAGACAGTTAACCCCAGAGCCAAACTCCGAGCAATTTATAACTTGGGGTCGCGTGATTTATTAAGAGAATTTTTCAAAGAAATAGATATTCTAACCCTGCCGTCCCTATACATATTTGAAATAATAATGTATGTTAGGAAGAATTTGGGCAATTTTCCAACGAACGCTGATAAACCAATAGCCACGAGAAAAACTGGGAAACTCAAAATAACCTTCTATAGACTAGTAAAGGCGAAAAAGTCGTTCTTGGGAAATTGTATCAAATTCTACAATATAATTCCTAAACACATTACTGAACTTAGCAATTCTAAATTCAAATCTGTAGTAAAACAAACACTTATTTCAAGAGCATATTATAAGATAAACGATTACATCATGGACAGGGATGTTTGGCAGTGATAGCGTCCTGCGCGGGTAATCTATCGCGAAAATATATTTTCTACTGTAGCATTGTTATTTAAGTTATTTTGTAGTAGCTGACTAATTTTATATTTAACTGTATAATGTATATTGTTTTGAAAAAATGACACCTCGCCGAGTTTCTTACGCCGGTTCTTCTCGTGGCCGAGGTATATTTTTCCAAACCGGTGGTAGTTTATTGACGTTCATAGGTGCATGTAATATGCCTAATTTGAAGAATAAACTACTTATACTTTTTTAATTTTACTTTTAAACTGTAATCGCGGCAATCGCCAAGATGAGAGATAGAATTTAGCAGTGATGAGGAGGCACCGAAATCTGTTACTTTTTAACCGACTTCAAAATTTCAAAAGAGGAGGTTATCAATTCGGTTGTATGTTTTTTTTTTTTTTTTTTTTTTTTTTTAATGTTTGTTAGTCCATAACTCCGTCATTTCTTAACCGATTTGGAAAATTCTTTTTTTGATTGTAAGTATATATATCCAAGTTGGTCCCGTTTTTGTCAAAACGCAGTTTTAATGATGGGATCCATGAGGAATTGAGGGAACTCCTCAAATCTTTAAGGCAAACATATAGTGATTTTTGTGTTTTTATCAACAAGTCAAGCATTTTAATCCAAAAAAGTGACATTGGATGAAGTGGAACTGCTCATGATGATCAGAACAGAACTCTTCAACGACGAAAAGTTCACGTTTGGCGATTTGTCCTCCTGGCTGTGTTTGTTAAGCAATTTCTATTTTCACGATAAATTTATGTCATGCTTGATTTCTGATGATGGGATCCATGAGGAATTGAGGGAACTCCTCAAATCTTAAAGGCAAACATATAGTGATTTTTGTGTTTTTATCAACAAATCGAGCATCATCATACAAAAATGTGACATTTGATGAAGTGGAACTGCTGATGATGATCAGAACAGAACTCTTCAACGACGAAAAGTTCACGTTTGGCGATTTGTCCTTCTAGCTGTGTTTGTTAAGCAAGTTCTATTTTCACGATTGATTTTCGTCATGCTCGAGTTCTGATGACGGGATCCATTAGGAATCCAGGGAACTGCTCAAATATGAAAGGCACACAAATAGTGATTTTAGTATTTTCATGAACTAATCAAGCATTTTCATTCATAAAAGTGACATTTGATGAAGTGGAACTGCTTATGATGATCAGAACGGAACTCTTGAACGACGCGTAGTTCACGATTGGCGATTTGTTCTCTTCGTTTTGTTTGTCAAGCAAGCAAGGGTTTTTCATGATTCCATGAGGAATTGAGGGTACTTAGTCGTCTACCATTATAAACATATATTATAGCCATTTTTATTTTATTGTATATCTATCTAAGAGTGCACCATCTAAGTATAATAATCTTTTACCGGACTCCCCCATTGAAGTCGGTTTTTTTTTCTTAAAAATTATTCACTTTAACACCACCCCACAGTGTTAGAGTTAGAGTTCTTGCACGTAAATACAACCTTAATATGGTTATAATGCTTTGCCATGATCGGGTATGTCCTAAAACTACGACCAAGACCATCGTGGGATGGACAGCAGCATCCCTGGAGTGCGGTAGAGATACTGCGATCGTCAACCGCTTGTCAAGCGTGGCAATTATGGCACTCAAATTGGGGGAGGCCTATATCCAGCAGTGGATGGCCTTGGGCTGATATGGCTGTGGGTTGGTGGTACCACGGTCGGAGTCCAGGTATTGAAAGAATTAGCGACATAAAATCTCTTAACCATGAGGTTAGTGTGACCTGATAGTCTAACGCTCGATTTGCTGCTATAGAACAAGAGGATCACCGCGATACTCATTTCACCTGTACAGTAAGACAACCCAAGCCATCAGTTAATCTGACAGTCCCTCGTTTCTTTTTTCCAGTGCGAAGCACCGGCGCCGGCTCCCAAGACGCTCTCAGCGTGAAGAAATCCGCCGAGATGGCCGCGCTGTTCGCCGACGTGCGCCTCTCGCAGCGCACCGACGTGCGCTCGCTGCTCGGCGCGGGCCCGCGGCGCGCGCACGCCCCGCCCCTCCCCCCCGGCCCCCCCGGCGCCACCGGCCCCCGCGGCCCCCCCGGCGCCAACGCACCAACAGCGCTGGCGTCCAACCGAGCGCCGCTCGCGCGCATGTTCGACCATCGGCCGCTGAGCAGAAACGCGAGCCTCGAGGACACGCTCGGGTACTTACCATGATTGAGGATAGGGAAGGTGAGGATGTTTTGTCGGTTGGCGGTCATAATTGAGTAAGGCTGCGGCAATGCGCGTCGGAACTTTTCTGCGAGAGCTCAAAGGTACATTTTTGTTCATCGCTTCGCAGCCTGATCACATTTCATTGTGGTTCGCGCGCTTCCTTCCACGCTCGTTGGACTGATGGCGAGCTCACGCCCATTAAAATGCGATCAGGATATAAAAGAGATGAATTGAATGACTCCCTTCTGTTGAGGATGCGTCTGCTTTTCCTTTTGGGCTTCTTTGCATCCGCATTCCACCTAAATCCTGACTGGTAGGTAATAGTAGTCGATTGTTAACCAAGGCATAAAAGGCCGAAAAACGAGTGATCAATTGCATTCTCGATATGCCTGCGAGTGACGCAAGATTACAAATAAAATAGCGGCCTTGTACAGTCTCAGACAAAGCGCTCTTAATTATCTAAACACGACTCTATTATCAAGGCGTTATAGTGTATGTTCATATATTTTTGAATACCCTGAAGTATATAGATTTTTTTCTTAGCAATTTTACTAAGTTCAGAAGTGGGTCCGATTGCAACTGTTGCGTCTAAGTGGCCTGAAAAAAATTATGTCCGCCATGCGAAATACTGGCAGAAAAATAGTAATTTCACTTCAACCGACGAAACATTCTACACATTTGGTACAATTCTTGTATAAGCAAAAACGCACAATAATCGACCTTTTTACAAATTCACTAGGTGCTTGAATTTAAATAAGGATCGCATAGAGGATTTGGAGCGTATCCCGTTTTATTGATGTTTTTGTAACATAAATTAAGATTCTTTGAGACTTACTTTATTTTATTTTACTTTACTGGAACTTTACTTACTTTATTTTACTGGAATCGTACCAAATGTTCTCAAATAACTATGAAATATCAAACTACAATGCATAGTTGTACAAATGCTCATTAAGTTTAATCATGACACAGTACTTATGATCATTTGTACAATTAAGTACGTACAGTCAAAATGCAAAAATGTCTCCGTAAAAAGTGAAGATATTTTTACAGATTGTGCTAAAATCTATCTCCTAAACGTATACCACCTTATTATATATAATAAGGATTTTAAGTATAACGATTGTATAAGTAAATAGAACTATGTATGCAGTTATTTATTGTCGGAAATAACCTTATTATACATAGGTGCAATATATTTGAGTCAAATCTATTTTACCACGGGTGATGTGTAATATTTTTGGGAATTACATTTTTATGTAACTCTACTATGAATTATTTTTGTATAGTCAACTGTTAAAGTACTTTTCACTAAGTGTCGAGACTTTCTGATACTGATACATAAAAATACATAATATTCCTATAACAATAAAATTAGATATGGAATTGATTAGTAAACGACGTTCCCGCTCTCGTTCTCGTAAAACCAAGTGTGTAAGAGACTGATGAAAGTTTCCAATCTAATTCATTATTGTTTAGTGTTATGGAATGAGGCCCATTTTAATAAACTGAATTAAATATTTTCCTTTTACCAACGGAAAAATTGTGATCCAAAAGGGCAAAATGTTAATTGAATACCATCAGTAGCTTTAGGGTAAGCCCTCCAAAAAGTATAAAGTTTACATAAGAATCTAAATTTTACGTAGTGTTACAAAAGTAACATTATGTTACTTTTATGTTACAAGTGATACTTTTAGGGCCCTTGGTTCACTTTACTCTAAGAATACTTGTAAAGTATGCTGTATTTTAGAAAATAAATGTAGTTTTGGCGTTACCAGCTCCTCTATATTGATCCTAAGGTTGTCTGGTCCAACCTTAGGGGCAATGTTGGCAAGTTGACCAAAAATTGGTCAAGCTGGATAAGCGATGCATTTTTTACCATGTAACTGTGCAATTTTGGTGCAATATTTACTACACGTTACTTAAGTGCTGGCTCACTCGCCACTTGCAATATTTTATGTAAATAATTTGTTTACTTATTGAGTTTTTTAATAATAAATCTTATTTTGAATGAGTGTTTTTTTGTTGTTCAATAATTTACCTACTGAATGTAGTTAATTTAAAAAGTGTATTTCACGACCAGTACTAGACAAGATCATTCTGATCCTGAAAATGTTTGGGCATATCATCCGCAAAGAACGGTCAATGGAGCAGTTAGTAGTGCAAGGAAGAGTAGAAGGTCAACGTTCTCGCGGCCGACCACCTACAAGATGGACACATATAGTAAAATCCACGGCAAAATGTTCCCTAACAGCGTGTGCACGCAGTGCTACAAATAGAGAGAGATGGAGAAACCTGGCAAAAGCTGCAAATACGAGTAAGTACGAAGAAGTCAACCCATAACTACGACCACTCGGACAAGAGTGCACGACTGAGAAGAAAGACTAGAGAGGAGATACTTAGATTTTGATCACAACCTTTCGTAACGTTTACCGCGCTACGTAATCGCCCTGCTAATTCCTAATAAGGCGTATCGTCGTAATTCTTCTAATTTCGTTTGTTTCTGATACATTACATCTTTGTATTTTTTTAGGGTTTCGTACCTCATAAGGAAAAAACGGAATTCTTATAGGATTACTCGTGTGTCTGTTTGTCTGCCTGTCCGTCCATCCGTCTGTCGCAGCCAATTTGCTCCAAAACTATCGATTTGGCTGAAATTTGTTACACATATGTAAGTTGGTGACCCAAAAACGGGCGAGTAACGTATATGTAATATAGGTAAATTAATTAAAAACACAGGGGCCACTTTTAGCAGGGTACATTAGAAACTAAAAGAAAAAGTTTTCCAAACTACATCGTGTTGTAAATCAAATTTACAGTACATCTGGCGCTACTTTACCGCACGAGTGCGGTAATTAGCAGATTACGTGCATATGTCGAAACTTTAAAGAGCCATATGTACTGTTAAACGTTGTACGATACACGTGCGAATAGGTAATTCGCGACTCGTGTCGATTTAAAACACTCCCTTCGGTCGTGTTTTAATTTATCATTACTCGTTGCGAATTTCCTGTTCACTAGGCATCTTCTGGGTGAGGTCGCTTCATCGTCGGCCTCATCTTTGCCCCCTGGCTAGATGCTGGCCAAGAGCAATCCCATTTTTAATAAAAAAAAATAAAAATAAACTGCCCTTGTATCGTAATGTACTAAAAAGAGCTTGTTCTGAGCATCTCAAATATAATTATGAAATAATTAGTTTTGAACTTACTTCAGAAAACGGACGAAAATGGATAATTCCCGCCCCCTATCTCCGAAACTAAAGGGCGTAAAATTTTGAAAAAAAGATGCTAGTTTTTTTTCTAATTAGTAGCATTCCTATAAATAGATTATGTTTTATCTTACCGTTATGATTTTACAAGGCATTGAGCCGTAATAGGCGACTGTACATTATAAATGTTAACCCGCCGCACGTAGAAACAATGAAATCAAATCCAATTCGTTTTAGGGGTTGCGAATGTATCTTAAGGGTCCTCCACACGCTTGACTGAACTCAATTCTCCATACAAACGTAGTTTCGTTTTCATTTTAAAACACCGTGCTGAAATAACATGAAACTTTGTATACACAATGGGAGCCGCCATATCTAGGTCGGAAATTAGTTTCTGTTGCTAGAAAGCGAGTTTTTGAGTTTTTGTATGGAAATGTTAATAATCGCTATATATTAGTATTTTTTCGCTATTATAATTAGAAACTATTTTCCGATCCATATGTGTCGGATACCATTGTGTATACAAAGTTTCATGTTATTCCGGCATGCCGTTTTAAATGAGAGCGAAACTACGTTTGTATGGAGAACCGAGCTTCCTGCGGACTCTTAATACTTACTTCTACCTATTCAATGTAATGACTTCCTAGCATCGAAGCAGTTGAAAAAATTCTAAACGAATACCTGCCTATTTAGTTCAGCTTTTCATAGGTATTTAGGTTCCAGTACATTATTAACTGTTTACGCTCATTCTAGTCCAACAACTTTTAAATTAATGCTTAATCAAGGGAAGTTGCAGCATACGTACGTGTGTAGTGGGTACTTGCACGGTTTCTGTTTGGGTATGTTATTTGGAGCGAGGTATGGCCAACGGATATATGTATGGCCTTTTTAATGGTAGAATTAGTCTGAACAGATAAATTGGTTAATTATGTGACTATGTTGCAAATAGCTAGGAATGATTGCTGATCTAAGTACAGTGGGCCAAGATAGTGGTCTGTCAGTTTTCTACTCTATTTTGAATCTGCTGCCAAGCTGAAGCTCGCTAAATACTCCGCTGTAGCCAGCCATATGACTTCACACCTGTGGCCAGTGACCCAAGATGATTTTTTTTAATCTGTAGGGCGAGACTATTTTGTTTTTATTAAAAATGGGATTGCTCTTGGCCAGCATCTAGCCAGGGGGCAAAGATGAGGCCGACGATAGAAAGAATTCCGTAGATCACAGTTCAACAATCCGTAGTTCTACAGATTTAATTAATGCACTATTCAACGAACGCTCCGGTTGTGGAATGAGCTCCCTGCCGAGGTTTTCCCGAGGAACTACAGTATTGGGACTGCTGACCGCTTACCATCAGGCGGGCCGTACGCATGTTTGCCACCGACGTGGTATTGAAAAAAAAAGATTTGGTAGAACGTCCCCTACCAGGCCTCACCGTGATCCGTTACCGCTTCAGTCAGCAGCAACTCTTCTATGTTTGAAATAATCCAAAATACACAAACTTTCGCCTTTTAAATGAACTCTCAAGTAGAAATTCCGGTGTCATACTAATTCAGTCCTAGCTAGCTCTTTAGCTGAATTGTTTGTATTATACTTACATACGTACTTTGCTACTGAATACGCCTGGGTGAGGATTGATCGTCAAGCTAAACCTATACATTAATATCCTATACAAATAGGTATTCCTGACCTGACATAATACTCTACCAGTGTTTCGGAACCTGGTTTTCTGAAGAGAAGAAACACCAAGAAGCTCTTCAGTCTATGTTAACAGTATTTTTTATTTAGTAGTCTTCCTAATCATATCCAAACTCATATAATCAGAGAACTGCTCAGCTTGTCTCATAATTAGACTAGATATATTATAAATGAATCGACTCTGACAATGAGTTCGAAATTTAAATTACAGCAGGTAGAATCGTCATTATGACCTATGATTACGTTTAAGGCTTTTCCAACCATTGCAATACTAGGGTTCCATAACTCTCAGCTAGTGGAGTTCGAAATTTAAACTAGGACAGTTCTGTCTTGACCTATTTGCTTATATTGCAGACTTTTCCAACCTTTGAAGTACTAGGATCACATAACTCTCAACTAGTGTAATTCAAAATTTAAACTATAATAATTCAGCTTGACCTATTTTGATTGTATTGGACGCTTTCATCCATTGGAGTACTAGGATTACATAACTCTCAACTAGTGTAATTCGAAAATTAAACTAAAATAATTCTAGCTTGACCTATTTTGATTGTATTGAAGACTTAATTTATTAGTTTCCATCCATTGAAGTACTAGGATTACATAACCCTGAACTGATGGAATTCGAAATGTAAACTGGGTTATTTTTAACAAGTAGTTAAAGCAATCGACATAATCTCCAGAGACTTTTCTGTCCGTTAAAGTACTAGGATTACATAACTCTCAACTGGTAAGTTTTGTCATTAATCCAAATTTTATTAGGCCTTTCGTCAATGCTGTGCTCGTTGGAAGAATGTCTGCGATTTTGTTTAATCCTTTGACATTTGTTAGTACTTACAAAACTACTTTCTTTTCACGAAGTTTTTTTTTATAACACGTAGTCTATTAGTTGTTAACCGACTTCAAAAAAGGAGGAGGTCCTCAATTCGTCGGTTTTTTTTATGTATGTTCACTGATTACTCGGAGACTAGTGGACCAATTTAAAAAAAAATCTTTTTTGTTTGAAATTTTCTAGTTGGTCCCATTGTCACCAAGTCTGGATCTGATGACGGGATCTTGGAAAAATCGAAGGAACTCCTCAAATTATATACCAAGATGATGGGGTAAGTAAGGCTACATCGAAGGAACTCCTCAAATTATATAGCAGGAGGATGGGGTCTGTCAAAGTTTGGAGTCGGTGTTTTTTTGTTAAAAATTTACTTGTATTGCGTGCCGTTATGCTTATAGTCCAATTGCGTTCCGTTACAATCTGTATAGTTACATATTTACTAGTTATTATCCCAATTATGTTTTTTTAATCTTTGTAAACTATTTTATGCTCTAGATAGTATTTATAACATTCAAAGGTGATAGACCAATTTCTAGGCTGACTGTACCTTTATGCACAACCGCTACGCAATTGATAACTTACACAATTTATCGTCATTTGGTCGTGGACCCGGGTATGTCCTAAAACTACGACCAAGACCACCGGGGGATGGGCAGCAGCATCCCTGGAGTGCGGTGGAGATACTGCGATCGCCAAGCCGCATGCCAAGCGTGGCGATTATGGCATATACCCCCCGTGAATATGGGGGAGGCCTATGTCCAGCAGTGGACGTTCTTTGGCTGATATGGTGGTGGTGGTGGTGGTCGTGGGTCTGGAATATTTTACCAGATTTAACAGTGACAGTAGTGTTATACTTAGTATAAGAAAAAATTGCCCAAATTACGTTCGGTTTTCATAAATTTTGGGAGCAATATTTTTGTCGCTGAGCATATTGTAACCCTGTTAAATAGGTATTCAAAGCAATGACGCGTATAGCGGTCGGATGTCACCTGTAATTTCCATACAGTTTATAACCTCAAAGTGACTTTTTGGTTATAAACTGTATGGAAATGACAGGTGTCAGGATTGACTTCTTAACCGCCAACTACTATAGTTGCAGTATCCAAGAGACAGCCGGATGGCTCGTGGTATTAGAGTTCCCGAAGTGTTGTGGAATTGTCCTGTGCAACCAGAACTGAGACAACTTGAACTCTACTTTTTAGAGTTCCGTACCCAAAGGGTAGAACGGGACCCTACTACTAAGACTCCGCCGTCCGTCGGTCTGTCTGTCCGTCTGTCACCAGGCTGTATCAAATGAACCATGATACGTAGTTAGACAGTTGAAATATTCACAGATGATATATATCTGTTGCCGCTATAACAACGAATACTAAAAAACAGAATAAAATAAATATTTAAGGGAGCTCCCATACAAAAATACTTTTAAAAAGTTGCTCGTTGCCTTCATCAAGCGCTCTCAAACTGTATGGGAAAACTAAAATCCGACTTGCAGTTGACCAAAATTCTACTTGATGTATGATTAGAAATTTTGCTAACCTAATTTGTATTCTGTATTAAAAAAAATGTACGCGTTGTCACGGATAAACGGGAAGTGTGTATTTGTAAGGGCCTACAGATGTCTTGCAATAGCTATTTACGATACAAGGGTTGTAAAACAAAGAAAGGCCGATATCGCAGATGTTTGAGGCCCGAGCCGCAGGCGAGGGTCATAAATATGCGAGAGAGTCACCAGTTTTTGGGAAGGTGTGGTGTAAAATGATTTTCTTTCGCTAAAACTCGGATCTCAATCGGAATACGATGGCACCCGAATTGTCAATCAATGACTGTATTAAATAAGTGACATTTTCATATACATTATTATGGAACTTTATTGTTTAGTGTCAAATGTTAATGTGAAAAATGTTTCACTTATTTGACGGATTTGATGGAATGATGACTTTAACCTATTACCAAAACTATGAATGAAACATATTGGCAACAGGCAACAGCAAAAGTTTTAGTTAGCAACAAGGTTACTACCACTGACCTAACATTAAAATAAACAACTACGCCATGTACACAACACAACTACACTAACATTAAAATAAAACAAACATGTTGGAATTAACTTTATTTATTAATATTTTACAATCATCAAAATGGACGGGTCCGATAAACAGGTGATGTAACGTCACTGGATCAATATTATATAGTTTTCTATTTATCTTATTCTACATACTAACGCTCCTATATTATAATACAATAATTAACAAATATTTTGTGAGTCATTTGACGACATCTCTGTCGGTAATGTGTCGAAATGTATCAAGCTTTTCTATGTCCTACAAATATCATTTTATATAGAATATAATTGAAAATCAGTGTTCATTTCATAGTTTCGGTCCCCTTAAAATTAGGTCTGACCTATTAGGCACACGGAAGGAAGAAAATAGTTTTGAGAAAATACCCTTTAAAAAGTATTGAATTTCAATGTTGTAACGGGTAAAAATCGAAAATGAAGCATCGTCTGTTACAAAAAGTAGGTTTCTATGTTATTATTCAAACACAAGTCATAACTCTAGCTGTGTAAACCGACTAAAGATTGAAACACACATAGGCGCGGTTTTGTGGTAAAGCGAACGCTGTCCGGAGGATGTGGCAATAAAAAACTGCGCGGTATTCGCGCGGAATAGCCGAGCGGAGTCGGCGTGTGTGACATATGAAGCAGAAATAGACAGTTTCGAAAAGATCAAAATTGCAAGACCGTCTTCGCCTCGCACCGCACCGCGCTTACTTTGGCACTTTGAGCGGTTTTTCCATAGGCCAGACCACTGAGCCACAGATGCGTTACCAGACATCTAAACACAATTAAATTGTCAAGTCAATATTTTTCGACTTTGCTTGTGACTAAGCTTGATTTTACGGACACATGTTTTGTTGATACAAGTCGACACAATCGTCAGTATTTCGTTATATCTAAAGATAAAGGGGTGGCTGAACGTATATCAATTTTAAAACAATATGCGGCGAAGCTCTCTTTTTACTTTTAGTGTTAGAACAAGATAGACATTGCAAGAAAATAGTACTCGTTTTGACACAGTTTAAATTGGCGTAAGTAAATGACAATATTACCTAGCATTATAGGTATAGGTACCCTTTGAAACAGAAACCCTAGGAAATTTCTCATATGCCAAAGTTACCCCCTTGCTTTAGACAGCAGTAAAAAAAATTTTTGTGTAGTTTTTTTTTGCCTTCACTTTAATGCCACCTTTCATGTTATTTACTATTTTTGCCATTTAAGACAAATTGCTGAAATTTCAAATAATTTATAAACTTTATGAATAAGGTACCGTAGTATACGACTTTTTGTGTTTATATTTTATCACATTTAGTCAAATTCTGTAAATAAACTATTTTAAAACAAAATATGAACTAGATTACACATGCTAAAATCTCATAAGATTAATAATGCAAAATTTGATAACGTCGATATGTTTAGTGATTGGTTGTTTTCTCAGTATATGAATAAGTCTTTAATAACTAGCTGTTAACTCATATTTACATACAAAATATATTAAATTATAATCGTTTTATTTGTAGCACCAACAAGTGAAATTATGTTTGTGTAACCAACACACCAAAAAAAGTTCTGATGCATTTTGATATTTTATTCTGGCGCACTGTTTTGAGTATTTATAAATAACATTTCGAATCTATGCACAGTAAATTTTAAAATGACTAAAACAAATTCTAAATAGGTACGTGATTTGTGCTGATAGTTCAACGGACGATTTTATCAATTGATACTTTGATAAAACCCACCATCAACCGGTCAGAAAACTAACAATACACAATAAAATATCATTCACTTCTCAGGTCAAGCACGCTATTCTATTATGGCATTTCAGTAAGGTCTGACGGTCCCAAGGCGTCCGCGAGGGATGGGTTCAGCGTAGCTGTGGCGGAACTTGGCCGGCTGTCGATCCGAAAGGTCACGGTAATCCCTAAAGTCCCTCTCGTAGTATCTGTCTCGGTCTCCCTCAGCGTACGACTGCCTCTGGTCGTCTAGAAGCCGCGAACGGCTGAATGCCCGCTGTCTGTCACTCCAATCCCTCCTCCTATTTTCAATGACGGGCTCAATTATCTCGTCCTCATCTATACGCCGATCGAGCTCTCTTCTCTCTCTGTATCTGTCAAAGTCCTCTTTATGTTTCGGCTCGATTCTGTCCAAATAGTCTTCGGTTCCGTACTCGAACCGTTTGTCTTCGCGTTTGCGACTGACGCGCGGAAGCCTCTCTACCTCTCTGTGAGGCATGTCTCTTTCTATGTCGTGCATGCGTTCAGGATCTTTGAACCGTTCTGGCTCTCTGTGAGAACGCTCCAAATCCCGGTGAGAACGTTCAGGTTCTCGCCGAGAGCTCAATTCTCTGTGACGCTCGTGCCGCTCGTCCCTCCGTTCTTCCTCGGGGGAAGAAGTCGAGCGGCTGTTCCTCTCCAACATGCTCCTCCGGATAGCCATGTGCTGTTCTAATTCCCTGTTAAACCGCTCCCTTTCTAGGTTCTTGAATTTTTCTTTAGCGACTTGGAAGCGGTCTTTGGGTGAGGCTTCTGCGAGTTTGAGGCTTCCCTCGCTTGCGCCGCGGGTTAGTTTACCGAAGCGGCGATCTTCTACTCGGTCTATGCTTCTGTTTGAGGGTTTGGTTTCGGCTGCGTACCGTCTCCTGTAGGGAGCGTCGTCGAACTTTTCTTTCTCCTTGCGCTCGAGTGACTCGTGGCGGTGGCGGTCGAAGCCTGTCTGGTCTCGGAAGGGTGCGAGCTGGTCTCGGAACTGTTCTGTGAAGTCGTCGTTGTAGCCGCGGTCGTACCGGCGCGGGGACAGGGCCCGACGGGGCGGTGACGCGCGGCGGGGTGATACGCGACGGGGTGACACGCGACGGGGTGACGCGGCGCGGGGTGACGCAGCACGGCGAGGAGACGCGTCAAACGCCTCGTGCATCATATACGCTGTGCTCTCTGCCCAGTCTTCCTCTGAAAAATGGAAAACAACAGTTTTATTGAAGTTCATTACACCTTATTATCTTAATTCTGTACCTATAAATAAAGTACGGCTTGGATATGGGTTTGCTCACCATGAACATCATTATTCGGGGTATTGGAAAAATAAAAGTGAAATTGGGACAACAGTATGATAATTTGGTAATATAGTAAACGTGGATCTTTCAATATTAATTAAAAACAACCTAGAGGGATAGATATCGCCTTTTAGCGATAAGATGTCGAACATAGGTAAGTTGCCTTACGTAGTAGATACAAATAAATGCTGCTCGGTAAATTAAAAAAAAGGTTTTTTTTTTAATAATAATCCTAGACACCGTCCGATTCAAGGTCGCTCATAAAAATCAAGTGTACCTACCTTAAAAGTATTGATGAATGATTACACTAATAAACCCTACGTCTGGTTATTTTTTTGCTCGTATTGAATTTACACGCTATAGATATATTCAAGTGTTAATAAGAATCACTCAACGTGCCATAGAAATTCCGTATGCACATACTCATAAAGCTGACCCCAATATGTAAGTATTTTCCTCAAAATCCGACATATGTTCGACATCTGCATAATCTTAAGGCCTAACAGTTCGCATAATGTATGCGGGCTACTTCACTCATGCGTGACCCATTGTCACTAATACACACACTTAACAGTAACGGTAAATATCTGAAACCATCGGGTAAACTGGTTTCACAAGCGCGTTGTTTATTTGAGGATTCGTTGTGACAGATAGAGACCAGACTCGAGGGCTTTGACGTCCTTACTTATCAGGAACATAATAATAATCGTATGGCATTTCTTTTTCGAACCGTGAGATCTTCGAGAAGACAGTACGGTTGCCAGTTTTGTTGCACTTTTAGCACCACCCAGACAGGGGTCACGTTTATTAAAACGACCTCAAAAAGGTGAATAAATTTAATTATGCCACATGTTAAAATTTATAAAATGGTGTTCACTGATATTAAACCATCAAAATATCTCAATAATTCCAAATTACAATTTTTTATCGAAATCATAAAAAGATGTGCCACTTCAAAAAATCAAAAACTTACGAATTTTTTCGTCCAATAAAAAATTAAAAGATACCACTAGAATGATTTTGAAAAATTACAAATATAATTGATAGACACTATGTGCCTAAGCGAAGTATTTCACGACCAAAACAGCAAAATGCTTAATTTCCCATACAACGGTTTGTTCTAATATTATAATTTAGGTAATTAATGAAGTAATATATTATAATATTGACAGCTAAAACTCAATAAGCAACAAATACCTACTTAAAACAAAAACTTGATTATTAATTAAATTACAGTATTTAAAGAAAATATCGCACTTCAAAGGTGTGGAATCCTCTGCCGGCGTCTATTTCCGAGTTCATATAACCTAGACCTTTTTAAGGCACGAGTGAATAGGCATCTTCTGGGTGAGCTCGCTTCATCGTCGGCCCCATCTTTGCCCCTCGGCTAGATGCTGGCCAAGAGCAATCCCATTTTTAACTTTAAAAAAATGGCTGCGGACTGCAAATAACGGCGAACTCTTAGCTACTTTGTCATTTTCACTCTTTGGAAATTTACGTATGACAGTTCAAACATGACGTTAAAGCGACAAGGTACAAAGGTGCTTAACCCGTTGTGAGCTCGACTACCTGTCTCAAGTTTCGTCTGTCAAGCTAAATAAACTGTCTATCTAGCCAAGCGAGCTTCTTTACACACGCTTGACCTATTGTCACTAATACAACTCACTTTTAACAATAACGGTAAATATCTGCCAACAACTATGTTAAACTGGTTTCTATATTGACATAGAAAAGAACCTGTCGCTCCCACGTGCCGTGACCAGAGTCCATCTTAGGCTGTTTATGGACAGGCGTAGGGCGGAGCGTGACAGCCCTCTAACACGAATTAGGTAACTAGTGCTCATCGAAACCCGATTCTGAAGTTTGGTCTTTGCTTCAGTTTCGGCCGAAACAGAAAACGATTTCCCCGTAAGTACCGAAACTGAAACTTCCATCGAACACTAACGAAAACACGACTGTACAGTCCTTGCGAAGAAAAAACCTGCCAGCCAGTGTTGTACCATTCTTAAGAGGGCGCAGTACGCTCAGTCTGGCTCGGTTCTCCATACAAACGTATTTACCCTCTCATTTTAAAACGCCATGCTAGAATAACATAAAAATTTGTATACACAATGGGATCCGGCATATTAAGGTCGGAAATAAGTTTCTGTTGCTAGAAATTGTAAAAGAAAAAAAATACAGCGGTTTTTTGAGTTTTTTACGGCTTGTATGAAAACCTTAATAATCGCTGTATTTTTTCTCGATTATAATTTCAAGCAACAGAAATTCTATGTTCCGACCTAGATATGCCGGATCCCATTGTGTATACAAAGTTTCATGTTATTCTAGAATGGCGTTTTAAAATGAGAGCATAAATACGTTTGTATGGAGAACCGAGCGCACTGGCGCACTCCTATTATACAGTGTGGAAAGATAAGTCGGGCCCTGGAGGGAAACTACCTTAAAACGTTGAGATAGCTCAATTTGCTGAAAGGAAACATTGTTTTATTTCTCCTAAGCATTAAAACTGCATTCACAGATTTTTCAAAAAATGTACAGATAGCAAATAAATTTTTGTTTTTGACATTTTTGTCAAAAAAATGTTTCATGCCAATTGATGTCAATGGATCCTATTTTTATCAAGGAACAAAAACTTATTAAAGCCAGACCTAGTCTAGGATACAAGAGAGCCCAAAAAAAAACATTTTGCACAATTAGTATTGAAAATAAGGTATCTTTTTCAAAAATCTGTGAATGCAGTTTTATTGCTTAGGAGAAATAAAATGATATTTCCTTCCAGTAAATTGAGTTATGTCAACGTTTTAAGGTAGTTTCCCTCCAGGGCCCGTATTTTCTTTCCACCCTGTATACGGTGCCAACGACTGAATTCATCAAAAAGCGCAAAATAGATTACGGGAAATAAGACTGGTCTTTTGACAGCTGTCATCCCATAGCAATTAATGCCATTTTTGACGTATGATGACATTATTTGTACTGGGATGACAGCTGTCAAAAGAACAGTTTTATTTCCGTAATCTATAAAACACCCTACGTCCTACACAACACGGCCTTAATCTTAATTCGTATGGGATTCATTGTGATTACTCTGAATTTCGTTATCGCTGTTCTAGTTCTTTAGCTTTTATTGTAATTACACATTGCAGCTTTTATCTGGACAAGAGTAGAATTAATTGCAGCAACAAGGTTATGAAAGTAATTATGATTTGTCCGCAATGGGAATTTTTATTGTTTGTCACGAATTGTGCTCACGCTTTTGTAGTTTTAAGTATTTTTGTGTAATCATTATAATAATAGATTAAAAATTATAACTAGAACATGTTGCTTACAAAACAATAAGTAATGTCTTGTTGATAATAAATTTTTAGTGTTTCATACCAAATTGGTCCAAGGCATCACTTATGTGGTCACTTTAAATACGTATGAAGAACATTTTGCAACGATTTGGTGATATCATTCTATTACTGTTATATTGTAAGTTAAATAAATAAATAAACTTTGTATTTGTCCGTCTTTCATAGACAGTTTTTTTTTAATATTACGACGGTAGTAAATAAGCATTTGACCTGTCTGGTGTTAAGAAGACAGCGTAGCCTAAGGACGGACACAATTTCAGAAAAGGCACCAGCGTGTTACCGAGTCTTATTCTCAACACAGTGCATCTTCGGGAGGTCTTACCGCATATAAGTAAGAAATAGTATGGGTGCGGTCTTCTGTAAGATACTTGTCTAGTTAGGCTTAAGTTTAGTCTGTAAAGATAAACAGACTAATATCTGACTTGCTAAGTGTGTCAGCAACTAAACTATGAACCTCCTTCTTAGGGATAGTGCTAAACAGTGATCGTAACTTTTGTAGCATTTTCGGTGCAGCGTAGTGGTGTTAACGGAATTGGGATAAATGATTTAAATTCTTATGATTCATGACGCTAATCCGTTACTATAATATTAACCTTAATTAACCGTTTAAATTGTATTTGTTTGCACCGAAAATAATAATAAATAATAAATATTGGGGGACAATCTTACACAAATCGACCTAGTCCCAAACTAAGCAAAGCTTGTACTATGGGTACTAGACAACGACATTCATACTTATATAGATAAATACATACTTAAATACATAGAAAACATCCAAGACCCAAGAACAAATATCCGTGAAAAATGCACAAATAAATGCCCTGGCCGGGATTCGAACCCGGGACCTCTAGCTTCGGGGGCAGAGTCACTACCAACTAGGCTAAACAGGCCGTCCCAAAATGACTGACAACAAACACAAATTGAAAATGCTACAAAAGTTACGATCACAGGCGCTAACAATGTATAAGATCATATAAGATCAATGTATAAGATTATATTTAAGAACGAAACAAATGAATAAGTTTACGCCGCATCTGGTACACGACGAATCGGACTATAGATATCCGTAATAGAAAACAAATGAAGATATACAAAACCCAAACAATAAGATTAGTCGCCATCTACTGACAATTCAATTGTTTCTCAATTAATATCTACCAGTTTATTCAGTTGCTCGGTTTTTCAAGTGCTTTCAATTGCGGTACCACGCTGGCTATACAAGTACTTTAATCATCACTAGGTAATATATAATTGCTGCCTGCAGTAGCGGCTAGTAGAACCTAAACAAAGACAATCAGCTAATCACTAAGCCCTACCTAGACCTAAACAAAACAGTCACTTATTGTTCATCAGAGGCCGCGAAGCTACAATGAAAACTTTAAACAATCGGCATTTTTTTCCTTCTTGGGAATAGGGTTCATCTCCCTCATTCCCATGGCACTGAAATGGCTGTCCCTTTCGCACAGTATTGTTTTTAAGCCTCAGGAGGCGTGGGAAGAGTCTAAATTGGCCGTTTAGTGGGATGTTGCAAAAACACGATGTGCGAAGTTTTTGACTAAACGAAGTTTAACTATTCGCTACGGCATAGGCATTTTTGATGAACGTATCAAGTTACATGAACTGTGAATTTGATTACTTGTGAAACATTTATAAGAGGATATACTTAAGCATACATAACATACACATATAAACTCTCGCCTGCATTTGAAAAGGGGTAGGCGGAAGGCATAAAATTGCCATTTTTTCAGTACCAATCTAGCAATTATAGATGGAGAAAATGTAACTACCTATTCTCTAAAAGGTTATCGATCGAGATTGCTTTACCATTTAAATCAGAGAACGTATTTAAGAACGGGACTATTGTTTTTTGCATCTAATTATCTTCTAAACATTAAAAATTAGCAAATACGTATGAAGCAAACAAATTGAATCTGCTATGTCAAAACGCTTCAGAAATAGCGCAGTTTCAAAACAAATAAGCATCTTTCATTAAAACTCGTGCGTAAAGCTGCGCAACCAATCCATAATACCAGTGTTATGAAAACTTTCATGCAACTGATAAACAAAAATACTACGCATTAAGAGGATAATTATCATCATTATCAACAATAGGCAGTGAAATAAAATTAAACACCATGGCAATCGAACAGACTTACGAGTTGGGAATTTCGTAAGCAGCCATTAGTTTTCAATGATTCGTATACGAATTCACACCATGAAGGTGAAGCTGCGATCTTGAACTATTTGAGAATGTGTATTGTTGTATGAAGAATTAAAATCTCATTGACGTCTTTGTTGGTTTGTACTGAATTGCCTTGGTTTTGAAGCGAGTGTCGCTTTGTGTTAGATTTCATTTACGCTCAGCGACCCAAAGTAGATCTTGGCTTCCGACACTAAAACACGCCACTGTCACTGTGCTCTGTCCTGGGCAGCTTACCGCCAATCAGAGTCGGCTGTTTGTAGCTAGCAGAGGTCTTTTTGGACTTCGTCTACTCAGCGATACCTTGGTCGGCCGATCGAGGATCGACCATTTGGACGTCCCAGGTACGCTCTTTTGGCGGCACGATCCTCTCCCGTCCTCTCAACGTGGCCAAGCGTAGTAATAAGCAATGGAGAAGAGTGGCGTAACAAAGAAGAGTCCTATAGTCAAACCGTGGGTAGATACGGGCTGAATAGATAGATAGATCTGCATTGCGGGATTTGAGAGCTCGATTGTACGCAGTATACCTCGATAGCACGCAGTGTAATTAAACGTACACTCAATTTTTAAATAGCGTGAAATCTTAAGTCAATTCGTTAATTTGTTAACAAGAAACCCCAAAAAATTTTTTTTAATCTTTTTGTATCTGTTAGTTTTATTAATATTCACGATAATGTGAAGAAAGCCTACCATCGTCATAATAACTTCATTACTATGAAATTGTGACAGTCACAGCGCACAAAAAGAACAGCAGTTCACTTTCTTTAGTAAGTCTGTCTTAGTAACAGTGCTTCTGTATGATTTGTTACGCTGTGACGACTTACTTGTCACTTACGAGTACTCTGTTTAAGAATGATGAACTTTTGAAATTGGATTATTTATGTGAAATTGGGATATCTCTCTATTTGATTTCATCGGAAAAAAGCCTGCTTAAAAAATATAATGTAGTCAATTCTTGCACGTGTGTCAACGAGGCTTGTGTCGCTGATCTAAGAATAATATTAAAATTAGATTTCGAGATAGTTTGAGTCCCAGAATAGTCTTGGTATCCATTTTATCCTCGAAATTATCCCCAAGGTACTTTTTATCGAGGAGTGAAATATATTATGGGAGCTCCATTAATAAGTCCTCGCAGGCAAATCTAGTAGCAACTATCGTTATATCAATACCAATGTAGATTACAAACTGTTGTGTTCGAGGATATCGCCGACATATTTGCATGTTAATTCAGTCTTGATAGAAATTAATTGTCTTTTTACTCCTTACTTTAATTAACACAATAAGAAATCACTTAAAACTTTCCTCACACACTTCATAATCAACACACCTCCATGCATTCAACTAGTTTTTACAGCACGCAGCGTTCCGCGCACGTCAGTAATTTGTAAAATAATGACAGGTTGGTAATATCTTCCTCGTTTTTTGCGAGATTCAGCCACCGGGTTGGTTACAAATTGATAGTGTTGGACTCAGATTGTTTTATTGTTGCTTCTTATCATCGGGGTACTAAGGAAGGTGATGTGTTTCCGTTTCGAGGCTTTATGTCTCGTTTGTTACCTTTCATAAAATATCAGCTTCATAACAGGGATTTAGTGAACTGAAACAGCATTATAACTTTTTAACTTTTGTATTATTTTGGTTTGCGAAAGTTTGCAACCCAGTTCCATTGAAAGTAAAATTATATGTTTGTTAGTGTCAATTATACCACACTGGAATAGGGTTTATTCCGAGAATAGCCCGTAAAAAAATTACGTATACCCTCAGATTAAGTCGTTATCTCTGTTTGGTAGATTAGATACAAAGCATCAGCTTGAAAAAAGCAAAAATAAATCAAAAAATCATTCTAGTTCATCTTAATAAAAGTTATTGGTTTTTCATGAATATCGCATCCCGATGAATAACATTCTTCGCAAAGAGAAACAAGAGAAGGTATATATACTTCGTATAATACGATACGATAGTAGTAATACGGAAAATAGTGTGATTTAAACATACCTACAACTAAAGAAGGCGTTACGTGGGAAATAAAATAGTTACCTAAAAAGCAGCAAACACAAATTGAAAACAAATGAATCCAGCATCATTAAACACTGACAACCTAACTTCGTGGTGGACAAAAGGACGCAGATAAAAACAGATTTACAAAATTGTTAACACGTGGAGTCAAGGCTTTAGTCATTAGCCACAATCGCTAAACTTGTTTATACCGAAGGCTTGTTATTCACAACACCTCACCTCAGCTCACACCCGAACCACCTCACCCCACAACCTCAACTCGCGCGAACCAGTAAATCAAACCTCCCAAAGAGCTTTGCATCTTCTTTTATAATGCGCACTTCTAAGGTTTGCAATTCTCTGCCGGCGTCTGTATTTCCGAGTTTATATAACCTAGACCTTTTTAAGGCACGAGTGAATAGGCATCTTCTGGGTGAGCTCGCTTCATCGTCGACCTCATCTTTGCCCCCCGGCTAGATGCTGGCCAAGAGCAATCCCATTTTTAATAAAAGTCACTAAAACTCAAGAGTCATAAAAACCGTGAAGTGACGAAAATACTGACCGGTCAGTCTGTAAATTGAACAAATATATAACACAGATGGGTATTCGGTCAATGAAAAAAGAAGCAAGCAGGTCCTACTAGGGGACCAAGGATAAACAGCTACACATATCCTTTCCTCATGTGGACCACTAAAATGCAAAAGAAGTCCTACCAATGAGGCAGATCATGTAGCTAAAAGAGTTAGGAGAAAGGAAATGGTATGTGAAGGAGGAGGTTATAGCACTAAGAGTCTGAAAATTTGGAAGGAGAGGATTAAGCAATGAACTATGGAGGGCTGCCACAATATAGCCAACCAAAAATGTTAATAAGTCAGACTTCTGATTAGGTACAGGTACATTACTTTCCCCTCCATTTCTTTGCCCTCCGAATCGCTGAACTTAAGTGGCAGTAGGCGGGGCACATAGCACGTAGAACCGATGGCCGTTGGGGCGGAAAGGTTCTCGAGTGGCGACCACGTACCGGAAGGCGTAGCGTGGGCAGGCCCCCCACACGGTGGACTGATGACCTGGTGAAGGTCGCGGGTGTCCGCTGGATGCGGGTGGCGCAGGACCGGTCATTGTGGAAGTCATGGGGGAGGCCTATGTCCAGCAGTGGACGTCTTTCGGCTGACATGATGATGATGATGACATTAGTTTCGAGAAGTTTTTGCATTTGTAGTTGCGACCTCTGTAGCCAGCTTGTAGCCAGCCTCACACACACGTGTCGTGTACGTGTGTCCCTGTAAATATACAAATACTACTACAGATGCAAAAACGTCTCGTAACTCTAAAGTAATGTACCTGTACGCTTTGTTATTACGAATCTCTGTGTCAAGACGTACAAGCAGTGAGCAGTGAGTTGATGTGAAATCAGTTGTCAATAGCTAGTTCGTGACGAATCAATTTACAAGTAAGGGCGATGTTCATTTTAAAAAAGTGTACAAAAACCGCCGGAATTTATAGTTAATGACTGGGTTGTTGGTTGCGTTCAATTTGATAGGAATTTGGTTTGGTTAGGTGTGGTTAATACTAATCCACCTTGTTATATGTTAGTGCTCTATTACTGCCTTTAATCGAATATGATAATTTATGTGAAGTCCAAACCTCTGCACGCTTTAGTTTACGTGACTCAAAATTATTATTATATATTGTGTTTTAAGTTGTTACAATTACTAAATAAATATAAATGAAATAAATACTCGATTAACACATATCTATTCAATTTTTAAAAACGAAAATTTTAAAAGAGCGCTCGTGGCCCAGCGGCGGCCGCGTACCGCGTGCGGTATGCGAGATTAAGCAATGTGGGCGCAGGTCAGTTCTTGGATAGGTGACCGCTTTGAGTGGTTACTAACTGAACGCTCCCGTGCTTTGGAAGGCACGTGAAGCCGTTGATCCCGGCTGCTAGTCGCCAAGTTAGAGCCCTTCGGGCGGGACCTTCTAACAGTCAAGTTGCCCACTCACTTGACAAAGGGGGGTCGAAGTTGCACCACGTCCGCAGGGAGTACCCACCGTTACCCTACACGTGACCCCTGGGTGGTGCTAAAAGTGCAACATAAACTGGTAACCGTACTTGTCTTCTCGAAGATCTCACGGTTCGTAAATAAATGGCATACGGTTAAATTAAATTAAAATTTTAAAATAGTTCTTGACACGAAATCGGCATTCAAACATAGTACATTTTAAAATAATGACATATTCTTGGTTTTCATCTAAAATAAATAATACTTTATCACGGCAGCATCAATGGTCGTCTCGGAATTCTTGTTTTTTTGTGGCTTCGGTTACACGCAGTTTGAATACTAATCGAATTTGTTTTTTGTTTATTATGAGGCTGGTCTATCAAGCTTCTATAAAATTAAAATGATATGTTAACTTCTACCCGGGTATGTCCTTAAACTACGACCAAGACCACCGGGGAATGGGCAGCAGCATTCCTAGAGTGCGGTGGAGATACTGCGATCGCCAACCCGCATGCCAAGCGTGGCGATTATGGCATTTACCCCCTAAGAAATTGGGGGTGGCCTATGTCCAGCAGTGGACGTCCTAGGGCTGATGTGGTGGTGGTGGTGGTGGATGTTAACTTCTACGACCCAAACATTTGGCTCACAAAACAAGAGCTCGATACCCGGTCTCTTTCACCCTATTTCACCAACTTGACCAATTGTACATCTAACAATGACAGTTTCAAATACATTTCCGAGTCGACATGTAACTATAACCGCTTGTAATGATTATGTAATTGTTACTTTTCAAACCCAGAAATAGTCATTCATTGGCAGCTGGCAATAGTCACGTCGGTCAAATATAGGTGAGGCAACGCAATTCATTTTTAGGGTTCCGCACCCAAAGGGTAAAAACGGGAGCCTATTACTAAGGCTTCGCTGTCCGTTCGTCTATCACCAGGCTGTATCTCAAGAACCGTAATAGCTAGACAGTTGACATTTTCACAGATTGTGTATTTCTGTTGCCGCTATAACAAAAAATACTAAAAACAAAATAATAATAATAATAAAGGGGGCTCCCATACAAAAAACGTGATATTTTAGCCCTTTTTCATGGCTACCACACGCCGAGCTAGATCTCAAGAACCGTAATCAAATACTAAAATCGAAATAATAATAATAATTAAGGGGGAGCTCCCATACAACAGAGTAGTTGCCGCTTAAACAACAAATACAAAAAAAACTCAATATAACAATTGTTTAATGGCACCAGCTTTTAGCCTTTTTTCTGGTACGGAACCCTTCGTGCGCGAGTCCGACTCGCACTTGGCAGGTTTTTTCTTTTACGGTTTGGTCATTTGTATCTAAAGTTCATTAAAATATAGGTGGAAGCTAAATAAGGAAAATATCCCAATGTTAGACACCTCATATTGTTGTTGTTATTGTTTGACATCTATTTTATTCATTATTAACATGATTTATGACTGAAAGTGACAAGTATTGGACCAGTGTCAAGGACTGGGACGTCTACCTTATTCCTATATTTAAAAAAAAAATATTGGGAGACAATCTTACACAAATCGACCTAGTCCCAAACTAAGCCAAGCTTAGTACTATGGGTACTAGAAAAGAGTCAATAAATATAATGAAAAGCATATACTCGTAGTAATATACTTATAGATTTAATTAAGGAAACCAAATTTAAAACCAGCGCCCAGCATATGCTAAAAGCCTTGGACCCTTGCCTTAGCTTTTTCAATTACATTACTTACATAAATTACATTAGGATATTTGTCGTTTGTGTTTGTTTGTTTGTGTGTTTGTGGATATTTGTTGTTTGGTTAGCTGAGGCTGAGGTGCGAAAGTACCTATTTGTCAACTGTTCCTTGTTTTAATTTTGTATGTGTATGGTTAAGGTTTTTTCCCCTCACTAGCTCGGAAAGCCGTCTGTTATCCTTTGAAACAAGCGGGTAAAAACGCATTTTATCCACAAGTGGGGAAAGTAATTTGACCTTGGAGCGTGTTTGAGTAGCTTTTGACAGATAACAAAACGTAAAACGCACATATTAATGGTTCGTTTGATATCAATTATCATTAAATAAATGGTTTGAGAATTTAATAAAAAATACCAAAATTAGCTTTATTTAATGATTTAAGTCGTAAACATTAAAATTCTATAAGTAACATTTTTTTTATAATGACTTTGAGTAAAATTTGTAAACGCACAAGTTGAGTCGATGCAATTTCAAAATGCATCGTCAGAAATGTCATCATTGTCAATGTCAACTAAAATATACACAACTTGTCACCGACTCCGACTTGCGTAAATATTATACACAACTTTCAGAGTTTTCTGTTATAATATCGAAAAAAAATCACTGATTCCAGTGATGAAAATCATGCGTGTGGAACTGTGTTTTCTGCATGTTGCACTTTCCTCGCTATAGTGAGGAGAAAAGTTATGTGTTACATACGGGTGCAAAGTTGTATAACAAATAACTATTTTTGAGCATAAATGTATTCTTATTGTTAAAAAACATATTGACACATCTCACATTGTAACTAAATGTTATGCCATTGACCCACAGTATTTATATATAAACCAATAAAACTTGAATTTAAATATGACACTAAAAAGCTTATACGTCTTACGTCAACAACTATCCGATATATAAACTGACCTTAACGTCAACAATAACATAATAATAATGCAGAATTAATCATTTAAATATATTACCAATCACAATTTGAAGTGACATTGGTATGCTAAACGCTCGTCGAATTTTTACTGTCATGGTTAATAAATATTTATAAAAATAATTTTGAGTTGCATTATGCATTACGAAATACAGATACGAGTATAGCTTATTTAAGTGCCATCTCCTACCGGCGGATTTCAAAAGGGCTACCTATACGGAATTTTGACACTGCCGCGCGGATTAAAGAACTTGACGTCCCTTTACACCCGGATTGAAACGATTGTGAGCTTTCAATTACATTAATAGTACATTACTACAGAGGCCGGGACGAAAGGGGTTGCCGGCCGAGGACATATATACTTATATAGGTGTAGTATATGTGGGTACTTCTAAAACTATGAGTGTGACTGTCATCCATAAGACCGTCAGTCTGTGACCGAAATAAAACGCGCGTGACACGTATACTGGCATTTGATTGTAAACCCAACAAATCCTGAAATACAGGACAACTGGCGACGAGATATTTCCCCGCGTGAATATTGTTTACAAAGTGTAAAATAAAAAACCATTTAAATGGCCGGTAGTCACGGATTATTAGGAAGCAGCCTCACCTTCGACCATCACGTACAGGAGTGGAAGATTTTTTTAAGTCGTTTTACGCAGTACTGTGTGGGAAACGACGTAACCGATGAGACTGATAAATCGGGAGTTAAACGACGTGCCCTGTTACTGTCTGCGCTGGTCGAAGATACCTACCGCGTCGTCAGAGATCTTTTACACCCAAAGAATCTCGAGACCCTGGAGTACCAAGTGCTTGTGAACCAGTTGAATCAACACTTTATTCCAAAGAGAAGTTCATTTGCTGAAAGGTACAAATTTTACAAGGCCGAGCAGCGCCCGGGCGAAGATTTAGCGGAGTGGGCGGCGCGAGTGCGGAGTCTAGCGCTGTATTGCGAGTTTAAAACAGAACTCGGGACGGCGTTGCGAGACCGTTTTGTTCTCGGGCTCGAAAACGTCAAGGAGAAAGAGAGGTTGTTTTCAGAAAGCATCGAGTCATTAACTTTTGCAAAAGCGTTGGAGATCGCGCAAGAGGTTCGTTGTGCTCGTCTGGCGGTGCAAGGATCGCGAGCGGAAGTCAACTCTGGCGCGCCGTCGCAGTCAGTGTTTGCTATGCGTACCACTTCCAATGCAGGGAAAGATCGACGTGATCCGGCTAAAAAGTGTTGTAGTGTGTGTGGTTACAGTAGCCATAACAAAGAACAGTGTAGATTCATTAATTTTACTTGTAAAAAGTGCTCTAAAAAAGGACACCTAAAAAGAATGTGCACCATGAATCTTAAAAGTAACAACTTTATAGCTGCGGAAGACGATTTTGTGCAATATGAAGGTAATTATGACTTGTACAACATTAAATGCGTAAACGGTCAGCCAATGCAGAAGCTCGTGACGATAGCGCGCGAGCAGGTATTGTGTGAAGTAGACAGCGGTAGTGCTGTCTCTGTCTTGCCAGATAATGTTTACGATTTAAAGTTTAAAAATAAGTATGACTTGAAACCATGCAAAGTGATTTTAAACTGTTATAATGGTACTAAAATTTGTCCATTAGGGTGCATAGTATTACCTGTGACTTTTGAAGGGCAAACTGACTCGTTAACATTTTATGTAATTAGGGCAGGCAATAAACAACCCACATTGCTTGGCCGCGATTTTATTAGCGTGTTTAATTTGCAGCTATGTACGGTCGATTCAGTCGATTGTAATAATTTGCAATCAGACAATTTAACGAAGAATTTGAAAAGTAAATACTCGCAATTGTTCTCGAACGAATTAGGTCAGTTTAATAAATACAAAGTTAGTTTAAAGGTAAAACCGGATGTACCATTAAAGTTTTTTAAGCCAAGACCGGTTCCGTTAGCGCTTAGAGATAAAGTCGAATGTGAGTTAGATAGACTATTGAGCCTAGGTATTCTGGAACGAGTGGAGCACGCCGAAGTAGCCACGCCAATAGTGCCGGTGCTGCGGCGTGACGGTGGCGTCCGCATCTGCGGTGACTACTCTGTCACTCTCAACAAGGCGCTGTACGTCGATGCCTACCCACTGCCGCGCATTGAGGATTTGTTTGCACGGTTACATGGCGGGGTGCAATTTAGTAAGTTAGATTTGTTAAGAGCATACAATCAATTATTGTTAGACGACACAAAAAAAACTTACATGCATTAATACACACAAAGGTTTGTTCTGCTACAATAGACTCGTATTCGGTCTCTCCAGTGCCCCAAGTACGTTCCAGAGAACCTTAGAACAATTATTGGCCGGAATTGAAGGAATATGTATTTTCCTGGATGATATATTAGTGACGGGTCCCTCTGAAACCGTGCATTTAGCACGACTTGAAAGTGTACTGAGCCGTTTACAAGATGCAGGATTCCGCTTAAAGGAAGACAAGTGTGAGTTATTTAAGGACTCCGTGGAATATCTAGGATTTGTTATAGATAAATCGGGCTTACGTAAAACAAACGCCAAGGTCGAAGCAATATTAAAAAGTAAGGCTCCCCAGAACGAAAAAGAATTAAAATCATTTTTAGGGATGATTAATTATTACAGATGTTTTATACCAAACATCTCCAGTGTTCTAGCCCCATTACATTCATTACTTCGCAAGGGCGAAAAATGGATTTGGGGTAAAGAACAAACAAGCGCCTTTGAGCGGGTAAAAAATGAGTTGGTTAGTGAGCGCGTACTGGCACACTACGACCCGTCGCTGCCAACGATAGTTACAGCTGATGCGGGGCCACGAGGACTCGGAGCTGTGTTAGCTCAACGGCAGCCCGACGGCAAGGAACGAGCTGTCGCCTACGCCTCACGCTCACTTACCAAGCCTGAACTCAATTATGCCCAAATCCAGAAGGAGGCAACGTCCATTGTATTCGCTGTTAAAAAATTTCATCATTATTTATATGGACGGGCGATACCATTCACATTACGGACGGACCACAAGCCCCTGATGTCCATTTTCGGCACCAAAAAGGGGGTTCCAGAAATGGCAGCAAATAGATTACAGCGATACGCTTTATTTCTATCTGCGTATAACTTCGACATCGAATACGTAAGGAGTGAAAACAACGTTGCCGATTTTCTATCGCGGTCCGTGTCTTTTGAGATAATTAACGAGCAGCAAAACATAGAAGAGGTAAATTTATTTATTAATTACGTTACCGACTCGTTGTTGAAACCGTTGACCTTGACCGACATTAAGATGGAAACGGATCGAGATCAGACATTACGTATGGTAGCCCATTATGTAAGGAAAGGATGGCCGTCTAAAATATCGAATCCTGATATCAAACCTTTTTTTTTAAACAGGCACGAGTTAAGTGTTGAAAATGGGTGTATTTTGCGAGGCCCCAAATTAGTTATTCCAAGCATTTATAGGGAACAGATTTTGAATGAGTTACACGACTCACATTTTGGCGTGGTCAAAATGAAGTCAGACGCTAGAGCACGCATGTGGTGGCCTAATATCGATAGACACATCGAAGAAAAGGTAGGTTCTTGCACGGTGTGCACCCAGTACAGGTACGCGCCGGGACGCAGCCCTTAGGCGCCGTGGAAGTACCCGGCGCGGATATGGGAACGGTTACATCTAGATATGTTTACGTTAGAAAATAAACAATTTTTAATTACAGTTGATGCGTTTTCAAAGTGGGTAGAATGTTTTTACATGCCTCGTACAGATTCTCAGTCAGTCATTGATAAATTAGATGAACTATTTAGCAGGTACGGGTTAGTTTGCACCCTGGTCACAGATAATGCCTCTAATTTTTGTTCAACTCTATTTGAAAACTATTGCATCTCGAACGGCATTCGACATTTAACAAGCGCACCGTACCACGCCGCCTCTAATGGTCAAGCCGAAAATTCAGTCAAAACTATTAAAAGGGGGTTGAAATTAATATTAGCTGAAAACTTGTCACAAAGAGACTTTTTCAGAAGACTAAATAAGTTTATATTTAGCTATAGGAACTCGATTCATTGTACGACGGGATTTTCTCCCGCTCAGCTGTTGTTAGGCCGGCGCATGCGCTGTCGTCTCGATCTGCTGCAGGTAAACAACGATGACTCATCGGCGGTCATTAACGCGACGTGTTCCGCAGCTAAAAGTAATGTTATGTCAAAACAGATCTTACAGAGTAACACTTATGGTGGAAAACGAAATGCAAGTTTTAAGATCGGGCAAAAAGTGCTAGTAAAACATTTTTACAATAACGGTACAAGACATATGTGGAAAGTGGGTTACATTAAGGACATTATAGGCTCAAGAATGTTCAGTGTTCATATTCCTGAATTACAGTTGAGTACAAAAAAACACATTGATCATATACTAATGTATAAAGGAACGGACAGACTGCTTGTGGAAGATGAGTCAAGTGGTTACGAATATATATCAGCGAGTGAGAAAGATGGTTCTTCCTCATCAGATGGTGTTCAGGCCGACACGGAGTCATCACCAAACTTCCAACCGCAGCATTTAGAGCAACAACCACAAGCGGAGGGAACCGATGACCTTGAAAACTCATATAGTTCAGCAGGTTCAGCACCTGTAACGCATTCACCGCGGGCGCGGGCTTGTCATGACACGGAAAGTGATAATACAATACAATCTGCTGTTGGAAAGATGAGACATCATGTGGAGGAGAGTAGGGAAGGCGTGAATATTTCTCCGGCGCCGGTTCCACAGGTGGAGCCGCCGAAGGAAAATTACATTTCCCCTGAGACCGCGGCCCCGTACCCTCCGGCAGACAATTTACCACCTATCGAGGCATCGACAATTGACTCAGCAGAGAATCAAAGGAAGCCTGTCCGTTCCACGCGAAACCAAAATGTTCGCTACAAAGACTTTTATTAGTTGTATATCTTTAATTATATTGTAATTTAGTGGTGGAGGGATTGTAGTATATGTGGGTACTTCTAAAACTATGAGTGTGACTGTCATCCATAAGACCGTCAGTCTGTGACCGAAATAAAACGCGCGTGACACGTATACTGGCATTTGATTGTAAACCCAACAAATCCTGAAATACAGGACAATAGGATAGGTCTGAGGCGGGCAACCCTATATTTCCCGCCAAGGTATGTAGTGCTTTTCTCAAACATGCAATGAAATAAACAACCAAAAAAATCAAAGTTTTATTTTTAATACGCATAGTGGCAGAATGTCATTATGCCTGTGCCACAAATTTATGTAGAATGGAAAAAAAAGAGGACTTTGCCGGCCTAGGCCTGCAAGATTTGTATGAAATTCCATTAACGACCTCTTGTCCTAGCCGCACCTAAAACGTCATACTTCGCAGCCTATTATAAGGAACATAACATCAATATTTCATTGCATGTTTGAGAAAAATATATTTTTTTAACAAGCGTCTTTAATAGTACATTGCTATAGAGGCCGGGAACGAAGGGTTTCAGGCCAAGTAAATATAGCCGGATAGGGATACGCGGCCTGCAGAACAACGTTTCTCGCCGATATTTGTATACTGCTTTTCTCAAACATATGCAATAAAATAAATAAAATACACCACAAAAAAAAGCCATGTTTGGCATTAACATAAAAATAAAAAAATACTTTCTGGTCTAGGCCTTCAATTTTGTATGAAGATCCTTTACAGTTGTCCCGAGTTGTTTCGCCTGAAACGTGATATTTTGAAGCCTGTTATGACGCACGTAATGACGAAATTTCATTGCATGTTCGAGAAAAGTTCATTATAATCTTTCTCAATTGCTATTTCTCGGGTATAAAAGGTTATCTAGGAATTGGTAGTGGTAGTAGCTCCTAGGGTTTTTCCAGTTGTATGTATAATACCAATATCTGTCGTAGGCACTAGTTTACAAAAGCGACTAGCATCTGACCTCCCAACCCAGATGGAAACTAGACCGTGTTGGGAGTCGACCGGACCTTACGATGTTTTCAAACACAACAAACAACAAAATCAACACGTAAAGGGTAACCAAAGCACTTGTGATTCTTCTGGAGTCACAAGTATCCATAGGCTACGGTATCTGTTTACTATCAAGCAGGGTTAGCTTGTTTTCCACGATCGTTGTATACAAAATAATGTATACCCAAATAAAATTGACCCCAATAAACTAAAGAAAATACCAAAATCGCCATACGCGTGCCTATCAAATTTTAGGAGTTCCCTCGATTCCTCCTGGATCCCATCATCAGACTTTCACCAAATTTATATAGGACGAACTTGGTACCTGCTATGAAACAAAGAAAGAATTATCAAAATCGGCCAACGTGGTCAAGAGTTATCGGGGAACATTTATACATAAAAAAGAACATACAGACGAACTGAGATCCCTCCTTCTATTGAAGTCGGTTAGTAAGCCCGAAACAGTACGAGTAGTCATTTTTAAATTTCGAGTACCTATTATTGTGTCTGAATATTGTCTACACTTCCTGTATAATACTTAGGTCATCCTAGTGTTGAAACCAGCCAATAATGCTCCTAACTGAATGAAAACAACCACAATACCTCAGTTCTGATGCAAACAAGTGAGCGGCGGGTCACGATAGGTGACGCCATCGGGCTAAAAATATTGCTTTTCCACATTGTAAGCTTGTTTTTTACTTTTTTGCACTAGGCCTTCAATGGGTTTGGTTGTAACACTGGCCAAATAATCAAATTAAATGAAATAGATATGCTTGTTAGTTAATTATATTTTGATTTATTTAACGAACCATAAATTAGATAGGTAGTAATGAAGGTAATGGCGAAGATTTCGGCGGTAAGATTACATTATTCGTTAATCGAGATTATAATTCGTCTAAAGAAAAATATAAACAATCATCGTCCCTTTTAGAGTTAATATATTATAATACTATTATTTAAAATACACTGCCGTGTGGCGCTGGGTTAGAAAAGCACCACGCCCTTTCTTCCCTTGGGTCTCGTAAGAGTCGACCATGGGAACCAGGTTAAATTGTGTTGTGGGCTAGCAGCCTGTCACTGCAATGCTGTAATTGCTAAAAGTGGCACTGAAATTGAATTTTCATGTGTTCTGCCTACCCCTTTTGGGAATATAGGCGAGAGTTTATGTATTTGTGTTGTTGTATTGTATGTATGTTAAATTACACTAACTAACCAATATACACGCTAATACTTTACGCAAGGTACTTAAAACAAATATGGTTGAAAAGTGCATACATGATTATTATAGGCCTACTGATTGTGTGAAAGTATTTTAATTAAAACGTGTAAAATCATACTACAACCCTTTTGTATGTCTGCAGAAATATTTAATTATTTTTTCTCAAACATGCAATAAAATATTAATGTGATGTTCCTTATAATAGACTGCGAAGTATGACGTTTCAGGTGCATACAAATCTTGCAGGCCTCGGCCAGCAAAGTCCTCTTTTTTAATTTCCATTTCACATAAATGTGTGGCACAGGCATCATGACATTCTGCCACTAATGCGTATTAAAAATAAAACTTTGATTTTTGTTGTTTATTTCATTGCATGTTTGAGAAAAGCACTATACATACCTCGGCGGAAAATAAGGGATTGCCGGCCTCAGACCTACCCAGTTTCGTTACGCTCGGCCGTCCATATCTTCGGCCGGCAACCCTTTCTTCCCGGCCTCTGTAGTAATGTACTATTATTACCCTGGGGTGCTACCGTGAACTTCGAAAATCGAACTTCGTAGCTTGCCGTCCCTTTCACTCTCGTGTTATACACTATATGACGGAAAGGGACGGTACGTTACGAAGTTCGATTTTCGAAGTTCGCGGTAGGAGGCCTGTACGGTTTTTATTTATAACTTGCGTAAGGGCTTAAACGTACATTGAGGTCGTTTTGCTATTAATATTTGTCACTTAATTATAGTAACATACTTAATCGAGTTTAAAGCACACGTCTCGTTAGATTGATTACCAGTATTCATAATAAATACTTACATATACACAAACTATTTAGATACGGAAGCGATTTTTTTTACAAAAAATCATCACGAAGCGTTTTAGTAAAAAAGACGATCATAAACAATAATAGAATCATTAGACGGAAACGTGACGTTTAATTTTTTATTTGAAATAATCATACGTAGTAGATTTCACACACTAGTAGATTTGTAGACATCAGTTGTACAAATACGAATACAGTTAACGAGATTTAGCACTTCTTTTTGACAGCTGTCATCGCAGTACAAAAAAACATCAAAAATGACATAAATAGTACTGTGAGTCTGTGACTTGGTCATAGAAACAGCCAACAATGTTCTGCTACGTGTCATAAAGCCTCTTGGAATGAATTAAGCCTTATAATTGTCAGACAAAGAATAAGGTCACCGAGAGAACAATAAATATCCCAATAAGTACCTGAGTGAAAACGAAGAAAATTATTTTTCCGAAATGAAACCTAGTCAGATCGAATTTCGCATCCGTAAATCCATTGATCGAAAACGTTAGAGCCAGTATCGAAAGCTCATTAAGACAGATATACAAATATCGCTCATTTAATAGTGTAGAATAAGAGTCTGGGTATATCATAAAACTACGACCAAGACCACTTCACCCGTTTTTATACGGAAGCTATCAAATCTTATTTGTCACATTTTGACAGTTTCTGCAAGGGTAATTTCCAATCTATCTCAAAAATGGGTAGTAATAAAAGCTCCGAACGTAAACTAACCTAACCTACCCTACAAAAAATTTTTTTTTTTTCTCCGCAAAAATAGATGTTCTACTAGGCATTGTAAGTAGTGTGATACCGTCATCATCATCACCCTCCTAGCGTTATTCCCAGTACAGTTGCATCCTGAAGGATGCCTGGGGTCTGCTACCTAATCCCAAGAGTTGGCGTAGGCTCTAATTTTTACAGAAGCGACTGCCATCTGACCTTCCAACCAACCCGAGGGGGAAACTAGACCTTATTGGGATTAGGCTTGTCAAGTGAGTGAGCAACTTGACTGTTAGAAGTTCTCAGGCCGCCCGGGGGCCTCTAACTTGGCTTAACGAATGCTATCATACACAGCAACCGGGATCAACGGCTTAACGTGCCTTCCAAAGCACGGGAGCGCTCAGTTAGTAACCACTCAAAGCGGTCACCCATCCAAGGACTGACCTGGCCCGACCGCTCCTAGTAGTGTGATACCGTAATTTATATATAAAACGTAACATGTTTAAAAAAAAGATGATACCTCGCCGAGTTTTTAAAGCCTGCTCGTCTCGTGGCAGAGGTTTATTTGTCCGAACCGGTGGTAGTTTATTGGCATTCATATGCGCATATAATATGTCTACATTGAAGAATACACAACGTTGATTTTGTCATAAACAGAGCAGGAATATTGAAGTTTTTAGTTATTATAGATATTTATGAAATACCTGTCGTGACAATATAATAATTGGAGCAATTGTCACGTTAATGAATACGGCGTTGTCAACTCGTGGCGGTGCAATCGTGATTGTACCTAGCACGGAGCAAACGCAATATAAATAACACGTTTTCTGATTGTTTTTTTTTTACAATTTCAAAATTGCAATGTCAACACCACTTTCTTCATATTCCGTACATAAAGGTATCAAAATCTCATTGTATTGTAGGAGCCGGATTCGCCACATGCTTCAACCACCAGGCTAGCTATTATTTTCTCATACGTCTCTAATATACACTCAATAGCAACAAAAACCCATTATTCTTGTTCTGGACAATTGTAAGACGACGCAAAGTAGCATGTCTGTGCGTCTTCTTCAAATTGTACTTCGGTGAGTATGCTCAGGAGCTCTTTGAGCTCATTCCGCCTTCCCCCTTCTTCCATCGGACATCCAGACGTATGGCTGGCTACAATCCTTACCTGGTCGAAATTCCTCTAATTAGAACCAAGCGCTTTGCATCTTATATAATGCGCACTTCTAAGGTTTGGAATCCTCTGCCGGCGTCTGTATTTCCGAGTTCATATAACCTAGACCTAGTCGCATTTCTGAACCGATTCTCGTATTTTTTTGTGCAGATTTGATTATTTTGTAAAAAAGAATTGTCGAAGCAACTTTGGGAAATTCTGAAATTTTAAAAAAAAATTGGTGAACTCCTAGAGCGCCTAGTAAATATTAGCTGAAGCTAAATTCGGAAAGCATCTCCATCTAACAACCGCGGGCATAATATTACTAGTCACTAATACTTGATCTGTAGGTGAGGTGCGGGGTTCTTGATATCTCTAGTGAATATGCTAACAAGTTGAAGAATTTATCTCGTCATTAATTTAAGAGGAAAACTCTTGTGTAGCCGATGAAGGATGCAGTTCTCTCACCTTATCCTATCTAGATCCATTTCCATGGTTTCCTTATACGACACGACTTCTATTTTCTCTTTTATTTCTTTCTTTTTTTGTGATCTATTGTTGTTAATTTAGCGAATCTCAAAAAAGGTGTTACGAAAATTATCAAACCCGTTCTTCCTGTGCGTGTATCGATTATGTAAAATAATATCGAGAAACGTTATCACCGCGTAGTGCAAAGAAGCTAACCGCTACTGTTTTATTTCCCATTGTGATTGAGAACAATAAGTAATCTATCTGTGGGGAAAACATCCATTTCAAAACTGCTTTAAACTGCCGACACTTCGGCGTGTGCTCAGATAGACTAGGTGCACATAAACCAAGTGATTTCTAAAGGAATTTGGTACTTTCTATCTGTTAAAATATTTAACATGGTGTCACTATGTCGGTAAACGATCAAAATATCACAATGAATTGTATTACAGATGATTTTCAAAGTCATAAACAGGTATGAGTCCTCGACAATTATTTTGTACTTGATTGTCGTTTAGAAAATTAAAAGATAATATAAATACCTAAATAAAAAAATTGTATTAATTTCCAATCTTTGAAGATCATAATCCGTTTATTTTTTTGTACCTTGCTATAAATGTTAACATCAGCAGGGTAATCTCGTAAGTTTTTGAACGTACGAAAGATAAATCTAACTGTCATTTTGACAGTGGAAAATGAGATTAAACCTTTGAACGCCATGAGCACCTGAAGGTGTGGTGTGTTGTCGTGCCTACGGCGCAAAGATCGAATACAGATGTCATGACGTACTCTTACGTTGCAGTCACCTTCGTACATTGCTCTAAGGTTCATATTGAAGATGAGTTTGCGTTTAGGTAAGTGTACCGTACATGAACAATGGCGTTCAAAGGGTTAAGGTCTAATTTACGCCGCAGGTAACTACTACACCCATTAATTGTATGTAACGCTAAGCCAACTCACCGCTAGTGCTATGATTGTCATGCTGCCTCGTGTACTCGTTCCTCTCCGGCGACGGGGCAAGATCGCTCCCGATGCCCGAACTGCCCCCTGACGACTCCAGCTTGCGTCTCGCATTTACCCCCACAATGTTCTGGTTCAGGCACCGACGGGTGTCGATGTTGCTTAAGTTGCCCTTCTGTCTGTGCACTGTGTCGTAGTCACGGGGCGGTAAAAGTATGGGGCTCTTGCCTGAAACATTTCCTGAAATTTAATTTGGTTAAATGGTTTTGTTTTTAAATCTAGTTTTGGCAAGCGCTTAGGCAGTGTTGGCTGTATAGTTTATAAAAGCGCAATGAAATAGTAATTGTGATAATTGATTTTTAAATATAATATGCGGTAGTAATAAATCCCCCTCATCAATCAGAGAATGCCTGTGCCCAGCAGTGGCACAAGTATACAGGCTGATGATAATGATGATGATGATTATTAATTCACTTTAAGGATGATTCCCACTAGACCGTTCCGTTTCCGAGCCGGCCCGAGACCGGGCTGCTTCCGAGCCTCGGCTGTAGCTAGCTCAAACGTTTGTGTTCACTAAAAGGGGCTGATGGGACGTTTCTTCATGTAGCGGCCGGGGTCTTGAAAACGGGCCAGCCCGGACACGGAACGGCGTACTGTGAATCATCTGGCTAGATGCTGGCCAAGAGCAATCCCATTTTTAATAAAAAAAAAATCTTTAATCACCCATTCGAAGCCAAGTTACACGAGTGCTAAGATTTTTATTAGGTAGAGAATATTATTCAAAAATTTGTGAATCAAATCAGGATCGTGAATGAATTAATAAGGGTGAAATCAATTATTTGCCATTTTATTAAAAACTACTGAAGTAGCTAAATTTATAGGCAGGAGGCCCAATTTTGGTTTACAAACATTATTTGTTTCGAATTTGGGCCAAATTGCCGCTGACACAAAATACAATAATATTTGCATACTACTGTTATCTTTCCCTTTGTCACAAAGTAGAAATTACTATAAATAAATAATAGAACACAGTTTTATTTTATATACATTTTCTACGAAAGATTAAGTATCAAAATATACCAATATTTAATGATCGGCCCACTGAAGCTTTAAAATACGCAAATACCTAATTATTCTTTCGCACACAATTTTTTCAGTGACGCAACTTTGACTGATTTTATGGCATACTATGTTAAACATAATATAGGCTGTACTCTGCAATTATGTCAGATAATGAATTTTATATATCTTAGGCACCATAGTTTTAGGTTTAATTTCAGTTTAATAGATTCACTGAAAATCAGCGTCGTTACACTTTGTGCCTCGACCAAAGCTGACGGACACCATTATTTGAGGCAATGCTAGATTCCTCTTTTAAATTTAAACTCTATGTAATGTACTGTAAAGGTTTTTTTAAGCCCCGTAGCTCAGTGTCTCTACAGTAAATGTTGTTGTTCCAAAAAAAAACCATTCTGATTGAGCAAATAAATTCTGTATCTTTTTTGTACTTCGAAGCTTCGGCGGGCTTAATTCATAAAATGCGTGCAGTGTTCTAAAGCTGTATGTTTACTTACAAAATAAATACTTGTTATGCACAATATAAATGCAATATAAAATACTTGATGAATACATACGTTAACACAGTGCAGGCGTAAGCAACTACCAACGAAAAACTGAAAACTGAGACTGACCTAGACCTTTTTTACCTGTAGACAACTTCTGCTTCAATTCCGCCGCCAGACTGTCATACAAATTTGCCACACATCTCTCCTCGTTACTGCCAGAATCTGACTCTCTTGAAACCTCACTGCCTAACGAAGAGTCCGGCGGTTTCTTGGTCACAGGCAGAGCGCCCCTCATTTGTAATTTTCGCTCTATATCGGCGAATTTCTTCTGGTTCTCTGGCCGCTCTATCAGAGCTTGGAGATGCGTGTACAGCATCTCTGCTGTGTGGTCCGAGTCACATCTGGAAGAAATGGATACAATTAGAAAATGTGAATTCAAAAAGTTATCCTATATAAATAGGCACAGGTGCTAAATAGGTACAGCGCTTCGAAAAATATCGATATTAATCAGGTTTTCTTAAGGCGAAGGGTAGGGCAAGGCATTCTCCATACAAACGTTGTGCAAGTTTTATTCGTTAGTTTTGCCACTGCAGCATTTAATTTTATTTTTTGCTTGTACATATTGGATATACACAGAAATTAATGTTGAAATTTTGGTTAATTTAAAAAAAAACACACAATTTTTTTACAAAGAAATTAAAATAAAAAAAAAAACAGGTCAGCTAACAGAAAAATAAGCATACTGGACAATAATAATACCTAACTGTAGCGCAAACACAAACGAAGAAAAACGTGCACAAAGTTTGTATGTAAAGAGTTCTCTTTTGAAATATCAAACAGCCCGCGTATTCTTTCAAAAATTCTGTACCTATAGGTACCAATTTTATTTATATATGTATGCGTTCTGATCGCCAACCCGCATGCCAAGCGTGGCGATTATGGCATTTACCCCCCATGAAATTGGGGGAGGCCTATGTCCAGCAGTGGACGTCCTAGGGCTGATATGGTGGTGGTGGTGGCGTTCTGATAGGTATATAGGCTTCCCGTGGACCCCTGGCATTCATTACACGGAACCCTTTGGACTTTTCGACCACAATTTAGGATACCCTGATATAGATTCTTAGATCATGCTAACATATCTCAAATCATTCCCAAGGTATTCCCATAAAGTGTAGGCAGTACACGAAATTTAATTTTCTGTGCCAATTTTACGAAATGAAGGTTTTGATGGATAGAAATGTAAGCTGCAGTGATTGACTGCTGATCCATCGCTGACAACAGTCACAACACACTTCAAACCTATTTGCATAATTGTCTCTAACGACACCCATGGAAGGACCCATGGCACCCAGACAAACGGAAGTGCTATTTTAACCCAACACCACACGGAGACATATTGTTAACTCATCATCATCCTAGCGTTATTCCCAGTACAGTGCATCCTGAAGGATGCCTGGAGTCCGCTACCTAATCCCAAAAATTGGCGTAGGCACTAGTTTTTACGGAAGCGACTGCCATCTGACCTTCCAACCCAAGAGGGAAACTATATTGTTAACTAGGTAGGTGCATATGACATTGACAAAAGGTTCATTTTCGCTTGGCCTGGGTTATTCGCAATTACTTCTCACTGCACCCATAAAATACTTGCCGCTTCCGTAAAGCAGTTGATTTCAAAGTGAAAACGAAGCGTCATACAAACTGTATCGTAAAATGTTGTAAAACGCGGTATTGATTATTCAGATCATAAATTCATAAATGGCAGTTAACTGTTGCCATTCACGATCTCATTCTACTCACCTAATACTACCTATTGTATCTTGACCGCAAGATATATAATGACCGTTTTGTCTACAACGACGGTCGCAAGAAAGCTTACGGGCTGCCTGATGGTAAGCAGACACTGTAGCCTATGGACGCTTGCGACTCCAGAGACATTACAAGCGTGTTACCGACCCTTTTTTTATTAAGAATGGGATTGCTCTTGGCCAGCATCTAGCCAGGGGGCAAACATGAGGCCGACGATGAAGCGAGCTCACCCAGAAGATGCCTATTCACGCTTGCCTTAAAAAGGTCCAGGTTATATGAACTTGGAAATACAGACGCCGGCAGAGAATTCCAAACCTTAGAAATAGGCATTATGGAGGATGATGCATAGCGTTTATTGACTTAAGACTGCGCAGTACGTTCGGTTCTCCATACAAACGTATTTATGCTCTCATTTTAAAACGCCAGGCTAGAATAACATGAAACTTTGTATACACAATGGGATCCGGCATATCTAGGTCGCACCATAATTTTTGTTGCTTGAAATTATAATGGAGAAAAAATACAGCGATTTTTAAGGTTTTCATACAAGCCGTAAAAAACTTAAAAAGCCGCTGTATTTTTTTTGTTTTACAATTTCTAGCAACAGAAACTATGGTCCGACCTAGATATGCCGGATCCCATTGTGTCTACAAATTTACATGTTATTCTAGCATGGCGTTTTAAAATGAGAGGGTAAATACGTTTGTATGGAGAACCGAGCCAGACCGAGCGTACTGCGCCCTCTTAAGAATTCGTTGTAATGACAGCTAGAGATGCATCAGGTATTGCAGGTCTCTAACTCTCAACACAGCATCCTCGGGAGCTCTGGCGACCTTACTCACCACCAGGAAAGACACAAAACCTCTTCCCCATTTGGGGTGCCCCAAATGTGAACTTGTCTTAAGAATTACGCGTATTCGGAGAACAGACATAATTATAATGGTTCCGCACAGCCAAGTTGTCGGTTGGCGTTTTGAATAGCCTTGTACTGCAATCTCGTCGTCGTTCATTTTCTGATCAAACTTTCCAACAGGTTCCGATGGTTCAATTAAATAATTAACACTACGGTAACTTAAACGGATCTTTATTATCGTTTAACTACTGGTGAATTTTACAGTTTTGCATTTTAATGTTCGTATATCAGCTTTAAAAACGTTTTGGTCGAAATGATGTGAGACATTCTCTTGAATTTCACCGAATAATTTAACGTATGTTAACAGAGCTCGCTTCAGGACTCTCTAGTGATATTTATAACGTGATATGGCGATCATCGGTGTATCTGAAAATAGGCGATGTCATGTCTTATTCCATTTTTAATGGAATCAAATGTTTGTAGTGTTCCATGCCCAAATTGGTCCAAAGGAACACTATGCGATCATTCGGTACTAGCCGACAGTTTTTTTTAATTCGAAATTAATTATAGTAGTGTGTAGTTCGAGTAAATGCAGCGCTGACAGTGATATCATCGTGAGATGGGTGTCATTCTTTTCATTCAATATATTCGCGGCAACTTCTACCTATAATGACGTCGAACAATGTGGGAAAAGCAAGATCCTCCGTGCGTTCAATTTTATTGTGGGGTAGTTAAACGTTGTGTATCCCTATCTCCGTTGACAACTTGCTGGGACGTCAGTTTCTGCCGCGACCATGACTGGTGCCATGCCTATGTCGAAACGTCTGTAATTAATGTAAATAAATAAATATCGCGGTAGACCCGCATACCAATATTTTTAAGAATTTCTTTGTTGTGTTTTATAGAATCTTAATATTTAAATAAGCTATTTTTAGGGTTCCGTACCCAAAGGGTAAAAACGGGACCCTATTACTAAGACTTCGCTGTCCGTCCGTCCGTCCGTCTGTCACCAAGCTGTATCTCAAGAAACGTAATAGCTAGACAGTTGAAATTTTCACAGATTGTGTATTTCTGTTGCCGCTATAACAAATAATACTAAAAACAAAATAATAATAATAACTAAGCGGGAGCTCCGATACAATAAACGTGATATTTTAGCCCTTTTTCATAGCTACGACTCGCCGAGCTAGATCTCAAGAACCATAATAGCTAGACAGTTGAAATTTGCACAGATTATGTATTTTTAATGTGGCTACAACAACAAATACTAAAATCAAAATAATAATAATAATTAAGGGGGCTCCCATACAACAGAGTAGTTGTTGGCGTTTTTTTTTCTGGTACGGAACCCTTCGTGCGCGAGTCCGATTCGCACTTGGCCGGTTTTTTACTTATAATTCGCTACTGCTGAACTATAAGTGTTATTTTCACTTTCATTTCACTTTTTTAAATAATAATACATTTAGACAAAATACTTAATTTTTGCACGTTTTCGTGGGCGGGAAACATACATATCGAGCTAACATTAGAGAGCAAACGAGATATTTTAAATAATAAACAAATAAAATAATTTATTTTCAGGCAGCAAAGGCCCATCGATAAATATCTAACTAAGTACATACAAACCTTTTTAACCGCTACCTGCGCCTTAAAACCTACTAATTACATTTATGCTGTCTTGCCATTCATTACCATGACAATCATAACACGAGCTTTGTGGTGCGCCGGCGCATGTTGTAAGACTAATGACATTTCTGATGCGGATCGAGGGTAGCTCCGCCCAGGGAGTCTGTCCTTGCGTCTTACGAAATATGCCTATCGTTTGAGTGAATTAAATTAAGTATGTTTTATACACGAGCTTTCAAATGATGCATATTAGAAACAGACAACGTTATGACAATACCTTATAAGGACTTTTAATGTACACAGTATTAAATAGGTAGTAGGCGACTTCTTGACTTGGCGGGGCGGGTGCGATATGTCATAGGTATTTTGCTATTTGACATGAATTTACCGATGTGAGATTTCCTCACTTGACGAAGTACTGTCAGTAATACGTTTGCGCAGTAGTAATACCATGCGCAGAAGTACTGCATTAGTATCGGTTGACACTGACAGCTGACAGTTTTCTCATATCGTACCGCCCCCGCATCGACAAGTCAGGAAGGCGCCTTTAGCGTCTTAAAGTGGAATGCTCCACAACTCTGTTATATGGTTTTTTTATGACATAGGCGGCAAACGATGACGAATCGCCTGATGGTAAGCGATTAGCGCCGCCCATGGACACCCGCAACATCAGACGGGTTGCCGGCCATTAAGATGAGAGTACGCTCTTTTCTTCAAGGTTTGTTGCTTATAGTGTCATTTTTGATAAGCAACGTCAGCCGGGATCAACTCTTGGATAGTTAAACGCTTAGCGTGTTTACTAACTGAACACTCCCGTGCTTTGGAAGGCACGTTAAAGCTTCTAACATTCAAATTACCCGCTCACTTGACAAGCTTAATCCCAATAAGGTCTAGTTTCCCCCTTGGGTTGGAAGGTCAGATGGAATTCGCTGCCGTAGAAAGTAGTGCCTTGGCCAATTCTTGGGATTACGTAGTGGACTCCGGGAATCCTTCAGGATGCAACTGTATTGGGATAACGCTATTAGGATGAATTTTTAAAGGGTCGGCAACGCGCATGTGACACCCCTGGAGTTGCAGGCGTCCATAGGCTGCAGTGACCGCTTACCATCAGGCTGGCCGTACGCTTGTTTGCCACCGACGTGGTAAAAAAAAAAGATGATGACTGTGATTTTTGTTTGGATATATGCATAGAATGGATTGATTTTTTTTCTTTATTATATATTTGAATTTTACTCTCCTTGTACATTGACTAATATAAAGCACCTATTATATTCTAATGACTAATGAGTAATGGTAATGGTAACTCAAAATTGGACTTATAAATTATATATATCCTGTTCAATTAGTACGAGTATGTATTCGGCCTCATATGCGCATGAGCCGTTGCGCAACAGCCTCCAGCCTTGTCAACCGTTCAACTCTGGCATTCGCGCTTGCGCCGCTGAATGCCGTGCAAAAATTCTATTCCGCCTATATGCGCCTCAGTTTACATCCAGCTTCAGAAGGAGCATGCAGATGAAAAGTCAAAAACCGGCCTCGATTTTGCGCGAATTGCAGCGCGGCACACGGTCCGCCGGAGTTATCCGGTCCGGATCCGGAAGCCCAAAAAGGCCGCTAAAACACATCCTGATAATTGGTTCTGCTTTACAAATATTACTTATTTAAAGACGTTTTGAAATTCCCTCTAAGCAATAAACCTGAAATTGACACTTTTTTTTCGCCGGGGGAAAACCCGTTATGGATACCACCGCACGCGCACCGCGGGGACACTGCGGATTTGACTATCAATATTTTTTGTCCAATCTTTGATCAAATTTCTTTGACAGAGGCCCATTCCACTCATCCAATATCTTTGTCCAAGTTTTTTTTTCATTTGATTAAACTGTCATCGGAATTTTTGATCAAATGCCCCGACATTTTTCCCATCCAAGTTTGATGAAATCATCCAATTTCTTTGATCAAATATATTGGACAAAGATATTGGATGAGTTTAATACGGGGTGGTATTCTACTCTTCCAATTTCTTTGTCAAATCGTTGATCAAAGTTCTTTGACGGAGGCCCATTCCACTCATCCAATATCTTTGTCCAAGTTTTTTTTTTCATGCGTAGCCATATTGATTTAAATGTCATCAGAATCTTTGATCAAATGTCGGGGTCCCACCCAAGTTGGATGAAATCATCCAATTTCTTTGATCAAATGTATATTGGACAAAGATATTGGATGAGTGGAATACCTCCCTCATCGAATCATTGCGCGTATTTTTGAATGTATGCTGGCAATAATTTCTTCTACTTATTGTAGTAGTAACATTTCACTTTAAAACTGATATTAAATTATGCACACAGCATTTAAAGTTTATTAGACACGCGATCGTAGCAGTACGCTGCTGTGCGCGGCTTGCTAATACAGACTTTAAATACATGATTTAATATCGTTTTAAGATTGTAAAATCCGTTCAGATCCGAAGCGATGCGAGCCGTTTCGTGGTAATTATCCTTTACCCTCGCAACAAACTCACAGAGAAGATAAGGCAGTGATCAAAATGAAATTTAATCCCGTTTCTATGGAACTCGGCCCAGTTTAAGTTGGTTAATATGTTAGTCGTTAGAATAAATCTTCAGAGACATGACAGTGCCCGCTCGCTTAATTGTGCTCATAAGCTCGAGCGTCATGTCGTTCACGATCTCTATTTGGCAATAATATACATGCAATTGATATTCAGAAGGGCAAGTGACACGATTCTAGGTACACTTGCCCTCGTTACTACATAGTCATTCGCATAATAATAGTGATTGATATTCGATATCACGCCGCGCGGCGTGTATGTAATTTCGGAGTCGATTGTACTGTTAGGGTTCCATACCAGAATGGTAAATATAAGTAGTTATAATATATACAATTCATTAGTCAAATCTCACCTAAACTATCTAATTGAAATATGGGGTAACGCCCCAAAAACTAACCTAAAAGCCCTACAAATTACCCAAAATAAAATAGTCAAATTACTTTTTAATTTCGATTACTTAACACCCACCAGGACAATATATGCTAAAACCAAACTAATGAGCTTAAATCAACTTTATACTTACAACACGAACATACTAATAAGAAAAATCGTTTACAATTCCATACACTGTCGAACCACATTTAAAACAAACAAAGAGACGGGCAAAAGAAATCTTCGAAATGCAAATAAATTATTTTTGCCATTTCCGCGAACCAAGAATTTTGGAAATAAAAATATTACATACCAGGGAGCGCGCATATATAACGACCTACCTTTAAATATTAGAGACGCGCCGTCTTTGTCGTCATTCAAAAATAAATTGAAAGCGCACATATTAAATAAAACCCCCGTCATCTAAATGCAGCCCTGGCCACTGCAACGAGTTATCGCTGTACGTCCCGATAATACAGCGAAACTACCCGCCGCATATTTTTTAGTATTGCACATTTAGTTTAAGTGATTGATTACCGATTTATATTATCTGTTTGGTTACAAATTGGTTTAGCTGTTAACTTGTTTGTAAATTGTTTTTGTTATTGCTAGTTGATTTAACTCTTGTACCTACCTACTTGTTAACGCTCAAAAAAACATGTTTTTAAATATTTTATCTCATCAAGTGAAATGTAATATTTCTTTTGAGGAATAAATGTCTTTAACCCGAGTTACGATGCCCCGACTGTTCGTCTGTCAAATCAAAATATGAATCACAGTAACTAATCATTCTATTGATTTTTTGTTTCAATAATATAAGGCTGCCCAACCTTATATTATTGAAACAAAAAAATATAAACACGTCATAAAATTCACGGCATAGAACTAGGGCCGGTTTTCATTCATAATTATTTAGTTCTGTTTTATTTTAGTTTATAGTTAGGTTAGTTTTATTTTTAACACGTCATCATATTTTAAATATATCTAATAATGAAATAAAAAATCTTAATTTATGAACGGGGTAAAAATTCAAATTATTTTTCTACGTCTAAATAGGTAAGTATGGTATCATATGAAAGGGCTTCACCTACACATTCTAAAACCGTTTCTTTTTTGTACACTAATTCACGAATTCTGAAAGTTAACTTAAAAAATATCATTCCCCTTATCTCCTATATCAAATCATCTAAAAACCTTTACTATATTTGTACGGAACCCTTAGCACGTGAGTCAGACTCGAACTTGATCGGTTTTTATGGTATTAGGTACTATTTAGAAGTAGTGCGAAACGTTTGATGAAACGAAAGTGATTGGGTTTTGATGATTGGATGTGAACGGCTCGGTAACAGGGCTTATGATAGTTGATACTACTTGAAAGAGCCTGTCGGAATGCAATAGGCATAGCGTTTCATATGACAGGGTCATACACAATCCAAAAAACAAGTCTTATGTTTTTAATCATCATAGCAGCAGAGGCACGTACAACTATTGGACATAAGTGGACACCCCCCACAAGGTGGACTGATGACCTGGTGAAGGTCGCGGGAGACCGCTGGATGCGGGTGGCGCAGGACCGGTCATCGTGGCACTCTTTGGAGGCCTATGACAAGCAGTGGACGTCCTCCGGCTGATGTGATGATGATGATGATATTTATTTATAATATAAATTTGATATTTATTAATAAATAAAAATAGGTTTCGTTAAAGCCCTGAACTTCATTAGATAGTCAATAGGAAAGGCAAACCTACTCGTGCATCCGTACCCGACAATGACCCGGTTATGGATTTAAAAAAGCGGCCAAGTGCGTGTCGGGTCACGCGGAATGTAGGGTTCCGTAGCCGTCCACCTGTCACATTATGTGAGCTTAAAATGTCTAAAACTTTTGGTTGTTTTTCATAGTACATTTCCTAACTTCAGATGCAATAATGGAAATAGAGAAACTTACAATAATATAAATAACTTCTTCTGGAGTATAAAATTAATCGTGTGCTATTCTTTCTTGCAAGAACCACCACCACCACCATATCAGCTGAAGGACGTCCACTGGTGGACTTAAGCCTCCCCCAATTTCAGGGGGGGGGGGGGGGGGGTAAATGCCATAATTTTGCAAGAACTGTGTTAACTAATTCCTAGACGATGATACAAAAAAATATACATATACATATACTCGTATGAATCTTAATGCTCTTTAGGTCTCTAGTTTGGGCCATGCATTATTTTTGCCATTTTCTGTATGTTTACATCAATTGTTATAAGTTTAACGTGTCTGTCTATGTATCTGTTTGTGGTATTGTAGCTCCCAAACGGATGAACCGATTTTCGTTTAGGTTTTTAGTGTCATAGATAATTTTATCCCGAGTGTTCTTAGCTATGTTTCATGAAAATCTCTTCAGCCGTTTTTGAGATATTGAGCTTTGAAATTAAAAGGTCGGGGTTTTTCAACATTTCTAAGTTGTTATATTATATTATTTTTAAAATTGGAAAGTGTTAATTCGGAATTTCATCAGGTCACTTATTATAAAACCGGATACATTGACCGAAAAAAGGCTTGCTCATTGGAGGTCAATTTTGAAATACCTAGATTAATTCCAAAGCTGTATCTGCATCTAAAAAGACACAAGTTCGAAAGTATATGTGTAAAGTACCTCTGTGTCTTATAAAATGTTAAAAAAAAGTAACAATAAGTTTTCCTGACACCTTTCAGATCTCTGACATTTACACTAAACTTACGTACATTAATGCATGCGCCCCTTAAGAGTGCGCAGTACGCTCGGTTCTCCATACAAACGTATTTAGGCTGTCATTTTAAAACGCCATGCTAGAATAACATGAAACTTTGTATACATAATGGGATCCGGCATATCTAGGTCGTAAATTAGTTTCAATGCTAGAAATTTTAAAAGAAAAAAAATACAGTGGTTTTTTTACGGTTTGTACGAAAACCTTAATAATCGCTGTATTTTTTCTCCATTATAATTTCAAGCAACAGAAACTATGATCCGACCTAGATATGCCGGATCCCATTGTGTTTATAAAGTTTCATGTTATTATAGCATGGCGTTTTAAAATGAGAGCGTAAATACGTTTGTATGGAGAACCGAGCGTACTGCGCACTCTTAAGGAATGCATGCGCCCCTTAACATTTAGTAGGCAACCTGCCTTGGTATTCACAAAACATGCCTAATCGCCTCAGACGAGCCCATATAATTCTGAGCTCTAACTGCGCATTGTATGTTGTAACCTGTGTCTCAACCTAGAAAAGCACAGAGCGGGCGCGGCAGGACAAAAACAGGACCCTATTACTAAGAGTTCGCTGTCCGTCCGTCTGTCACCAGGCTGTATCTCAAGAACCGTAATAGCTAGACAGTTGAAATTTTCACATATTGTGTATTTCTGTTGCCGCTATAACAACAAATACTAAAAACAAAATAATAATTAAAATTAAGGGGGGCTCTCATACAAAAAACGTGATATTTTAGCCCTTTTTCATGGCTACCACTCGCCGAGCTAGATCTCAAGAACCTTCATAGCTAAACAGTTGAAATTTTCACAGATTATGTATTTTTATTGTGGCTACAACAACAAATACTAAAATAAAATAAAAAATAATAATTAAGGGGGGCTCCCATACAACAGAGTTGTTGGCGTTTTTTTTCTGGTACGGAACGCTTCGTGCGCGAGTCCGACTCGCACTTGGCCGGTTTTTTTTTTGGTGCGACGTCTCCCGGACCGCGTTCGCTTTACCAAAAAAAAAACCGCCTCCGCCACGCAACGACGCTGCACCGCGCGCTATGCGTTTCAAGCTTCAAGACTGTTTTGTTGAACAGAAGGATTCCAGAAACACCACTGATGCTTGATTTCAATAAAGGGGTTCTTGAAGCAAGCGTCCACTGCGGTGACCGCTTACCGTCCGGCGGGCCGTAAGCTTGTGTGCCACCGACTTGGTATAATAAAAAAAAACTGCACTGATAGACATGCCTGTGTCTAGAAGAAAAAAAGTCACTTTAGCGAAGCGGTAAGCCGAAAAATCCGCGCGGTATTCGGTAGCACGAAAACAAACCGCGCGAGAAAGCGGAGCGGAGCCGGCGGGTGTGACATATGAAGCAGAAATCGTCAGTCGACAGTTTCGGAAAGATCAAAAATGCAAAAACGCCTCCGCCCCGCACCGCGCCGCGCCCGCTTTGTGCGTTTCGAGATTCACGGTCGTACCGTACCAATTAAAAAAAAAAAACGTATGAATTATCATTTAAAAAAGGTCTGGGTTGGAAGGTCAGGCAGGAACTTTCGCAGATCCAGTGCCTACGCCAAATCTAGCGAACCAAAGCGGTCCCCGGGGTCAGGGTACAATCGACAAAATGCTAGAAGCATGATGAAGCATGTCTATAAAATTACACGACAATATAATAAGTAAGTACTAGGCAAAAGTCATTAGGAACAATTTCGATAGCGCGATTCAGGAATTGATGCGAACGGTACAGCACCATCTACCGGGTTATTCGACCGACCTTAACCTTGACCCCGTGGTGCCGGGTTAGAATAGCACCACCCCCTTTCTTCCCTTGGGTGTCGTAGGAGTGCGTTGCCTACCCCTTTTGGGAGTATGAGGCGTGAGTTTATGTATGTATGTAAGTATGTATGTACGTATGTATGTACTAAAGATTGAAACGCACTGAGCGCGGCGCAGCGTCTTTGCGTGGCGGAGGCGGTTTTTCGGTAAAGCGAACGCGGTCCGGGGGACGTCGCACCAAAATACCGCGCGGGATAGCGGAGCGGAAACAGCGTGTGTGACATACTCGTATGAAGCAGTAATCGACACTATCGACAGTAGACAGTTTCGGAAATATCAAATTTCAAAAACGCCTACGTCCCGCACTGCGCCGCACCCGCCTCTAAACAATGGACGAGTAGTGAGGTGCCTAGACAGGTTCTTGTGAATCGCACTCTTTAAAGAACTTGTTATTCAAGTATTGTTCCATATAAGAAACTAACACTTCTAACCTTGTCTTTTCATTATTAACATGTTTTCAATGTAGGTAATAATTGCATAGGTCAAGAATTATTGACATTTTACGCATCTGCCGATCATTATAAGTTGAAGACGAGATAATTAACACATATGTTGCTTAAAATAATTATACTCGTATTATTTCTATAGCTATCTGCTAAATATCAGCTGGCTGCCTTGGAATCGATTGATAAGCGTGCCAGGAAGCTCATTAATGACTATGACATGATTAAAGCTCAGATGCAAAGCCTCGACATCATACATAGGAAAGTTGCCTGCTTGTCGGTGTTCTACAGGATACATTTCGGAGAGTGTGCCCTAGAAATGAATCCCTCCCTCACCATTTCGACATCGTGGGACACGGTGCGCACATGGGTTCCACCCTTATGTTGTTGCCACTGATTCACACGAAGCGCTTTGATTCTAGTTTTCTTGCGAGGACAGCTAAGGAGTGGAATTCCCTTCCAGCAAACCTTTTTCTAGATACTTGTAACTGGGGTCTTTTCAAGATAAAAGTGAATAGGCACTATCTGGGTACGAATGTAACACCCTCGACCTCATCATCACTCATCATCAGGTGAGATAGTGGGTAAATGCTTACCTATTATTTATACATATTTATTTATTGATATATACAAAAATGTTTGAAAGACATAAGAAGAAAATTAGTTTTTCATTTCTCATACTCTCAAAGTGGGTCATTGTTCATCTTAGTGGCTTGCTGAATGTGGTACTTTTCTGCTCTATAGCAGAAATGTACTACATTCAGCATAGTATTTTTCATTCCTCATACTCTCAAAATCGGTTATTGTTAATTATCTTAGTAGCGTCCTGAAAGTGGTACATTTCTGCTCTAGAAGAGAAAGGTATAAAAAAGTTTTTTTTATCTATATTGGTTTTTTATTTTGTTTCCTCATATTCAAAATGAAAAGCAGAGTGTTTAACTCGTATGAAAACCACCCATTTCAGCCTCGAACTATTGGCGTTCGAACGAAGAGAGAAAGAAAGTATCTCGTCAGAAATGGGTGCCTTTCAGCCCTCGGTTAACTCTACTATTGGTGTGTGATCTATCTCTGGCAAAGTATTTCTGTCTGTCGTTCTGTACATTTTTCACGCATTGCACAAACTGATTTACATAGAATTTTGTGTGAAGATAAAGCCGAAGATATTTCTTGTCCCACAAACCATCACTTAGTATAAAGGGGCAAAAACGGGGTGCAAAATCTAGTTACCTATAATATAAGATTTCAAGCTAATATTGCTAAGCTAAGTTACCTATAGGTTTCTCATAACAGGTGCATGATATCATAGTTGGCTATCATCATCATTATTTAAAAATATACACGATAGTGGCAGGAATGCTGGCATTTTAAGGTCAAGGCTAGGTCGGCAGTGTTTTGTGCAGTGCAAAATAATTCCACCGATTAAAGAGGTATCGTTGAAATGTGTATTCAAATACAATTTTTATTATAATTATCAAAGTAATCATCATCATCATCATGTCAGCCGAAAGACGTCCACTGCTGGACATAGGCCTCCCCCAAAGACTTCCACAATGACCGGTACCTCGGAGCCGTGGCCTGTTTGTGTACGTCATGAGGGGTAGTTGCCATAATCGCCACGCTTGGCATGCGGGTTGGCGATCGCAGTATCAAAGTAATATATACATATAATTAAGGATCAATTGATAAGGCTTTATTAATATTTTTAATTAATTAATCAAGTTAAATGTTTATTATACAAAGAAAATTACACATTGATAAGTCAATACTTATTGAAATTATCTAAAGCTTTTCCATTAAATGCAGTAAAAGTTGCTAACTGTGAAGAACGACATTCTTTAATCTCACATCATAGAAAGAAGTTCTTTAATAGTCTGGCCAACAATAAATTAAAGCTCAGATTTTAAACTTATTTCTTTCTAATGCTATTTATTACCTAAACCCCAAGGAAAGAGATATTCTTAATATTATGTCTTCTGTCGTCTAGTACCCATAACCCAAGTCTTATTGGGCTTACTAAGGTACTAGTTGGATTTGTGTAACATTGTCCCCTAATATTTATTTATTATTTATAATGATTACGAATGATGTCAAGTATAGAATATTTTACCATAAACCTTATCTGTACTGTAGTGCTTTGGCATTTGAACATAAAAAATACAGACAGAAAGTTACAAAATAAGCTCTTGTTCTAAAATAAACAACTTAAACAACTATGGCGTATCGACGATGTTAAAAAACAACAAAGAATCGGCTCCAACGGTGAATAGTTTTTTAATTTTCTCTTCACACCTTGTTAACAGTTATTCACTCAATTTTTTACCACCCAAATGCATTCATTGTCAAATATTTCTCCCAGTAGACAGGTGACAGTATTGGCGAAAGTTACCATTTTTCGTCTTCCATGTTTAAAATAAATAACTGTCAAAAAGTACAGTCAAAATTCAAGGTGAAAGCGCCTTATAAGATATTGTAAAAGATGAAATGATCAGTTTAAATCGTAGATGATATGTGGATTCGAATATTGTTTCCGTGAGGTCACAATGGCGACCTCTGTGCTAGAAAATAAAGGCTTAAGATAAGACTTAAGATTCATTAGAAAGTCAGTATGAAAATACCTATCTAATTTGCGTGTTTTAGTCAGTAGATTAAGCCTAATGCAGCTACCGTGTTTTGCCAAAAATGTTTGTGATAAATAATGGATTCGGCAACTTTCACACGTGAACAGGACTTTTTATCTTCAAGTTTAACATTTTGCGATTAAACAAGTGGGGGTGGTTCCCAACCCGCACTGGGCCAGGGTAGGGACACTAGGGACTACTGCACGTTGCTTCTCATTTATGAGAGGAGGCTTGTGCCCAGTAGTGGGACGTATATAGGCTATTGATGATGATCAATATTACGATGATGAAACAAAGTGTGTAACATCTAGGTCCATGGGGTCCCAGCGCGCATAAGTTATTTGCAGAAATTGCGAAGCGTCTGGTTGACGTAACTGGTGACCGAAGAGCTGGCGGTTTCCTCGCTCAACGTATCAGCATTGCGATACAGCGAGGAAATGCCGCCAGCATCCTCGGTACAATGCCTCAAGGGCCCGTTTTAGATTTAAGTTAGTTTTAATTTTCTTTATATTATTTTGGTTAAGTATTCTTGTATATTTTCGTTGTACATAAATAATTTAAAAAAAAAGTGCGTAACAAGGATATCCAACATATTATTAGTGTCAGCCAAAATAAAAATAAAAGGGCAACTTCGACTCGCGCATATGATATCTACCCGTACCGTTCGGTACGATTTTTGTTTACAAATGCATATTTTATGTTAAAGGAGTCATCTATTTCCATCATAATGCGATTTTTTTCCTGAGCCACTAAAAATGTTGCAGAATGTGCAACTCAAATTCTTTCATACAACTCTCCAGCAAACGGGGCTGCATTTGAAACAGTCAGAAAACTTTAAATTTTTACTTCTCTTGATATTCACCGAAAATAAATATAATTGTTTATCTTTTTCATGTCCTACACACGTAGGTTAGTTTTATGAAGTAGTACCTCAGAATATTCAACGTTGTGCCAGACGGACAGATAACCTTTACGGCACCCATAACTTCATCCCAGAACCCAGAACAGCTCTCGTTTTAAATACCTACCAGTACCTAAACTAAGCGGATATAACACGTCAGACTATACAGTCCCTCACCCGGAAAATATCGCCTTAATCTGCAATACGAAGGCGTATAATTTGTGTTTAATTGCGAGTCTTCGCTACCATAAACGGCCGCGTTATCATAAAGTAAAGGGATAGCAGGTTCTGGCTTCAGTCTAGGTTATTGCCTGTAAGTACCGGTTCCTGCATTTTTTGTATCTATTAACTGCCTGGTATGCTCGCTGACTTGGTTAGGGTTCCACTTAGTTAAAGGATGTAACTAAACTGTGACTCATCTTCAACTCGAGAAAAGTATTCCACGATCATGATCATCCTCCTATCGTTTTTCGCGGTTGGGAAACTTGGTTTGGTAGGGATTAGATAGGCTCAATTAAGTTTACCGCTATATTTTTTTGTAAACCTAGCGGAGTTGCAGCGCTCAAGAAGGTTATAAAATCAAATTAAATTATGCCTTACGATGATAAAATAGTTACACATGTAGCTGATTCAAAAACGATTGAATATTTACTATACCTACCAAATTATAAACTTAAAATAAAACATGATAATCAATTAAAACAGCTTCATTTTTAAAACGTACATGCTAACTGTATAGTAAATAGGTATACTGAAAAGGATTATCTAGAATGTCAATCACACAACAATAAAGCAACATTACTTGTAAAAGAAAATGGTTTTAAGAGTTTATTGACTTACGTGTTTAACGTACGTACTCTTATTATAGAGGTATTTGCAAAGACAAAAACCAAAACAAGTTAAAAGTAAAATGACACGAGAACTACATAGTAATGATGCCATTCTCTTTGAAGCGGATCTTCAGAACCTCACATGTCACAGAACCCCCAGTTAGAGAGAGGGTTAACTTAACCGGTTACCACATGTATGTGATTACAGAAACCCGCTAGCCACGAGTTCATCTTTAACATTAGACTCCAGGTTTCCTGGTATGGTAATTTCTAACACGACACCGAACCATAAAAAATAATTGCACGCCTGAGAAATTGCTTGGCCAGATTGAATTACATTCTTCAAGATCATTATACAAGTCTTTTTAAAGTTAATTATCTAGTTCGTTAGTATTGAATGGTATTTAATGCTTGTCGTTCTCTCGTCTCCTCCTTCACGAGTACACGCCACGCTTCTCAATCCCCAGTAGCCTATGGGAATGATACTATACCCCGTTCTTAAAACTAGAATTTTAACAGCTAGTTTCGTCCACGTTTCTTTGTTTCGCTAGGATATCAGAGGATAATATTGTACTAACTACACTTATTTCAGTAACTTATTACGTTTCAAAGATAATACACCGCATATGTTCCCGTTTCAAGATTGTTTTCGTTGAAATCGCATGACGGATAACGCACGATTTTCCTAATCTGGTAAAAAAACAAGGATCGCCTAATTAAATGTTTGGTCGAAAACACGTCCCTGAGGAACGTAACAATTTTTTTTTAATTTTAATTTTCTTTATTTAGAAACTAACAGTCTCTTTATCGATATATTGTTACAATATAGGGTATTAGACTTATAGACCTACAGTTTCCTTAAATATAGTATAAAACCATATAACTTATACATATAAGAACTAAAATAAACTAGAAATTCTAAGTTGCCAAATCGAAGCCACATAAATACTCGTACATCCTAACAAAAATAAAACAAAGATGAATAAATTGTAATAACAAACAATCTAATTAATTAATTAAAGCCCATTAATACACTTCAAGGTCAATCTTTTGAAGCTACAAAACTTTTCGTTGAAAATATCTAAATTTTGAAATTTATCGTCATACATCCTGCATGCTCTTCTGATGAAACCATTTCTCGCGTATGAAGTACGACTACGAGGAATATAAAAAAGGTTCATCCTTCTACATTTCTAGAATACATTAAAAAACTTTACCTAAGCATTATTATTTTCTATTGTGTATGTTAATTTGTCTATGGTGTCTAAGGTAAGAGTTACTACTTGAAACGTATTGAAATGAAATGATTTTATTCCGGGCAATGTATTAGATTAGTACTTTATACAGAAGATAAGTAATATATACAAGAAGTAATAAATAATATAAATATCAGAAGCTTTACAATAAACTTGCATGTCATTTAAGTTCGCCGAATGAGGTGCTTTATGCGACAATACTATCTATATATATCACCTATTACAAAACTTGGAATATGCACTTAAAGAATACTTTGTAAATGTTTGAGCATTACCGTCGGCACATGACGAAACTTTACGTTCTTAAACATTTCAACTGCATTCAATATAATATCAACACTTACAAAAACTTACGTAACACATTTGTCTATATCGTACTATTAAACTTAATTAAGCGTATCCACGTTTATATTGAAACTAATTGGTTATTTCATAAGAATTTTAATAGGTTTATTAGTTCTATTGCTTTAGTAAAGTGTTAAACATATTTTAAACTAGTTTGTCGGAAATTCATGAGAAGTAATCGTGCCTAACCGCAGACGTAATGAAAGATAGTCACCATTAAAATTTAGACACGATACGTAAGAGCTTCTTGAATAATTAATTACATGTTATCTTTCCAAGCACCTGTCCGTTGAGACATGCGCCCATGTTTTGGAGTGGATTGCTGTTTCCTCGCATAAACTCACATGTCTTCCATAATTAAGTTTGCCATGATTTTAAGGTTTAATCATGATTATCATTCACTGCAGATTATGAAGCGAGTTGCAAAACTCAAGTGGCATCTTGTGGGTGAGCTCGCTTCATCATCGGCCTCATCTTTGCCCCCTGGCTAGATGCTGGCCAAGAGCACCCATTTTTTATTTAAAAATTGGCAGTGGGCGGGCCACATTGGTCGTTGAACCGATGGCCGCTGGTGCAGAAAGGTTCTTAAATGGCTACCACGCACCGGGAGATGCAGTGTGGGAAGGGCCTTAACCAGGTGGACTGACGATCTGGTCACAATCAGGGGAAGCTGTTGGATGAAGGTGGCGCCAGACCGGTCATTGTGGAAATCCTTGAAGGAGGCCTTTGTCCAGCAGTGGACGTCTTTCGGCTGATATGATGACAGATTATTAAACATTTAAGAATGTTATAAAACATATTTACCCTATGGTTTTATTGCAACTGTCATAGCCTAACTCCGTTATCTAGATACCCTTGTGGACTTGTCTGATTTGTGACATCTAGGTCGGAAATTAGTTTCTGGTGCTTGAAATTATAATGGAGAAAAAATACAGCGATTATTAAGGCTTTCATACAAGATCTAAAAAAATATATAATTTGGTGGATCCCATTGTGTAAACAAAGTTTCATGTTATGCATGGCGTTAGTTCGGTCGAGCGTACGGGGGCCTCTTAATGCATCGAAGTATTCTTAAAGTTTGGACGGTTTTCAAATATTATAAGCAAATCGAAAGGCGCTCAAGAGTTATTTAGATCGATCAATACCTCCACGAAGACATACTGTATCCCACTATAAGCGCTGTGAGAAAGAGTGGGATGATTCCTAGCCGATTGCGGTTCGATAACACCTCAGATAATTCTATGAGCTGTTCAAATTTAGTTTAAGATAAATAAAATACTTATTATACCTAATGTATCAATAACAAGTATTGAAAGCAGTTCTAAATCTTGGCATTTCGCGTCTAATTGTGTCGCGGCCTCGCGGATGCGACGTGATATGCCACATGCCAACCCATTTCCACATCGATATTCAGATGCTACTCCGATTCGATATTGTTAATCGTACTTTAATTGTAGGAACTAGTAGCTTCCGTACTGCGCTTGGTCGTGGCTTTTGTCCGGGTTAAAAGTAAAATCGTAAATGAAGTTAAAAAGAAGCTAAACTGATTTCTTAATGGATGCAATGGTAATTATGAATATAGAACGATTTTTATCCATAAATGAAGTGAAACAAATAAACTATTATTCTGAACAATATGTCTAACGTTTTTTGCACCTAATTCAAAATAATTTCAAGCGTCAATAAAAATGCCAATAAAGGTATTTGTCGCCTTTGTTCCAATAATTGACACCCTGTTGTTTGTCTTTATTGTTATGTGTTAAGATTAAATTGAATTGAGTATTAGCACCCGGGTACGTCCTAAAACTACGACCAAGACCACCGGGGAATGGGCAGCAGCATTCCTTGAGTGCGGTGGAGATACTGCGATCGCCAACCCGCATGCCAAGCGTGGCGATTATGGCAAAATTACGACCAGTTATATGGCGTGTGCAGGGTCCTCCCCGTCCAAGAAAAGTTTAGGTATCTTATAGCCGTGGGTCAATACGACTGCAACGACTATAAAATACCTAGGCATTTAAGCACTCGTAATTATTATGGTGAGAGAACGTTGCACTATTTGGTTCCTCGAATCTTAAATAACATACCTTTTCTGTGTGAAAGCGATATTATTAACAAAGCAGCCTTTAAAGGCAAGCTTGAGTTTTACACTATTCGCATTTTACAGTGTCGAAAATATTTAACCACATCTTATTGTTACTATGCACGCCCTAGTTGAGTAAGTTCCTAGTAATATACTAAGATAACTCACACTTGTAAACAATACCTAAGTGATGTAACTTGAGCGCGACGCGCCAACAAACTGGTTACTGCATTTTGGCTCATTTAGTGTTATATGTTTTGAAATTGTTTATACGAATTAATAAAAAAAATTAAAAAAAAATAAAGATGATTTTTGGTATAGAGATAGTTGGAGTCCCGGGGAAGGACAAAGGATAGTTTTTATTCCAGAAATCATTTCTTAGGGGTGAAAAGGGGGTAGAAGTTTGCATGGGCGCGCGTTTTCTAACCCTGCGCCTACAAAAATAATTGCAATTTTTATCATTTTAATAATTCTGTTGACACCTAATAATACACTCTATACTATACTCGTACCTACTTAATGAAGCTGCAACTGAATTTACGATGTGTGCATGTGCATGTTACTTATTCTAAATCCTTTAAATATTTAACAACATTTAAATGTGCTAATGAACACAATATTCCACCATTTACATTCGTTGCACCATCAATGATGCTCCTTTAGCCTTGTTTGAACGCTGTTGCAACGGCATTCTGCTAAATGCCATGCTTAGCCCTTTTAGCAGATTCCTAAACTTAGTTAGGTACTTTTATGCTATCTTATTGATGTTTCTATTTCGATTTCTATTAAATTAAAACAATAGGTACATGTGTTTGAGCAAATTAACATCTTGACTAGACATATAATTGGTAAACAGTTTATAAATGTCTGGTTTTCTAATTAGTAAAGTGCCTGAACGATTAACTTCGGCATTGATCGGTATTTTACGAGTATGACGCGAGGGATGTTTTTAGGGTTCCGTACCCAAAGGGTAAAAACGGGACCCTATTATTAAGACTTCGCTGTCCGTCCGTCCGTCCGTCTGTCACCAGGCTGTATCTCAAGAACCGTAATAGCTAGACAGTTGAAATTTTCACAGATTGTGTATTTCTGTTGCCGCTATAACAACAAATACTAAAAACAAAATAATAATAATAATTAAGGGGGGCTCCCATACAAAAAACGTGATATTTTAGCCCTTTTTCATGGCTAATACCACTCGCCGAGCTTGATCTCAAGAACCGTAAAAGCTAGACAGTTGAAATTTGCACAGATTATGTATTTTTATTGTGGCTACAACAACGAATACTAAAATCAAAATAATAATAATAATTAAGGGGGGCTCCCATACAACAGAGTAGTTCTTGGCGTTTTTTTGTCTGATGGTACGAACCCTTCGTGCGCGAGTCCGACTCGCACTTGGCTGGTTTTTTTAATGATAATAATACTTTAGGTAATTTTTGTGGTATGACTACATTAGGTATCGAGTGTAGCAACTATAAACTACTACAAATAACAAGTGTTTCTTGGTTTTCGTAAGTTCGTCCGTTATACAGGGTGATTTCGGGGTCGTGGATCAATAACCAGTTCTTAGACTTGGTATCTGTTAGCCATTTAAAAAAAAAAGTAGAGACACGAAACAAACGCATTTCATTTTTAATTTGTTTTGATGAAAAAAAAAAACAAAACCACAAAAAACATGGTTACCCTAACTCTCTTTGACGGGTGGTATGGAGAGTTGACAGTGGGGTAGGGTGACCAAGTTGTATGAAAAAGTATTATTTCCCATTAAAATTTGTAAAAAAAAGAAAATTATTTGAGTTATAAACCTTCATACCGACTGTGATGTTGTCTACTTTGAATTTTTGACAATGTCCAATTATTTCGGATCACAACCCCAAAATCACCCTGTACATATGCGTAACTATATCCGCATCTCATGAATCGTCCATCTATTTTACACTATTACTCATTTACACACACATACTGTCCCTACATTTTCTGTCCCTCCATCGACCCCGAAAAGAAAAGTTAATATTGCCTTGATTTAAATTAAAAATCGATATGGTGGTAGAATACGGGCATTTAATTCACAGATTATAATGCTAGAGTAAAAAAAAGAATTATACAATTCACTTACATGAGATAGGATATAAATAACGATCAAACATTATTATTATGGCACTAAAACACTTACCTATAAAAGGAAGTAGTACAAAACTGACCCTAGTGAAAAAGGGTATAAGTGCCGTACAATTGTATGGGACTTGTACCCCTTTTCACTAGAGCCACAGAAACAACCATCGCCTACCCGCGCGCACGGCAAATCTACTCGATTAGATGAATAGTTTGACATTCCGACATACCGCTAAAGATTTTCTGCGTCTACAAAATACCATCACCTATAAAAGGCAAAACTTGCAAAGCGCTCCTAGTATTTACCTGACATTTGCAGAGTTCGTGCATCCTCGCCAGTCAAATGTCAAGTCTGTCTAATATTTTTCTACCACTCGGATGCTAACAAACCGCGTGCCGCGCCTTTGTTGGTAATCTTGTGGTGTTTTAAGTGTTAGCTCATGTTTATTAACCAGATTTGGTATTGGTTTAAGGTGAGTTTCAAAATTAGCGGCGCCGGCGTTTCAAATAATGTTGTATATTGATTTACCTACTCAATTTTCAGTGTGGTGCCGGGTTGGAATAGTACCACGCCCTTTCTTCCCTTGGGTGTCGTAAGAGTTGACTATGGGAACCAAATTTAAACTTACAATAGTAAAAACTGCCACTGAAAAATATTTTTCGTGTGCTCTGTCTACCCTTTTTGGGAATATAGGCGTGAGTTGAAGTATGTAGGTTCAAAGATCTTTATTTCTCATAAGAATAATACATATTCACTTACATGAGACAATTAAACATGCTTTAACATTATTTAAATCGGTGAGTGTACACTAACAAGCTACTTATTAAACATAAAACCAAACTACAAGAACATGTATGTATATGTTTTAACCTGATAAACGAGCAATTGCTAGATTGTGCACGGAAAATTTTCATATGCTCCACCTACCCGCTTAGCGAATACATACATACATGTGTTTATTTTGTATCGCAGTTAATTGGTATCGCATTCTGAGTAGAAATATTTATTGCAAAAAAAAAATACTCTATTGTTTTTGGTGAATCGGCTTATTTTGACACGGGTCAAAAAAATAACCAGAAATATTTTCACCTACTTATTTCTAGTCAGAATGCGATACCTACCAACTTATGTCTTAAACGGATTCGTGACATTTTTGTTACAGCCTGTATGTATGTAAACCCAAGTCTCACACAGTTACACAATAAATAAATCTTATCTTATCTTATCTCACCTGTAAGCGTGAACATGGACGGGGCAGCCCGTCAAAGGGTTGTACAACAGCAGCACGCACGCCACAACATCTCCCTGCACCACGGCGCTGGTGATGCTTCCGTGCGGGATGAAGTGCTTGATAGTCTGCTGCTTGCCCTTGGCCGTCACGTTCTGGATTATCTTCAGCCCCTTGTGGGACACCTGGAAAGAACACTTAATTAGTAACTACTAACCACCATACACCATGGCAGCGCTCGCCGTTGGCAGGGCCTTCATCCTCACACCTTATAGGTAGAACCTAAATGGTCGCGAACGGCACCGTGTCAGAGGAATTTCCTCCCTCGAACGCGCCGGTTGTGGAATGAGCTCATGCCGAGGTTTTCCCGAAGGACCACAGTATGGGGTTCTTCAAGAAAGGAGTGTATACATTTTAACATCGGTAACGTGCATTTTCTGCCGCATGCCGAGTAACCTGTTGGCCAAGATTGCCACTGTCTGGCAGCCCGGCAGCTCGAAACGAGCGAGTTAGACTCTTTTTCAAGGGAATGGTCAGAGAATGCTTTCGGACCGACAATTTTGGAAACAGAGGCGGGAGTCCTTTGCCCAGCAGTGGGACACTTTAGGCTCCCAATAATAATAATAATAATAACGTGCATTTTACACACCTGTAGTTCCAGGCTCCTATAGGCTGCGCTGACCGCTTACCATCAGGCGGGCCGTACGCTTGTTTGCCACCCACGTGGTATAAAAAAAGTTGCATTTACAGCAGCTGTAGCCAAGGCACGCGACTTTTAAACTGGAGATTGTAGGTTCGTAACCTGACTTATACAAAAGCTAACACAGTTACTTCTGACCCTTATTACAAAGCACATTAAGTGCACGGATGGTGAGCAAACTATGCTAGCGACGGTACCGTTAGGTTTAAAAAAAAAACCACTATCACACCATCATCACAATGTCGATAAAATGATACCTTTGCTTGGTGGTGTGACCAATGGTTTTGAAAAAGGCGGATGTAACCAAAAAAACAAAGTACAAATGAGAACCTACAGCATCTTAAAAAGGAGAAATAACTGATCGATTACATCAGAAACCCAGCTGTGATCATTACATGAACTTACTCAACCAAATAAAAACTTCGCTTAGCAATTTGCTCACAACAAACGGAACAATCGCTTCCCCTTACGGCGATTGGTAATTGATCATGATCATCGTAAAATAATTCTCTAATCAAAACAAGTTCATAACAATGCCCTACTGTTACGTAAGGCTACATAATAAAACAATTAGACCATCGCCACTTTCACTGAGCTTTTTGCTGACCCGTTGGACGTGTGGGCGCAGAATATTTAAAAAGAAAATCACTTTCTTTCCTTGTGACAATGGGTGCGCGCGTGACAAAAAACAAATGAAACGTCACAAGAACAGATGCCAGGTGTATGTAATCATATGATACCTATAAGATACTAGTTTGTTCTTTGTGCTTTATTCTTTATTCATGAACAATACGACAACAATAATACGATGGCCTATTTAGCCTAGTTGGTAGTGACACTGCCTCCGAAGCTAGAGGTCCCGGGTTCGAACCCCGGCTAGGGCATTATTTGTGCATTTTAGCACGGATATTTGATCTTGGGTCTTGGATGTTTTCTATGTATTTAAGTATGTATTAATCTATATAAGTACATATGTACATCGTCATCTAGTACCCATATTTATTAATTATTTATAATTTAAATTTTGGTTGCAGCAATAAATCTCGGTGTTGTACACGTAAAAAAAGTTACAAAAGGACTATATAAAAGCGTACTTATCCTATTCCTTTCAGAGATCACTTTCTTAAGATATATCTTCTTTTTAAGTAGAAGAGTGGAGAAATGAATAGAGGTAGACAGAACATGTACTGCCGGTAGTGCGAATTTCACCCCTCTTAATCCGTCTCGTGGATTGTGCGCGCCCAGGAATAACACGTAGCAGAGCCCTACTGATGCCAGCAACTGATGATCCTCACTGACTTGTAGCATGACCTTGAATGGTTCCAGCCTTCTAGCGCGCTCCTCCAATAGCTGTACCGCTGGTAGTGCGAACTCCTCTCTTAATACTAGTACAAAAAACAGTAACTGATGACGATGATGACTATGACATGACACTTACCTGGAGCGTGACCTTGAAAAGTTCCAGCTCTCTAGCACACTCCTCCAACAGCTGTACCGCTGGTAGTGCGAACTCCTCTCTTAATACTCGTACAAAATCCAGTAACTGATGACGATGACGACTATGACATGACACTAACCTGTAGCGTGACCTTGAAAAGTTCCAGCTCTCTAGCGCGCTCCTCCAACAGCTGTACTGCTGGTAGGTACGAACTCCTCTCTTAATACTCGTACAAAAACCAGTAACTGACGACGATGATGATGACTACACTGACCTGTAGCGTGACCTTGAACGGTTCCAGCTCCCTGGCGCGCTCCTCCAACAGCTGTACCGCTGGTAGTGCGAACTCCTCCCCCCTCAGACCGCGGGATTCCTGCGCACCCAGGAACCACACGTAGTATGAGGCCTTCTTTATATCCTTCTTCAGTCGGAGCGCCATTTTAGGGCCTATGTCATTGTTGGCGTCCTGCAACAACGGAAAAGAACGGTGAACATATGCTAAAAGATAATTCATTGCAACATTTGCTGGTTTTTAACTGTAAGCCATTCTGATAGACGTATATGGCATTGCACATCCAAGGATGCCAGACCTGCACATAGTCAACACGGCAAATCCTCAAGTCAATAAAGGGTGAGCAACGCGCTTGTGAGTCTTCTGGAATTGGTCGAAATTCCTCTAATTCGAACCAAGCGCTTTCCATCTTCTTTTATAATGCGCACTTTTAAGGTTTGGAATTCTCTGCCGGCGTCTGTATTTCCGAGTTCATATAACCTGGACCTTTTTAAGGCACGAGTGAATAGGCATCTTCTGGGTGAGCTCGCTTCATCGTCGGCCTCATCTTTGCCCCCTGGCTAGATGCTGGCCAAGAGCAATCCCATTTTTAATAAAAAAATAAAAATAAAAAATTGTAAGCGTCCATAGGCAGGCTGTAAGCTTGTCTGCCACCGTCGTGGTATAAGAAAACTGCCCCCCCGAAAGAGTCAAACCACATTTAAATGCGAAACGTGGGTTATAACTTATGATTTGTTGAACTGTGCTCCTTTAACAGTAATAGCCTGTACTGCAATTAAAACTCGCTAAAACAAATATTTTTTCGTTTTGTTTGTAGTAGTAATTTTTTAGAGCCAATATTACTTGTTTGACGTAATTGTACATTGTCTTACAACTCTGGAAGATGAAGTAAGTGATCGGTAAACCCTTAAATGTTTTATTCAACACGCCACCACACACACAACGGACTGAATTCAACGCACCGTATCTATAAATTAATATTCCGCCTCGTAACACTGTTGACAAATGTTTATTTTACGCAACAAATAAAATAAGGACAGTGGACACTTGCGTTGTTATGGCGATTACTAATTTTCACACGCGCCCGTTTGCGACAGACGAAATAGTCGGCCGACAACCAAAACCCAATAAGTAACATAAACTTAAAATAAAGCTCGTACCTCAGCATCGTTTCGGTACTGAGATAGGATGTTTCTAAGAGTATTCTCAGATAAATTGGCTAGTGAAGGAGAAATACAAGTTGCTCCGTAACAGATGCCGCACTACCCTAGGGGCGAGGTGTCGGTGCCGTGAAATATCTGTATCACTCTAACTAATAAGGCTAGCGTTGTGTCACTGGCTGCTGTGTAGAGCACTGACACGTCCGTATAGAAAACCCGTGGGACATTGTACAGTAGAAATACCTACTCACTTACAAACAGAAACATGTTGGTTGAATGTAGACAACAGGCGTTTTTATGACTTATATCCCTTTTTGAAGAAGGAGTTGTCACCCTTTTTGAAGAACAGCACCACCACACCTCTGTTCCATGCCTTTGGAGTTTTCCCTTCCAGTAAGACGGAGTCGAACAACTTCTGAAGGGCCCTAAGGACCGGTTTTCCACCCGCCTTCAAGAGTTCAGCTGTAATTCCGTCTTCACCGGGTGCCCTGTTGTTCCTCAGCTGCTTAAGAGCCATATATTCTAATCTCGTACAGGATGATGTCCGGGATATCTTCGGTATATTTCCGGGTTAATCTAGCTCTAGGCTCTTCCGCCAGACCAACTTCGTCTGCTAGTTGACGTGTATAGCTGTCCACGATGAGCTTGAAATTATAATAGAGAAAAAATACAGCGATTATTAAGGTTTTCATACAAGCCGTAAAAAACTCAAAAAACCGCTGTATTTTTTTTCTTTTACAATTTCTAGCAACAGAAACTAATTTCCGACCTAGATATACCGGATCCCATTGTGTATATAAAGTTTCATGTTATTCTAGCATGGCGTTTTAAAATGAGAGGGTAAATGCTTTTGTATGGAGAACCGAGCGTACTGCGCCCTCTTAAATTTGACTTTGCCGAGTATGTATATTTTTGAAACATGTGTGTATTTGTTAAAATGCATCCTGAATTATTTAAAACGAACAAAGATACGTGTAAATTTAATACTAGATACCCAAATCGTCTTGTTATACCTCCAAAAAAAGACGAAATTATATGGTAAAAACGCATATTGCATGTCTATTAGCATTTACAATCGTCTGCAAGATGACATCAAGGATTTGCCGCTTAGATTATTTAGACGTAAGTAAAAAAAACTAGCTAATACTACTAGTATTCTTTGATCTGTTCTAATCATCATCATCATCATCATCATGTCAGCCGAAAGACGTCCACTGCTGGACATAGGTCTCCCCCAAAGACTTCCACAATGACCGGTCCTGCGCCACCCGCATCCAGCGGACACCCGCGACCTTCACCAGGTCATCGGTCCACCGTGTGGGGGGCCTGCCCCCGCTACGCCTTCCGGTACGTGGTCGCCACTCGAGAACCTTTCCGCCCCAACGGCCATCGGTTCTACGTGCTATGTGCTCCGCCCACTGCCACTTAAGTTTAGCAATTCGGAGGGCTATATCGGTCACTTTGGTTCTGCTGCGGATGGCCTCATTCCTGATGCGATCACGCAGAGAAACTCCTAACATAGCTCTCTCCATTGCTCTTTGGGTGACTTTGAGCCTTCTTATGAGGCTGTTCTAATACAGAAATGTTTTTACTCCAATAATGAATATTTTGATTATTTTAAATATATGTGAAGACTCTTTGTGATTAGATATGGATGGAGTTGAGTTTGCAATTTTATATTTCTTATTATCCACTTTGTAACTATTCTGTGTATATATATGTGTGACATCGTTTATAATTAGATATATGTAGGTACAAATTAGTGGTTTGTGGAAGTAAATATGACTGACTCTTCCTTTTTTATTGCTATTATTATTATTGTTTTATTATTTGAAATCCATTTCTCTTTTTCACTTTTGCATGTCAGTTGCTGGTACGAGTAAAGGATGATTCACAGTAGACCGTTCCGTGTCCGGGCAGGCCCGTTTTCTTCTAGAGAAATACGCCGGCCGTTGCGTTTGCTGTCATAGAGAACGGGCCGGCCCGGACACGGAACGTTCTACTGTGAATCATCCTTAAAATGTGCGGTTTTATATTCAAATAATGTTGCCATCTTATGTACCACATTTTATGCAGAATAAAGATATTTGTATTTGTATAAGAAAAAAACTTAAAATTTTGTCTTATCGTGCAGGCGTTTTATGATCATAAGGAGTTAAGGATGATTCACAGTAGGCCGTTCCGTGTCCGGGCCGGCCCGTTTTCTTCTATAGAAATACGCCGGCCGTTGCGTTTGCTGTCATAGAGAACAGGCCGGCCCGGACACGGAACGGTCTACTGTGAATCATCCTTTAATTTGTAGTGTGCGGCAATAATTTATACTGTTTGATTTATATGTATTAGCATTAATTTATAACTTCTATCTACATTACATATAGGTACTTACTGTATGCATTGAAACGTATTTTTTTTCATTACCAGTAAAATATGATTATGATTAAGATTTCCCAGTACGGATAGGAACTTTAGATACACTTGCGTTGTGGCGAAATTTATTTTCACACGCGTCCATTGCTCCATTCAGACCTTGGGTTTGAAATTGTTTTCTAAATTGCCACGCGCAGGCATGTGGGCGATATTTCCAGTTGGGTTGTATCTTGTAATTTATTCACTAGCAATGTGATGGTGTAAATCGTGACCTCGATCTTGTTAGATTTGATTTATTAGTACCTAATAACATCTAATCAGATTATCAACAGGTAGTTTTACAGTGGGCAGTAACAAAAGCTCCGAACATACTCGTAAACTAACCTAACATACAAAAAACTAAACGTTACTGACTGAAATACTAACGCGAATATTCCACCACCACCACCACCATATCAGCCTTAGGACGTCCACAGCTGGACATAGGCCTCCCCCAATTTCATGGGGGGTAAATGCCAACGCGAATATTCCATGAGCGAATAAATACGGAGAGTAAGGAGACTTCCTGACTTGGCGGGGCGGGATCGATATGTCATAGGAATTTTGTTGTTTGACGTAAGCTTACTGATGTGAGATTTCCTCACTTGACGTAATACCACAGAATAAGTAACAGTAATACTGTCAGTATTACGTTTGCGCAGTAATAATGCCATGCGCAGAAGTGGGGCAGTACTGCATTGATATCGGTTGACACTGACAGCTGACAGTTTTCTCATATCGTACCGCCTCCGCATCGACAAGTCAGGAAGGCGCCTTAGCATTTTAGTCGCACGTTCATTTTTTCTGTCTACTGGTTTATTAGTTACTTAGATTTAATTTAATTGTAGTTTCAAGTTTCAGTCAAAAAAACATTTTTGGTGCAAGCTTTTTATGCCGACTGTACTTTTGTGTCCACAATCATCAACAACTCGTTGAGACGGTTCGAAAGAGCCCAAACACGATGGGTTTATCTTGTGTAGCGTAGGAGTTGCCATGCCCACCTTCCGCCGCCATCATCAGCTCAGCTCGGTGGTACCATAATATTGCACTGTTACCGAACTTACATAAGTATGCTCAATACTAGTAAGTGACTGAAAAAAGGGATTGCAAATTTTGATGACAACTTACATACGAACAGTGTAAGTTATCTTATCTTGTTTATCTTATCTTGTTTATGCGAGGGCCCTTACGGATGCACTTCGACCAGTTCGACCCAATGAGATCTTTTGTGCAATTGCCCCCTCCTTTATGCCTACTCTAAGCTGTTCTCCAATATTTCCATAAACTGGATGATGGAGCTCAGCGGGAGTACTTTGAATTCCTTTGGTTCTGGGTACCCATTACCAAAGTCATTCATTCTTTGTCTGGCAAGGGCGTGACATTCACACAGTAAGTGTTCCATTGTTTCGTCATCCTCGCCACACATCCTACAAGTTACTACAGTGTAAGTTAAATAAAAGCATCATCATCATCCTCCTAGCGTTATTCCCAGTACAGCTGCATCCTGAAGGATGCCTGGAGTCAGCTACCTAATCCCAAGAATTGGCGTAGGCACTAGTTAAGTTAAATAAAAGCATGAAAAAAAGAAAAATAATAAGAAAATATTCACTCACTTCCTAGATGAAATGTACCTAAGTGTCAATATTTGCGTCGTATTCCATAGTAACATGACAAAATATTAACTTATTTTCTGTTGTTGGTGATACCTACATTATGACTACCCAGGGGTGTAGTCATATGACCAACTCTTACTTAACTTATTTTCTGTTGTTGACTGATTCGTCCTCACCCCTCACCTCACACCGCACCCGTTTTTACATGAGAACTGTCAAAATTTGACAACTGACATTGACAGTTTCCATATAGACCTACACAATCGATATGTCTCAATAGAAATAGTGTTTGTTTTATTTTTCAAAACGTCCGGGTTCTATTCCCGAGCTGATTAAAAGATTTTTTTTTAATGTATGAATGCAGTTTTCCTTGTAACTAAAATCGACGACATGGTTCCTAAGAGCAGATCTTCGTATGTCTTATAGTTTCAGAATTTCCTATACTGACCGATCTAAATTTTACGCCCTGTAGGTATAATTAAACTAATATGTCAATGTAATTGAACTAGAATTACACCGTAAACAAGGTAGCGCCAAGGTATTTCTACCAATCTTGCGCAGCCACGCCTTCCCCAAATTTATGAAACACGCCATTCATCATCCTTGCGAATCTCGTTACAGAGAATATATTGCAACAGATCAAATTATTACTGTTACTGCTATTAGGCGAGAATTAGTTCCGCTATTCAGGCCATTAGATCACTTTTTTTCTGAAGACTTGTGACCGGTACAATTACTGGGTGTTCACGAGGTTTGCGACTCAGGGCAACCAGTGTCATCAGGCCTATCTCATTTGGTACAGTCTACGGCAACCTTCATTTATATAGGTCTGAATTGTTGGAATTATTGCCGAACTGAATACCGCTTGCCGTGGGTACACGTGAGTTTTTCCCAAAACGACTAGGCAGGCAGGGCACAAGAACTAGGGGCGCTAGTCGGGTAACCTCCACGAGTGTCTGGGCTCTTCCAGTTCCCCTGGACCCTTGCGGGTCTGGGGGAAGGGGAAAGGTTCTGGCCGGTACGCACTGGAGGCAACGGTAAGTGATTCATCTTCGGAGGGATCGATTACCGGTGCTACTAATAACCCGAACACTCCAGATGCGACCAATGGGGGGTTCCGCATCAGGGAGTCGCATGACTCCCCAGGTGCGGCGAGAGGGACAGGCCATGCCGTATGCCTGTTTAAAGAATTACGGACCCGTAACCCTGACTTCGGCAGAGGGCCACTATAGTCGGGAGCGGGGGCTGTCACCGTCAGGCCGGGGCCGGGTGGTGGCTGCGAGGGAGAAAACCTCTATAAAAAGTTACAAGGGGACCTGAGGGAGTGAATCCGGGGTTCTTCACTCTCTCCTGGCGTGGAGGTCCTATGATTGGCAAGTGTGTGGTGTCGCCCTGCACGCTTGCCGTCGGGTGGGGGGCGCCAGCCTCTACCGAGAGGGGACAGCTTCGGCTGTCGCAGCAGGCGGTGTTCGCGGTTGTGTGCCTTGGCGATCCCGTGTCAACGCCACTAATGCTGTGTAATGGGCATACCCTGGTGGTTTTAGACGGTAGTCCGGGCGATTCCCGGGAGTCCGTCATACCTGTCCTAGTTCCCCGGCTAGGCGGGATGCGTAAAGGCCTTTCCCCAGGTAAAAAAAGGGCATAAGAACTAAATTTTTGCAATTGTAGTTTTAAAGATGGAGAAAATGTCCGAAGTGTTAGATAGAAGGGTCACTGAATGCAGGTGCAGTAAAAAAGAGAAGAAGTCGTTCATGATAATCATGATGCTGGAGGTCAGCATTGTCAAAGGTTTTCTTCCGGTTATCTTTCTTTCCAGCTCCCCAGCTTCTGAGGATGCGCTGTTTTAAGTGTCTTCGTGTTGGTAGCGATTGTTCTGCAGTCGCAGGCGTTCATAGGCTACGGTGGCTGCTTACCATTAGGCAGGCCACATGCTGGTATACTACCGTCACAATATTAAAAAGTCGATTACGCACTACGCATAAATATACCGATGTAAAGTGCCTAACGGAAAAGTTGTAAAAAACAACGACCTCCAGTTTTAAGATGTTATTGCCCTGAGTTTATTCGAGAGTGTAACGACCAAATTGGCAAATGCCTGCGCGATCTTGAACATGAAACGTAAAAATAATGAAACGGAACACTTTGAAATCGATATACAAGTTACAGTGGAGTCAAATTTTACTTCTGACTCCAACAACTTGCTCGATTCTAATCTTTAATTTCACTGTTAAACTTTTGTATCAACCAATATCATCAAAAAATCTTTTTATGTTTGTTTCTGGTAGTTTTTTTGGCACAACACAAAATACAGGAGAAATACTGAAGTTATGCTTTAAAATGATCTCCATTAGACATCAGTTCTGAACATGCAAAAGGGGTACTGAATACCAAAGGCCATTTTTACCAGGTTATCAGTCCACCTTGTAGAGTGTGGCGGTCTTTCAATCTATGTCATACCTTTTGAACGCCACGGTCGGCCATAGACGTCAACGTAAAATCGTCACCCCGACGCCAACGACGGCACTGGCCGACAATTTTATTTTAATGAAAAACTACTGAGAAGCTGCCCAATTTTATATTGGCATTATTTCTTTACACATCATTTTTTTACCGTTGTGGCGTCAGGGGCACGGCGAATTACTTTGACGTCTGGCGGCGAAAAGGTTAAATCTTCATGAACCCTCATAATATTCTCCATGCATGCGCGCCGATTTAGGGTACTCTTGACCTAGCCTTTCTGCAGAATGTCTCCGATTTGGTCAGACTACCTCCGCCGAGGTCTTAATTCACTTAGGTCTAACCTGGGAACAAACTGCACTGAAACCTCAGATTGTTTGGAATGCTATGTGTGATAGCAAAAACGCAATACTGCACTACCCTAACTTGTGTGATACGAGAAAAAAACCGGTAAAACAGACGGACGTTTCTGCAAGTGCAACTAGCTTGCGATCCAAGCTAGGGATGTGATGTGACGACTGATCATTTAAGGCGAATATAATGTATGCGTTAAAATTTACTCGCTCGCTATCTAATATAGAAATATTAGAACAGAGAAAACTGAATACAGAGAATATGTATACCTATTGTGCTCGTCGCCCTCTGCGAAAAATCACCAATAATATGAAGTTTTTGAATATATACGTCTCGGGCTCGAGTCCCGGTAATGGCATTTGTCTCTGTGGTGAGCAAAAACATTTGTTCCTGAGACTTGGATGTTAACTATGTATTTAAGTACATATATGTCTGTTAAATATATCGTCGTCTAGTACCCATAACACAAGTCTTATTGAGCTTACTATGGGACTAGTTTGATTTGTGTAAAAATTAATCCTCTAATATTTATTTATTCAACCGTGAGCAAAGAAAATAGTAGATTTTTTTGGCACCCGCCGCATTTATTTTTTAGGGTTCCGTACCCAAAGGGTAAAAACGGGACCCTATTACTAAGACTTCGCTGTCCGACCGTCCGTCTGTCTGTCACCAGGCTGTATCTCAAGAACCGTAATAGCTAGACAGTTGAAATTTTCACAGATTGTGTATTTCTGTTGCCGCTATAACAACAAATACTAAAATCAAAATAATAATAATAATTAAAGGGGGCTTCCATACAAAAAACGTGATATTTTAAGCCCTTTTTAATGGCTACCACTCGCCGAGCTAGATCTCAAGAACCGTAATATCTAGACAGTTGAAAAAAAATTCACAGATTGTGTATTTCTGTTGCTGCTATAACAACAAATACTAAAAACAAAATAATAATGATAATTAAGGGGGGCTCCCATACAAATAACGTGATATTTTAGCCCTTCTTCGTGGCTACCACTCGCCGAGCTAGATCTCAAGAACCGTAATAGCTAGACAGTTGAAATTTGCACAGGTTATGTATTTTTATTGTGGCTACAAAAACAAATACTAAAATCCAAATAATAATAATAATTAAGGGGGGCTCCCATACAACAGAGTAGTAGCCGCTAAAACAACAAATACAAAAAAAAACTCAATAAAACAAGTGTTTAATGGCATCAGCTTTTAGCCTTTTTTCTGGTACGGAACCCTTCGTGCGCGAGTCCAACTCGCACATAGGGCTATGACGCGCATATACATAGGTATTTATATATTCATGTCTAGTAGGTACCAGACGACTCATTAGCATGATTTGTTAGTCATTAGATTGCAAAGGCTATTAGTGGTTAGTCTGCTATTCTATTAATTATCCGAATTATTAACGTGTCGATTATTTTTATAGTTTACTCAATATTCAGCTGCGTGCACTCTTCTTTCATCCGTCACTGTTGGGCAACGAAAGCAACGGATGAAAGAAGAGTGTATGCAGCTGAGATGAGAATGCTGAGATGGATGTGTGGAGTGACGAGGAAAGATCGAATTAGAAATGAGTATATGAGGGGAAGTTTGAAAGTCGCACCCGTGACAGAGAAAATGAGGAGCAGTAGGTTAGCATGGTATGGGCATGTAATGAAGTGGGATGAATTTCATATTGATAAAATTAATATTAGGGTTGGATGTAGAAGGACGAAGAGCGATTGGAAGGCCCAAAAAGCTATGGGTGGATTGTGTGAGAGAGGATATGAGAAAGAAAGGAGTAAGCGCTGAAGTGACGAATAATAGAGAGGAATGGAAGAAGAAAACCTGTTGCGCCGACCCTGCATAAAGGATGATTCACAGTAGACCGTTCCGCGTCCGGGCCGGCCCGTTTTCTATGACAGCCAACGCAACGGCCGGCGTATTTCTCTAGAAGAAAACGGGCCGGCCCGGACACGGAACGGCCTACTGTGAATCATCCTTAAGCGGGATAACGGCAGGGAGATGATGTCTCATTATTTACGCAATAAATATATATTTTTACAACGTTCTTAATTTCCTTTATAGGTTTACAATACTCTCTTTATTTTTATTTCTCTGCTATTAACAGTAACTGAACAAGATCGTAGGTTTCGTTTTGTCAATGTGAATCAACACGCATTTTTCTTATGTGCACTAAAATTTATCTTGCTGTGTAAGGTAAACATTTCAATGCTTGAGCCCTTCTTTCAGTAATTGACACCCTGAGTGTTAATATCGAATATCGCTGAAATGTTTAGAACGGGTTTGCGATTCTTGATCATGAGCGATCGACCTTAAAGACGTGACTTGTTTAATTATATTTTACTATGTATAAAACTCACTAGAATATTTTTTTTTAATACCACGTCGCTGGCAAACAAGCGTACGGCCTCCTGATGGTAATCGGTCACCGCAGCCTATGGAGTCCTGCAACTCCTAGGGTTGTCACAAGCGCGTATTAAACTTCTAACAAGTATTATACTTCGCTAAAATAATTAGTCAGAGCGCAGCCCTATCGCCTACATACCACAGCAGGCCGCCGCCACAGCCGGTCGCCATAACCCTATAAGGTTGAAGTTGAGGATGCGGTTCGCATAAAATCCTAAAAATGCCGACTCGAACGGTATTCATTGATCAAATAGGTGAGCGAGGTTAGGCAAGGAACGCTTTAAATGTTATTTACTTAAGAGGGCGCAGTACGATCGGTGTGGATCGGTTCTCCATACAAACGTATTTAGGCTCTCATTTTAAAACGCCATGCTAGAATAACATGGAACTTTGTATTCACAATGGGATCTGCATATCTAGGTTGGACCATAGTTTCTGTTGCTAGAAATTGTAAAAGAAAAAAAATACAGCGATTTTTTGAGTTTTTTACGGCTTGTATGAAAACCTTAATAATCGCTGTATTTTTTCGCCATTATAATTTCCAGCAACATAAACTATGGTCCGACCTAGATATGCCGGATCCCATTGTGTATACAAAGTTTCATGTTATTCTAGCATGGCGTTTTAAAATGAGAGCATAAATACGTTTGTATGGAGAACCAAACGTACTGCGCCCTCTTAAGCAACAGTTGGAGTATATTGAAATTAATTGGCGACCAATTATGTCGCAGGGAAATGATAGAAACTGAGATTTGATCAAATCACGCAGGATGTAAAAAAACTGGCCTAGTGCGAGTCGGACTCGCGCACGAAGGGTTCTGTACCATTATCTATAAAAGAAACGGCAGAGTCCGACTCGCACTTGGTCGGTTTTTAATATTTCTTACTATAGCAGCAACAGAAATACATCATCTGTGAAAAATTTGAACTGTCTAACTACGCTGTTCTTAAGATACAGCCTGGTGACGGGCAGACGGACGGACGACAGTAAAGTCTTAGTAATAGGATCCCGTTTTTACCCTTTGTGTACGGAACCCTAAAAAGGCTGCTCCATTTCATCATCTTCCTCGAAAAATCCAGTGATTTGATCAAATCCCTGAGCCGGTTTAGAGAAAAAGTCAATTCGATTCGTCATTCATGTCATGAGACATTTTACTGTCGCGACGACACACGTCAGTGAGTTAACGAAATGAGTTCGTTGGGTACTAAACTGACCCAGGAACTTGATCCATTCACTATTATTTTAGGGAAATGATGAAATGAAGTGGGTAGCTTTTCAATTCCCCGCGACACAATTATGCTGTGTGTAGCTGCATTAATATGTGCTGAATCTGGTATTTAATAAATTTGCAAATTGAGGTATTTATTTTAGCAACTGAACCATACAGTGCTATTGTAGCATTTGAAAACCATTCAATATATTGTCATCAAGCCCGCCCATAGTCCCACATAAAAGTACTTTCTTCAAGACCATCAATAAATTGAAGGCCAGATTTCACAACACTAACCACAGGTTTAAATGTAGGTCCCATACGTAGGCAGACGTACAGTTCACACTAATATATTACACAGTGACATGTGGTCAATGGTACCTATCTATATAACGCTCTTATTCCCATGACCATAAGATCCAACGTAAGCATTCTTATAATTTCCCCGCCATTAATATCTTTCGCCTACCGTACACGTACGTAAAAATCCGGAATACAAATACAAATTAAGGATGTACTTCTATTATATGCAAATATATGTTAAGTGTGTGGTACGTACGACAATATGTCATTGTATATTTTCTTGCGTCATAATTGTAAGGTTTAATATTTGAAGACAATTCGCGATTACCAGTGACAGTTTTTGTTTGATTGTTTAGGAAGCATTGAAGGCGGTAATAACTTTAGGTATACAGGATGTGGCCTGTAATAGGTGCAATAAATTAAATGGTACACTATTGAGCTCTCTAGCAATTATTTCAAATGGTTTCAATTGGAAAAAAAATAGTTTATTTTTGATTTTTGTTTATACAAAAATAGGTTACGTGTACTTTTTTACTCTACTGGAGTGATATTAATAACTATTTATTTAAAAATCACTCAGAATTTATAAAAATATTAAATAAATCCAAAAAATATCCTTTTAAACCAAAAATTCGACAACGATTATGACTCATAACTTGAAGCAACCTCAAAATCAGCATTGACTGCCGCGCTATAATCTCTGGGTGCCAAGATCCATTACTTGGAGGTCATAACTTTAGATCAAAATTTCTCCCAATTGAAAAAAGATATTTTTAATTTGGACACTAGATGTTACTGCAGATGCTCTAAGGAAGCGTCCTTTAAATTTATTGCTCCTATTACAGGCCACACCCTGTATACATACATTAATTTACGTGCGATTACCATCTTTACAAAATTACAAACATGCGACTTTAAGAATAACTAGATGAAAGCCCGGCTTCGCTCGGGTGAAATAAATAAGAAAGAAATAAACAAAACATTTATTCGTGACAGTCATGCAAACGACGAAAGAAATAGTGTACAAAAATGTATAAAATAAAAACATTACAACAACGGATTATGATGAAACTTCGAATCGTATAGAAATATAGTCTGTAGTCTGGATTGGGAATAAAAGTATGGAATGGAATTATATGGAATTGGGAGTAAAAGATTACGCAAACGACGTCACGGGCAAAGGCTAGTATCTTTGCAAGTTAATCCTAAGCATTTTTATAAGGGTAGTATTTAAAGGCACATAAAAAATTTGACACCGTAATCAGTACTGATTTGTATAGCTAAAATACTAATCGTTCATTAAAATTCAATTCAGATGTGCATTGTTAAATATTGATGTGCCAGTCAGTATTTTTGGTGCGAAGTCAGAGCTGCTAACGCGAAAAACAAATGAAGTTCGTGCATCTCCCTCTCCGTCGCACTTGCAAATTCGAGCGATACAGAGGGAAACACACGATGTTCGTTCGTTTTCGTTTCGCGATAGCAGCTCTCTATTCTCCGCCAAATTCTATTCAGTGGGGCCCTTTACACTCAATATTATCGCGATTTTTAAAATTGTATGGGGTCTGTTAAACGCTTAATACTATCACAATACAGGTGTGTTAATATTATCGTGGTTTTCAAAATCGTATGGATTTTTCTTCAATATTCATTGCACGTGATACGGATCGTGATATGAGTATATCGCGTGATAATAATAACCATGTAACAGGCCCCTATGGATGTTGCTTCAATACTCAGTGTTTCACGTGATAATAATAACAGTTGGTAATATTTTCTCCAATTAATGGAAGCTATTTAACAACTTGTTCCGTTTTGCCAAAGGTATTTCACCTTCCGATACGCGCACCATCCAAGAATAGGAGCCGTCAGACCAGAGGGCCTACCACGATCTGAAAACGAAGTATTTCCCTCTCCGCGCTCGAATATGCAAGTGCGACAGAGAGGCATATATATTTAGTTTTCGGTTGGTAGCACCTTAGTCCGAGCGTGGCGGACGGTCGAAGAAAGTCAAAGAACATTCCGTGTGTTGTCTGTCACACATATAATTTTGTAGCTTCCCATCGACCTATGAACTTGAAATTAAGTGATAATGTTTATTATGAAGTATATTTTACCAAAAATATTAATATATTGATAAATCACATTTGTTTTTTAGTTGTACGGAACCCTCAGTGTGCGACTCCGACGCACTTGGCTGGTTTTTTATTACATTTTGAATTTTATTTCTCTTATAGTAAAATACCCTATTCGTTTTAAAGTTGACGCCTGAGGGCCTACCGCGAACCAAAAACGAACTATCTTCCTCTCTGTCGTTCGAATATACATGTGCGAGAGAGGCAGATAGTTCGTTTTCGGCTCGCAGCAGCGCCTCTAGCGTCCGAGCGCGGCGAACGGCATGAGCTGAGGGTCCACTCCGAAACTCAAAATCCCAACCCCGCACGGTGCCGTCCCTCTCACTCTCCTATCATAGACTATATGAGTGAAAGGGACGGCACCACACGAAGCCCGGACTTCGAACTTCGGAGCAGTCCCCCAGTACCACTAAGTTATAAGATAGAGCGAGATAGGGATAGAATTTTGCTAGACGTTTAAAAACCATAAGTCACCTAGTAGTTTGTCACAAACAAAATAGAGACGCAGCTTTAAGATGGCGGACAGACTCAGCAAACATTCAAGTGGTGTCCTTTACACGATTAATATTATCATAATACTGGGGTGTCAATACTATCGCAGCTTTCAAATTTGTATGGATTCTGCTTTAATATTCACGTGATACTTATCGTGATATGAATACATGTAACAGGCCCCATACATTCGCTTTGAAGGCGGTTGTTGTGACAATCAGTCTAGCTAGCACGATAGATTACACCGTTACGTTTCATGTGACGTTTTAATACATTTCGCCCATATAACGTGACGGCATAAGTTATCGTGCTAGCTAGGCTGATAGGTGTATAGAACGCTTGAAAACTACAAAAACAAAACGCTGCAGACGCGGCTAGCCGAATCCACACAATGGGCGATGATCACCCAGAACGCAGCCCAGCAACCTGGCCAACATACCGGACGCAAAAATAGTTCACGATTTTCGAACGTAACTGACACTGTCTGTGGAAGTCTGGGACTATGTAGTGGACTGTAGTTTTAAATGATAACATTCACTGGTCTGTACTGAATATATTTGCAGCAAACACACAACACAATACTATTTTATCAGAGGTCACAATATTATACGTCCGTCCGCTGGATCGGATGAAAGCAGAGAGAGAGTATAGATAATAACAAATTATGTAAGTTTTATAATGGAAATAAATGTCAGGGATGCCAACCTAACGCTATCCCTGTTGTGATGTTGGCAGTGGTGTCAACACTGTCAACCAACAAATTTAAAATAGGAATATAGTCTGTGGGCAATATGGCCGACGTTTTGTCATCAAATTAACACTTTTAAATGCAAAATACGCGACAATCCGAATTTTGCGGATACATATGTTCAACTCAAAAATCGTTATTTTTATACGTTCTTCAATTTGAGACTGGTCTCGTTCGGGTCTACCGTACCCCTGCACGAAATTATTAATATAGATTTGCACGTAAGGCTTCATTAAAATACTTAAAATAAACAGCCAGTAATCATAATTTACGCCCGTTAAATCTGTTTACAAAAGGTTGACAGTTATCTATAAGATGACTGCTGGCGCCATTATGTAACGATTACCGGTCAGTAAAATGTGGTCGATGTAAGTCTTAGTTTTCTTTTTTTAATTTGAGTTTGGCCTCCTATTGGGGCCAGTTACCTGTTCAAGTAGAGCGTTCTCGACTTAGGGCCGCGACCAGGCCAAGACGGGGAAAGGGAGAAGAAAAAGATAAATAGAAAAGACGAGAGTAAAATAAAATAATTGAGATGTTTTTTTCCTATGAGTGTACGGACGATGATATGACGTTTCTTTGTAATCTAAGTACAATTGTAAATAAACCCAAGACGGTTTATCGGAAGTGCGCATGTTTACGGAAATGCAAATAGCAACGTATCCTCACATTGTTTTAAGAGAGGTCACATTAATGAGTGAGGCGTACAAAAAATGTACCATTGCTCACTGGAAACGAAAAAAACCGCAAAAAAGGCCGTCGCTTACGCAAAATGTCAAACAAAGTTTTTACATTCTCTCGAATACGAGTAGGTATCGAAAGCAAGTCCTCAAAACCATGTCAAACATTCGCACTATTTTGTGATATTTACCACAACGAGGAAAATCATTTATTTATGTACCAAGAAAATACACACATACATACATAAACTCACGCCTATATTCCCAAAAGGGGTAGGCTGAGCACACGAAAATTAATTTCAGCGCCTCTTTTAGCAATTGTAGGTTTATAGATGGAGAAAATGTGATATTGCAGTGAGGCTAGCAACTAGCCCATCGCCCACAACACACTTCAACCTGGTTCCCATAGTCGACTCTTACGACACCCAACGGAAGGAAGGGGACCAAGAAAATATGTACAATAATAACTAACCAGAATAACTTAAATGATATAAATAGAAGAAGAAAAACATTAATTCGTAGCACACCACACAAATATATACAAACGGAGTAATATATACGATACACATAAAACAAAGACGAAAAATCATCGAATAAAACATACCTAATAAAAAGAAAGTGCTACGAATTGGTCAAAATATGAGATTAAAATAAAAAAATAACCTAAATCAGGTCCTTGCCTGAGGCATTGTACCAAGGATGCTGGCGGCATTGGCTTGCTATATCGCAATGCTGATACGTTGAGCGAGGAAACCGCCAGCTCTTTGGTCACCAGTACCGCTACCATGAGATGCTATCGAAGACGTACATTACTACAGTCGCTACCGAATAAACGCGTTTCGTGTAGATTTCGAATGTGCTCGTACCATGAGTCAACCGCGCGTTCACTGCGCCTGCCAGACGCTAAAGTCATTCGCTAGCGACTAACGTTTTGCAGCGGTTGCCGTAGATCGGTAACATGAGTCACCAATTTGACAGTTGTTATCGAAAAATACCGTATCGACTGTAGTAAACTATTACACTAGCAAATTGGAGCGTGAAAGCTTATCTCTAATGATCTTGTTTCATAAATTATTGTAATAATTATTTATCTAAGTAATATCGGCAAGGCATTATTTAGTGTGGAATATATTAGCGACGGCTGCGTAAGACGATGAACGACAAATAACGGATAACTTCAGGCGGATATGAGAAATAAATAATAAATTCCACTTCAACATATTATAAAAAGAGATTGGCTTTATTCATTATATATAAATATAAACTATGTACATCTAATCACATGAAACAAAAAAAAATTCATCATAAAAACTGGGAAGACTGCATCACTCAGTTTATAGGTATGGCAATAATGAATTAATAAACAAAAATAACCAAAGCAAATACAAGATTAATTAACATTTAACCTTGTGCTACTGTTCTATGACACTTTAAATTAGCAGGTTTATTTCTATACTTTTGAAAGGAAGCCTTGGGTACTTAGCCTTTTGTCCAATATCGTCCTTGCTCTTTCTTGTCAGTATAGTTAGAAAGAGAGCTTCGTATGCTGTGAAGTTAGGCACGTCACTCCGTATCGAAACGTAAACTACTCGATGAATCGAGTTAACGTTAGCGAGTATAGTAAACGTGTTATTGACTCATGGTATGAGTACCGACCTGTAGTTCTATGAGTGACCACCAGAGGCGCTGTACTTATTCTCCATACTGATTGTTTACGCAGTCGCTAGCGAGTACGGTCACTGCAAACTCATGGTAATGCTACAGTTACGTCAACCAGACGCTTCGCAATTTCACTAAACTTATGAGCGCTGGGACCCCATGGACTATCAAACAATTCTTATGACCGATTTGACGTATTTTGGCGCTGACTGCACTACAATACAACAAATTAGCAAAAATATTTAAAAATGCTCCCGTTTTTATATTAACGGTTTTGCGGCGGGCGGGGTTGGCTAAGTAATAGGCAATTTACCCTATAATAAGTCTCGATTAGGGAACGATTTTCTTATAACATAATGTTACTTGTAAACGCTAGAATTCGACACATCTAAACAGAAATAATTAAACAATCGAATCAACCGTAACGACGAAAGTTAAGAAACAATGGCACATCTAATCAGAACAGTTAACTTTAATCTAAAAACACATTCCCTTTCGGAACAGTTGCGGCCCTATATTGCTATTAATTGACAGCTAAAACTTTCACTGCGACGAATTAGGCAATAGTCAATACCTTACCTATTTGAAAATTGAATTGAATCAGTTACGGAGGTCTTTTCTGCTTCTGATTGCATGTCATGGAATAATTGTATTATTAGATGATTAATTGTCATGAAATTGATTACTGATAGTGAGCATTTCGTAACAGTTATTGTCGTGGTTTGAGAGAGCGAGTGACAAAATGTTATAAATTATAATGTCACATGTTGGGGAGTTGTCGAGTTCTTACTCGAAGTGGACAGAAAATCGGTTTAAATAATATTTATTATCATAACAATTGCAATAAATTCATTTTCATTCATTCATTCCTTCATTCAGCCGAATGACGCCCACTGCTGGACATAGGCCTCCCCCAAAGACTTCCACAATGACCGGTCCTGCGCCACCCGCATCCAGCGGACACCCGCGACCCTTACTAGGCCATCAGTCCACCGTGTGTGGGGCCTGCCCACGCTACGCCTTCCGGTATGTAAATTCATTTACATGATAATATTTAACAATATAACTTTTCTCAAACATGCAAAGAAATATTGATGTTATGTTCCTTATAATAAGGCTGCAAAGTATGACGTCTCAGTTGCGGCTAGGACAAGAGGTCATTAATGCATTGATGGACAGTTAGACGCCTATAGGCGTAATTCTATTGTTATATCTATTGTGTCTGGAATAGTGTCCATCAAAGTGTTAATGGAATTTCATACAAATCTTGCAGGCTTAGGGCTGCAAAGTCCTCTTTTTAGGGTTCCGTAGTCAACTAGGAACCCTTATAGTTTCGCCATGTCTGTCCGTCCGTCTGTCCGTCCGTCCGCGGATAATCTCAGTGACCGTTAGCACTAGAAAGCTGAAATTTGGTACTAATATGTATATCAATTACGCCGACAAAGTTGTAATATAAAAAGTGGAAAAAATATTTTATTAGGGTACCTCCCCTATACGTAAAGTGGGGAGTGATTTTTTTTTTTCATTTTAACCCTAACGTGTGATATATTGTTAGATAGGTATTTAAAAATAAATAGGGGTTTACTAAAATCATTTTTTGATAATGTTAATATTTTCGGAAATAATCGCTCCAGAAGTAAAAAAAAATGTGTCCCCCCTCTTAACTTTTGAACCATAAGTTTTAAAAATATGAAAAAAATCTCAAAAGTAGAAATTTATAAAAACTTTGTAGGAATATTATTTTGAACTTGATAGGTTGAATAGTTTTTGAAAAAATTACAAAAATAATTTCTGAACTAAGTTTGTAATTTAACCGTATAAACAGGTGTTTATTGTACCTGTCATTTCTACAAAATCACAATGAAATGACGTGCTTTCAAAGGTTTTGTGTTTCTGTACTTAATATGTCAACTTAATGTGACGGACGGAAAACTACGGAACCCTACACTGAGCGTGGCCCGACACGCTCTTGGCCGGTTTTTTTTAAAATTTCTATTCCACATAAATTTGTGGCACGGGCATCATGACATTCTGCCACTATGCGTCATAAAAATAAAACTTTGTTTTTTTTGTTGTTTATTTCATTGCATGTTTGAGAAAAGCACAATACATATCTCGGCGGGAAATATGGGGTCCGCCTCAGACCTATCCGGCCTCGCTTCGCTCGCTCGGCCTATATATGTCTTCGGCCGGCAACCCCTTTCGTCCCGGCCTCTGTAGTAATGTACTATTAATTTATTAATTATGGGTGTACCAAAGCGCAGTGAAGATTATATTACTTATAGCCTATTCATTCCCTTTCATCCACATCCATAGGAGTTCGTACTATGTACATGGCATGATGGTGATGACCATGATGATATATATTGGATTCACTAACTCAATGTACAAAATGACTGGATTTATGTGCAATCAATTTTAAAAGCAACATTTTACCGACAAAACATTGAGTACACAAAATGGTGTCACTCAGAAAATTCTCAAGATTACCTAAACATTAAAACATTCATGCAGAGCTAAGTCGTTAAGCAATTTAAATAGCAATAAAGTTGCAGGCCGCTCCAGTTTAGTGTTTAATCGTGCTTACGGATAATTTCATTGTTCTATACTGCTATTCACAACGCTATAAATCGCAATTTAGCCAGTATAAGTGTCACCTCTCATTAAGCATAGTGGGAAGGAATCCCAGGATCAAGTTAACCTATGAATAGCGGTTGAGGTGAGACAAGACAATTGCATGGCTGTGTGGTAACGGTACTGAACGGTCACTGCTAGTCGTATAGCGTACATTACTAGTGTGTGTCATTGATCATTAGCGCATAACTGTTTGTGCGGTGACACTTTAAGGGTCACGTAAACCGTTTTTACAGAGCGTTCGTGGCCTAGCACCACCCGCTCCCGTGTACTGCGAGCGGTATGCGACGTTAAGCAATGTCGGGCGGGGTCAGTCCTTAGATGGGTGACCGCTTTGAGTGGTTACTAACCGAGTGCTCCCGTGCTTTGGAAGGCCGTTGTTAAGCCGTTGATCCCAGCTGCTGTCTATGATAGCAGTCGTTAAGACAAGGCCCTCGGGCGGCTTGAGAACTTCTAACAGTCAAGTTGCCCACTCACATGACAAGCCCAACCCCAATAAGGGCTAGTATCCCCCTTGGGTTGGAAGGTCAGATGGCAGTTGCTTTCGTGAAAACCAGTGCCTTACGCCAATGGTTGGGATTAGGTAGCGAACCCCGGGCATCCTTCAGAATGCAAACAAACTCACGAGCGATATTGAACCGTTAAGTGTAAGGAGAAACTTTGCCTCCTTGTGCGTGTTCCATCGCTTGTATAATGGGTTGTGTTCCGAAGAACTGTTCGATATGATGCCCTCGGCCGCTTTCTATCATCGCACTGCTCGCTGTCGGCAGGGCATTCATCCTCACACCTTAGAACCTAAATGGTCGCGTACGGTTCGGTTTCAGAGGAACTTCCTACCTCGGACGCTCCGGTTGTGGAATAGGCTCCCTGCCGAGGTTTTCCCGAGGAACTACAGTATGGGATTCTTCAAGAAAAGAGTGTATAATTTTTTAAAGGGTCGGCAACGCGCATGTGACACCCCTGGAGTTGCAGGTGTCCATAGGCTGCGGTGACCGCTTACCATCAGGCGGGCCGTACGCTTATTTGCCACCAAGGTATAAAAAAAATGCAACTATACTGGGAATAACGCTAGTATGATGATGATGTAAACCGTTTTACACGTAGAATATATGTAATACAGTCAGTGGAAAATCGATTAAATTCTCGCAGCAACCATTATTGCCCTACCTGATCCTCTTCATCCCGTTATCTACCCTGACGCTAGAATTCCTATAATTAACGTGGTTACCTCAAATCATATGAAATTAAATGAAAATTTATTGGTAACAAAGTTACAGGTCGGCACGATTAAAAGTTTTATAGAAAAATAATAAAAATACATTACAATTTGAAAAAGATTAATTGTTGACAATTCACAATATAAAATGTAGGTAGGTATAAGTAATTATTATTTTTAAACATTATAGAAATTAAAACTTATTATAGCAGGATTAGGTGGCTTGAAAACAATAGCTCCTTAAACAACCAAGTTGTCAATTTCTTACTGAAAGCCGCTGTAGTAGCTGCATTACGTTTTTAGCTTTAAGAATAAATATGGAAAATGTACCTCAGATTTCAAGTTACCTCATATACTTAACCAACTACCATTAGATATACTAATCAAAATACAGGAATCAGAGAATCCAAATGCATGTAAAAAAATACTTAAAAAACATTACATAGATTGTCATAGCATCAGCACTGCGAAATAAAAATAATTATAGTAAATAAGAAATGTAACACATATAAAATTATCAAAGTCCAAACTGATTCTTGCAAATAAACCTAATTGAGGCTTCAGTAAGAATAAATCAACAAGTGTAGTAGTATAAGTTTATATTTTGAATAAATAAATACAAGTAAAAAAAAAGTGTCAGGACGTTGTAAATAGAGGGCCCCAAATAATATACCAACCGCTCTGACTTGGCAAGTATATAATATACCGACCGCTCTGACTTGGCAAGTATATAATATACCGACCGCTCTGACTTGGCAAGTATATAATATACCGACCGCTCTGACTTGGCAAGTATATAATATACCGACCGCTCTGACTTGGCAAGTATGCATGCATTCCCAAAACCGCTTCAATCGATTAACGAACGATCAAACATTTCAATTATCAAAGGCGTGTCTCAGGGATTTAGCAGAAAACCAGGATCTTATCAATATCCGAACTTAAGAGGGCGCAGTACGTTTGGTTCTCCATACAAACGTATTTATGCTCTCATTTTAAAACGCCATGCTAGAATAACATGAAACTTTGTATACACAATGGGATCCGGCATATCTAGGTCGGAAATTAGTTTCTGTTGCTTGAAATTTTAAAGGAGAAAAAATACAACGATTATTAAGGTTTTCATACAAGCCGTAAAAAACTCAAAAAACCGCTATTTCTTTTCTTTTACAATTTCTAGCAACAAAAACTAATTTCCGACCTAGATATGCCAAATCCCAGTGTGTATACAAAGTTTCATGTTATTTTAGCATGGCGTTTTAAAATGAAAGCATAAATACGTTTGTATGGAGAACCGAGGGTACTGCGCCCTCTTAAGCAATATGCCTTAAACTTGAAGGCCACTAGGTTCACAAGCTGACCACACACAGTCACAAAGCCTGTGTCTGGGAACTGAACACACTAACCTGTTGGCCGCAATCTCTGCTTTTATTTCGTTACAGCTCTTTGTTGCCATTGTTATAATATTTGTGAAGTCTAATAAAGTAAGTCATTAGTATATTGTGTTGTATGCGACTTCTTATTAGCAGCAACAATGTGTCAAATGAGAGGTCATGAGTTCAATCCCCTTTGGCGTAGCTTGGAAAAGTTAGAAACTATGAAAGCTCCCAAGTAGATTAAAAACAATTTTAATAAGTTTTTGACGAAATAATTTTATTAAAAAAAACCGACTTCAACCGAATTATTCGTCTATTTTTCGTTCACATACATAATGCAAATTTAATATTAATATGGTTTTCGCATGGATGCCATTGTCAGAACTAGACCAAATTGGGACCACACGGGAAGCCAGATTTCAAATAAAAAAAGAATCATCTAAATCGTTTCACCCAATCGAAAGTTCTGAGGTAACAAACACAAAAAATACAGTCGAATTGAGAACCTCCTTCTTTTATGAAGTGGGTTAAAAATCATTTTTGGTACGAGCAATTTTTTTGCTACTGTATCTATTTTCCACAAGTACTCGTTGAGAGGGTTTCAATGAACAACACGACAAGTTTATCTTGTGTAGTTTATTTAGAAGTTGCTGGCCGCCTTCTGTCTCCATCATCATATTTCACCAAACTTACATAAGTATGCCAAACTTCACCCACCTAAAGTAGTTCGGGGGCCGACGTTGTTTGCCATCGCATACCGCACGCGGTGCGCGGGCGCCGCTAGAAACGCTCCTCACTATTTCTCAAGTACCTATCCTAACTACAGTACCGGCCAATAATATATCACATTCAACACTTTTTAGTATAGCACAGTAACAACTACCAAAAATACTTAGTTTCAATTGAATGCCCACCCTTTTTAAATTAAAACCTTAGATAGCCGCTTTACTTATTTAAACTTTGTGTAAAAGTGATTCTTGCAAACATAAATCTCAATTTGCCAGATAAAGAAAAAGGAATTTCAAGGTATTACATTTAAAAATTGGATAAGTGGACGTTTAGGAATACGGAAATAATAAGTATCTTCTGTTGGCACAGACAGGTGTTCAGGAAAGAGTGTATACTTTATTCGCCAACAAACTGCTCTGCAGTTTGGCGAAATTTTGTAATACTTTTAAGTCTTTTAATGTATGAGCAAATTAATAAAAAAAAGGCTTAAATTCTATCTACCTACGTACCTTTTTAAAAAGCTTCTGTAAATTAAAAAATCCGCATAACAAAAATCCGGAGAAATATTTTTTTTTTAAATAAATACAAGCGCTATATTTATTTTTCGAGGGGTGTTTGGTAGTAAATTTATTGATCTACTACTATTGTGTAGGCCGTTAAAAACCGCCGTACCGTACTTACTTAAAAGTTAAGAAATCAATTTATTAAACTAAACTAGTACAATACAAAGCTTATCTACAACGCAGGCTTCGTCACCTTCCAAAACAGAATAAAGTTTATTATCGTAGCGGAATTCTCCAAAACACCGCGCAAGGTGGTATATACTCGTATGTGACCGGTGCTGTAAAAGCTAATATGTATACACGGAATGCTCTCAATCCACCGTCAACTAGTATTTACCTATCTACAACCACTTGTACTACCTATGAACATACTTGTAACGGGAGCATCTCCAGTCATAGTGCAAACGCGTATAATTACCAAGGTTGTACCGTGTTACGTAACAGTTACTGTAACGGTCACGTAACGGGGCAGCCCGTGTCGTCTGCGGTCGTATACTGTTGGGTGACGATCAATATTTTATTGGAGTTAAGAATAATGGGACCGTAAATAAGTATACTCCGTGGAGCGCTAGACTTTTTGTCTACGAGGTAAACTTCCCAGTACCCAGCACACCGATTAAATGACACTCTCAATCATGTCTTTTTTTATTTATATTAAAATAGGGATTGCTCTTGGGCAGCATCTAGCCAGGGGGCAAAGATGAGGCCGACGATGAAGCGAGCTCACCCAGAAGATGCCTATTCACTCGTGTCTTAAAAAGGGTCAGGTTATAATGAACTCGGAAATACAGACGCCGCCAGAGAATTCCAAACCTTAGAAGTGCCCATTATGAAGGATGATGCATAGCGCTTGGTTCGAATTAGAGAAATTTTGACCACCAATTTTGTCATAATAATAGAGGGAAGAATGTGTCAACTTTTGAGTATTAAGGTGTGTCATAAAGTCAAAACTATGCGACAAAATAATGGCCTCGGCAGAGAGTACAATTTTTTACCTTTTGGCGTCGAAACTCTAGGTCCATGGGGTCCCAGGGCACACAAGTTATTTAGCGAAATTGCGATGGTTGACGTTACTGGTGAGCGAGAAGCTGGCGACTTCCTCGCTCAACGTATCAGCATTGCGATATAGCGAGGAAATGCCGCCAGCAGGATGCTGTACAATGCCTCAAGACCTTGTTTTAGATTTAAGTTTTAATTTTATTTATATTATTTTGGTTAAGTATTCTTGTATATATGTTTTATGTACATAAATAAATATCAACAATTACGTACATACATGAAATAATGAAGTGTAAAACAACAGGTTCTAATGTTTGGCATGGTTTGGTACAATTTTCTTACAATCAGATCACTGAATATGTCAGTCATGGGCGTAATGGCCAATCCAAGCGCATGGCGATCATCTTGAAATTCTGAATCCTACTGGTATATTATATCCCACCAAAACATTTTCTTGTAAAATATTGTCAAGACGAAACCATACAGCTCGCAATATCAAAAAGTTATCAGATCTCATGTAGAGCCAAGTCAGCCAAGCATCTAATTCTACAAGCCCTAACTTTACAAACTCCTCACCTTAGTCAAAATATGTGGCTTGGCCGTTTCGCTACATATTGCAGTCACATGGGCTTAAGGTGAAAAATTTATTCACTGTTCATTATTTTCTGTTATACAACAGTCCTTGTAGTAACGAAACGGCCAAGCCACATATTTTGACTGAAGTGTAAAGGGCTTGTAGAGTCAGGGTGTGTAAAGTTAGAATAGAACTTCTAGAAGCCATGAGATCTGATACATTTTTGACAGTGCGAGCGACTGCGAGCCATATGGTCTGACACGTGTTAGTTACTCTTAATGGTCTGTCAAATTAGACCAGTTTGACAGAACTATTTACTGACACATTTGAAATGTAGCATATTATAGGTATACATGTAGTTGCGATTTAAAGAGTTTTACATTAAATCTCAACTTGCATTAGCCGGACAGTATAATAGAATCGATTTTGAAATTAGCCACTAAAACTGCAGAAGTAAATACTCCAGAAGTCGTCTAAATCTTAACCCACGATGGCAGGGTGGCTGGCTACCTTCCCCGCTGGATGGCTAAGCCCATCTTTTCGCAGCAAAATGAGGCAGCTCCGCGGTCCCCATTCAAATTCCTCAGTATTTTTCCGTAAGTAATCGCAGCAACAACAGAAGCTTGTTAATCTAAATTAATAACTTATAAATTCCAGGCTGTCCAAACAGGTTTCATCGATAAACAATTCGATAAAAACAACCATTTGAAAGCTAGAACATTTGGAATCGTTATAGAATGTTGCCATTTTAGATAATAGAGAAAGTTTGATAAAGCTTCTTGTTCTTCATGTTTTCGTAAATTCCGCAAATCAGCCAGTCATTCGTTATGAAGACAGTTAAGTATACTTAAAATTATTAAAAACGACCGAATTGTATCAAATTAGTTCGTTAAAAATAAATCGTCAAATGACATACAGGGTGTTGCCTGTAATAGAAGCAATAAATTTAAAGGACGCTGCCTTAGAGCATCTGCAGTAACCTCTTGTGTCCAAAAAAATATATCTTTTTTTCAATTGGGATTTTTTGATCTAAAGTTATGACCTCCAAGTAATGGATCTTGGCACCCAGAGATTACAGCGCGGCAGTCAATGATGATTTTGAGGTTGCTTCAAGTTATGACTCATAATCGTTGTCGCATTTTTGGTTTAACAGTATATTTTTGGGATTCTTAAATGTTTTTTTATAATTTCTTAGTGTTTTTTGAATAAATAGTTATTAATATCACTCCAGTAGTGTAAAAAAGTACATATAAGCTACATTTGCGAAAAAATAAAATTAAAAAAAAAAACTTTTTTTTTTCAATTAAAACCATTTGGAAATCATTGCTGGAGAGCTCAATAGTGTACCGTTTAATTTATTGCTACTATTAGAGGAAACACCCAGTATATGTTTTTTTTAGGCGACAGATGTATTTCGTTTGAGTTCGTACTCCTAAGACCTGTTATTTTTCATTCATGTGTGGTCTAAAAAGTCTAACTAAGCTGAATAAGGAATTACCAGCACATTAGCATGACTGGAAATATCGGGCACCATTAGCATAATATCCAATAGGCGTTTGAAGAAACAGCCTTCCTTCCGCATTCTAGCGTAAGCTGATTCATTATAAATCATTGTGCCACGCCTTTACTATGTAAGTAAGAGTGAGACGCATGTAATTTAGAAATGAAATAATGGATTACATGTCGGTAAGTGGACCTGGGTATGTCCTAAAATTACGACCAAGACCACCGGGGGATGGGCAGCAGCATCCCTGGAGTGCGGTGGAGATACTGCAATCGCCAACCCGCGTGCCAAGCGTGGCGATTACGGCATATATCCCCCGTGAAATTGGGGGAGGCCTATGTCCAGCAGTGCGTCCTTCGGCTGATATGGTAGTGGTTGTGGATGTTTGTAAGTCTATTTTGTCAAGCAGCAGGGGTAGGGGAGGGCAGCAGGGCGACACAGGGTCGAGTAATGACCTGGTAAAGGTCGCAGGAGTCCGCTGGATGCGGGTGGCGCAGGATCGGTCATTGTGGCACTCTGTGGGGGAGGCCTATGTCCAGCAGCGGACATCCTTCGGCTGATATGGTGGTGGTGGTGGATGTCGGTAAGTCTATTTTATCAAGCAGCAGGGTAGCCAGATCAGGGGGGTGACAAAGGGTCGACTATGACCTGGTAAAGGTCGCAGGAGTCCGCTGGATGCGGGTGGCGCAGGATCAGTCATTATGGCACTCTATTGGGGAGGCCTATGTCAAGCAGTGGACGTCCTTCGGCTGATATGATAAATTCTATTTTATAAGATGTTGTGTGCGCTGGGTACCAGAAATATGATGTTTTTTGTGTAACGACGGTGGCAAGCAAGCTTACGGTCTGCCTGATGGTAAGCGGACACTTAGCCTATGGACGCTAGCAAGAAGATTTACAAGCGCATTGCCGACCCTTTATGAAGATTCGTTGTTGTCAGCTAGAGACATATGTCCCTCGCTCTCAACACAGCGCATCTTCGGGCCACTCTGGAGTTCCTTACTCACTAGCAAAAGGCGTATGATGCTTGCCATTTTATCACTTATCGTCGTGGATAAGATATTTGTCACGTTCTGACACGTACACTTGCTTGTAACAAGTATGCGAGCGCGAAAGTGACGGATCCCATCAAGAACACAACACCACATACCTGAAGAGCAACTAAGTAAGCTCATACCGCCTTCCCCCTTCTTCCATCGGACATCCAGACGTACGGCTGGCTACCATCCTTACCTGGTCGAAATTCCTCTAATTCGAACCAAGCGCTTTGCATCTTCTTTTATAATGCGCACTTCTAAGGTTTGGAATTCTCTGCCGGCGTCTGTATTTCCGAGTTCATATAACCTGGACCTTTTTAAGGCACGAGTGAATAGGCATCTTCTGGGTGAGCTTGCTTCATCGTCGGCCTCATCTTTGCCCCCTGGCTAGATGCTGGCCAAGAGCAATCCCATTTTTAATAAAAAAAAAAAAAAAAAAGTGAACTGATAGTAATCAGTAATTACCCATGATTGGACTAGCACAGGGAGAAGGTGGAGAAGTCGTTTATGAACAAGTGCGACGATACGTGGCACGTAGCTCGCATCATAAGTCGCACAAACACGAAGTTATGCATACTCTTCACCCGTGAACGCGCCTAATGTGTCCAGGTTTTGCCAAGGGACTACAGTAAGGAACTCCTTAAAATAGGAGTCTTTACATTTTTAAAAGTTCAGCAGCCCACTTTTGACACCCGTGAAGGAAGCGTCTATAAACTACGGTGACCTCTTACCATCAGACGGGCCGTTCGGGCGCGGCAGGTTTCTTTGCCTCCAGCGTAGTGTAAAAAACACGTCTTAAGCCCAGCTTATGATAAATGATGATAAGAAATTGTATACCGCTAGTAACATGCGAAGTCAAGTAGAAGCACGTTTCATTAAGGTCAAGTACAAGATACCGTAGGTATTCATTTAGAAAACCTGTTGTCACTTATTTATGTTGAACTTGGATATAATAAATGTTTTGAAATAAAATAATTACATGCTTTATCGTATATTACTTGTAATAGCAGTTTGTAAAGAAACAGCGAGTGAGGTGTTATTTAATTGTTGGTCAGTGATTTTCTTAATAGCTGACATGCATCAAAAACCAGCGTTTTTTGTTATTGAAGTAGCATATAAACTCGTACAATTATACATGTTGTTATGCTGTTCATCTTACGTTACGAAAGTTTGGCGCTAAAAATGGCCTTGCTTTTTTTAATACCACGTCGGTGGCAAACAAGCATACGGCCCGCCTGGTGGTAAGCAGTCTCCGCAGCCTATGGACGCCGGCAACTCATATATATGATATTCATAATTACACTGGAATTAATCCTAGTTTTCCGGTTGCAATCCCGATAATTATTCACATCATACTAGCAATCTCATTTCATGTTCATATTACAAATTCAAATCAGAAATTAATCGTTATTAGCAACAATAAAATTATCATAGTTATCTAGTGGAGAAGAAAATTAGTCGCCACCAATGCAATGCGACATGAACACGGTAAAAAGTCGACTGAAATCATCGGCATGCGATCCGCCTGGCTGGCCAGGCGACGCGACGAATGCCTAAAGATGCTCATAGGAAATGTCCTTCAAATTTTTTGCTGCTATTAGCCTTAGAGCATATCTAGTAACCTCTTTTGTCCAAAAATATACATCTTTTTCAATTGGGAGAATGATCTAAAGTTACGTAAAATTGTCAGTTTTTTTTAAATTGTATAAATTCACGCTTTGTCATGTAAAAGTGCCCTTGTGGCCTATTTGCAGAATAAATATTTAATTTTGATTTTGATACCTGCAAGTAATGGAATGCAAATTTTTTACTTATTTTAATCTATGTTTTAGTGTTTTTAAAATAAACAGTTATTAATATCACTCCAGTAGAGTAAAAAAGTACACGTAACGTAAGCTATATTTGCATAATATTTTTTCCAAAAAAGAACTTTTTTTTTCAATTGAAACCACTTGGAAATAATTGATGGAGAGCTCAATAGTGTAACGTTTAATTTTTTGCTCCTATTGCAGGTCACACCCTGTATTACTAGCGACCCTGCCAATTGCAGGGATATCGGGTTAACTTTAAGGTTAACGCAATAGAGGTACTACGAGTAGCATAATAATTTAGTTTCCAAGCATTGAGACTTTTACCTTAATATTTGTTACGTTACGTTTACGTTACGTTATATTTGTTATAACCAGTTCATCATAAGTATACAGGGTCAATCGTAAGTGGTTAATCGTAATAATAATAGAATATGATACCTACTCTTCATAATTCTGAACAATTTTATCATGGGACCAACCTTGTCCATGCGAAAAACGAATCGACTGTTCCATAGGTTTAATTTCGTCTGGATATAATATGTACGAAATAGCTGTTTTTCTTGGCACGGACAAGGTTGCTCCCATAGTAAAAGTTGTTCAGAATTATGAAGAGTATAATATTCTATTATTACGATTCACGAATTAAAATTCACACAATCGTAAAAAGTGAATCTACATCCACTCACACAATCTATCTTATAAATCATCTACTTGGAACCCACCACTTTTTACTCGTCTTACCTCGAACGAAAGTCGGAAGCAAGCGGAACATCCAATTACCTTTATATCATGCCTGTGAACATATCGATACTTACGTTTTTACAGACTTTATGAGCGATGCAAATTACGCTTACTTACACGGAAATTAAAGTTTAATATTATTTAAGCGCCGAGTCACTTTCTTAAATTTGCGTATGCGTTGATGCGGAGTAAGTAAGGAAATTAGGAATATTTTTTATTAGGGGATGTCAGAAATAACTTTCATTTAATATGCGTATTCGTAGGAATTTGATTGCATTGATTCCTTGCGTAATGAATGCATTGATGCATATCATATGGCTGCATTCATGAATATGACATTACTTAAGACTGCGCAGTACGTTCGGTTCTCCATACAAACGTATTTATGCTCACATTTTAAAACGCCAGGCTAGAATAACATGAAACTTTGTATACACAATGGGATCCAGCATATCTAGGTCGGATCATAGTTTCTGTTGCTTGAAATTATAATGGAGAAAAAATACAGCGATTATTAAGGTTTTCATACAAGCCGTAAAAAACTTAAAAAGCCGCTGTATTTTTTTTTCTTTTACAATTTCTAGCAACAGAAACTATGATTCGACCTAGATATGCCGGATCCCATTGTGTATACAAATTTTCATGTTATTCTAGCATGGCGTTTTAAAATGAGAGCATAAATACGTTTGTATGGAGAACCGATCCACACCGATCGTACTACGCCCTCTTAAGCAAAAAAAACAGTATTTTTAAATGCTTGCATACCGTTTTGCATTTAAAATATTTGATACTTTCCACGTTGTAATGAAGGCGAAAAAACTTACACTTGAAGATGTTTTATGGTAGGATAGGCATAACATTTTTCTTAACCGCATATGTCCATGTCATCAAAGAGTTACAGTAATCTCAAAGTGAACTAGTTAATTGTTCACATAAAATCATACCTGACAGAGGTATTATACTAATATAAAATATCTCGAAGAGATCTTTAGCAATAGGACAGACCACTACTTTGAGCTTCATGTTCTGTAGTGCGTTCTCTTTTGATTTGTCCAATAAAGTGTAGGAATTTGCACTCGTACTGTATTATATTTATCATTTTCAATGTTAGCACTTCGTTACCTGAAATGTGTACACACACATACACAACACACATTACGATTAGGTATTGAGAATAAATTGGAAACTGTACTATAAAAATACGAGTAATATAATAAACCGTGTTTTCTACGCAATCTCATCAATCACTAGCTAAAATTACCAGACCCCTTCGCCATTTTATACTTCATATAACTCAGGTACCAAATAACGTTGGTTAACTGAGATCAGAGCCACTCAACTGACCAGTATAATGAGAGCTCTACGCTACTTCGCGTTTCATTAAAGTTACGTTCCAATTTACGTCGGCCGTCCATCGATCGATATTTTATATAATGCGCGATATAAATTACATTGTATTACGGCGAGTCGTCGTTATCGTGTCGTATAATTCAGAGACCGCTGTAAAATGATATAACTTCCGTTGCTGTGACGTCACTTCCTGAGCTTTCGAAGCTCGGCAGTCGCTAGCGCCACCTCACTACTGTCTTAAAAGGTTATTTCCCCAAGTAGCACAGATAGCGATATAACTATAGTCCATTTCAAATACCATGGCCCGATTGCACTTAAAACTTAACAATAGGGCTCATAATATTTGGCTTTTGTTTGCTAATTGCTTTACTACCCTAGCACTTAAAATTGGCACGCGTCGGTGCAATCTGCATACATCTAAAGCTTAAAAAAATACCGCGCCGCAAAAGGGTCTGGACAGGTATATTTTGTTATCACTAATCCTATTGTTAACGCCTAATGACCGTCTCAAGTGGAATCGGGCCATGTTATTTGAAATGGACTATACTAACATTTACTTTAACGCTCTGTGCGTATTAAGATACTTAAAAGATCACACTCGTGGTCCTACTGTTGTATATATAAAAAAAAAAGTAAAAGTAAAAGTAGTTTATTCTTCAAATTAGGCATATTACATGCACCTATGAACGTCAATAAACTACCACCGGTTCGGAAAAATATACCTCTGCCACGAGAAGAACCGGCGTAAGAAACTCGGCTATAATATCGCGGATATAATAGCTGTCAGTGATATTTGAATAGCTTAGGGCTGATTAAAAGCTGCATTACGGCTCTATAAACTACCATTAAATGACCCTACTGAATGCGCTCCTGGTGTCAGCGCCTGAGTGTGACCTAATTGCGTGGAGATGGTCAGCCGTATGCCAGGAATGTCTGAGGTTTTGTGAGATGATGGATAAAAGGGTGTCTACTGTTACAATGTAAGCAATAATGTACCTATATGTGTGTTTATGTATGTAATATGTTGTTATATTATTCTGTTAATTTGTCTGTTACCTATGTAAGTACACAGTGTATTGGTTTTAAGCTGCAATGCTGTGTATCCTATTGAATAAATAAAAAATAAAATAAAAAATAATAATACGCAAAGAGTGTTATAAAGGTATATTTGCTACGACCCTATACAGCTTTGAAGGTTATGAAATGTTTTAACAGTAATAAGGTCTGTTTAGTGGATAAAATTATGCCATGTGCTGTATAAGAAGGTAATTGACTTTTATTAGCTTGACTTAATAAGGGAGCACGAGTGAACTATTATGAAGCTAATAGACGTACCTTTCTACCGTACGACCTTCCTAAAATGAATCTCTAATTTTGATACGATACATGCCTGCTATATATTTTGCTCTTCCTACATGCTCATTTAATATACTACCAGCGGACCTCACGACCTGCCAAATGAATGCACAGGCGGGATAACTGCCGAAGTGCCGAGCTAAACAACAAAGCCACCACCACCACCACCATATCAGCCCTAGGACGTCCACTGCTGGATATAGGCCTGCCCCAATTTCATGGGGGGTAAATGCCATAATCGCCACGCTTGGCATGCGGGTTGGCGATCGCAGTATGTGCACCGCACTCTAGGAATGCTGCTGCCCACCTCCCGGTGGTCTTGGTCGTAGTTTAAGGACATACCCGGGAACAGTAAAGCCAATTCGACGTTATTCATTGACTACCATAGAATCGTGGGGAGAGAAAAGAAAATCGTATTTACCAGAATTGTGATTTCTTTCTTCCCTGTCTGTCAAAAGGATCTGAAACAATAATAGACACAATAAGTAAAGAAAACCATACAAGCAACATCGCTGATGAATTCTAGGTACAATTTTTATACATAACAATTGCATTACATAGCAATCCACACGATTTAAATCCTTAGAAAAACTTCATCTTTCTTCGGACAGAGACCTTATACATCTCTAACTTTACTGATTTTGTATGAGATAATACCATGAAAGTTGAAATGTCTCTTCATTGAATGGGATTTTATTGTTAACTTTGTTAATCTATAGTTTTGTTATTTATATAATATTATTAATTATTATAGCTATTAGATGTGTACATGGGTACACAGATTGCGGGGTGTGCAGTAGCGACAGTCCAACCTCCCGGTTGTACCCTTTTTAAACTTTAGATTCTGATTTTCGATTTTCAAAGTTCTTTCCTAGTTTAATTCAACTTAACCCCACGAGAAGTCAAAATCACGCGTCAGAATTCCAACATACGCTGGTGCTCTAGTGATGGGTAAGTTGTGAATAGTTCCCTGGTAGTCGGTATCTCGGGGTCGTTGACCGCAGATAAGGCATTACCATACAAACGTCCCTGCTGGTGCAGTGCAATTAAATTTAGTTTTCACTACGATTTCATTCTTGATAGCAGGTCTATGGCATTGCGTGTTAGTTCTAGTTAACCTCCAAGATTGTAAAAGCATTTTAGTTTCGCTGGGTTTATAAATGCGAAAGTTTGTGAGGATGTTTCGATATTTAACCAGTCTTTCGAATCCAAAACTAGCGATTGGATAATGTTAAAACATTTCAAAAAAGTGAATCGGCACGAAAAGTTTTGTATTATTATCAAACCTGGTCATAAAATTTCACGAGAATCGGTTGAGTAGATTTTTTGTCGAGTTAGTTTATGGAAATTCTCAAATTTTAGAATAATATGAAATTCGCAAGGCCTCCAGCTCACAGAGACACTTGATAAAGGGAGATGTCCCTATAGCAATTGCTTTCCCATGTTGAAAGACTAAGACATGAAAGTAGAGATATCCCTATGACACACCGGAGACTTCACGTTAATATCTCGAATCGGGTCCTAGATCTGTCTCTATATAATAGGCAATATATTGAACACTATGAGCAACATTTAGGCAGCCGTCTGTCATATTATATACGTACAGTCGGCATCAAAAGTAGCTATGCATATGAACATTATGAACAGGTAAAATAACTCTTATTCGCTCATAATAAAGACTTTTTACCTAACATATTCTGGATTCGAGTTTTTTAGCCCACAATTGAGGCGTTTTTTTTTTCTTAAGTGTTTTAGTGTTATTTGTACTTTTTTGTTTCTTAATTATTTGTTTCTCGTAATTGTGTGTATGTGTGCGTCGTCATGGCTCCGTGATTTCACCAAATGGTCACAGCGGAAGACCAGCGCTGGCTCTGCCAGCATTACGCTGAGCTGTGACCATTTCGTGGCAAAATGTTATAATGTAATGTGTTTGTTTGTAAATTGTATTGTGTTTGTCATGAATAAAATTATTATTATTATTATTTATTATTACATATTATATATTTCTGACGCTGACTGTACTCTCGTGCTTGTCATTAAGGTTGCTCACGCGCAAGGCAATTAGGCGTTTGATATCACGTTTCAATGATCGGTGCGTGCTGGGCGTCGAACCTTGGACCATTTGCGCCAAAGCCTACGCTTGCGTGCGATTGTGCACCAATTGTAACACAAATCATATTTCGTGTTCGGTCAACTACGAATAACAACAAAAAAGAACATACAACCGAATTGAGAAGCTCCAGCTTTTTTGTGAAGTCGGTAAAAGTTAAAAATATGCTGCGCTCTTTGTCTTATAAATACGCTTGAACTAGCAAAATCTTGATTGGGTCGATTAGTAATACTTTGTACGAGCGGCCCACACTTACATCTCTTTTGTCTAAGTCACGTTTACATATACTATTAAATCTTGCAAATAATATAAATATACCTACCTACAAACCAACATAATTTCAGAAAAGTTGAGCTACAGGATAGGTAGGCCCCTCACTTGCTTTGGCAGGAAAGCCTATCTGGGGCATTGGAGAACCTCGGAAAATACTACAGGGCCAATTTCCTCCAACCTAATCCGAGCAAGACACAATCATGTGCGTTCCACTTGCGCAACCATCAAGCGCACAGACCCCTAAGCATAACGTGGGAGGGAGCGGCGATTGAACCCTGCTCCAACCCGCGATACTTGGGAATCACGCTGGACAGGGCACTGACGTATAAGACGCACTGAGCCAACACTCGCATGAAGGTCAGCGCGCGTAACAACTTGCTGCGAAGACTTACGTCAACAAGCTGGGGTGCATCTGCGCACACCGTACGTACCACCGGTCTAGCGCTGTGTTTCTCTGCCGGAGAATTTGCTTGTCCTGTGTGGCATCGGTCCGCACATGCCTGCCTCGTGACCGCTGCACTCAATGACACCTGCCGCATCATCACCGGATGCCTCAGTAAACTATACCCGCTCGCGGGCATTGCCCCCCCTGATAGCGCTGTGGAGAAATCCAAGCAGATGTACGACCCACGACATCCACTGCATGGTCAATTGGTCACAACCCACCAGCTGCCCGTCTCAAGAGCCGCAGTAGTTTCATGCGGGGCACGAGTCCCCTTACGGACTATCCCTCCGATGCTCGCTGCCGGCTGTGGCAGATTCGATGCCCTCCGCCTAACGTTTATGTGCCTGTTTCGGAGCAACTGCCACCTGGACATAAAGAATCATGGCCCACTTGGAGGGCGCTAAACAGGCTTAGATCGCAAGTTGGCCGCTGCAGGGAGGACATGGTCAAATGGGGGCTGCACCGGGGCCGCCCTACCCAATGTGTCTGTGATACAGCGCCGCAAACCATGGCACATCTACTGGCGTGCCCCGCATGCCCACACTCCTGCTCGGAACACGACCTGAGAGACGCGACGGCCAAAGCTGTCTGCATCGCTGGTCATTGGGCACCTTTTATTTGAGAAACCTCGACACGAAAGAAGAAGAAGAGGACTTGCTTTAGCAACCAGAGTTCCCTACTTTGCACACACCCCAAATGGATTGTGGCAACTGTAGTTGCCAACGTACTACAGTTTACTGTAATTTAGTGTAAGCAAAGCGCATATGACACCCTTGGAGTTGCAAGCGTGCATGGGCTACTGTCACCGCTTACTTTCGGGCGAGCCGTACGCTTGTCGCTTGTTTGCCACTGACGAGGTATAAAACGAAAAGATTTTTTTTTGCAATTTAGTCTACATACCATTTTATTTTTTTTAAATCCGAAAGCAAGGGAGTAGTTATTAGATACAGTATTTTTTAGAAAATGAGTAGTGATAAAAAATACAGAAGAAAAAAAGTAAGTGATAAACGGTAGTGAATATCAACACATTTAGATATTACAATAGCACTATATATCATCATCATATAATCAGGTCAATTATGTAGAGAGAAGCTAGTCTGCTGTTCATTTTTTGTCATTTAGAAAACTTGTCGTGCTGGCTGTGATCACGCGATCATTTTTGTGAGAATTTCACAAATCCAATACACGTAGGTTGTTAAGACAAAAATGGGCTAGCTATAATAGTACATTACGATACAAGGGTTGTAAAACAAAGAAAGGCCGATATCGCAGATGTTTGAGGCCCGAGCCGCAGGCGAGGGTCATAAATATGCGAGAGAGGGCTTTCTGTTTTACGACCCGTGTTTCGTACAACATTTTACAACCCTTGTATCGTAATGTACTATTATAGTACATATGGTGCTACATTACCGCACGAGTGCGGTAATCAGCAGATTACGTGCATATGTCGAAACTTTAAAGAGCCATATGTACTGCAAAACGTTGTACGATACACGTGCGAATTACCTATTTCTCACCACTCGTTGCGAATTTCCTGTTCTCTGCACTTGTATCGTAATGTACTATAAACATACAACTCATACAAGGCACTAATAAAGAACTATTAGTTATGGGTCGTAGGTTCAAAATGCTCATCTATTAACCTTTTCAGCGCTCTGTCAAATACAAACGCTGTCACACGTTATGACATGTCAATATCAAACGCAATATTAAACCCTATAGAAATACATGTAGGTTGATATCGCAGTGGACGCTATGACGGATATATGAGTCGTTGGCATCGAACCGATGGTGCGCACTGCGCATATATACGTCGTTGTATAAATTAGCATTGTCAAGACCTCAATATAGCTATTTCAATAGAGGAATAAATAATAACGCTATCAAAGTTTACAACCACCTAAGCGATGACCTTAAAGAATGTAACGATATAAATGTGTATGACCGTAAATTGAAAAAATACTTTTTAAGCAGACCTTATTATGACATTAATGAATATTTTGCTAATGCACTAGATTAGAATAATAATTATTTACTGCCAATTTTGTTTTATTGTATTTTACTTTTTGTTTTTATTTTGCTTACTCATTTGTTTTTGATATTTTCATTCTTATTTACAATAATGTGCCTCTTATTAATTTATATTTGACTTAATTTAAAATAATGTAACCTTATAATTGTAGTGTGTTATTTAATATATTTGCATGTATACTTATACTTAAAGCAAATAAATCATTTGAGTTTGAGTTTGAGTTTGAGTTGGCGTCGAAAAGGTTAAGACTACTTTCAGTGTGATTTTTCTCTCCGTTGCTATCCATTACAGGGGTGTTATTCACAAACCGATTCTCTTTCTCGTCCTCACCTCTCACCTCACCCGTTTTTATATGGAGACTGTCAAAATTTGACGAATGACATTTGACAGTTTCCATACAAAAACGGGTGAGGTGTGAGGTGACAGGTCAGGACGAGTCGGTTTGTGATTAAGATGACAGGTTACAGGACTACTGTGGCCTAGTACAGTCGGCATCAAAAGTAGTAACGCATTTGAAAATTCCAAAGTCTTTACTATAAAGGAATTGAAGGGATGATTACAAAAACAACATAACTGACTACACTGGTCGACTCCTGAGCCCATTATAAATGTTCCTCCAGAAGTGTCAACCGGTCTAAGCAGATATGTTGTTTTTGTAAACATCCCTTCAATTGAACCTTTCATATGCGTAGCAACTTTTGATGCTGCCAGTACCATAGATTTTGCATTTCAAATATTGTTTCAAACATGTTCCAAATCGACAAATTTAGAACTAAAATTTGTTTTTTTTTCGCTTAAGACTGCGCAGTACGTTCGGTTCTCCATACAAACGTATTTATGCTCTCATTTTAAAACGCCAGGCTAGAATAACATGAAACTTTGTATACACAATGGGATCCGGCATATCTAGGTCGGATCATAGTTTCTGTTGCTTGAAATTATAATGGAGAAAAAATACAGCGATTATTAAGGTTTTCATACAAGCCGTAAAAAACTCAAAAAGCCGCTGTATTTTTTTTCTTTTACAATTTCTAGCAACAGAAACTATGATCCGACCTAGATATGCCGGATCCCATTGTGTATAAAAATTTTCATGTTATTCTAGCATGGCGTTTTAAAATGAGAGCATAAATACGTTTGTATGGAGAACCGATCCACACCGATCGTACTGCGCCCTCTTAAATTCTACTTCACTCGATACAATAAAATGGCTCCGTTACTATCTAAAAACTTAAATAAAAACATCGTTTCCCTACAGACTGTATATTGGAGTTAACAATAGTTTTGTCATAATTTGAGATTTCAAATTTTGCAATGCCTCTTAGCTACATATTCTGTGACTAGGATATTATATAGAACTCTAAAGATTTGCATTTCATGGATATAAAGGATCGACTATCGACCAAACCAAACTGAAGGTTGATAAAAACGCCGCGTTTACGCAGGGAAATGTTTATCTAAAGTGTCATATGTATGACGCGTAAATAGATACTTGCTTTAATTTTAATTTTAATAGTTGTCACGCAAGTGCTTGCGCCTAACGATAATAATCTTCATGCTCTTTCACTCAGACGCTCGTGTACCGATCTACTTTTCCTGTTTAAAATTATTAATAATCTGATAGATGCCCCTGAAACGTTGTCCAATATAGGCCTCCGTGTACCGCGTAGATCAGAACGTAGTTGCCGCAGCAAAGCATTGTTTAGCATACCAAATAGCAGAACGAAACATGCTCAAAATTCATACATAAATCGCGCATGCAGGCTGTACAATACTAAGTGTATGGTCGCAGATTTGTTTGGCAGCTCGTTAGCAAAATTTAAGAATCAAATTTATTCATTGTTAAAATAGTGTGAAATACACAAATAGATACTTGATATATTTCAAGATTTAATGCAGTTTTTTTATGGTTTCATTAAATTATTTGTTAAAGGTTGTTATGATACCATATTTTTTATATTAAGAATACATAAATCATATTATTAATATTAAGAATACATAAATTAAAGTAAAAAATAAAGAAATGTAAACTTAAAATCTGACAAAGTATCTTTGAACGGTTCCAGTGATTTTGTTACATGTAATTAATTTTAAAATATAGGAAACTGTAGGTCTAGTTATATTGTTATTGTAAAGCTATTAGCTATGAACCTATATGTATTTACGACTGTTTGTTTCTAACAATAAAAAAAATATACAATAAAATGTATTTTTTATATGAGAATTGTATATTTTGATAAATAAAATGAAGCAAAAGCAACAAACCAAACACTTGATGAGACTTCCAAATGCCGTCTGACCTTCTGTATGAAAAGATCATAGAGCATAGAATTAAATACACAAGTGTTGATATGTTTATATGTTCTGACATGCCACATGCAACGGCCAATTTCAGGCGCATTAACAATTATTTTACATATGTCTTTTTTTATATGCCTTTCTTTATTACTCATCCACTATAAATTAAATCGACGCTTACGCGACATTACTGTCAATGAAACGTGAAAGGCGACATCATTCTCATAATACCGGCATGACGACTACATTACACCGGTATAGGTCCAATGCGTGCTGATCATTGGTCACCTGAAGAAATCTGCATGGACGCCACGCAATAGTTTGCGTTCACATTGATAAAGTGTCTTTTACGCTGGGGCAGCGAAAGTTTAATTCCGGTTTTGAGATTTTCACGAATCATCCGGATAAATACGAGTAAATAAAAATAACATATAATGATTTGAATAGACCGAATTTAATCAAATAAGTCCTATCATTTATTGGAAATTTAATTGAATGAAAATTTAATTATTGAACCGGAATTGAATCGGTTGTAAATGCGACCTGTAGAGGAGACTAGCCGGACATCCGCCGAACCAACATACAATTAAAGTAAAAAATAACATACAATTAAAGCATAAAATTTTCGACGACCTGTTTAGCCTAGTTGGTAGTGACACTGCCTCCGAAGCTAGAGGTCCCGGGTTCGAATCTCGGCCAGGGCATTATTTGTGCATTTAGCACGGATTTTGTTGTTGGGTCTTGGATGTTCTCTATGTATTTAAGTATGTATTTATCTATATTAGTATGTATATCGTCGTCTAGTACTTTTATAGTACAAGCTTTGCTTAGTTTAGGACTAGGTCGATTTGTGTAAAATTGTACCCCAATATTAAAAAAAAGCATTTTTGTCCATGCTAGACGCTTCCCGCTCGCTCGGTCAATAATATACAGAATTGTTTTAATTTTTTATGTATAGATAACATATGAAATACGTGTTAATAGAAACAAAAGATGCACGTGTTACAATTCGATATTCTCATTATATAAGTATATTATACTCGTAGTAGATTTCTTCACAAGTGTAGTAATTTCTATGATAAGATTGGAAAACGCTACGGAACGCAACGCGTGTTGCATTACTTGCGTTAGTGATGAGAAAAAACTGTTTTAAACCAAATCACGTTCGTTCATGACCACCTCGAAATTCAAATGTGGCAAAGAATATTTATTGCAGACGTTTCAATAATGCATAACGTCGGTTAAACTCGAAAACCTTTTTTTTTTATCGTATGGCATTTATTTACGAACCGTGAGATCTTAGAGAAGACAAGTACGGTTGCCAGTTTTTGTTGCACTTTTAGCACCACCCAGGGGTCACGTGTAGGGTAACGGTGGGTACTCCCTACGGACGTGGTGCAACTTCGACCCCCAACTCAAATTAAAGAGTCATTCCATTATTGATGCTGGCTGCATGTTGGAGCCGTTTGGGGTTGAAACGCATGGGCCGTGGGGGCCCGGAGCACATACTTTTTTTAGGGAGCTCGCAAAGCGGCTCGTGGAGGCAACTGGTGACCTGAGGACTGGCGCCTATCTCGCCCAACGGATCTTTATTGCCATCCAGCGTGGTAATTCCGCCAGGATTCTGCCATAAATAGTAAGTACCCTTTGGGAAAAAAAAACGTCTAATGAAAGAGTCAGTACCCAAAGATTTTGAAAGAATTTTCTTCATCTATACAATATAGGTGTCCCCTGTGTCTAACTGCTGGGCAAAACATTGTAATACCAAAATTTAATCGCCGCCAATTCTTAATGATAAGAGGAAAGGCTCAAAATCGCAAACTGGGCAGAGGGGTGTGAAGGCATGGAATAATTGCCAGATGATGCGTTTTCGGCTTACAGTGTCGACCAGTTGAACAACAAATCAGACAAGGTATTTTACTTAAAGATAACTGGATACCTACAGGCTTCATCAATTGTTTCAACTGCCTGCCCGATAAATAAATAACAATATAATTTATTGCGATATGGCATTAAAATAACACGAACCCGTCAACTCTGCGTTGTGTACTCTGTGGTAACACCTTGGCGAGTAACGGGCGCGGTCGATGACAGCAGGCTCAAACGACTCACCAAGCTCACAGACCTCATCGTCAACTCTCCACTATAACTGTGACCTCCGAACACGCATTATTGACAAGAATGTCGAGGTCAAGATAAACTAGAAAATAGCTCATAGATGTGTTACCAAACGTTTTGAGAACAGCTGGGCGCGGGAACTTAGATAAACTTAATTTAACAACGAATAAAAACATTTCTAATACTAACATCATCTAATATGAGTCTTACGCAAGCCGATATAGAGATTATATTCCTTTAAAACGTGTTCTAAAACTCCAAAAGACTGTTTATTCTTAGATCAATAGCCTTTTTATCTAACCGACTTTTGTCCAATTACTTTAGTTGTGCAACTTGCAAGTCAAGTGTATTGATTAGGTGTGCATAATTTATCATTATCATCAGAGTAATTATATCACAAGCGTTAGAGTCATTAGGTACAAATGATAACACCGGTTATATAATCATGCTTGGAATAATGATGTCATCAATACGATTTACTATAGCCACAAATTACGTAATACTATAGTACTATAGATTATTTATATTAACGTTAAAATATAATGCACCCACGTAGGTACGATACAAATATTAGTAAAGTATAACATTTGAATTGTAAAAAAAATAAACTTTAAAAATGCAGAACACGTCTAGGTTTAGTTGGCATTAGGTATTTGACTAACTCAATACACCTCTTTAATACTTAAAGCTTTAACTCTCAATTCCGTTCGATGCAAAGGTTTTCTAATTTGTGAATAGCATCATCCAAATTTCTTGATCTCTGATTTCACATCTACCAAGAAGTGATTAAATTTATTAGAGTCCTTGCTATCATCGAACATTAAAAATATAATTGTAGCCCCCCCCCCCCCACAAACAGTCATTTCAAATTAGTTGGTCATCGTCAGTGCTGTTATTTTTAAAGCAAGCCCTTTCAATTGGACCATTGTCAGTTTGGAGGTTGGTGTCTTATAGCGAGAAATTATGACAAGTAATTTTATGCACAGGACAGACTGGTAGATTTGTCATTGTGTGTTTGATCATTGATAAAACAAGTCAAAACATCGTAAAAAACCCTGTATTTATTCGATAGTAATCCTTGTTACCTTTATATCTCTTTTCTCAGTGTCAGACAAGCCATAGAGCTGTAGACGCCACGGAACTTGCCACATGGACCTTGAATTCGATAAGGCTGGTGGCATTTCTATTTCCAATTACGGAGAGAATGGCGGTAGAAAAACTGTATTATTTGAGACAAAAACTTGGGTGATATTGTTTACTGTATCGTTTGAGACAAAAACTTGGGTCATATGCTTACGATGCATTCAGAATTAAATGAAAATCAATGGCCCCTTTATAGTAATGGAAGCAAATATGAAAAAGATGATCGAATTAATATTTATGAGCTTAAAATATGCCTAATTATATAAGTAATCATGATGCATTTAACACATTTGCTGCCAGGCCACGCTCCCTAAAAACAAAATTGTATCGACGTGAACGCATATATGCGTTGCCCGCAGTGAATGCCTTAAGCGATACTTGTTGATGGTTATGAATTACTGACCGGTAAACGTTAAATAATAAACTGTTTGACTTTTACCAGCTTTTTCATAAGCCCCAGTGCACACGACCGCGACATCCGCGCGTGCAGAACGCATCCAACTAAAGAATCTGTTGCTTATTTATCACAAACTTAACACACGGATAGGCACATTCGCCACGAGGGGATCTCTTTTGTGAAGCTATTTAGTGACAGTTTTCTAAAAGACTCCAATTCTAAATTACCTAGTAGGGTAATTGATAAGTAAATTGTTTAACACTAAAAAGTAAGGTGTAGGTGCCAGCGAGAGTTGAAAGAATGATCTTATGAGGTATGAACCTATGGCAGTCGTTTCCGCCAGAATGAATCAGTAACGCAGATGGGCGTTTTGGAAACACTAAGGCTCCTAAATGAGGCAGCTACTAATTAAAAAAAACTGGTAATATTGAATTATTTGTAAAACAAATACTTATTTAATTTCCCCGCTAAATATCGACAGTTTCCAAGTAATCAAGTAACTTATGTGTTGACAATTACAAGTTATTAAATGTAGTCGTAAATAGTGAAGGGACAAAATAACTGTAATTGTAACGTATTGTGGACACCTGTGTAATTAAATAGAACGTACTATATAATTTGTCTTGATGTGCACAAAAGGTGTTTGTATAATTTGATTTCTATTTTCTTGCTAACGTTTACGTCAATATTAGCGAGTATCTGTAGTGTTATTAGTACAATTAAATATCAGACAATGGTGTAACGTGGAAAGGAAAAGTGTTTATAGGTATGTGGAACATACGAGATTGTGAGTACATATTGACAGTAAGTAATGTCAAACTAGAGGGTTGATTACATAGGTAACGTTTTTGATTAAGAGTAAGGTTGATCTTAAATGTCATTTTACATACTAATAATGACAGATCTGCCTAGCGTAAGTTTGATATGATATTAATATAATGAGTTATTCTAAAGTCGAGTCCAGAATTAGGCGAACTAACTTGACGGTTCATTGTACACTAATGTTGCCACGGTTTGGCTAGTGCTGTTAATATCGATCTATAAAAAGTCTAGTTAGTCATTATTATTGTGTTTGGAATCAAACTAATAATTTTACTAAACAAAATAATAATAATAAAAATTTATTGGAATTAAAAATACATCGAACATCATTTTGGACATCGTTAAGGACGCTGTCCGCCATTTTGTTTTGTTGACAGTTCGGACCATTGGCCAAACAAATTCGGCTTTCGACAATACTTACACGTCAATTACTTAATAAAATATAAATAAAATCAGATTTATAGAAGACACAAGGTTATATCGACATATTTGTGTCGACTTAAACCTATCACTATTTATTTTTTCCTATGTCTGGCAACATTATCGGCTGTCAAGTTAGTTCGCCTAGTTCTGGACTCGACTTTAGTGATATTTGTATATCAGAGATTATACTTATCGACTTTGAACTTATATAAGGTGCTTCCAAATTAGCCAATACTCTCAGAGCTGATACTACTCGTCGTCGTCGACTTAAGTATAATACTAATTAAAAGTCTATGTTAGTTTTTGGAGAAAATTAGAAAAACATCTGTGCTACGTAATAACAGCCTGTTAATGAGATAATCAGTCAAAGTCAAAATATTCTTTATTCAAATAGGCCTAGCAACAAGCACTTCCGAATCGTCAGTTATAACATGTATTAACATATATATTAATTAATTATTTAGAGCAATTTATTGATGCTATTATTATTCTTTAAAATAAATATTGTATTGTTATAGACATGTCAAAGTAAGAAATTATTTTGTAGTAAAATTCACAATAGGATCGTCAAAACATAAATAATAATAATAATAAAAAATATATAAAAAATAGAAATCTAGACAGTTTCTAGAATAAAATCAAAATATCAAAAAAAAAGATCATATTAATATCTAATGCCATAATGATTAATTCATTAATATTTCAGTCACAATTAACCCCACGGTGTTTTATCATTCATGTAGTCATGTGTGCTATAATCAGTATTCAATGATTAAGACTTCTTTGATTATCATATGAAACCTCTTGACTGTCACTTAACTGGCCACTTCAACTAGCATCCATTGTGTAGTTCACTTTACAGAAAGTGTTAACCACCTTGTCAGTTAAATGCACAGGATGATTATGTTTCGGCAGAATTTTAATGTGATTATTTTGTTCTGAATATTAAAACAAAAATTTGATCGATTCCTATATAAAGTAAATTATTTTGAAGTATTGGCAACTAATTTGGAAGTACGTTATATACTCGAGATTATATAGAACCTATGTATATGTGACTTTCACGGATATAAGTAGGTACCTTAATGACAGCAGCCATTTTATTTCGATACTGTTATGCATTGGCAGCCAAGTCAAATAGAATAAATCAAATGTGTGAAAAACGTAAAACATTTACTCAATATATAATCAAAACATAAAATTTCGTATGACAACATCACGAGCCTATTAAAACATATTATAATATCAATTTTATTACAAATCTAAACATTTCCAAAAAGTTCAAGGCAACCAATCAGTTTATTTGATTTAAAAATCAGATCAATTTATTGCGTCCCCACATTTGCATTCCTATCTTCTCAAGAAGATCGTAAGTAGATATAAATAACGTATGTAGTTGTTACGTTTCGATCCTAGGGTGGGTTTGCCGTTAATCTTTATTGCAGATCGAATCAGATTTATGGTAATGACACATTTCATGAAGACCGACACATTGGTCCGTAAGGCCAATGGCGATTTGTGCATATTTTACATGTCAAACATAAAGGCAGGTTTAGACGAAGCCAGTGATGCCTAGTGAAGCCGGTTCAAGCCCACTGGCTTGAAAAAGCCGGCGCTCTATTCCCGCCAGTGCTTTACATACAATAACAAGCCAGAACTTTTATTTTACGTTGGAGAAATGCTTTTATGCATCTCACCCGGTTGGGGGGACCAGGACGGGTATGACGGACTAACCGCAGCAAAAGTGTTGACTATACCGTGTAAAACACCAACGAGTGCCGGCCCTGCCTTGTCGAGGACACCGCGGGGTCGCTATCAGCCATGGTCTAAGGAAACAAGGTCTGCCACTCCGGATTGTGACACAAGCCTACGTCACCGTCGTGTTGCCACTTTATAGTAACAAAACGACTCGCGAAGGAATTTTTTCTGCCGTAATCATGCAAAATATATTATTTACGCATTACAACTGTCATTTGTTTGTCTAAGCAAACAAAATAGGTCAAGTTAAACATTAATTAACGTATTAATTTAATAAAACACTCACAGGTATACATGGGGGTCGGGGAGTGTCATAATACAACACTGGCAATACGGCAACTCACACTTACGCCGGCAGCACCATCAATACAAGTGACGACGCAGTCTTGTGTCACCCACACTACTGAATTTCCCCGGAGTGCTATACCTTGTATTCTTGAATGATGCTATCTGCCATCTATCAGCATTCGACCGCGTGCGTCCCAGCGGGCAGCCCACAGGTTAGAGGGCCGCAGACATCACGCGTCAGTGTAGAACGGGCACGTTGAATTCTTATGATTTGTAATTTTAAATGCCAGATTTGTGTTAATATCGTCATCATTATTTTGTATGTTTTAATGACTTTTGTGCCATTCTGTATTGCATTAAATGTTTTGAATTTGAATTTTTTTTAAGAGCCGGGCCGCACTGCTGCTTTGCGTTGCTTTGCGTTTATGAATAGAATCAGGATGACGACATGGCGTGATTCTATTCGTAAACGCAACGCAGCAGTGTTGCCCGGCTCTATGTCAACACGATTGACATTAGGACAATTGAGAACAGAAGAGGATATGCTGTGGCACCTGATAGGAGATGACAATTACATAAAAACCATAATTGAAGGGCCGCTAGCTACGTGGAGGCGTCTGCGGTTGTGATTCCTCTGGAGTTGCAAGTGTCTATATAGGCTACGGTGTCTGCTTACCATCAGGCAGGCCGTAAGCTTGTTTGCGACCGTCGTTATATAAATTGAAGGAAAGATAGAAGGACCAGAGGCAGGGGAAGACCGAGTAGTGCTTTTATAGATCAAAAAAAAATTGGCAGAGAACGGAACAAAACGGCGATTACTCCACCGTCAATAGATTTTTTTATACCACGTCGGTGGCAAACAAGCGGCCCGCCTGATGGTAAGGGAGCGTTCAAGTATTACGTAACGCAATTTTTGGAGATTTTTGACCCCCCACCCCTCCCTTGTAACGTGCCGTAACGTTTTTTTGTACCCCCCACCCGCTTGTAAAACGTTACGTAACCACCAAGTGACCATTTTTACCTAGAGTAGTCATTCCATTTGAAATTTTGAAAAAAAGAATTTTTAATAAAATGCGTGAGAGAATCTCTCTAGGCAACCTTTCTGAAGGGTTAAAAAAAAACAATGTTACGTAACGCCTAGTTCAAAATACCCCCTCCCGCCTCTGTAACGCATCGTAGCGTTTTACAAGACTCCCCCCTCCCCCCAAATTCGTTACGTAATACTTGAACGCTCCTTAAGGGGTCACCGCAGCATATGGACAGCTGCGACTCCAGGGGTATCACATATATATGCGTCACCAATCGTTTAAAAAATTATGTCTTTCTTGAAGAACCCCATACGGTAGGCCCACAGGAAAACCTCGGCATGGAGCCCATTTCACGACCGGAGCGTCCTCGGGATATTGATATCGTCGTCTAGTACCCATAACACAAGCCTTACCTATTGAGCTTACTATGGGACTAGTTCGATTTGTGTAAAAAATTGTCCCCTAATATTTATTTACTAGCTGTTGCCCGCGACTGCGTCCGCGTCTTCGCTCCAAATTGGTCGCAGCGTGATGTTATATAGCCTAAATCCTTCCTCGATAAAAGGACTATCCAACACAAAAAAAATCATTTCTAACCAGTAGTTCCTGAGATTAGCGCGTTCAAACAAACAAACAAACTCTTCAGCTTTATAATATTACTAGCTGTTGCCCGCGTCTTCGCTCCTATTGGTCGCAGCGTGATGTTATTTAGCCTTAAACCTTCCTCGATAAATGGACCACAATTTGAACTAGTAGTTCCTGAGATTAGCGCGTTCAAACAAACAAACTCTTTAGCTTTATAATATTAGTATAGATAGTATAGATAAAGTATAGATTATTATTATATATTTATTGATAACATGAGGGCAGGTATCTCCAATTGGTCTAATATTTCCGGTATGATGGTGAAATTAACAGCACGCGATAAGACCGTCTCACATCGCAAGATCGCAACGCATCAGACAATCTTCCGCTTACTCGACATTTTACGAATACCGATGAATATGATTGCAGGAATTCGAAAAATGTCACTTTCATAATCTTATCACTAAGCTAAGTATCAATGCGATACTGTCGTGACAGCGGCGGACAATTGGCACACTTAGTATAGTGAGTAACAGCACAAGCGAAACTCAATCTAATGTCAAATATCACAACGACTTTAAGAGGGAAAAATGTTTTTAACTTCTTGTGTACTTTACAATTTGACAGCATTCTACTGCAAGTTACAGATTGAGTATTATCGTAACGCGGTTCGATATTTCGTAATACACGATTGGGAAGAAAATAACTTCATGAATTCGCTGTAAATTCACTACTTTTCTTTCATTTGATGTCCACTCCACTGTTTGGCAGGCTCAATTGAAAAGCGTACTTGTTTTACGAGAGTGGTCGTGTAATTAGTTGTCTAGTACGCCTAATGTTTTTTTCTAGAAGTTAATATAAATTGTACACACATTTCACATATATAAATGTATAGAATAAAGTACCAATCAAGTCAATAGATCAAGTTAGTATTCCATAGTCCACACCGCCACTCCTTAAAAAAAACATGGTCCAATTTATTATGTCATTCTCGAGGCCTCTATGACTTCTTTGACCCTTGAGAGGCCTCTTCTTCGATGTCAATAACTAGAATTTAGAATTGGGTAGGTACTTGCCACATGTATAAATATATTGGTAATCCATCAAAGAATCGTAATAAATTGCAAATTAGGATTAAAGTTTTTCACAATCATAACAAGATATGGCTCCAAAAATTTGATAAGGGTAGGGTTTTCATCCAAGAGGAGTTATTGTATACATATAGAAAAAAAATTGTATTAAACAAATTTCTCTCCTAAAGAAAATATAACTAACCTAAGGTGACTTCCTGACTTGGCGGGGCGGGATCCATATGTCATAGGTATTTTGTTGTTTGACGTAAGCTTATTGATGTGAAATTTCCTCACTTAACGAATTACTGTCAGTATTAGGTTTGCGCAGTACTAATACGATGCGTAGAAGTGGAGCAGTACTGCATTGATATCGGTTGACACTGACAGCTGACAGTTTTCTCATGTCGTACCGCCTCCGCATCGATAAATCAGGAAGGCGCCTAACTATAAAGGAAAATAAAACAAAACGAAGTACATAATTACAAATAAAAAACCAGCCCTAGGTCTGTGCCGTGTGGCAAGGTGCCCAGAAGGCTGGCGGCATTGCCACGCTGGATGGTAATGGAGATCCGTTGGGCGTGATAGGCGCCAGCCCTCAGGTCACCAGTTGCCTCCACAAGCCGCTTTGCGAGCTCCCTGAAACAAGTATGTGCTCCGGGTCCCCACGGCCTAAGCGTTTCAACCCCAAACGGCTCAAACATGCAGCCAGTATCAATGGCTGCATATTTGCGCCGCTTGAGGTTTTCCGCTGTGTTAGCCCCAGTTGAAGTCCCTGAAAGATAGGACGATGCAAGGGTATCCACACATATGGCATCCCATACTAGGGGTCGTCTCAACTTCCAGGGAAGGTCATGCTATCAGAACTTTAAAAAAAATGGTACGACACTATTTCACGACCAAATGCCATTACGTTACGTCCTCGTCTCTAGGTATAAATATTTGGAAATCCATCGCGTGCCTCACCAATACACCCACATTTTATTTGTAGTTAAGTAATATTTTATTAATTCAAGTCATGGAATGTGATGTTTCGAAGCTCATCGTGTTTTTATGTAAATTTTACGACATTATCCGTAGTGTGCGCAACCAAACACAAAATATTTCATTGTCAATAATCTCGAAGTCTGAGTAACAAAAGGTGGGACGGGCTTCCACTAGCTCTATGGGCCAACATCAGTAAACACGGACATCAGTAAACACGGCGGTCACTCCTAATGAATCCTAAATAAAGGGTTGCCAACGCGTTTTAATTCTAGAGTTGGATACTTCCATAGGCAGCTTGTGCTTGTTTGACACCGTCGTTGTATAAAGAAACCGGATAGGACCAGCAAAGGGCCGGGATGAATGTGAAATGCTTAATAATATTATTTGGTAAAGGCTATTCCGGGGAACCAAGCCCTCGTTTCACTGCGACTATTGTGATTGCCACCTACTCCAATTTTTTTGAGGATTTTGCTGAACTCGAGAAACTTAATCTCTACAGGGCACATGACGATGATGCTTAACAGTGGGCGATTACTGACTGTGATGGGTATTTTAAATTATATCAGCAACAGATGCTTCTCAGCTACAATGACTAACCAAATTAATAGAATGCTTAATAATGGCTACGCTCGTTAGCGTATGCAACCTTCAACGCATTCACACATTCTCTGTGGGCGAGTGATCAATCAAAATTCAATCAAGTTACAAGCCAGACTGAAAGACAACCGACAAGCCATTGTCGTGACCATCAAATTTAATCATGAATACGTAATGTGATGTCAGAAAAACCCACATAAAACAAAGGAGATTCACCGTTTAAGGCATCGTATTTGCAGAACCAGAGAGAGTTTAAGGCGTGCCTAAATTGATTTGTTTGTCAGAGGTGGAATATGCTCACTAGAATGTACAAGTACTTAATGATGTTTTTTACACTAGAAGTTCATGTAACAGTTAAGAGAAGATATGAGGTCTTGTTCGTCCTCGTTATAATGATCAGCTTATTTACAATGATGATAAAGCGTTTTGTATTTTTTTGTAATAAGGCAAAAATAATACTGTAATGTAGATATTTTAGTGTGTTGCTTATAAATAAGCTTATATACGATTCGTAAAATGAAATACCTATGGGTTTGGAGACGGGAAATAAACTTATGTAACACAAAAGAAGGTCCATTACTCTGGCACCGGCAGGTATAGCCATTTTTTGATCCACGAACTACGAACTACTGTATCATCATCATCAATCTATATTATGCTTTCCTATATCATCTGAAGTGCCTCCGTAAAATGTTAAAGATCACTTGGTCCGACCGCGTAAGGAACACCGATAGGTGGGATTGAAGTATATTTATTGCGACGACTATTTCGCTGACGCGGCCACGTCTCAAGAATGACAGAGGGTAGAGTGGCGAAGCGCATCTTTTACTCGAAATTGGAGGAGGGCAAGCGAAACCATAGCGGACAACTCCTTAGTTATAAATACGTGCTTAAGCGCCACATGAAAATCTCCAACATTGACTCATTCCAGTGGGAGAATCAGGCTGCCTACCGCCCTAAAGAAGATCTTTTATAAGACAATCAACTGAATATTTCGAGTCTCGTCGACGTACAAAGCATGACGTCAAGCGAGATGAACTGAAAGCCTGGCCACCAGCGGCAACCAACTACAATTACAGTAATGGTGTGCTCACGTTCCCGCTGTGTACACGGGTCTTCGTGAGTAAGACCGGCCACGTAAGCCACACGAGAGCACACGAACGCGTCTGACAGCGGAGTTGAAGCAGTCGCCGTAGCCGGCAAACGGCTAGGAGAAGTACATATTATACGCCCCTCAGGGAACAGGCCACCTCTCATAGATGAGACAGTCAGGCAACTTCCTGACATAGCGGGGCGTATTTTGGTCTTTGACGTGAGTTTACTAATGTGAAATTTTCTCACTTGACGAAATACTGTCCGTATTACGTTTGCGCAGCAGTAATACCATGCATTCGCATCGTTTGACACTGACAGCTGACAGTTTTCTCATATCGTACCGCCTCCGCATCGACGTATCAGGAAGGCGCCTTACAGTGCTATGAAGTTTAAATAACCGAACTATTTCGTATAATATACGAGTAAGCTTTTTAACTCATTGTGTACGAGTTTGTGCTATGGTAGAAGACGTTTCTTCATTGATTGATCGATCTATAAGATTTATCACGACTAATTATTAGTTAATCCACATCGGCATGATAAATGGCACGCACGTGTTGAAAATATTAACCGTACCGTTATAAAGTCAAACCAATCAGATACGTAGTCACCGTTATTCAGCGGTGGAATTAGGAACCTGTTCCAACAGTTTCAATGCATAGCCCTTGCTAATAAATAGCCGGTGTGACGCCGACGCCTAGGGGCCCATTGGGACGTGCGTTTAGCATTTTTGTTTGACACGTTCACCGGCGGTATCAAACTTGAAGGCCGTAAGGCGCATCCAAACGCTCGTCCATGGCGGGCTGAAAGTTATCAGATTTAAATGAATTTTATATCCTGTATATGTAACCTACATCTCGCAACATGGGACAATTTAATTCTTATGGCAAGTACGCCTAGTTGCTCGGCTCGCTCTGACGCGTTAACTCCGCGTGCGTAGCAGTGAGCGCATCTCACATGAAACTGGACGGCAAAACGTACATGTGAGATTGACCACCAGGAAGGAATTTGTAGGGAAATGGCCATCGTAGATCTAGTGCGCGTTAACAGGCCTTCCAGTTACAGTTTACGTAATGTATTGCTGATCGGAAACAGAATAGTAGGCATTAAAGTGCAGAAGGAACGCTGTCTATGGATATTTGACATGACTTATCTCCCTGTTGTACCTACGCATGTTTTTTTTAAGCTCGTTAAAGTTGTCAGCGTGTTGTCCTAGTCAAAAATGCACAAGTATATTTACTGTGGACGTGGACTGCTTGAAAAAAAAAAGAGGAGATTTTTTTATATACTTTCGTAAACATCTTTTCGTTGATACCTACCAGTAATGTTGTATTAATCCAGCACCTGACTACAGTCCTGTAGGAAAGTTCGCGTATGTAGTAGCGCGTGGGTTTACTCCTTGAAAAAAAAACTCCATCGCGTAGTCAGGTCCAGGACTATATGGGATTGCAAAGCCATGAAAGGCAACTTTCTTGTCACTTTTATTAACGGTGCATCCCCACGCGTTCTGCTAGCTATACGAAAGAGCGCGACAGGGATCTCCCAAGGACAAAAAGCCAGTAAACCAAGGTCATTCATCTGAATGAACTTGGTTTACTGGCTTTTTATAGCTTGCAGGACTGCGACGCCTATCCGTGGGGATGCGACTTAACTTCTGTTCAATATGTTAAGAGTACCGTTACAGAAGGAAGTGGAAAGACTGTTATTATCGAGACTGGAATAATTGGTATGCATAGCCATAGATCCTTCGACTGGAAAAATAATGACACAGTCAACGTCATATTCGACATTTCTTAAAATAATCCAGCTCATACCTAAGTACCTGTGTAAAAAGTATGCAGTATAAAATATAAACAGCATATATGTTTTAGTTTAATTATTCATTTATTTTATGTAGCAGTGCCTAATTTATTAATGAACGTAAACGCGAGAACCGCCTCTCTCACATCACATCACATATAAAATGATAAAAATAGAACAGGTTACATTGAGCAAGTTACTCGGGTCCCGAAAGTACCCATGGACATCTTCAATTGCCCGCCGCAAGCATGCCCGGGGCTCTGCAGTACACAGTACAGTATAACACGTCTTACATACTTCCTAGAAAGGGATCGAATGTTCGACATAAACGCATTATGCTAGGCTTCTGCTCAAACCCCACAGGAACAAACATCAAAAATCTCAAGGTAACCAACGGCGTTTTTCACTCCCTCCCATGCAAAGCTATTCTGTACTTCAAAAAAGTAAGCATTTCTGTACTTCAAAGGACCAGAGTTTATGACCGCTGCGCGCTGCTTGGTCGTTATCAGACCTATTGGTATTACTGTAGTACACAGATCTATACTTTTACTAAGGGCCATTTAAGACATGCTTTTATTTCATCGGCCCTTTCCCCTTGTGCCTCTCGGAAATGTATGATAATAGTTTTCAATCCTTATTTTTGCCAATATCAAATGAAATTCAACAGTTTGCCGGTTCTCAGAATGTATACTGACTTTTCATCTGTTCATCTGTTAATGAATCACAATCACCGAACTTCGTATACCGAAACCCCCAGAATGTAACAACTACTTTTCTGGAGACCGCACCTAAATCGGTTCAGCCAAACGCGAGATAATCGTGGACAAACATACGAACGTCTTTTTTGTAGACGGTTAAAAATTACGCTTAGTACGCAGGCGAAGCCGCGGGCAAATGCTAGTATCAAATAAACGATCAAACACAAAGATTTGATTACCGTAAAACGCTTCTGAACACAAGATGTATGGGAGTATGTAAATGTGTCCTTGCCAGTTGAATACCTATCGCTCTACGTCATACGATTTGCATAAAGTGGTTGCAGTTTCTACTGTAACCTCAAAATGAGGAGAAATGTGCGTTAAACGGATGTTAGGACGTGCAATAGCTTTATTAACTGGTATGATGTTTTCTTTTCCTGTTTATCTTAATGCTATTAATCTATGTTAAAACTGTTATAAGTTTTTTTATTAATTACCAGCATTACATAAGGTTCTCTAGACCAGATAATAAAGTAGTCTAGTTGATAGTTCGTGGTTTGATTTTGTGATGAAAAAAAAATGAAGGCCATTAATTGTTTTCGGGAAAATTTTAAGTACTTAATCGTGTTTTCTGCTTTTAAATTGTAAACAGCACAAAAATCTACAATATATATTACATATAGCCGATAAAAAAAACTAGTTTGCTCGTTATAACTAAATTTTTTTTAATGCATTTCTTATGCACCCTTCACTAATTTAAATTGTAAATATTTTTAAAACTGAAAATGTCTGCTCATATGCTTGATAAGGCATTTAAGTTAGATATTGTTGAATCTTAGCCTAAATATGTTATTATTGTACTAATTTTTATATCGTTTCAGTACAATATTTTATTCTGAAACACGTGATAATGTTTAGACGATTTAGCGTAGTTCCGTAAAAATGCGCTACAAGTATCACTTAGCGTCGCTATGCTAAAACATTTCCTCCTCACACCTTGACATGCCTGTAATCATAAACTATGTTATATGTAATTGCGCAATGAAGATATATATCGTGGCAGTGGCAAGGCATTCTTAGGACTCGATTACCCCGGCTTGCCTATTCGGAAACAGGTGACAGCCATTGCCGGCAGACCTTGAAGAGGAAGTAAGCAAAGTTAGTTCCGCGCTGTCCTGAAATATGGACACCTCTTATAGTTACGTATTATCTACGTTTTTCATTCAGTAACGATTTAATCAACTTGTCAATAGATCAAAATGAATCGGTAACTTAGGATAACAACAATACAATATTTATTTTAAAGAATAATAATAGCATCAATAAATTGCTCTAAATAATTAATTAATATATGTATATATATGTTAATACATAACTGACGATTCGAAAGTGCTTGTTGCTAGGCCTATTTGAATAAAGAATATTTTGACTTTGACTTTGACTTTAACCTGGATTAGCGTGTGGTATCTATCACCAGCATATTATTGTTTCAAATTATTTTTATGGTAACCATCTTTCTTATCAATGCTGACAACATTGATAAGAAAGATCATCATCATCATAAATTTAAGAGTCTCTTTTGTCGGCAGAGTAACCGCCATTCCGTTCTTCTCTGTGCTACATCTTTGTGTTCCTGATACGACACAACATTAACTTTCTCCTTAGCCTGATCCATAAACGCACGTCTCGGTCTTCCCCTGCCTCTTCTTCTCCCTATTTTGCCCTCTATTATAATTTTGATGTAATTGTCATGTCGTATCAGGTGCCCCAGCATATTCCCTCTTCTATTTTCTATCATCTGAAGCAAGAATCTTTTCTCTCCTATCAAGTCTAATACTTCTTCGTTTGTTTTTCTTTCCGTCCAACTTATACCTTCCATTCTCCTCTAACACCACATTTCAAACGCTCTCAGTCTATATCTGTCTCTTTGAGTTAACGTCCACGTCTCGTTTCCATACAACGCTATACTCTAAATGTAATAGGTCTTAATAAAACGTTTTCTAATGTTGCGGGAAATCTTACATTTAAAAATTTGTTTTTTGCCATTGAATGCTTTTTTTGACCATAGCTATGCAGGTTATTATATCTGAAGTGCATCTGGAGTCACTAGTAATAATGCTGCCTAAATATTTAAAACTTTTGACCTGTTCAATGGGAGTATTTCTTATATGAATTGAATTTATATTTGTCATAAAAATATTATAAGTACAATAAAGTTCACATAAACACGCACCTTTTTATGCCTTATTGTCATTGAGACAAGAGCGAATAAAATTAGATTTTGGAATCTCTTGACAGTAAGTAAGTACCTTCACTCATCATTTGCTGTTACCTGCTAGAGATTTTCAAATATGCTGCTTTTTGCTGCAATTTCTGATGAGACTCTATAGACCATTTAAGGTTAAGATTAAGCCAATTATAGTCCCGTTTTATGACTATAGATTCACCATAAAAACAAATTTACTACCTATTCTCAGTTTTATTCCTGAGCCGTATAAGTAGGTACTGAAAATATTTTTTTAATACAGTTGCTCAAAAAGTGCTACTTTACGTAGCTGTTCAGCGTGCGGAAAGTTGATTTTCGCGCACTAGTGCTTTTCACTTTTCCATTTTTTTTAAATTTATGCTTGTTCCAATGCATGACTCCTTATTGCTGGGTGTTAAATATTAGTTTCCTTTAAACGTCGTAATCAACATAAAAACCTACTGTTAATATCAGAATACGAAAAATATACACATTTCATATTTTATTACTTACCTCTTCATCATTATAACACGTTTATTTTTTAATATTGAATATTAAAAAACCGTTCTTAATAAGTTGTCTGAGTGGAACGGAATAGCTGCCGAAACGCCTGTCAAAGAAGAGGCGTTTTTACTTACTGCAAGCATGTTTTAAGTTTCTAAAGGCAACATTCGATATTGTTTTTATAAATATTACTTGTTGTTTTTCTTATTTTTTCGCAACTGTATTAAAAAACGTCGTTCAATACACGTGCGGAAATGTCATTCTTCACTCGTCTCGAGTCTTGCCACTCGCCTGCGGCTCGTGGCATCCCTCGGTACTCGTGAAGAAATGACATACTTTCCGCACTAGCATCGAAATGTACTATTGCAGCTAAAGATATGTGAAATACCTCGCTTCACGTATTTCCTTTTACGATGGTGCATAGCGAAGTGTGTGGGTTCGATGCACCAGCCTAGCTATGTAGCATAGGATGAGCGCGTTTATTTAATTAATATAAATAAATAATAAAAAGAGAATTAAAAAGATTTTTTTTAAAAACCCCACTGCTTTTGGAGTTCTATACCAATAAACTACCATCGTTTACACACACGCAATTAATACGAATGTAACGACACCTTTGAAGCTAAAATCCATCGAGCCGTTCATGCTGCAGAGCGTGCCAAACATTTGAATTTGGCGCCAAAAATACGCCATTTTGTTTCTTTTTAGGGTTCCGTACCCAAAGGGTAAAAACGGGAGCCTATTACTAAGACTTCGCTGTCCGTCCGTCCGTCCGTCTGTCACCAGGCTGTATCTCTAGAACCGTAATAGCCAGACAGTTGAAGATTTCACAGATTGTGTATTTCTGTTGCCGCTATAACAACAAAGACTAAAAACAAAATAATAATAATAATTAAGGGGGGCTTCCATACAAAAAACGTGATATTTTAGCCCTTTTTCATGGCTACCACTCGCCGAGCTAGATCTCAAGAACCGTAATAGCTAGACAGTTGAAATTTGCACAGATTATGTATTTTTATTGTGGCTACAACAAAAAATACTAAAATCAAAATAATAATAATAATTAAGGGGGCTCCCATACAACAGAGTAGTTGCCGCTAAAACAACAAATACAAAAAAAAGCTCAATAAAACAAGTGTTTAATGGCACCAGCTTTTAGCCTTTTTTCTGGTACGGAATCCTTCGTGCGCGAGTCCGACTCGCACTTGGCCGGTTTTTATTTATTTTGATATACCCAGTTTCACTCTCACAGTAAATACGAATCTAACGACACCCTCAAGCTAAATCCATTAAGCCATCCCTCCCAAGCTAAGCCATCGAGCCATTCAGGCCGCAGAGCGTGCCAAACAATTATACATACACTAGCTGTTGCCCGCGACTTCGTCCGTGTCTGCGCACCTATTGGCCACAGCGTGATGTTATATAGCCTAAAACCTTCCTCGATAAATGGACTATCCAACACAAAAAGAATTTTTCAATTCGAACCAGTAGTTCCTGAGATATGATAGTATATACTCTCGAAAAACATGACCCTCCTTCTGGAGTCGGGTAAAAAGTGCTCATGCTACATAGCTACGCTAGTGCATTAAGAGCGTTCGAGGCCCTGGTCAGCTCTTGGATGGGTGACGGCTTTTAATGGTTACTACCTGAGCGCAGCCCTACCCTGAGCAGGGGTGCTTTGGAAGACACGCTAAGCCGTTGAAATCGGCTGCAGTCTATGACGGCAGTCAAGCTGCCCACTCACTTGACAAGGCTAATCCCATAAGGTCTAGTTTCCCCTTTGGGTTGGAAGGTCAAATGGCAGTCGCTTCCGTAAAAGCCTATGCCTATGCCAATTCTCGGGATTAGGTAGCGAACCCGGGCATCCCCAGGCAGGATGCAACTGTCCTGGGATAACGCTAGGGTAATGATGACAAAATGAGGCTCAGATTTCGTTCCCGTTCGTTGAGTCCACATTGAGTCACTATTAAAAGGCAAACATGGACATTTCGCAAGCGTTACTTACAGTTGTTTAGTAAATGAGGTGTCAATCGATTTGTCTCGATTGCCAGAGCATAATTGGATGTTTATTACGAGTTCTTGCTTTATATTTAGCAAGTGCGAAACACTGACATACAACAGTAAATACAGTATTAAACCAAAGAAAACCCATCACTGAAACCTGTTAAATTTGAGTGGAAGAAGAAGAAGAAGAAGAAGAAGAAGAAGAAAATTTATTTTGCAAGCCATTACACTGGTATACTTAAACTAAACTTAGAGACTAAAGTAAAATGGTAGCAAAAATGGCATCCACTCAGCATATGTCACGCCGCCGCTTGAGCGCCGCGACGCTGATCTTCCGTGGACCCAGAGTGGAAAAAATGGATGAATGGATGGAATGGAATTGGAAAGAGTGTCAGTGCTAGTATTTTCTTAATAAGTACCACAACAACAACAACTAGACACAACAACACACAGTCACAACAACAGTTACATCGTCCAACAGAACAGAACAGTTATATCGTCCTTTGAACCAGCTGTAATTAAAGAAGCGGTACAGGAAATACTTATCATGATTTTTTGAATTAGATTTTGATGGTCCGTCCAATTTCAATCATTTATCGATAAAACAAAATTTTATACGTCAAGATTTCAATTACACATTTACACATATGAACATGTGTACCGAACCGGTAAGCGGTTTTTTAATCATGAATCTTGACCGCCTGTGATACCAGCTCATTCAGCAGATCGCATCACGAGCACTCATTATTCAGACACACGTACCGATTAGAAATGTCGATTCATCGAGTGGTATTCCACCGCAAAGACGTTTGAGACCCGTTTCATATTTTAATAGTATCTTCTTCTTGAGCATTTTCTTTGACAGCCTACAACAGGCAACATATTTACATTTTCTTTACCTCGGTCCGTGTTTCTTAAGAGGGCGCAGTACGCTCGGTTCTCCATACAAACGTATTTACGCTCTCATTTTAAAACGCCATGCTAGAATAACATGAAACTTTGTATACACAATGGGATCCAGCATATCAAGGTCGAAAATTAGTTTCTGTTGCTAGAAATTGTAAAAGAAAAAAAAATACAGCGGTTTTTTGAGTTTTTTACGGCTTGTATGAAAACCTTAATAATCGCTGTATTTTTTCTCCATTATAATTTCAAGCAACAGAATCAAATTTCCGACCTAGGTATGCCACATCCCATTGTGTATACAAAGTTTCATGTTATTCCAGCATGGCGTTTTAAAATGAACCGAGCGTACTGCGCACTCTTTACACCGATGCAATTATTTCTGGCCACACCCACTAACACCCGAGCATAAAGATTAACCCTCAACTAGCCGAGAATACCTATCATTATCGCAGAGGCCGTTAACTACCAGTTAACTAAGCGTAGCCTTCTTTGCCGATTACTTGTTTTTACAGTACATATGATGCTACATTACCGCACGAGTGCGGTACTCAGCAGATTACAGGCATATGTCGAAACTTTAAAGAGCCATATGTACTGTAAAACGTTGTATGATACACGTGCGAATAGGCAATTCGCAACTCGTGTCGATTTAAAACACTCCCTTCGGTCGTGGTTTAATTTATCACCACTCGTTGCGAATTTCCTATTCTCCGCACTTGTATCGTAATGTACTATTATGAATTTACTAGCCTAGTGGAAAGCACTTTAATACTGGTGATAATTATACATTTTTCTGGCAGAAACGTCATATTAATCATTATTGTTTGACGTAATGATAACATACACAAACCTTTTATTGATATGTACCTTTCGAGGGATACAAAATATTGTTCCTAACTATTAAGAAAACATGTTGGGTTTGGGAAATATTACATTCTGCGTAAAATTGGAATTCCAGAGAACACTCGATTTCTTCGTGAATCACAGAAAACAAGAACAAAGCAGAGCAAAGCTCGGTCTCTCAGGTGATAATTACTGGTTTTCAATACATATCAACACGTTATGCCACAGTAGATGAACCTCTCAAGGCGGTATAAAAAGGCAATAAAGCAATAAATTATCAACACCTTAGGATGAAAATTTTATGAAGTCTAAAGGCTCAATGCAGAAGGCTACCCAATGTAAATTGGCTTACGACTGACGTCACAAATACATTCACGTTTTTGAACTCCATCCCAACGTCATAAGGCGATAAAACGCATACATAATTATGCACCAACTACCAAATTATATTATCAGTTCATCAAGCAACACGACCACGAAAACGGGCGGAATGCGACCGGTCAACCGACTCACCTTGACTGGCTAAACAATGCACGAGTCACGGAGATTGAAAACAAAATGTAAGTATCTAATGGTCAATGTTTGCGTGGCGTAAAAAAGTTAACGGTGAAAATGTGTTGTCAATGTTTAGGTAGGTAATATAGGATGGGAAAGAATTCATATATGTATACGAACATGCGCGTGTGCGTGGCGTACGCGTTGTATCGTATGAAATGTCATAGTAGATGACACACCGCTTGCGTGGCGTGCACGTGCGCGTGACTTGCGCACGTATTTGATGTGGCTCGGCCTTAAGTGGTCCCGTCAAATTTCACAGTATGACAAAATCATGACACTCGTAAACATTACAATATGTATTAACATATCTCATTATTTAAGTTGACTCGCATGAGTCCTAAAACAACGATCTCCACCGGGGGATGGGCAGCTGCATCCCTGAAGTGCGGTGGAGACACTGTGATCGCCAATCCGCATGTCAAGCATGGCGATTACGGCATTTACCCCCCCATGACACTGTGGGAGGCCTATGTCCAGCAGTGGACATCTTTCGGTTGCTTAAAAACCGAAAGACGGTTGGTACTATGGTGGTGGATTAAAAAGTCTGCGATCGCCGTCGTTCGTTTGGTTAAAGAATTAAAAAAAATACGGATGTCTATGATTTCGTGACTATTGCGACCTTTGACATTCGTAAAAGGAGCTTAAAAGTATTTTGATATTCGTTTGAACTAACCAGTATTAGGTAAGATCATAAAAAAAGGTAATAGTATCGTGTGTATTTGATGTAATAACCATCTACTTATCGCTAAGTAGATTGAAATTAATATTACACCATAAATACGCCATCAGTATCTGTGTACCATTAGTATGGTCAAGGAAGGAGTAAAATGGCTAATGGGGTGTGGACATCACTAGGGAAGTGTCACATCCCTACGGCGTCCTGAAATTTTTGACAGATCGGTTGACGCATTTGAAGAGAATCGATTCTGCCTGTTTTCTGTATTTATTTAAAAGGTTCGGTTCGATAGGAGCGCTCGTGGCCCAGCGGCGCCCGCGTACCGTGTACCAAGTCAACTGCTATTGGATGGGTGACCGCTTTGAGTGGTTACTAACTGAGCGCTCCCGTGCTTTGGAAGGCACGTTAAACCGTTGATCCTGGCTGCTGTCTATGCCTGCAGTCGTTAAGCCAAGCCAAGCCTTCGGGCGGCTTGGCTAACAGTCAAGTTGCCCACTCACTCCACAAGCCTAATCCCAATAAGGTCTAGTTTCCTTCTTGGATTGGGAATTAGATGGAAATCACTTGCGCGAAAAAACTATTGCCTACGCCAATTCTCGGGATTAGGTAACGTACCCCCGGTCATTCTTCAGCATGCAACAATACTTGGATAACGCTAGGATGACGATTTCTTTCTATCAACCAAGAGTGAATAGGCTATTACTGAACCAGCGAGCAACATCTTAGGCCTTGTGATCGCCTTCCATCAGGTGAGTGAGACTACGGCCAATCGCTGGTCAGTCTATCATAAAAAATAAAATAAAAAACCAATGCGTTCGGGAATTGAATTTGAATCCCTCCACATCACCATTTTGGATATTATCGAAACGACATACGTTAATTAAATAAACAAACAATATATTGAATTTTATTAATTATCTACATCTGTTTTGATCGGTTGATAGTCAGATATGCATTTAACAGCTGTCGAGATAAGCCAAGGTTGTTTAAAGAATGTTGAAGTGAAATAACTGAATGTCAACAATCTTCAAGTTGAGTGGTCCTTATAAAGTAGGTACTTGGGTATCTTGATAGAGTACGAAAATCAACAAACGATGAGTATTATGACGTATATTAAATTTAACATTCATAATAATAATAATAATAAGACCTCCACAACCGCGAGGTGTGCAGTCTCAGGGATTATTTCCTAAACAGCGAATGTGGGATGCATCGAGACGTAGTGGCAGTAGACGCATCTTTCACCCCGCTCTCCATGGCAAACGAGAACTGGCGCAGATTTAAAGTACTGAGCACCGAGGACCGCAGGGCGGAATGGAAGAGTAAGGAGCTACACGGGCGGTTCTACAGGGCCCTTACGGGGCCCGACGTAGACCTGCTCGCGTCGGTGAACTGGCTACGTTTCGGGGATCTCTTCGGGGAAACCGAAGGTTTTGTCTGTGCAATTGCGGACGAAGTTATCATGACGAACAACTACCGGAAATATATCCTGAAGGACGGTACGGTCGACATTTGTCGGGCATGCCGCCGTCCCGGAGAGTCACTCAGGCATATCATTTCCGGTTGTAGTCATCTTGCTAACGGCGAGTACTTGCACAGGCATAACTTGGTAGCCAGAATTATTCACCAGCAACTTGCTCTTTCATACGGTCTTGTGGACTTCGAAGTGCCGTACTATAAATACTTACCTGCGCCAGTTCTCGAAAATGGTCGTGCTACGCTCTATTGGGATCGATCTATCATCACGGATCGGACTATTGTAGCCAATAAGCCCGACATCGTGCTGATAGATCGATCGAAGCGCCAGGCAGTGCTCGTCGACATCACCATCCCCCATGACGAGAACCTCGTGAAGGCCGAGAAGGACAAAGTCAGCAAGTACCTAGACTTGGCACACGAGGTAACCGCCATGTGGGATGTTGATTCGACGATCATTGTCCCGATAGTCGTTTCTGCGAACGGTCTAATAGCGAAGAGTCTCGACCAACATCTCAAGAGACTCTCGCTAGATGGCTGGGTCAAGGGTCAAATACAGAAGGCGGTACTCCTGGACACGGCGCGGATAGTCCGGAGGTTCCTCTCTCTGTCGCCCTAACCACCGGTGGCTTAGGCCCTGCCTCGCTGCCGGCGGCACCCTAGGTTAGGTTTTTATAATGTTTTTATATTTTGTAAGTGTATTTTTATATTTTACCTTTTGTAAATCCATTGTACAAACCTAACCTAAGACGAAAAATAAATAAAGGAATAATAATAATAATAAACCGTTTATTCGTGACCACAATAATATCATAACATTATAGTAGAACTGAAATGTGTTGTCACGAAACGGTCCCATCTCAGCAAAATGCGGGCATTGCTGCCAGCGCTGGTCTTCCGATGGGACCGTCGAGTGAAATCACGGTGGGCAACATGTTGGTCTTGCACCAAAATAAGAACATAAATATATAATAATAATAACATAAAAATAGTCAATTAAAGTTTAGACAGGCAGAACGAGTGACAAAAAAGAACAAAACAAAGGTAAATGTATCAATGTTTGACATAGTGCCTAATAGTTGACTGACACCCGTTGTTCGCCTTTTTACCGAATTCAATAGAAGGAAGGAGGTTCTCAGTTCGTCTGCATGTTTGCTTGATTTTCTTGTTAACCGACTTCAAGATTTCAAAAGAGGAGGTTATCAATTCGGTTGTATGTTTTTTTTATGTTTGTTTCTCCAGAACTCCGTCATTTCTGAACCGATTTTGTAAATTCTTTTTTTGATTGTATATATATCCAAGTTGGTCTCGTTTTTGTTAAAACGCAGCTCTGATGATGGGATCCACGAGGAATCGAGGTAACTCTTCAAATCTTAAAGGCGAACATATAGTGATTTTTGTGTTTTTATCAAAAAATCGAGCATTTTCATACAAAAATGTGACAGTTGATAAAGTTGAACTGCTGATGATGACCAAAAAAGAACTCTTTAACGACTAAAAGTTTACGTTTGGCAATTTGTCCTCCTAGCTGTGTTTGTTTAGCAAGTTCTATATTCACGTTTTTTTTTGTCATGCTCGAGTTCTGATCTGATATTTGATGAAGTAGAACTACTGATGATAATCAGAACGGAACTCTTTAACGACGCATAGTTCACGTTTGGCGAATTGTCCTCTTTGCTGTGTTTGTTAAGCCAGTTAGATTTTCAAGACAATCATTTGTCAAGCTCGAGTTCTGACGATTAGATCCATCAGGAATCGAAGAAAAGTCCTCAAATGAAATGGCATACATATAGTGACTTTAGTATTTTCATACACAAATCAAGCATTTACATTTAAGTAAGTGACATTTGATGAAGTGGAACTGCTGATGATGATTAGAATGGAACTCATCGACGACGCATACATAGTTCAGGTTTGGCGATTTGTTCTCTTCGTTATGTTTGTCAAGCAAGTTAGGTTTTTAAGCTTGATGGTACTTAGTCTTCTGCCATTATAAACATACTTATAGCCATTTTTATTTCATTGTATGGAATCTAAGAGTGCACCATCTAAGTATAATAATTTTTCACCGGCCATTGAAGTCGGTTTTTTTTTCTTAATAATTATTATGTATGTATGTTTCCCGATCTCTTGATCACGTTAGCCGATTTTGATAATTTTATATTCCGTGAAAAATATACATCGTGCTATTCTCATATATATATATATTTACGACTAAATAATTCCGTCTAGACATTTTTTATAAAATAATTTTAAGGTAAGTGTCTTAAATTCATTTCACTTCATTCCCCAAATATTGGGCAGTTTCAACGTTTGTCATAGTAATAAAGGTAAACAATAGATGTCAACATTGTCAACTATAGGGTGTTTAAAATTGGGACACTTACCTAAGTGATCTTTAATAAATAAACAAACACACGAATAGTCACATTTCTAACTGTCAGAACAATCATCGAAGCCAATTCGAAACAGATGTTTTCAGACAATAAAATTAGTATGCTTTAAAAGTCGAATCAAATCTTGAAAATTAAAAAAAATATGTTTCGCAAGGTCTACAGCTCATAGCCACTAATGATTATAATGTAAACGTCTTATATTCATTTCACTTTATTTTCATTTCACTTCCCGAATTCCCCAATACTTGGCAGTTTCAACCTTCGTCATAGTAATATAGGTAAACATTAGATGTCAACATTTTTAACGATTGGGTGACAAAAATTAGAACATTTACCTTAGTGATCTTTAATAAATAAACAAACGCAGGAATAGTGACAATGGTAACAATCAGAACAATTATCGAAGCCAGTTCGAAACGTTAAGGTGTTTTCACGACGATAAAATTAGTATGCATCTCAGCTTTCGATTCGATTTGCATGTCCCTGTGAACGGATGAGGTACATAAACGTGGCTGTAAACCCGTAGCCCTTATCTTTTTAGTATTACAGTCAGGTTAAATTAAAGATCTAAGGCCACGTTCACGCACATGCGTACGCGCAGCGTCGCACACGACGAAGCGTCCTGAGAGAAGGAATGGAAATTCAAAGAGTTTGTCTAGCGCACGTGGCGTAAACACGGCCTTAGGTATACTTAAGAGGAAGCAAGTTTCGGATAATAGCATGTATTTATATACCAAAGACATAGTATCTAAGGAAATAAAAATATTTTCTTTGTGAATTGTGATCCACACCACACAATTTATGATACATATTGTAACATGTTAAAACCTTGAACTTGGTCGTGCAAATATTTGAAAATGTACTAATTTTAGAATTCTTGTCGTTTTGCGCCAAAACATTTGAAGTGTGGAGTGGCAAATTGACTGTTGTAAGTTTTCAAGCCGCCCGAAGGCCTCTAACTTGGCTTAACGATGGCTGTCAGTCACTCAAAGCGGTCGCCCATCCAAAAGTTACCTGGACCGAAGTTGCTTAATCTCGCAAGCCGCACGCAGTACGCGGGCGCCGCTGGGCCATGAGCGCTCCGTAAACTATGCTCCAAAAATTCAAACAACACACATACATTCTTGTTCAAATGATGCTGACTACCCATACATTCTTGTTTAAATGATGCTGAGTGTAGGTACTAAATAAAACTTGAGTCAAACATTCACCGACTGTATGTAGAATACATAGCCAAGTCCATTACCAGCAAGGTTGAGAGTAATCTCATACAATTAGCACTATTGACACAGGCCAAGGCGGATAAAACAGGTTATCGCTGATAAGAGATAAAGATAATTTCATTGATGTGGTTTATCTACACTTAAGAACCGTGGTAATGGGTACAATTTATTTACTTAATCTTTGTAGAAGAACTTATCGTACAAAAGGTGGAGTATAAAATATGTTTAACGTCCCAACCCAATTGCATTGCTATTTTAGGGGAAGCGAGCTTGCGAAAAACGCTGGAATCGGAAGCGACGAATCAAAATAGATCTGTAGCTTGCTGGCATAAGTTTCCAAACAATCAATTACCCTATTGTTTTTATGAAACTTTGTTCAGTCTTATTGAGGATGGGAATGTTGTCGCCGGATAATTTTGGGTGGCAAGACCATCACTTGGCGGCGCTGACAACACTGACGGTACCACTCCAGTCTCCCCGGTGACGTCACACAGCAGAGTTCATAAATACCCGGGCACCTTCCACGGAGCTCTCTCTTGCCAGGCAGCCGTGAAGGTGACAACAAGTGAATAGAGTATCAACCTAAGTATTACTTTTGTCAATTAGGTATTGCTTATTAATTATGATTATTAAATAGTAATAATCATAATTAATAATCAATATCACCTTATAATGTAAATATGCTTTGATCGATTAAATTATGATTGCGAGTATGCAAATAGTTAAAATGTAGTTGTGCTTAAGCAGGATAACATTGTTATTGATTAGTGTATAGTATGGAACATGTTTAATGTGTAGATCGTAACATCGTGGTAAATCTGTTGTCTCAATAACTATGATGGTAATTACAAATAAAGTGTGTGTATAATATTAATCTCGTGTTTCTTTTAGGAACTTGAGATTGGGACTGATCGGAGGTCAAGGAACAAAACAGTCCCTTTCTCACAAACAAAAACATATTAATGTGGTTGAGAACGATTTGAACTAGGTGTATGAAGATTCGTTAGCTTGACAACTAAATACATATTATGCAGGTCTCCCACTCATGACTCAAAACAGCGCATGCTTGGAAGCTCCGGCGACCTCAGTCACCACCAGACACAACACTACATAAAATAAGTGTTATGAACATTGAATAACAGGCATAAGTGAATTTCATTACTTAAATTAATTACGCAAGCTGTGAAAGCAAATGTTCCTTGCAGCTATTATGTATATAAAGCATATTATATTCGCACACCGGCCTTGCAGGCTTTCGCCAGTCAGGGGTCAAGCGGAGTAGAAAATGGCCGGCCATTTCTCCGTTTAACTCGTTAACTAGTTAGAGTAACCTGCATTGAAGGGATAATGGCAGGGAGTGGTATCAATTTACTTGAGTACAGTAAAACAACTGGGGAAGCATAACTGTTTGAAGTCTTGGAAGTAGCTACCACAAAGTACAATATATATACTGAGATAGAGATACCAGTGAAATACTCCACATAGAATATAGATCGTGCGTACTATATATTGAACTTCGGGTACGAGCAACGGTCCATCGCAAGCCATTGTTTATTACTAATGCAAGGCTCTTAGTAGAAGTTCAATAAATAGTACGCACCTGAGAGCCAATACATATTAATTTCGCAATGTTCCTTCTGGAGTAGATCCATGAAACTTTTGTATAATGTAGAATATAAATTGGTTCATTTTTGGTAAAAAAATGGTGTGGGTACCATGAGCCAAACTTCAAATACAGGGTGATTCTTTTTCATTTTTGTTTTTTTTTACAAGAATTTAAATGGTTACGGGGTTCATATTTTTTTTAAATAGCTTTTAGTATTATTAATATTTGTACAAAATTTGAAATTCGTCTCTTTCATAGTTTAGGAAAAAATAATTAAAACAGTTTTGGGGTTAATCGGGTGTTTTTCACCCCCAGGGCGTAACTGAGGGATGAAACTTTGTGCAGAATATAACCTCCCCAAAAGGCATCGTTTGATTACAGTTTCGGCCCAAAATCGCTGGGGGCAGTTTTTCCTAGGCTATCCTGCTACAGCCTTTCATTTCAAAACTATCCCATTGGATGATGAGTTGCCGCGCTTGCAAACGCTTGGATATGCGTAATGTAAGAGGAGGTGCATGAAACGGGACGCGAGATGAGCAATGCATGATACAATTTCCAGAATACTACAATGTATGATACGTAGAGCCGTACCCGATACAATTGTGAATTTGTGTAAAATGCCGCAGGCACCCGAACATCAGCAATCATTGACTCCCATCAAAAGAATTCCGAATATCTACGAAACACGCTGAAGTGAACTCTAATTTAACGTGATAACAACGTTTACAGATGCTACATTTAGTGGTACAATCGTGGACAGCATTGCACTACATTACACAATCGCTTACATCGATTTTCCGGAAGAATCGATTCGTAGTAATTGGCGACTCGATACCGTAAGTCGGCCAAGTGCTTGGCTAATCGGACGATGAATCGATTCCTGGACATTGATAGGTTTTTGTGTTCATTGCACAGTAAAATGATTGGTTTTTTGAACGAGTGTCTATATTTATGGTCCCACTCCCTTTCCTTTTAATCAATTGCAGCGCAACCCAATAACCTTATCATATCAGTGATTGAAGATCCACGCGGTTTCAGGAATTTATATAGTACACTTGTTAGTGAAATGCATAAATCTTTTCTTTCAACGCCTTACGCATTGCTACGTTCTCATAAAAAAATGTGCTTCGTATCTCCTCAACGTTAAATAAAAAAGGATTCGAACTTGCGACATCTGGCATACGCAGCCAATCGCTCTAGCCACCGGGGTATCGGAACAATCAAGCTCAGGCACGAATCCTTCACTAGTTCCCTCTTACAACGCCTTAGGGAGGCGTACAGTGACATCTACTTAAGAAGATTCAAGGTTCTTTTAAAGTCTCAAAAAACATTGAGAAATCCTCAATAACGGGGCGCCATCCCATACTAAACTAATTTTGTATTGAGCAGTAACGCTGCTAATCATATTAATTATCTCCTAATCTAAATGTACTTGTCTGATAGTGATAAGTACAAGCTTACTAAAACGAAATTATGCAAACAAGTAAACTGAATATAATTAACAGTGACATCATTTAGAACGCAACCTTGAGCGGGGCGGATATTTTCCGTATGTATGAACTAACATTTCATAAAAAGATGGGTATTCATATTTATATATATTTATTGAATTATGTTGTACAATAAGGTCCCAAAACTACATAACATGCTTTCAACATAAACCCCGCAAGGGCACTGCAAAATAAGTTAAACCACTTAACTTTTATATATTAGTTACATATTTATTATATGTTTATGATCAAAAAATTCTTGTAAATTATAAAAACAGCTAAATGAAAACTCTTTAATGAATTACAAAACAAAGTATATATTTTTATTCCTTTAATTGTAAGCGATAATTAATTATAAATTTTTACTGCCATATGGTGAGTGGCTGTGCTTACAATTTTTAGTCTCTTAAAAGAGCTAACTAATTGGTTCCTCTTCCTGAGGTTTGGTTGGCAACAATCATCTCTTTCACGTCCAAAAACATCTTTATGATTTCTTACGAATTTACATATTTCGTATCTAAATATATAAAAGAAGAAACTGACTGACTGACTGACTGACTGACTGACTGACTGACTGACTGACTGACATATCAACGCACAGCCCAAACCGCTGGTCCTAGAGATTCCAAATTTGGCACGTAGGTTCCTTATAAGGTCTAGGGGTGCACTAAGAAAGGATTTTTCAAAATTCAACCCCTAAGGGGGTGAAATGGGGGTCCGAAGTTTGCATGGGGAAACAAGATTAGCTGGACTATTTTATTCGAAACTTCACAGGAGTATTTCTAAGGATAAATGAGTAAACACGTGTTTCAGGTTTTTTGAAAAATCAACCCCTAAAAGGGGGAAATGTGGTGACCAATTCTGATAATCGACATGGGTATTGTTTTTATGGTTTATTAGGTCGCTGATAACGAAAATAACAAGGATTTTAAAATCCCACGTGGAGGACGTGAAATACCATCCCCTCCTGTTGGGGTGCGAGGGGGATGAAATGTCTAAATATTAATATGGGTGTCGTTTTTATGGTTTTTTGGGATGTTAATTACGAAAATGGCATCCGTTTTAAAATTAAATATTGTGGACATGAAAACTTTTGAAAGTTTGTGCCAAATTGCAAGAAATAACTGACTGACTGAGTGACCAACATATCAACGCACAGCGCAAACTGCTGGTTCTAGAGATTCCAAATTTAGTATGTTGGTTCCACATAAGGTCTTGAGGTGCATTAAGAAAGGATTTTTCAAAATTCAACCCCTAAGGGGGTGAAATGGGGGTCCGAAGTTTGTATAGGAAATCAAGATTAGTTAGATTATTTTATTCGAAACTTCACAGGAGTATTTCTAACGATAAAATAGGAAAAAAGTGTTTCAGATTTTTTGAGAAATCAACCCCTAAAAGGGGGAAATCTGGTGACAAATTCTGAAAATCGATATGGGTGTGGTTTCTATGGTTTATCGGGTCGCTGATTACGAAAACAACAATAATTTTAAAATCACACGTGGAGGACGTGAAATACCATCCCCTTTGTTGGAGTCCGAGGGGGTTGGAATGTCTAAATATTATAAGGGGTGTGATTTTTATGATTTATTGGGTCGTTAATTTCGAAAATGGCATTGATTTTGAAATTTTATATTGCGGACATGAAAACTTAAAAGTAGGTGCCAAATTGCAAGAAGAAACTGACTGACTGAGTGAGTGACATATCAACGCACAGCCCAAACTGCTGGTTCGAGACTCGAGAGATACGAAATTTGGCATGTAGGTTCCTTATAAGGTCTAAAGGCGCATGAAGTGCCGTGAATTCCCTATGAAGATACGACCTTTCTTGAGTGAATGTATTGTAAGTGGTTTTATTAATTAGTGCCGTCCGATACGATTTCGACAAAAATCGATATTTGAGCGTCCGAGAGGACTCTTAATACGACTCCTAGGTAAAATTTGGCAAAAGTGGCGGCCATATTGCTTTTCTTCATTTTCGTCCCGATTTCGTTCAAAATCGATATCTGAGCGTCCGAGAGGTCCTCAAATACGATACCGAGGTAAAATTTGAAAAAAGTGGCGGCAATATTGATTTTCTTCATTTCCGTCCCGATTTGATTCAAAATAGAAATCTGAGCGTCCGAGATGTCTCTTAATAAGAATCCGAGGTAAAATTTGGAAAAAGTCGCAGGCATATTGATTTTCTTCATTTTCTTCCCGATTTCGTTCAAAATCGATATCTGAGCGTCCGACAGGTCTCGTGATACGAATGCGAGAATTTGGAAAAAGTGGCGGCCATATTGAGTTTTTCCCCTTCGGTCCCCGATTTCGTTAAAAATCGATATCTGAGCGTCCGAGAGGTCTCTTAATACGAATCCGTGGTAAAATTTGGAAAAAGTCGCAGCCATATTGATTTTTTCATCTTCTTCCTAATTTCGTTCAAAATCGATATCTGAGCGTCCGAGAGGTCACCGAATACGAATCCGAGGTAAAATTTGGAAAAAGTGGCAGCCATATTTATTTTCTTCATTTCAACCCGATTTCGTTCAAAATCGATATCCGAGCGTCCGAGAGGTCCCCTAATACGAATCCGAGGTAAAATTTGGAAAAAGTCGCAGGCATATTGATTTTCTTCATTTCCAAACCGATTTCGTTCAAAATCGATATCTGAGCGTCCGAGAGGTCTCCTAATACGAATCCGAGGTAAAATTTGGAAAAAGTGGTGGCCATATTAATTTCCTTCATTTTCGTCCCGATTTCGTTCAAAATCGATATCTGTGTGTCCGAGAGGTCTCTTAATACGAATCCGAGGTAAAATTTGTGAAAGTGGCGGCCATATTGATTATCTTTTTTTTCGTCCCGATTTCGTTCAAAATCGATATCTGAGCGTCCGAGAGGTCCCCGAATACAAATCCGAGGTAAAATTTGGAAAAAGTGGCAGCCATATTGATTTTCTTCATTTTCATCCCGATTTCGTTCAAAATAGATATATCTCTGTGTGTTCGAGAGGTCTCTTAATACGAATCCGAGGTAAAATTTGTGAAAGTGGCGGCCATATTGATTATCTATTTTTTCGTCCCGATTTCGTTCAAAATCGATATCCGAGCGTGCGAGAGGTCCCCTAATATGAATCAGAGGTAAAATTTGGAAAAAGTGGCGGTCATATTGATTTTCTTCATTTTCGTCCCGATTTCGTTCAAAATCGATATCTGTGTGTCCGAGAGGTCTCTTAATACGAATCCGAGGTAAAATTTGTGAAAGTGGCGGCCATATTGATTATCTTTTTTTCGTCCCGATTTCGTTCAAAATCGATATCCGAGCGTCCGAGAGGTCCCCTAATATGAATCCGAGGTAAAATTTGGAAAAAGTGGCGGCCATATTGATTTTCTTCATTTTCGTCCCGATTTCGTTCAAAATAGATATATCTCTGTGTGTTCGAGAGGTCTCTTAATACGAATCCGAGGTAAAATTTGTGAAAGTGGCGGCCATATTGATTATCTTCTTTTTCGTCCCAATTTCGTTCAAAATCGATATCTGAGCGTCTGAGAGGTCTCTGAATACGAATCTGAGGTAAAATTTGGCACTCCATACATGCCTGTATGCAAAAAAGTTTAATGTTACTATATTATAGGCGTGTGGGGTATCTATGGACTTGCTTTTAAAAACGACATAGAGGTTTCGATATTTTTTTCCATTTAAATCAACAAGTACGGTTGCCAGTTTTTGTTGCACTTTTAGCACCACCCAGGGGTCACGTGTAGGGTAACGGTGGGTACTCCCTAGGGACGTGGTGCAACTTCGACCCCCCTTTGTCAAGTGAGTGGGCAACTTGACTGTTAGAAGTTCGCAAGCCGCTCGAAGGCCTCTAACTTGGCTTAACGATTGCAGCCGGGATCAACGGCTTAGCGTGCCTTCCAAAGCACGAGAGTCATTTAGTAACCACTCAAAGCGATCACCCATCCAAGAACTGACCTGCGCCCACATTGCTTAACCTCGCACACCGCACGCGGTAGGCGCGTGCCGCTGGGCCACGAGCGCTCTAAATTCTTGATAGTTTGTGCCAATTTGCAATTCAATCGGTCCAGTAAAAGCAACTTGGTTGTTACAGACGGACTGAAGTAAGGAGTGCGAATGGAAGTGAGGCCAAATTTTCTTTTTGGATGCTCCAATGGGAACTGGCAAAACCTACGTAATAAATTTAATTTTAGGAAAAATAAATGTTACACGTGATATTGAATTAGCCGTATTTCTGTACTTCAAAGGAGGAGCAAACAGAGTTTATGACCGCTGCGCGCTGCTTGGTCGTTTACAGATCTATTGGTGTTACTGTAGTACACAGATACTTTTACTAAGGGCGATTTAAGACATGCTTTTATTTCATCGCGCGGCCCTTTCCCCTTCGGCCTCTCAGAAATGTATGATAATAGTTTCCGATCCTTATTTTTGCCAAAATCAAATGAAATTCAACAGTTTGCCGGTTCTCAGAATGTATACTGACTTTTCATCTGTTCACCTGTTAATGAATCACAATCACCAAACTTCGTATACCGAAACCCCCAGAATGTAACAACTACTTTTCTGGAGACCGCATCTAAATCGGTTCAGCCAAACGCGAGATAATCGTGGACAAACATACGAACCTGTTTTTTGTAGACGGTTAAAAATTTCGTTTAGTACGCGGGCGAAGCCGCGGGCAAATGCTAGTATATATATAAGGTAGATGTGAGGTAGCACAAAAATATTTTTAACCTATAGTTGACACCTATTGTTATCAACTATGGTTTAAAGTGTCAAGTTTTAATAACTAAATACATAACAACTTAAAACTTAAAATGACAAAAGACTAGAAAACGAAAGGTAACCTAAAGTTAAAATGAAACTAAGGCCCTGGTCTCCTATTTTATGCTATACGCGACGTCTGACTTCAGCGTCAACATTTATATGGACGCAAGACGCTGACGTCAACGTTTGAAAGAGGCCACTTCAGTACATTTCTATAGTAAGCATTGTGACGCTGAAGTCAGACGTCGCGTATAGCATAAAATAGGAGACCACGGCCTAAGCTATGTCTAAAAAGGTACCAACGACGCTGGCAGCATTTCCTCGTTGTACGGCAATACTTAAGCGCTGTGCGAGGAAGCTGCCAGCTCTTTGCTCCCCAACCTTAGAAGTTAAGTTAGTGTAGATGAAACTCGATTTATATGCTTGCATTTCTTTGCTTGATCTTTGCACATAACATACGAGGAATTGAGTTAGGTAATTGATTAGAGGATTGCGTTCTTAGACATAATTTATTGCTTAAACTATCTTCATCTTAGATATTGTGCGTTCACATCGTAAATTATCTTATAATGTCTTATATTAAGCAATACATGATAGGTGCCTTCGTGTGGATCTGTGTACATACTGTGATAATTAATAACTATAACGAAATGAGCCATCTTTTGTTTTATTTGCTCATCATGTTTTCATGTTTTGTTTAATAACTTGTACGTTTTTAACGAGATCAAAGGAAAGGCTTGGAAGCAAACATTACGGTAGAAAAGAAATCCCGGGATTCATAGGATTTATATGCCAGTCGCGGAAATGCAAACCTTAACTACAATGTAATTGAGATTGGAATGTGAAGAAACGAATCGAGGCGTAGTCTGTATAGGAAGCGGATATCAAAATCGTCGAAATATCGAAATAATGAAGTAAATAGTAGTGTAGCACCAGTCATATACAAACACACGTATACGACGACTTTACCCAATTGTTCGCTAGATGTCGCTATCTGCAAGATACATTACATCGCGCTAACGTTTGTTGGACGTAGAAACTATAAGAGCCTAATCGGAATTTTCATTATTCAGTCTTTCTATTTTTCAACACGGTGCATTGTTGGGATGGAGCTTCTTAAGTGCTTCCACTTGTGGGACTCTAGGGGACTAATCCTTAGCCCTCGAAGTCCTCCGCCCAACGTCTGTGTGCCAGTTTCGGAACGACTGCCACCGGCCCATAAAGAACCATGGCCCACTTGGAGGTCGCAAAACAGGCTCAGATCGCAAGTTGGCCGCTGCAAGAAGAACATGGCCAAATGGGGACTGCACCGGGGCCGCCATACCCTCCACACTCCTACCCAGAACACGACCAAAGCTGTCTACGAAAGAAGTAGCATTCTTAGCTATGGAAACAGCGGCGTCTTTGCTTGGGGTGCTCACTCCAGCGTCTGTGGTTCGGCACTCCAGACACTGATGGTGTTGCCATTTTTTGTGTACAGTTTCTACTTTCTGAAATACTATTGACGACCACCATTTTTGCTGTATACGCTCCACGATCCCTTCACGAACACACGTGAATCAAACAAACCGTGTTGTTGAATAAAAACCGGTCGCAGAATAATAATTCAATTTACCCCAAAACACATTAACATTCCTTACATCAAACCTAATCTCCAAGAACAGGAATCCCGACACCTTCAGTAAAAACTCCAAGAAGATTAGAGCAACAAAGAGGAAGGTAAAAAGGGTAAAAAAAACGAAAGGCACGCGATCGGGAATCGAATCCCACCATTAGCGTTCCGGACACACCTACCTGTCCGAGGTTAAATGTATTATCACGCACGAAAGCGTTAAAAAATGTACTTATTGTAAGACTGGCTATAATATGATGTGTTTTTCTATTTATAATAAAACAAACTTGGTCCATGCCGACATCTTTTATTTAGTGTGTCACAGATAAACTACAAACATGAATATGAACTCATGCCATATATGACACTGGCGGCGGTAGGGGCTAAGTGTATGGTATTATTTATTTATTTATCAATTTAATTTTTATTGCACAAAACTCAAATATAAAAAGTCGGGCTTAATACCAAATGCCATTTCATACCAGCTAACCATTGGGCAACCATTATTATTGTAATTATCTCTGCAACATCTACTATGAAATGTACTGATTAGATTTGATTTCCTCTACTCTAAAGTTGTCTGGAACAGATCGCTTTTTAGCGATAAGACTACCTACCTATTGAGACTATCTTCTGCACTGGTGTGCAATAAAGAGTACTTGTATTGTAATGCAAAGAAAAAAAAACGTCAACTCTTGAAGTAAAACGATATTGGTGAAACAGCTAAGATTTATTATTAGTTGATTTTGACATTAGTCTAATAAGCATTCCTATCTACGTATGTCTTATAAATCTTATAATAATCTTCTTACATTACATGTTAAGATTGGTTTAGTAGCTCAAATGAATAAAACAGGCTATTCTCACTACGGTTAATTTTCACTGAGAAAGCAAAGCATACGTAACATGCTTGTTAGAAAATTCCGAACAAATATGAAGTGAACTCAATAGCAAATTAGAAATATGAAAATAAACACAATTTCTTCGTAAATAAACCACCATGCGTTGGTTTTAAGAAATTTCGTTTTAAATCAATAAAGCTGCAAGCTTCAGATTGATGTATCTCTGCCCGAATAATAATAATAATAACAATACACAGGTGAGCTCATAGGTAATATCGCATTTTAATATGCAAATAACAAATCTTTATTCACCTAATTACTTACTTCTCCCACTCATTATATTCGAATTATAGCGTAAACAAGCGTATATACCGTAAACAAAACGAATCAATTTCACAACGCTGGAATGCGCACAACAATAAAGAAATGAAAACAAACATCTTTACGACGGAAAACAAAACGCTAACGTAACAAAACAATCTGTTTGTAATTGCATAAAATAAAAGTAAATCACGAACGCGAGGCGCATGTAACAATTATGCATTAAATATCATATTTACGGGCAATTAATGTCAGGAAATGTTAAAACAAAAGACTGCAGACTTCACACGTCAACGGACAATAAACGCGAAAGTAGATTATTAATAATCGAGTCCATAGGTACCAGATCAAAACTTACCAAAATTGCAAAAAACAGCTTTGAGCAGGTTTATTTCAACGTTCATATTCAAATGACATAAAGCTTGACAGGCGGCAAAGCTGCTAATAAATTCGATATGTTCGTGCGTGAAGCAGTTCCACGCGACTGTACTGTTTTTAAAAGAACTAGTTTAGACGGGCAGTCGGTAAGTGGACAAAAAACCGTATCAGGTTTTACTGTTAAAATGACGACTGTTTTAAACATGGCTCAGATATTCCATATTCGCTTAACCTGATTTTGGAGACATATCATTATAAATACCTTATTGCTTACTATTGGGACGGTATAAGCAAATTTTGCTCAAGATTACAAGAAAAAATGCAGCAACGTCACTCCACATTCAAATATGTTCAAACATAAGTAAGGGCAATGGTTTCGTAACGTAATGCTATAAATAGATAGAAAAAAAATTGGATCTCCAAACGAAGCCAAACTTGGTTGCTGGTAGGTGGTAAGGTATTTAAATCTACCCATTTATCAGAATACTCTTGTACGATAACGATCTGAATGCACACATGACGATCGATACACTTTAAGACTGCGCAGTACGTTCGGTTCTCCATACAAACGTATTTATGCTCTCATTTTAAAACGCCAGGCTAGAATAACATGAAACTTTGTATACACAATGGGATCCGGCATATCTAGGTCGGATCATAGTTTCTGTTGCTTGAAATTATAATGGAGAAAAAATACAGCGATTATTAAGGTTTTTATACAAGCCGTCAAAAACTCAAAAAGCCGCTGTATTTTTTTTCTTTTACAATTTCTAGCAACAGAAACTATGATCCGACCTAGATATGCCGGATCCCATTGTGTATACAAATTTTCATTTTATTCTAGCATGGCGTTTTAAAATGAGAGCATAAATACGTTTGTATGGAGAACCGATCCACACCGATCGTACTGCGCCCTCTTAAATACAAAGCACTGCACATAACGACTCCCTATTTTATTATACAGGGTGGCCCATTCAAATCGGTCAGTATGGGAAAGTCTGAAACTATAAGACATACGAAGATTTGTTCTTAGGAACCATGTCACCGATTTTGATAAAAAGAAAAACTGCATTCATACATTTGAAAAAAAAAAACACTGTACCCAGCTAGGGAATCGAACCCGGTTGTTTTGAAAAAATAAACTTACACTATTTCTATTCAGATATCGTTTGTGTAGGTCTTAAGCAGTAAATGTCTCTAAGAAACATAATGTCTAAAATGAAAAAAATGCATTTTTATTGAATAGAAATAGTGTAAGTTTATTTTTTCAAAACAACCGGGTTCGATTCCCTAGCTGGGTACAGTGTTTTTTTTTCAAATGTATGAATGCAGTTTTTCTTTTTATCAAAATCGGTGACATGGTTCCTAAGAACAAATCTTCGTATGTCTTATAGTTTCAGACTTTCCCATACTGACCGATTTGAATGGGCCACCCTGTATATCGTTGGTTGAAATAATCACAATTACTTACGAAAGCGCTAGTGGTCACGTTAAAGCAACCTTAATCTTAGGAGGTACGATCAGAACTGAAGTAAGTAGGTAACATAGAATCTACTAAAGCTTATCTGCAATACGATTACATAGTTGTAAGGTACATTTCTTCACGGTTTGCTAAACTACCGCAGATTTCTGATAAGAACTTGTTTTTAAACGATACAGGTTCCATTTGGAAACCTATATAGCTCGAGATTTAAAAAGATCGTGGTAAATTCCACGTTAAGTTAACACGTGTCGGAAAATATTAAACATAATAATTAATTTCGTGGCAAATGAGTAGTTAAACAAAGAACTTTGCAGAGCCTCTTGTTCAAGATATACTTTAGTTACTCTATATAAATATAAGCCAGGCTATTAATAATAATAGTTGGAATCTTTTTAGTATGAGTACAGAAGGTATCGTGAATCACTCAATATAGTATCATCTTATGAGTTAATGGGGCAGCTTGTATTGTACATTAACTGTGTGTTAATCATTACCTAGAGCTTCTGCAAATGAAATTGTTTTATACTAAAGAAAAACATCGAAAAGGCTTGAAGTATATAAGTATTTATATATACATCTTAAATCTCCAAATCGTTAAGTAAAATATCGCTTGAAACACAGTCCCTACTGAAAATTAGACATGGAAGAACTAACTATAAATGAATTTAAATTAAGACTGCGCAGTACGTTCGGTTCTCCATACAAACGTATTTATGCTCTCATTTTAAAACGCCAGGCTAGAATAACATGAAACTTTGTATACACAATGGGATCCGGCATATCTAGGTCGGATCATAGTTTCTGTTGCTTGAAATTATAATGGAGAAAAAATACAGCGATTATTAAGGTTTTCATACAAGCCGTAAAAAACTCAAAAAGCCGCTGTATTTTTTTTCTTTTACAATTTCTAGCAACAGAAACTATGATCCGACCTAGATATGCCGGATCCCATTGTGTATACAAATTTTCATGTTATTCTAGCATTGCGTTTTAAAATGAGAGCATAAATACGTTTGTATGGAGAACCGATCCACACCGATCGTACTGCACCCTCTTAAACAACTGTATCAAAGCAAAAAGTAAAACGGCTAACCGAAATTAAACTGTGCTATACCTAGTGGAGAAATCTCCAATCAAAGCAAGATCATCACAATAAAACCAAATCATAACCATCTATGGCAAAGAAAGTTCAAGCAAACAAGTCTATACAATTTCATCGTCGTTGATACGGTCTCGATGTAGACTTTAAATGTATGTTAACACTTCTGTACTTTATTTCGTTGGCATAAGGCGAGAAGTGTATACATTTATTTAGCGTTGATTGTACTATAGAGTGAAGATAATTGCAAAGATAGCCGGCTTCATAACCTGGTAACAGTAGGTAGATGACAGGTGACTAGATATTCGTGGCATCAGATTAGTTTTTGGTCCACAGGCTGCCTTGCTTGCGAAGATATGACAGTGACTAGTAGAACATGGTGATTGAATTATAATTAAAGCTTTAGCTGCATCATTATTAACATAAAAATTGAAGAAATCATACTTGTACGAATAAAAAACAAAAATATGCACACATTTATTAACGTTATACATAATTTCGACACTTGATTTATCTAACATTTTTACGATAGTACGAAGTTATCCCGCCTATTGAATCAACAGGTATACAAAAAAGTGTAAATTGAACCGTTAGAAAAGAACACTAACATTTGAAGATGTTGTGTGACGCGTAAAAACAATACAACACACCTACACAAACATACTTCCAAGCAAAACAAGTGAAACGGTAACGCAGCACCTTAAGGAAAGGCATTGATTATATTATACCTGAACAGGACTTAACCTTAGGTCAAGAACGAGAAAGTGGCCAGCATTATACATACAAATCAATTGTTTTCACCACATACCGCGAATGCTAATAGTAAAAGTGAATCTATTGGAGTGGATAGAATACTCACTCTTAGCGTGGGTTGCTTGTGAGTTCTGGATTTACATGATAGATGAGGCGTTTCTTGTTTAGTGATGTTTAGTATGTGCCACTGGTAACGTTGCCGATAATAATGAAATGAACTTTGATATTTTAATTATAGAACAGTACAAGGTAAGCACGAATGTTGTGAATGTTCATTTTTTTTAATTAATGGTCCAAAGTCTATACCTCTTTCGGTAAATGTGTGGCGGGTTGTCTATTATCGTCACTGTTACAGTTTTTTACTCGCTTGTAAACGGAAATCATTAGTTTTACATCCTTCACCTTAGACAATATTGCCAAAAACTGGAGCTAAGTCACCAATTTTAAAGTTCTTGTTGCAGTGATGTGTTGTTTTAGCGGTAACAGCTAACAGCACATCACTAGTCATATTCCAAGAATCTCGTTTTGCAATGGTAACGCAGCTGAATGTAACAGTGCCACGATTTACAAGTCACTTCCATTCTGTTCGTAATTACAAGCTTTTGTTCAGCTGCACATTCCGTGCTCGACTGATCTTGCAATTCATTTTCTATCGCGTCTTTACTGACCGAAACCAATATTGGCAAACGAGAAATTGCATTTTTATGACAATGTATTTATTATAAGGAAGTAAGGAAGTTGTAGACGACAATAGATAGAGAGATCTCTCTGGGACCGAAGTCCATTGAGAGTTGGTTAGAAGTTATATATATGCAACTGATTTAAGAAACTTCGATAGCGCGTTGCAGAACATGTCAGATTTGACGGATGACACGAGTGACGCCACATCAGCCCCCTTTGAGACGGAGGAGTCGCGACGACGTAGGAGAGAGTGCTCAGAGTCAGCGTGGCGAGCGAGTGCTCAGAGCCAGGGTGACGAGCGGGTGAGGAGAGAAAGAGAGAGAGAGGAAAGGAGGTTAGCTGCGGGGCGTCATTAATCTTCAGAGTTGCGCTTATGTCCATTGTCGGAGGTCACCAATGTAGATATGAGATGTGCTGCTCCTAGGTAGGATAATGTACAAGGAGGAATATATACAGGAAAGGGTTATCTACAAACTATATACCATATAGTACATATATGCAACATGTCAGATTTGGCAGATGACAGTAGTGACGCCACATCAGCCCCCCTTTCAGACGGAGGATATATATATAACTTCTAACCAACTCTCAATGGACTTCGGTCCCTGAGAGATCTCTCTATTGTCGTTTCTTCTTGTGACTCCTATCTATTGTATATTATGTATATAGTTTGTAGATAACCCTTTCCTGTATATATTCCTCCTTGTACATTATCCTACCTAGGAGCAGCACATCTCATATCTACAAAGTAATTATAATGTAGTAGGCACGCATTTGGTTAGTACAGTTCTCCGGTAAGGTCTGCGACCGATGTTACAAAATCTTTTTTTTTATTGCATTCAAGGCAAAAATGTATAAGCATTCAAGATTTTAACGCAGTCTGGAGAAGGAATTCATTTGTCCATAATAAAATGTATATATTAACCTATGATCCCTTAAGGCATTTATGTGAAGGTAATTATAATTACTTAATAGCTGTATTACTACTGCTATTATCATTACAATAGCCTCTTGAGGAGTCGTGTGTAGGTCAGGTAACCTTGATGCAAAAAAACTACTTGCCTTTAAGTAAGTATTTCATACGTGTATGCTCGTATATAATGTAACAATTATCCCTTAGCTACAGACCAAAGTTCAAAGTCATTTATTCGCAGAAAATAGTGTGAGTACAAAATGTGGTGTACATAATAATTTAGAAACAACTATTTTGCTACATAGCAGCATGCAAATAATTTAAAGATAGTATACTTAATGATTTTTTAATTTTTATGGAGGTACAACACTTAACTTTTATATGTCAAGAAATCTCTTACACTGTAGAACCTTTTCTGAAGCAACCAATTATATAATTTACGGACGAAAAAATTATATGGCAAGCTTGTAATGTCATTAGGGATACGATTATAGATTCTTATGGCCATACAGTAACAATTTCTGCTAACTAAAGTCGAGTCCAGAATTAGGCGAACTAACTTGACAGCCGAAAATGTTGCCAGACATAGGAAAAAATAAATAGTGATAGGTTTAAGTCGACACAAATATGTCGATATAACCTTGTGTCTTCTATAAATCAGATTTTATTTATATTTTATCAAGTAATTCTCGTGTAAATATTGTCGAAAGCCGAATGGCCTGCTTTGTTTGGCCAATAGTCCGAACTGTCAACAAAACAAAATGGCGGACAGCGTCCTTAACGATGTCCAGAATGATGTTCGATGTATTTTTAATTCCAATAATTTTTTATTATTATTATTTTGCTTAGTAAAATTATTAGTTTAATTCCAAACATAATTATAATGACTAACTAGACTTTTTATAGATCGATATTAACAGCACTAGCCAAACCGTGGCAACATTAGTGTACAATGAACTGTCAAGTTAGTTCGCCTAATTCTGGACTCGACTTTAATTTAGAGGTAGTTTTTGGTGCAATAAGTCTTGTAGGATATCTTATGTTGAAATTACATGAGCTTTTCAATTGCTTTAATAAATAATTATTTAATTTTACAATCTTGGTCATTTAAAATATATATAATGAAGGCAACGTTAGTAGCTTCAAATCGTCAAACAAATCCCTACAAGATGTTAGTGGCGGTTTATTGCAAATGGCTTTTAAACATTTTTTTTTGGCTAATAAATAATGTAGATGCTTCAGAGGAATTTCCCCACAGAAAGGAGGTTCTCTTATATAAACTTTCAATACATGGCATCCTCGCGAGGTCAAGTCAAGGTCCTCAGACCTTGCTCATCACCAGGAACACCTCATCCAGTAATATTGTTCTTGTTGCTGTGGTTTCCTGTCAGGACGAGGTATTCAGCGATATCAAATCTCAATCAAATCCCGTTAGTCAGCGATATGAAATTCCGCTGTTCCTTTTCTCTTCAAATATCATCAGTCCAAAATAAACAACCAACCATTTACCGATTTACATAAAACTTGAAATGTCTTCAACAATTCTGCTATCAAATATTATGTATAATTGTTTGGCACAAGCTTAACACATACAATCGTTTTGACATTTGGATCATTAAGAATGGTGGAAATAAGGTTAGAAACATCGAAGTTGTATTAATCGCACTTCAATCTAGCTATTAAAAGTAAATAAATCGACAGTTAAATTGATATACAACTTGAGATGTCTTCAACAATTCTGCCATCAATATTTACGTCACGGAACTTACATAGCTCCGAAAACGTGCGAAATATAAACATTTGTCGACGATAGAAAGTCGCTTTCAGCCTATGACCCCTGCCACATGAATACCTATGAATTCCACGTGGACATATGTTCTTTTAGCAGCGAAAATAACCTTAATGAGCAGACACTTGACAGTGGTAAACGAGCGCTTTCCATTTGGACAATACGTGTTTACTTTAAGGTTCCCGCGATATTTTGACATCTGTCGAATTAAGCTATTACAGGTTATGCCACCGGAAAGAAGTGATTGTATAATACAGATTATATTTAAGGACTTTATAAAGATGGTAGCGCCAACTGATGTTTCGTGATAATTGCAGAAGTTATTTTTGGATTGGAAAGTACACAGTTTACTGTTTTCCTCCTGTCTTTATGACAATTATGCCATCGGTATAGTATTCTATTTCACCAAATCTGTGGAAAAAGGTTGTTTATAATACCGGTATCAGCATTGATTAAAAATAGTGTTTTACTTAATGCCAATCAATTATTAATGTGCTTTATTATATATGCAGAGGTACGTAAGTTTGCAACAAAACCTGGCGCAAAGATTGTGTATCGCCATTCAACGGCATAACGCGGCCAGTGCGGTGGGTACCTTTGCGCCAGGGACAACTCGAGGGGGACTCTTTGACTAGGCTTTATAGGGGTCCTTAAGGGACTTGCTATGTGATAAATAAGTCTTAAAATCTGAGCCGCACTTTGGGTAAAATTACGCGTTTATAACGGTCATGCTAAGCTTTATTTACTATTTTTATCACTTTGATAAGAGATAACCTTCTGATAGCTGAGACATGGGTAAACAGCCTCTTGGTCATTTAGGTACTCATGCGTGCACACACATACATATATACAATTATAATCAAACCGGTGTGTCCCGAAGGGGTAGACACTGATTTCACCACCACCACCACCATATCAGCCCTAGGACGTCCACTGCTGGACATAGGCCTCCCCCAATTTCATGGGGGGTAAATGGCATAATCGCCACGCTTGGCATGCGGGTTGGCGATCGCAGTATCTCCACCGGACTCTAGGAATGCTGCTGCCCATTCCCCAGTGGTCTTGGTCGTAGTTTTAGGACATACCCGCGTCCATACAGATTTCACGAATCACACGAATTTGCACTTTTTACGATATTAACAAACATCTGTTGGTTCATTTACTTTCATTTCATTCTTCATACATGCTCGATGGTCGTGGATACTCTTAACCTGATCTTTCTTAAAAATCTCTCCGATTTGAACGGACAAAGTTTGCTGAGGTGGATTTGATATACTCATATTAATGTATCATTAAAAATAAAATTACATATATAACCAACCCAGCGCTGCACTTCCAAATTTTACACCAGCCTTAAATTTGAATGTGTGTGAAATTTTCACTTTTAATGTAAAACAGCGTGTACGGTAGTGCATTGGGCCAAGTTCACAAACGACCATTGACCCACTAACGATCATAAGAAAGACTTTTACTTCTCGTCCCCAATTTTTAGTCACTTGCACTTGGTTTAATTGTGGGATTGAAGATAACGATCCAAGTTCCTTGAACAAATATGAGAAATAACCTGATTTTGGTGCTTTTCACTGTGATTATATTGCAAACACTCTAATATAATAGCTCTTATGGCGTTGGAACAAGGTTTTAAATTATCCCAATGTCCGCCATTTGTACATATTTCTTGTATTGTGCAATAAAGTTTAAATAAATAAATAAATAAATGTCGCAGTGTTCTAGATATTTTTTAGTGTCTGTGACAACTACTCTAAATTTGATTTAATAATTAGGAATGACTAATATGTGTGATATTAACGTGAGATGTACATGAAAGTTATCGATTATAACTATACTGACTGACGTTATCTATAAGCCTAACGCATACAATCGTTTTGACATTTGGATGATTAAGAATGGTGGAAATAAGGTTAGAAGCATCGACGCTGCATTAATCGCACTTAAATCTAGCTATTAAAAGTAAATAAATCGACAGTTACAATTGATCGTTGTCGGTCTACTTTAGCCTCCTGAAGACCGGCGCCCTACACATAGTACATATCCCCAAATAAGTTTTAACTCTTTATCAATTTGACAGAGTTAAATTGACTCTGGCAAATTTTGATAACCAGTCGGCAGTTAGAGATGTAATATCAGTAAGTAATGACTGTTGGATTTGGATATTCACTAGCCCGTAACAAGGAAATGAAAAATGTAGGTGATTGAGTTCCTTAACCATCCAAATTTCTAATCTAACTACGAATATTCAGTTTTTCATCATCATTTATTTAAGAGAATCTACATGTAAGTCTTTCCCGAGCCTTTTCTTTGACAGCCTACGAGACGACGTTTACTTTGTCCTTAATTTGGTTCATATACGATTATGTTCTTCTTGGCCTTCATCTCTTCCGCATTCCTTCTGCTTTCCTTTCTACAATAATTTTGATTATTTGTTGTGTCGTAAAAGGTGTATCTTTCCTCTTCTATTTTCAATGGTTCCTAACAGGGACCTTTCTTTGTCAATGTTAAGAGCCAGTTTTTTAGGCAATGTTAAATATTTATTTCACTACCTCACAATTGATTACAAGTACCTAATACCTATTGATATTTGTCGTTACGCTTGTCTGTGTTAACCTTGCCTGAACTTTATCATTACAAAATGCTTGTTTGTTTGTGTCATCGTGACAGCAGATAGACGGATTGACAGGGTAATTATACTTTTACTTTCGTATAATTTCATTTCATGGTGAGATAGAGTTAGCTAAACAATTAAATATTTCATAACGTAAAAGTGATGTAATTAAAATTAAGGTACTCACTTGGACACGAGTGTTGGCACAGGAATCTGAAAACAAAATAAATACCATTTAGACAAAATTGATTAAAATAAGATAAGAGCTATGTTCGGATATTCTCTTCGCGATCAGGTCTATATTATCGAAATCCGCAGCAGAACAAAACTAATTGGACCCGGGTATTGTCCTAAAACTACGACCAAGACGACCGTGGGATGGGCGGCAGCATCACGTCAAGCACTGTCAAGTTTACCTTACGCAGCGTATTTTATTTATGAAAAATGCGTCAATTATTCTGACAGTAAATTCGCAAGCGCCGAAATTCGTAACTTGTCACATTAAGCATTCGCCGCATCTCCAGCGGTGGCGGTGAAAGCAGACTTCTACGTGCACATTCGTAATATCGCCGCGGGCGCAACGGTGCCCCGAGTAGCCGCAGTAAAGCTATTTATTGGGCACACTTGTCGAGAAGACAGATTGAAATGGAAAAGTTCCTTCCTTGTTCAATACTTTACTAAAAATACACATCAACTTTGGTTGGCCGTTCTCTGGAGTCGGGATATTTAGGGAAGAGCATAAGATTATTATCGGCATTTGTTGCCTGAATCAAATAAGTTTTAATACTCTACTATAGTCCAATTTAGTTACCGACTAGTCTATTTACTCTTAAGGAGTCTATCAAAAAGTTTCGAAAGATTAAAGGAAAGTCACTGGTACGATACTAAAATGTTTATTGACATGTTCGGCATTTACGTAAATAAAGTCAATTTAACACTTATGCAAATTAGATTCACACGATAAGTTTGATAGTAGCTAGTAACTACATAATCGGGCAGGACAAAAACCGACGAACAATTGGCAAAGTCCGCGCCTCGTGACTTGTGCCTCGCATACAATATCAGCAACGAGTACATTGTGCCCTACAAAATGAATAAACGCGACCATGCTAGGCTGGTAAAGCAAGATACGCATATAACTCGTCAAAAAATCGCGTCAAAAAATCGCGTCTTATCACGCTGTGTATTATCAATGTACTGTGTCTAGCCTAGACTCCCCTCACTAGGAACCTCAGCCTCCGCCCGCATTCGGAGTTCTCGATGATTAGGTACTCGAAACTGCCCGTTAGAGCACTTGGTTTCCCGCTAACCTCACTACCGCTTTTATTATTTTGCCCCGAATTAAAGCCACTTTTAAAAAAAAATACTCAAATTATCTGTACCGCTATTCTGTGATTTGTTTGTGGAATGTAATGAGGTAATTTTCTAATTTTAGGGAACTGCAACGGGTCTTATAGAATTGTCGAAATAACAGTTGGTATATTTCAGTCTAATAATGTGGAGTTGTTGTCGTAGTTATTGGCTATGTGCGAAGTAGGTGGTGGGGGTAAGCTAGGCGATCGTAGCGCACACCATGGCAGAAATGTGTACTTACCGGGGACCACTGTCAAATTTACTTTCACGTTTTCTATTGGTTTCTTAACAGTTTCCTATGATTCGTTTCGTTTGTATGTATTTATTTATTCTCTTATTTATTTCAGTAAAATTTCCAATACGGGGTCTTTCTTGTTTACTAAAGTATATAAAATATTCATGTGTCATTATTTGACATCTCTAAATTTTGACATTGTCTCGGGACCTTTGACGTTTGACGTTTCAGACGTGCACATAGCCAATACCTAGCTAGAGGTAGGCTTGAAGAAACGTCAGCAGAAAAGACTATACTTGAGGAGAAGCTATTATTAGTGACGCCTGCAATTTAGAAGCTAACAAATTCTTCATTTAACCTTACGGCCTGCCTGATGGTAAGCGGACACCGTAGCCTACGGACGCTTGTGACTCCGGGAGAATCACAAGCTAATTGTCGGCTTTTTTATTAACTTTATTCGTTATTCTAAGGAATGTGATTGCTATTCTAAATTCAACCTTACTACACAGATTGTAACTTTATTTTCATTTTTTAACAATTGTTCATACGATTTGTAGAAGATCTTCTGTTATCAAGAAGAAAGCGCGACTATCAGGAATTCGGATGCTTCGCATCGAAAGCGTCGTATAATGATCAAACCTGCGCCTGCGACCTTATTGGCCAACCAGTTTGTGGGCATTAAATACGCAAAATTCTCCAACTTCTTGAAAGCTAAAAAACAAGGCAATGATTTTACACGCAATGGCATGTACAAGTAGTAAAAAAATGATTAAACAACTTTCATATTGCTAACGACGTGCGAATATGAAATTAACATGATATTTACTGTATTTTCAGCAGTTTGTTCTTCCGATTCTTAACTTTCTTGTAACAGATTCCTAATAGTACTTTTAAGACAACAAACTTCTACTGGCAAGTAAACATAAGTAAAGTAGTGTGCTTGAGACTGAAGCAATACTTGACAATGTCAATTTTATGTCATGTAAATAGGGGTGATCAATAGGTATGAGGTGTCGGGTGTTAAGTGCAGTCAGCATCAAAAGTGCATTTAAAAAAAAAAGAAAAATGTTTATTTCGGTTAACAATAGGCTTTCAGATCACATAGGTTGGGATCTCCTAGTAAGTATTGAAATACCTGTGACAGGAGATCCCGCGATTTGAAAAGTTCAAGTAATTTGATAAGTTCAAGTAATTATTACAAGGGATCAAGAGCTATTGACCTCTTCATGACCCGCTTTGGACCCGGGTATGTCCTAAAACTACGACCAAGACCACCGGGGGATGGGCAGCAGCATCCCTGGAGTGCGGTGGAGATACTGCTATCGCCAATCCGCATGCCAAGCGTGGCGATTAAGGCATTTATCCCTCATGAAATTGGGGGAGGCCTATGTCCAGCAGTGGACGTCCTTCGGCTGATCTCGTGGTGGTGGACCTCTTCATATGCGTAGCTATTTTTGATGCTGACTCTATTAAGACTGTTAAGTTGACAAATATTGGGATACTAGCTGTTGCCCGCGACTTCGTCCGCGTCTTCGCTCCTATTAGTCGCAGCATGATGTTATATAGTCTAAAGCCTTCCTCGATAAATGGACTATCCAACACAAAAATATTTTTTCAATTCGAACCAGTAGTTCCGGAGATTAGTCTATTAGTATAGATATACTCGTACCTTACCTGTAAAAAAGAACCTACCTGAAATATGTCCACTAGAGTTGAACAGATAAATATTTACCTTTCGTATCAGTTCCCAGTAAAAACGGTTATTGATAAGCTTTTATATCCGATCGTATATATAATCTTCTACTGAAGTTCTACCTTATAATACTTAGTAATAATTATATATATACCTCTAATAGTGATTATATTCGGATAAATATGATTTATCATTTTCAAATTTAAAAAAGTTCAAATCGAATTTTAAGTGATATCCGACCGAAATTTCGTTTTCAGTTTCGGCCAAAATATCTGGTCTTGGTTTCGGCCAAAACAAAAGTCGGGATTCGGTTTTTCCTGAACCGTGGAACAGACGTTTAAACTACACACAAGGAGATTCTTGCACAGATCGATACCAGCGTTCTAAAGTTACGTTGATTGAAAGTAAACGCAAACTATCATATAAACATCAGCGTTCAGCAATTGATCATACATTTGGACTATCAGTCAAGAAAAAGAGCCTCGCAGCACGTCACTAATCCTACGTCTTATCCATCGATATCCGTGTCTGATACCAATTTGCAATTGAATCTCGCTCACGTACAACCTACGACCTTAAAAGAACGATTCCTAATCAAATTAAAGTCAGTAAAGAACGAGAAATCTTGACATGGTTAAGCATCGAGAGACCTAGATGTGGCATCTTCTTATTTCCTAGGGATCTAGACCGAGACGAGTGACATCCAAGTTGTCGGGCGACTGCGATGTTCTATTGTTTTATTATACGCACTTAAGCCGTTTGCCGCCTCTTGGTTCCGTTAATGTAGATTGATATTGATAGTGTGTTTTTGGTTAAGCATTTCACTGTGAATTCAATCACCTAATTGAATTTGATTTTATAGTAGGTAGTCGTATCGTAAGCAGTTTTCGCCCAACATAATGGAACGAAGCTTTTGCTATTGTAAACTGAAGCCATACCGTGAATGCATTGTTAAAGCGGCTGAAAAAGTAAAAAATATTTTATGATTTATTTTATCTTTTTTTTTAAAAACCTTCGCGGCATTAGTTTCTGTCACGATGGTAAATTTGGTTATTCTACGAGTATGTTGTCTGATTCAGGAGGTGTGGAACTTGACGAAATACGCGAATCGGGGATTGTGCAGCTTCGCTCCAATAATTTACACTTAAAATATACATAGGAAAAAAAATGCATGAATGATTCGGCTCATAATTGTTGGAATAGGGAATAAAGGGACGAACAGATTTGACATTTGTATGATTCCTGGCTACTTGCGCATTTGTCTCAATGCCATAGCAAGCAGACACCTGTCATCGTGTCCATTGGCAGTCGAGCTAGTATACATTCTGTACTGCATCCCTAATTCCCTACATAAAAAGTAGTGTTTCTGATAGGAACGAGATGCACAAAAGCGCCTCAGAGCAATATAACTGTGCGAGTACTGTCAGTGAACTCAGAACCGACAAGTGAGGAAATCTTGACAGTAAGATTAAGTAAATTTGATAATACCGCATACAGATACCGCTCTGCCAAGTCAATATAAAGTCTAATAGAGGTTTACAAATATAGAGTAAGTAGGAACAGTATATTGCGGTTTAAGCCGTTCTAAATGTCCTTTCCGCGACCACCACAATTTTACAAAATACCGTTAGACCTAGTTGTATCTTGTTCAAACCAAAAATCGTTAAAAATACTTATTAATGTATACCACCAGATTTGACATTTTTATGTTAAACATATGATGGACACTTTTTACGACTTTTACATATATCTGAGCAACGGTTGTTTAAAATGGAAATATTTTTAAAGGCCTATCGAGAGTTTTGGCGAGGTTACTCCATAATTTATTTACCTGCAGTAAGTATAGTACGTGCTGGTACTTATATCCCGTTAGAATTTCTTGCCGTCGTCTGTATTTCCTGATCTGATACATACAATCCGGGTGTCTTACTAGACAAGAGTGATACTGAACCAGTGAGCAACATCTTAGGCCTGGTCATCGCTTTCCATCAGGTGAGACTAGGGCCAATCGCTGTGGTCAGTAAATCATAGAAAAAGACTGCTCCCTACCCATCCCTTAGCCAACATCTTTATACAGGAAACTGGCGACATTCATTGTATTTCGTGACTTTACTGCTTCCCATAATAAAGATTATACTCGCGTCGCTCTGGCACCTTTCTCTCCTTTTGTGGCAAATGAAAGAAATGTGGAACCATCTCGCTAATTTGCATGTTAACTCATAACGACTTTTGTGACGTTATGGGGGTGATAATATGCGAGTGGGCGAGTCGGTATTTTTAATCTCTTTAGTATGTATGATGCTTATCATGTTTTTTCGAAAATAAATCAGTTTTTTTTATGACATAGGAGGCAAACGCGCAGACGAATCGCCTGATGGTAAGCGATTAGCGCCGCCCATGGACACTCAGAACACCAGAGGGGTTGTAAGAGGGGTTGCTATTGCCGGTTACACTCATTTGAAACATATGTATGTAGTAAAAACGATAGATTGTTTGATATGTATGTTAGTCTGTAAGGTATAGGTAAAAAACCTAAGAAGATGCCCTGTTATAGATGTGACGTGTTTGAATAGACATCACCTATTTAAAATTTGCAACACAAACAAAACAAACGCATATTCGAACACGTTACAACTACATGCAACAGGTCATTTTCTTAATTTGTTTACCTAAGTAGTAAGAGTCCAAAAGTGGTAATGCTGATAAACCTTCAGTGACATTGACTGCACAAAACAAAGAAGGTTTAATATTTATCGTACCTTATTAAAATACTTGACATAAACGAGAAACGACCGGTTGTTGGGATACAGAGGCGAAGAAGTTCCTGAGGGAGATTGGTCGTCGGTTGCGGGAGAGGGGACATGACACCCGTTCCGAGTCTTTCTTGGTGCAGAGGCTGTCCATCGCGATACAACGCGGCAACGCGGCGAGCGTTTGGTACTTTTGCACCGGGAATGATTCGGGGCGGGCTTTTCGATTAGATAATCTTCATTCTGTACTTATGTAATCAGGTTTAAGTTATTATTTTTATTATTTTTTACGTCAATGTGTATTTTTACGAACCGTTTCGGTCAATTAAGAATTCAATGAAAATACACTTTTACATTCTTAGACATATGATTTTTAAGATGTTAAGGGATTTTATTGTAACACAAAGTTATTTCCTAATCTTCACCGTATCTCAATAAATGATCAACATAAATAACCACGGAAACTCAATTTATCTCAATTAATCACCAATTTGGTCATCTTATGTGGCGATTCGTTTCATAATTATAGAAAGTCGACGTAAATTTCCAGTAAGTAGGTAAGTAAATACGTTTATATAATACTGAGAACTTGATTGGCTGCGCCCTTTTCGGCGTGGTTCTACAATCTCGACAGATGACATTCCGTGATGCAAGCTACCTGTTACTTATGCAGGCTTATTGTGTGCTAATTTGTATGATTTGTAGTATCTGGGACGTGTGGCAATGTTAAGCTAATTTGTAGGTCGGCATGTATCAATCTGCCAGATTTTCTTTCCTGCTTCTTTTTTTTTATTAAAAATGGGATTGCTTTTGGCCAGCATCCAGCCAGGGGGCAAAGATGAAGGCGGACGATGAAGCGAGCTCACCCATTCTTTCCACCAACCATGCGTACTTGTAAGGACGCAAGTCCCGCAAGCAGATGCTGATTAAAAAATGTCGTTCTCAATATTCGTAATCATACATTTTCACAGATTTAAAATACAAAATGTCACTAAACACTAGACTAAATAGGTATATGATATTCAGCTCAGCCGACGCTTGCTTCAGTTTTGGTAGAAATCGAAATATAGACGAATTAATTGTGTTGAGTTAAAATTTGATTGGCCGATTTTTGTTGGACAAAATGATTGAGTTGAATTTTTTTTAAATGTATTTTTATATTAATGTTTTTTTTTCTGTTTTCTGTTCTCTTTCATAGCATACCAGCCAAACGACGTCCACTGCTGGACATAGCCCGGCCCCAAATTACCGGGGGTATATGCCTTAATCGCCACGCTTGGCATGCGGGTTGGCGATCGCATTATCTCCACGACCGCACTCCAGCTAACAATACTCAGTCTTTCAATTCGTGGCCGGCCGAAACACGATTTTCAACCGAATCCCAAACGAATTCTAGCTTTAGCTTCGTTTTCGGCCGAAACCGAAACCAGATATTTTGACTGGAACTGGCCGAACCCCAAACTACAGTCAGTCACTAACTGTTACTACACAATCTCGTGGCAAATGAAATGAATTCCCGTCAAACGTGGGACTCTGGAATTCCCTTGGACTACTACGAGGAAAAGAGCACTTACATAAGCATGGCCAGACTTGCAGTATGACAAGAATTCCACATTCAACCGCGTGCGAAGACGGTAGGCAATTACATAATTTAACATGAATCTTGGTGTCCTTAACCACATGCTTTGTTTGCTTATTACTATAATGTATCTAATTATGTGTCAGCGAGACTTGATCCTTGTGTGAATGTGCAAGGTCGTTATTTATACATTACATTAAAGCCCAAAAGGGGTATCTGAGCACATTGATATTAACATCTTTGTGCCAAATATAGCAATTTTAAAGTTGGATGGAATAAAATTGACATGGCGATTTTCATAGTTAAGTCGACTTAGATATCATCGAATCTGGATTGTGTTAAATATGTGAAGTCCTACATAAATTGAACGGTTTCTAAATAATTGATAATAGCAAAATGCTTCACGTAACTTTAAAAACAAAACAAGCGTCATAAATTCTAAATTCGACGGAGTTTTAATTGGTGAAACCCACGTGAAACCATAATAATAGCAAAACTAGTTTTTACGGTTCTCGCACCCAAACGTTTCGCAGTGAATATGAACTACTGTGAAACTCTATCTAGATGGGTTCACTCTTCTAGTTAATGAAATAAATGAACTTTATTCAGCAAGTAGGCCACAATGGCACTTTTACAAGTCAAAATTAATTAGAGTTTCTGCAAAAGAAGACCACTGCCGAGAAGAAACGCCGAAAGAAACTCGAAAGTATTTTTTTCCAAAAACTATGCTTATTGCAATGATAATACTTAACCTACTTAATATGTATAAATAAATCTGAGTATGGAAACAAAAGAGGAAGAATATTTACAATGTATAAGTTCAAGAAGACAACATGTGTTTACTAATTTACTAGACGTGGTACAATGAAAATATAGTACGAGTATATGAGTATTAATTAATGCTATTTAAGTCTCTGGTTTGGGCCATGCATTTCTGTCAGTTAGATAGTCCTCGACCCTGTAATAAGCCTTTGATGTCAACAATTTTTTTAAGTAATTTTTAAGGGCTTGGTAGTAAAAAAGGCTATTTCGATATTAGCAGTACAATATATAGTTAAAAATAATCCAGTTAAAATTTGGATTATTAAGCACAATCCTAATAAATACACTCCTATTTAACTAGGTATTTCATCAGATTAACCTACTTGTACACAAGCAATTAGAAATTGATTCACAAGACTACGCTTTATATTTATAAAAAAAAGTTTTATTGTACTATTGCTAGGAACCCGCAACGTTAACATTTTAGGTAGAACTCTGATTTGATGACGGAATCCATTACGAATAGTCAGCACTCACAACATCAAATCACATTTGAGTAGGTACTTTACAGGGACAACTTCAAGTTAATCAAAGACAGAAATTATACAATTACTCTAATGGTTTGAATTAGTAAAACTCATCATGATATCAAGTTTAAGAGTAATATCAGCATGTAGTAATCGATAATGTCGAAATCATGCAAAACCATAACATGATGATTTTAATAATAAATCTTACCATAAATTCCATAGATTTTATCGGTATAAGACCTAAACAAACAGAATTCTGCAACAACATGGATCGTTTTATAACGTTAGGCGACTTCCTGACTTGGCCGGGCGGGAGCGATATGTCATAGGTATTTTGCTCTTTGACGTAAGCTTACTGATGTGAGATTTTCTCACTTGACGAAATACCGTCAGTATTACGTTTGCGCAGTAATAATACGATGCGCAGAAGTGGGGCAGTACTGCGTTCGTATCGGTTGACACTGACAGCTGACAGTTTTCTCATATCGTACCGCCTCCGCATCGACAAATCAGGAAGGCGCCTTACCGATTTCCGCTGTCACGAACTTGAAGTTGGCCCTTCTGCTATACCTTACGAATGGTATAGGTCAAATGAGTTGCAAACCAACACGGACCGCTAGATCAACAACTTATTGGATCAACAGCAGGAAGGTATACTTACTCGTAAGGCGCTTGACTCACCACCATTGACATAGATCAATCGCGATTATCATACAGACGAGGTCTTCCTGCGCACCCGGACGCGCACGCGCGTCCGACAGGATGTTCTCTACGTGTTCTTGTCATCTCTTGACCGGGTTTAGCGAATACTATCGTAAGGCCCAACGTGGAACAGAATGTACACTCGGTTTCAATTGAATTTAGACCTTTCATATCACATTTAAGTGGAGGGTGGGCTGGCGACATCATCGTAATAACAGGATGAAACTGAATAGTAGGCATTATTTACAGGGAAGCGTCGAAAAAGCTGAAGCCAATACCTACCCAAAAAGGGGACCATATTTCAAGCACGGGAGATAACGACTAACCATACTAACATACGCATAAAGAACCCAATTTACAACTTACATTAGAATAGTTAGAATCATGACATTTAGAAGAAATATGGTATTACCAGCTTAATAATTCTTATTTGCTGTTCTTTTTTTGGAAATAAAAGGAATTGAACTTGATGTATTATGATTCAAAATTCAAACGACAAATTTTTATATGATGGGCGTTGCGAGGCTGTTTTATATGCGAGCAAAAGCTTTAAAAGTGTTAAAGTTTGTGCTTGGGACTTCGCGTGGATCTCAACTTAAATCTTACCTCCATGCAAAATTCCGCTCCCCATTTTACCCCATAGTAGATTATTTAAGGGGTAAAAACTATCCTATGTCCTTACCCGGGATTCAAACATTTTGATACCAAATTTCATGTCGGGCTTTGGGATTAGCCATCGTCTTGCCAGACCCAAACTCATGCCTTGAACACACACAATCTCTACCTATACCCAGCCAGACGAAGGTAAAAACATACTTTCCAAAGCTATTTCACCCGCACACACATTTTTACATAGAAATAGACTTACATACACCCAATCGGTAGCCAGGGGTGAGTGCTCCCAAGCTAAATATAGCACAGGCACTATGGGTGCGGTTTATTCCATTCACTTGAAAAACAACCTAAGACAATTGAATCAATAGTGCTTTAGGCCGATTCAAAGCTTAGGTTCAGCATCGTGATAAAGAATGCACTGTAGGCTGTCGGGCATTCGTTGGAAAACTGTTTTTGTTTTGTACAGCGAGTGGCAAACCAGCTTATAGCCCGTCTAATAAGCAGACAACGCTGCCCATTAGACGTTTGAAGTGCAGAACAAACACAAACGCGTAACTGACTTATAATTGACTTGAGGATTCTGTGTTGACAGCTAGAGATATATGCAGGTTCCCCATTCTCAACCCCACCCAACGCACTCTTAATGCGACCGACATTCCGCAAATAAATTCATTTCATTTCACGCATCCTCGGGAGCTCTGGCGACCTTAAGAGGGCGCAGTACGTTTGGTTCTCCATACAAACGTATTTATGCTCTCATTTTAAAACGCCATGCTAGAATAACATGAAACTTTGTATACACAATGGGATCCGGCATATCTAGGTCGGACCATAGTTTATGTTGCTGGAAATTATAATGGCGAAAAAATACAGCGATTATTAAGGTTTTCATACAAGCCGTAAAAAACTCAAAAAATCGCTGTATTTTTTTCTTTTACAATTTCTAGCAACAGAAACTATGGTGCAACCTAGATATGCCGGATCCCATTGTGTATACAAAGTTTCATGTTATTCTGGCATGGCGTTTTAAAATGAGAGCCTAAATACGTTTGTATGGAGAACCGATCCACACCGATCGTACTGCGCCCTCTTAATATTTTAGATTTGATCCAGATTATACGAGTATTAGAAAAGGAAATAACACATCTACCGCCATTCGCAACAAGTTTGCTTCAAGACAACAGATACTGTTGGAAGTATGAAAGTTACTTCGATAGAATACGCCTTGACGTTCAGTTCACAAGATCTTTGGATACCGTTAATATTGATTGAAGTTTTCTCGATTTTCGCTATTTGGCTTTTTTTTTCGATTTTCATTACCTACCTACACGGACTTGAATCTTGAACATTTATTTATGTATTTACCTACATCCACGTTTTGTTATATTATATAGATACTTACTGTTCGTTATTTTGGGCAAGCAAACATTAAAACCTCTCACAATAGTTATTTGTCTTTATAAAAGTTTAATAGAATACCTAAACTATGAATCGAAACGATAAACTAAGAATGTTAACACTGCATAAGTAATTATCAATAAAAGAAAATTGCGAAATTGCGAATTGCTGCGAATTGTAATTATTTGCTTTGATTTCCGCTACCCAAAGGTTGTCTGGTAGAGATCGCTCTTTAGCGATAAGACCGCCTTTTGTTTGCCTCTACTTATTGTTATTACGTACTGTACTGTGTCCTTTAATTGAGGTGTGCAATAAAGAGTATTGTATTGTATTGTATTGTAAAAGCTACTATGTAATAAAACATAGTTATTATTAGCATATCATTACATTATTTACAACGATAAAATAAAGACTTACATTACGCTATCCTTATCGCACCTATCCCTCTCCCTCTTTAATCACGTCTCATCTTTCTTACACAACACTGCACAAAATGTAACATATAAGTTCTCTGCTACAACAGTTTCAAAGTAATTAACAATAGGGTCCACATTTGAACGTGTGTAATCTTAACTTTCAAATATCCAATCAATAATTAGAAATAAATTGTCCGAGTGGGATCGGAGAAAGCCCAGTTAACTTGAAGGCGCGGAACTTCAGATTGGAACATAACAAGGTAAAAGTAAAAGCATTAATACACTTCATAGGTGTAATAAATTACGAACTCTCGTCTGTTATAAGTATTACATTATAACGCAGGGCATCGCCCTGCGAGGGATTTAATTGACAAGCTTATAATGCCTTGTTGTTATTAAGCATCCATAGGCCAATTCTAGCAAGTTATTTTTGACCAATCCCGGAATCGAATGGAGTTGAATTGTTTTCATTCATTTAATTCAGTACCTTATAGTTGTACAATCTACGATTACTATTTATTTTTTCTGCTCCAGCATTATAATCTGTCAATTAAGAGTGCGCAGTACGCTCGGTTCTCCATACAAATGTATTTACGCTCTGATTTTAAAACGCCATGCTAGAATAACATGAAACTTTGTATACACAATGGGATCCGGCATATCTAGGCCGGAAATTAGTTTCTGTTTCTAGAAATTGTAAAAGAAAAAAAATACAGTGGTTTTTTGAGTTTTTTACGGCTTGTACGAAAACCTTAAGACTGCGCAGTACGTTCGGTTCTCCATACAAACGTATTTATGCTCTCATTTTAAAACGCCAGGCTAGAATAACATGAAACTTTGTATACACAATGGGATCCGGCATATCTAGGTCGGATCATAGTTTCTGTTGCTTGAAATTATAATGGAGAAAAAATACAGCGATTATTAAGGTTTTTATACAAGCCGTCAAAAACTCAAAAAGCCGCTGTATTTTTTTTCTTTTACAATTTCTAGCAACAGAAACTATGATCCGACCTAGATATGCCGGATCCCATTGTGTATACAAATTTTCATTTTATTCTAGCATGGCGTTTTAAAATGAGAGCATAAATACGTTTGTATGGAGAACCGATCCACACCGATCGTACTGCGCCCTCTTAATAATCGCTGTATTTTTTCTCCATTTAAACCCTTTCGTCCCGCCCTCTGTAGTAATGTACTATTACAGTACATATGGTGGCTCTTTAAAGTTTCGACATATGCGGTAATCAGCAGATTACGTGCATATGTCGAAACTTTAAAGAGCCATATGTACTGTAAAACGTTGTACGTTACACGTGCGAATAGGTAAATCGCAACTCGTGTCGATTTAAAACACTCCCTTTGGTCGTGTTTTAATTTATCACCACTCGTTACAAATTTCCTTTTCTCTGCACTTGTATCGTAAGGTACTATTATTTGATTAGATAATGGTGGCCGAATGCGGGCGTTGACTTGCGTCTCTTTTAAAAATAAAAAAAATAATAGGACATAGTCAAATAATAATGTATGGAAATTTTTGTTTCTCCCACCAGTCATATATGACTTGTGTATGGTAGACACTTGCATTTGTTTTACGATGCTGTCAGTCATTTCATTGACAGATTATTATAATCATCACCATCATCGTGTCAGCCGAAAGACGTCCACTGCTGGACATATGCCTCCCCCAAAGACTTCCACATAACCGGTCCTGACATAATGCTATAGTAGAAAAAATACTATAGCAATGTCAAGCAGTATGGTAATGAACGGAGGGAAATGTGTCGTGACACAGGTCATTGACCCCACCTGCCATTTTGGTTGTCCTGTATACGGTTATGGGCAGGTTTTCCCTTGTATTACTGTACAAGTATGTGCCGATTTAAGAACAGAGTAATATATCAGTTATTTTTTAATGATAACTAATTTATCGTGGGCCCGATCGCACGAAACGTACAATTACAAGTTTATTATGGAACTTTTTGGTACCACATATGGTCTACAATATGTCAATTACGATTTTTTACGGCTTGTATGAAAACCTTAATAATCGCTGTATTTTTTCGCCATTATAATTTCAAGCAACATAAACTAATTTTCGCCCTAGACAAGCTGGATCCCATTGTGTATACAAAGTTTCATGTTATTCTAGCATGGCGTTTAATGAGAGCATAAATACGTTTGTATGGAGAACCAAACGTACTGCGCCCTCTTAAGGATGTGCTGTGCTGAGAGCTGAGAGTATTTATCTCTGTCACAACAAATCCTCAAATTAGTAAAAGATCGGCAGCATAATATGTGACTCTGAAGTTGTTCGCGGTTTATTTATACTTGCCGTATGCTAGTCAGTCATTTTTAGTTATTATGTATGTGTTGCTTCGTATACCTACCTACCTACATAGTTTCTGAGTTCATTTATGAAATGTCGCCTGAATGAAATTCTATTTATATTGATGAGTATGTTAGGCTGGGTTGCACCAATGACCAAACCGTCTGGAATCGTAAGCTGTGTTCGTTAAAATTTGAATGTATGGAAAGTTTGATAAGTTTCTATGTGATGACAGCTGCCGGCGCCATATTTAACGTTGATCAGTATGTGACTTTTGCCCTCTGTACACACAAACGAGTCGCGTGTGAGTTTCATTACCAGGGAGCGAAACTTTGGTGCCGGTGACATCATTATGACGCAAATTCACATATAGAATGATTTTATATAAACAACATTGCGACATTCCTTAATAAGGAACATTAACTTGGCGTACTCATACTTCGATATAGCATTATATATATATCTCTTAATGACGGATGACGTAACATACTTCACCGTGATACAGTTTTTAACTAGTACGGGAAGTAATGCATATCATTCAGCTAAAGGATGTAAATTACAACTAACATAGCTATGTGACTATACCTACTATACTTCGATGTACCAATAACTTGTGTTGTAATGAAATAAAAAAATATTTGATTTGATTTGATTTGATTCCAATGATTGTTAATAATGCAATATTGGTAATGTAAATTTAATTTTTTATTAATAAAAAATGACTATTTATATTGATGATAATGTACATAATATGAATATATTTTACTAAGTAAGTAATTGTAAAAGATATATTATTTCGGATAAATGAAAAACAGCTAATTAAATTTCGTGGGTTGTCGAAAAATAAGCAGAACACTTAGAATTCAAACACAACATCACATCCTCTTATTTAAATACATACCTACATAGGAACATATACTGTACATTCTGAACAAAGTAAATCTCGCATCTCCCGACGTTTATAAAAAATGTGCATAATGCATGTAATCACAACTAGAACAAATATTGTTGTAAGTTATGTAACCTTTCATCATCAAAATCGATTCCTTCAATAATCCGGATAAAAACACTCCGTATGTAGCTTGACGTCATACGTCTGTCATCGGCACCAAAGTTTCGCTCCCTGTTCATTACATTGCGGGTTACCGTTGCATAATGAGTTCAATCGATCTGTCAAACGGCGCAATGTAGTGAAACTCGCATACGAATCTCGTACGTGTGTAAATAAGGCTTTAAGAGGGCGCAGTACGATCGGTGTGGATCGGTTCTCCATACAAACGTATTTATGCTCTCATTTTAAAACGCCATGCTAGAATAACATGAAAATTTGTATCCACAATGGGATCCGGCATATCTAGGTCGGATCATAGTTGCTGTTGCTAGAAATTGTAAAAGAAAAAAAAATACAGCGGCTTTTTGAGTTTTTTACGGCTTGTATGAAAATCTTAATAATCGCTGTATTTTTTCTCCATTATAATTTCAAGCAACAGAAACTATGATCCGACCTAGATATGCCGGATCCCATTGTGTATACAAAGTTTCATGTTATTCTAGCCTGGCGTTTTAAAATGAGAGCATAAATACGTTTGTATGGAGAACCGAGCGTACTGCGCACTCTTAAACATGGCGCCGGCAGCTGTCATCCCATAGAAACTTGTCAAACTTTCCATACATTCAAATTTTAACGAACACAGCTTACGATTACAGAAGGTTTGGTGCAACCCAGCCTTAGTGTGTAAGGTATATGTAACTATGGGGTTTATTGCCTGATGCAAATAAATAAGAAAGTAAATATAGGTAAGTACTACTTGTCACTGCGGTAGTTTCGCATTTCTCCCTCTTAGTGTGTGCTGTTTGAACAATTTTAGAGCTTCTATCTGGTTTGACTGTGTTGTTAGCATACATTTCTATTTATTTTTGCGTATGTTTATGTATGTTTACATATCTGTGGATATATGTATGTGTATGACTCTTTCATTATTTATACCTAAAGACTTATAACATATTATGATGATTATTATTATTTGTTTGCCTACTCAATATTTTTTGCATCAATTCCACTTCCCAAAGGTTGTCTGGAAGAGATTGCTCTTTAGCAATAAGACCGCCAATTGTCTACCGTTATTTAATTACTGTTTAATTGTTTTGTTTTTGGTGAACAATAAAGAATAATTGTACTGTCTTGTATTGTATTGTTTGTATGTTTAAAAAGTTTAGTTTAACCAACGCCTTAGATATGCTGTAAGAGAGGCCTAATGTCCAACAGTGGACGTCCTTCGGCTGATATGACGATGATGATGAATAACCGTTAAATCTCGCCTTGTATCCCAGACCCAACGTACAGTCAACGTCAAACAGATGATACATTCGCCCTATTACAATTTAGATAGATAGTGGTGGTGCAGCTTTATACTATTACTAGATGAAAGCCCGGCTTCGCTCGGGTGAAATAAATAAGAAAGAAATAAACAAAACATTTATTCGTGACAGTTATGCAAACGACGAAAGAAATAGTGTACAAAAATGTATAAAATAAAAACATTACAACAACGGATTATGATGAAACTTCGAATCGTATAGAAATATAGTCTGTAGTCTGGATTGGGAATAAAAGTATGGAATGGAATTATATGGAATTGGGAGTAAAAGATTACGCAAACGACGTCACGTGCAAAGGCTAGTATCTTTGCAAGTTAATCCTAAGCATTTTTATAAGGGTAGTATTTAAAGGCACATAAAAAAATTGACACCGTAATCAGTACTGATTTGTATAGCTAAAATACTAATCGTTCATTAAAATTCAATTCAGATGTGCATTGTTAAATATTGATGTGCCAGTCAGTATTTTTGGTGCGAAGTCAGAGCTGCTAACGCGAAAAACAAATGAAGTTCGTGTATCTCCCTCTCTGTCGCACTTGCAAATTCGAGCGACACAGAGGGAAATACACGATGTTCGTTCGTTTTCGTTTGGCGATAGCAGCTCTCTATTCTCCGCCAAATTCTATTTAGTGGGGCCCTCTACACTCAATATTATCGCGATTTTTAAAATTGTATGGGGTCTATTAAACGCTTAATACTATCACAATACTGGTGTGTCAATATTATCGTGGTTTTCAAAATCGTATGGATTTTTCTTCAATATTCATTGCACGTGATACGGATCGTGATATGAGTATATCGCGTGATAATAATAACCATGTAACAGGCCCCTATGGATGTTGCTTCAATATTCAGTGTTTCACGTGATAATAATAACAGTTGGTAATATTTTCTCCAATTAATGGAAGCTATTTAACAACTTGTTCCGTTTTGCCAAAGGTATTTCACATTCCGATACGCGCACCATCCAGGAATACGAGTCGTCAGACCAGAGGGCCTACCACGATCTGAAAACGAAGTATTTCCCTCTCCGCGCTCGAATATGCAAGTGCGACAGAGAGGCATATATATTTAGTTTTCGGTTGGTAGCACCTTAGTCCGAGCGTGGCGGACGGTCGAAGAAAGTCAAAGAACATTCCGTGTGTTGTCTGTCACACATAATTTTTTAGCTTCCCATCGACCTATGAACTTGAAATTAAGTGATAATGTTTATTATGAAGTATATTTTACCAAAAATATCAATATATTGATAAATCACATTTGTTTTTTAGTTGTACGGAACCCTCAATGTGCGACTCCGACGCACTTTGCTGGTTTTTATTACATTTTGAATTTTATTTATCTTATAGTAAAATACCCTATTCGTTTTAAATTTGACGCCTGAGGGCCTACCGCGAACCAAAAACGAACTATCTTCCTCTCTGTCGTTCGAATATACATGTGCGAGAGAGGCAGATACTTCGTTTTCGGTTCGCAGTAGCGCCTCTAACGTCCGAGCGCGGCGAACGGCATGAGCTGAGGGTCTACTCCGAAATTCAAAATCCGAACTTCGTATGGTGCCGTCCCTTTCACTCTCCTGTCATAGACTATATGAGTGAAAGGGACGGCACCATACGAAGTTCGGATTTCGAATTTCGGAGTAGTCCCCCAGTACCACTAAGTTATAAGATAGAGCGAGATAGGGATAGAATTTTGCTAGACGTTTAAAAGCCATAAGTCACACGATTAATATTATCACAATACTGGGGTGTCAATATTATCGCAGTTTTCAAATTCGTATGGATTCTGCTTTAATATTCACGTGATACTTATCGTGATATGAATCCATGTAACAGGCCCCATACATTCGCTTTGAAGGCGGTTGTTGTGACAATCAGTCTAGGTAGCACGATAGATTATACCGTTACGTTTTATGTGACGTTTTAATACATTTCGCCCATATAACGTGACGGTACAAGTTATCGTGCTAGCTAGGCTGATAGGTGTATAGAACGCTTGAAAACTACAAAAACAAAACGCTGCAGACGCGGCTAGCCGAATCCACACAATGGGCGATGTTGGCCCATCACCCAGAACGCAGCCCAGCAACCTGGCCAACATACCGGACGCAAAAATAGTTCACGATTTTCGAACGTAGCCGACACTGTCAACCAACAAGTTTAATATAGCAATATAGTCTGTGGGCAATATGGCCGACGTTTTGTCATCAAATTAACACTTTTAAATGCAAAATACGCGACAATCCGAATTTTGCGGATACATATGTTTAACTCAAAAATCGTTATTTTTATACGTTCTTCAATTTGAGACAGGTCTCGTTCGGGTCTACCGTACCCCTGCACGAAATTATTAATATAGATATAATACTATTAAAGGAATGTTACAGGTTGAAGTGTGTTGTGGGCGATGGGCTAGCAACCTGCCATTGCTATATCACATTTTCTCCATCTATAAAACTACAATTGCTAAAAGCAGCAATGAAATTAAGTTCGCACGCTCTGCCTACCCCTTTTGGAAATATGGGCGTGAGTATGTATGCATGTACATAATTGTACATGTTAAAGGCCCCACACAAGTAAAACATTTTAATTCCTTCCTCTTCAGAACCTTTCCGTTAACAAAGGCGGTGACGCAAGCGCACATTCGCGCGCCCCCTGACCCTTACGTAACGTTCACACAATAGTTAACATTAACACGTTCGATCCGCCAATTACTTAGCACGTAACATCCGAGTCGAGTGGTCCATTTCTAGCACTGGGTGAAAACTGACCGGCATTAGAGAGTTACATATTGGGCACCAGCGGCGATGTAATTAGATAGATATAAAATAGCCGCAGTTACTACTACTATATACTAAATATACTAGCTGTTGCCCGCGTCTTCGCTCTTATTGGTCGCAGCGTGATGTTATATAAAGCCAGTCTTCCTCGATAAATGGACTATCCAACACAAAAATAATTTTTCAATTCGAACCAGTAGTTCCTGAGTTTAGCGCGTTCAAACAAACAAACTCTTCAGCTTTATAATATTAGTTTAGATATAGTACGAGTATATAGTATAGATTGTAGTCTTTCACTTGACCCATTAACTATATATTTTACCACCCTAGTAATATACTGGTAGCCATTATATACCTAAAGGGGTAAGCAAATAAGGCTCAGTTCGTAGCTATTTTTCGTCCGAGCTAAAAGCGAGGGTGATAAACATACGACTTGGGCGATTTGCTGCGAATCGCGCAAATATGCGTATCCATATAATGAGGTCTACGTAACAAGGTAGCTCAACTTCATAGAGTCATAATTATACTTATATTGTCATACAATTATAATTATATTTTTATTAAGAACGGCATATAACTCCTTGCCAAACACCTGCGCAAAACCAGTCTATTATTCATTAGTATTCACAAAAATAATTTTTCAATTCGAACCAGTAGTTCCTGAGTTTAGCGCGTTCAAACAAACAAACTCTTCAGCTTTATAATATTAGTTTAGATATAGTACGAGTATATAGTATAGATTGTAGTCTTTCACTTGACCCATTAACTATATATTTTACCACCCTAGTAATATACTGGTAGCCATTATATACCTAAAGGGGTAAGCAAATAAGGCTCAGTTCGTAGCTATTTTTCGTCCGAGCTAAAAGCGAGGGTGATAAACATACGACTTGGGCGATTTGCTGCGAATCGCGCAAATATGCGTATCCATATAATGAGGTCTACGTAACAAGGTAGCTCAACTTCATAGAGTCATAATTATACTTATATTGTCATACAATTATAATTATATTTTTATTAAGAACGGCATATAACTCCTTGCCAAACACCTGCGCAAAACCAGTCTATTATTCATTAGTATTCACAAAAATAATTTTTCAATTCGAACCAGTAGTTCCTGAGTTTAGCGCGTTCAAACAAACAAACTCTTCAGCTTTATAATATTAGTTTAGATATAGTACGAGTATATAGTATAGATTGTAGTCTTTCACTTGACCCATTAACTATATATTTTACCACCCTAGTAATATACTGGTAGCCATTATATACCTAAAGGGGTAAGCAAATAAGGCTCAGTTCGTAGCTATTTTTCGTCCGAGCTAAAAGCGAGGGTGATAAACATACGACTTGGGCGATTTGCTGCGAATCGCGCAAATATGCGTATCCATATAATGAGGTCTACGTAACAAGGTAGCTCAACTTCATAGAGTCATAATTATACTTATATTGTCATACAATTATAATTATATTTTTATTAAGAACGGCATATAACTCCTTGCCAAACACCTGCGCAAAACCAGTCTATTATTCATTAGTTAATATGCGACCGTCCCTAGTTAAGTAAGTACAACTGGGCCCATTCAGAAAACCAGCGCTGGGCACTACCACACAGCACATGCTGAGAATGGGACCCATTGCCTCACTAGATATAAGTAGTTTTTAGAGATTATGTAATAGTTTTTAATACTGTATTTCTTTTGTGGCAATAATTTTTATTATTATTATTATTATTATTCAGTGTTAATGCCATTGGAAATCAGGTCTTCATGCTTTGTAATAAAAACGTGCTATGTGCAATGAAAAGGGCACAACGAAACGTTGATGGTGTTCAAGTTACTTGAACTCGCTCTAGGCTAGCCGGTGTAAACCTGAGCTCCCAATCACACGCAGTTGTTAGGGGTTCGGGGTCCAAGTTATAATGGATTTGGCGATGATTTTATGAATGGCGGAACGGGTCGAATGTGCCACGATTAGCGGCTGTCTAGATATAAAGGTCGATTTACACTGACAGGCGTGAGCTGTCAAATCACAAATGTGTTGCAAAATATGTCATTGAGATAGACATTGTTTTGCGTAATGCCACATACAATCCGTGACTTCTGTGAGCATAAAACGTCTTAAGACTGCGCAGTACGTTCGGTTCTCCATACAAACGTATTTATGCTCTCATTTTAAAACGCCAGGCTAGAATAACATGAAACTTTGTATACACAATGGGATCCGGCATATCTAGGTCGGATCATAGTTTCTGTTGCTTGAAATTATAATGGAGAAAAAATACAGCGATTATTAAGGTTTTCATACAAGCCGTAAAAAACTCAAAAAGCCGCTGTATTTTTTTTCTTTTACAATTTCTAGCAACAGAAACTATGATCCGACCTAGATATGCCGGATCCCATTGTGGATACAAATTTTCATGTTATTCTAGCATGGCGTTTTAAAATGAGAGCATAAATACGTTTGTATGGAGAACCGATCCACACCGATCGTACTGCGCCCTCTTAAGAGTTTTTGGATAATTTAGCTCAGAAGTGATTTTGAAATAAGCAGGGATCTAACTGTGGAATAGTCTCCTTGTAGAATACCACAGCCAAACTATCACTGAGCTGTGCTCTGAATGTTCGCCACTGATTAATCTGCACACGGTGCCAATGTTAGGCTGGTCCTACGGGGTCCGAAATGAAAATCTAAATCAGAATCATAATCAGAAAACTATTTATTGCCACAAAAAAAGAACCTTAAATGTACACAGAAATCATCAAATAATAATAATAACTAACCTTAGGAACTATAGTGGGCAATGGCTCCCAGTCTCAGCATGTGCTGGGCAAAGCGGCCCGGCGCTAGTTTTCAGACTGGTCCCTTTCTGGACCTCGGTCGGTCACAAACACTAAACAAAATGTTCGCGGAGTTAGTGAGTCTTGTGCTCGTTCCTGATATAACATGTAGTAAAAATATACATTTATCACTTATACAGTTACATACTTGGTAATAAAAACCTTAAAATACAAGGACCCGCACTGAACTTAAGAGGTAGAAAAGGGTTGGTTGACTGGAGACGAGTGTGGCTGGCAGTCCTATTGTGGCCCGCCGCGTCTGGTAAGGTAAGGGTGGTTAACTGCAAGCTGCGCAGGGTGGCATATGTAAATGTATTTTTCTAATATAAAAAGGACATTTCTCCTCTCATTTTATGAAGCTGAAAACGACAATTGATATGTCCCAACACTCATTCTAATATTTCACAACTACCCTGCTGGTTAGAAAGTCTACAGAGTTCCAAAAGATACGCCGTGTTGGCGACGAGGGAGCTGAATTTAGCACAGACCGTCAGCGAACCTTCACATCTAACTCTTATCATTATAAATTTCACGTGCATTTCTGTAAACAAAATACAAATCCGTTCAGCATTAATTTCTAAAACTGAGACCTGAGAATCCACGCTTTCTAGTCATCGCCAAATTTACTTCTCATTGGCAGCTTAAATTCCATATAAAGATTATGATGCATAATCAGTAAAATGTGGGTTGCTGAACTATGAATGGAAGAGTTATTACTGTTATTCGGTTTTGAGAAATAAATAATTATGCAACCTCTCCTCCTTGCTGTGAGTCCGTTCTGTCGTGATAATAAAATGTATATCTCTCTCTACGCAAAAAGCCAACATAAATTCAAATGTAGGTTTGTCTGTAGACAAGATACTATAATGGAATGTAACAAGGAGTCATTAAAGGCAACCATATGGTCGTCAAGTAGCATGTCAACTCGTGACAGTCATAAGTTTCTCACTGGTCGAACCACAGAACAAATAAATACTTTTTACAGTGGTTATATGACATTATATTAAACCCGTCACAGACGGAGTCATAATATATGTATATTATGTATGCATATATGTATGTAAGCACTTTATTGTACACAATAACATGTGACACAAGACCAAACCCAAATTAAACCAAAGTACATATTATAGATTCGTCTGTGACGGGCTTTATTACTCTAAGAGTACATCTTGAATGCCATCATGAGTATATCCAGACCTGCCCCAATAAAAAAATCGCAAAATGAAACTTATCTTTGGTAACCTTCCAGTGTAGGTCAAAGTTATCAGAGTCGTTGCCTACTAAAATGGAGAAAGAAGTAAAATATTTGAAGTATATTAAAAGACAAAAAGAGAACTATTTTGATTTTACTTTCATTAATACTTTTCGAGATTTATGTAGATGGGTTATGTGTATTTTATTTTTATAACAATTAACAACGTAATAACGAATATAAAATCATTGGATGTTCATTTGCTATATCGATAACCCTCGCTTACGTCCTTTTTTTTACGACATAGGAGGCAAACGAGCTGACGAATCGCCTGATGGTAGGTGATTAGCGCCGCCCATGGACACTCGCAACACCAGAGGGGTTGTAAGTGCGTTGCCGGCCTTTAAGGTGGGAGTACGCTCTTTTCTTGAAGGTTTGAAGGTCGAATCGGTCCGGAAATACCGCAGGCGACAGTTCATTCCACAGTTTAGCTGTGCGAGGCAAGAAGTTTCTGGAGAAACGCACAGTTGAGGACTGTCAACCATCTAAGTGGTGAGGATGGAAATTTTGTCGCGTTGGGCGATGGCGAAAGGAAGCGGCAAGGATTAATCCGAACAATTCCTCAGAGCACTCCCCGTAATACATGCAGTACTTTGTTTACGGCTAAAATTTGACAGCTAACGTCATTACTAAGGCAGTGCACCTTCTATACTACTAGGTACTAGGTAATAATTGTTCTATGGTACCTACATCTGAATGTCTGTAAATACTGCTTAAACCCAAATATCGAGTGGAGCAATCTGTTAAACTTCGTCCAATAAAAGACATCAACGCGTAACGTTTGAGTGTTCAAATAATTAATTCCTACATACATGTACTAATTTCTATCAAAATTATTGGATATATCCTCCTACAAATAGGTACCCAATAAATTTACTGGATGTTTAGATGGGATAGTAAATTCGGTACCTAGCAGACGCTTCTCCTTAGTCAATTTTACAGTCCGCAAAATTAGCAAGATGAAAATATTTCAACTATACATTTGGTGAAGTACAATGCAGGTGGCCAGTTGTAATAAATCAAAAATGGTAAGCATTTTATACCAAAAAAAACCGACTACAATTTTGTACTTGCTATGTCACAATTTGTGGTTTCCGTGAGCCAATGCTTGGTTACCTACAGAAAATACTGAAATCGGCATATGCGTACCTATCGAATTCGAGGATTTCCTCGATTCCTCCTAGATCCCATCATCAGACCTTCACCAGATTTATTTGGGATAATTTCGGGGTAGTTACCTGCATTAAAACAAAAAAAGAATTATCAAAATCGGCCAACGTGGTGAAGAGTTATATTATAGATATATTATTGAAGTCGGTAAAAAAGTTTTGTCAAACCAGTAAAGGATGATTCACAGTAGACCGTTCCGTGTCCGGGCCGGCCCGTTTTCTTTGACAGCAAGCGCAACGGCCGTCGTATTTCTCTCGAACGAAACGGGCCGGCCCGGACACGGAACGGCCTACTGTGAATCATCCTTTAACTAACTCACCTACCTCTTTAACTTAAATATCATAAAAAATCTAAAAGGGCAATAGTTTTTCTACAAATAGCCACACTATGACAAAAGTGGTAGATAAGTAGATGATACATTTTGACGTGCGCTCCTAACCTCGCCCACCATTCTCGAGCGTAATTTGAACTCTATTTTTTTTTTTTTTTTTATTCATTCAAATGAAATTTTCACAAAAAAATTATATATTTTCGCCAAACTGCTCAGCAGTTTGTTGTTTCATAATAAGTATAAGCAATCAGGGATCAAATTATACTAGTCACTTGAAAGATGCCTATAGGCAATGTAAATACATAGTATGTATGTATGTATGTAAGCACTTTATTGTACACAATAACAGTTTAAAACATATACATGTCACACAGGATCAGAGTACAAAGGCGAACTTATCCCTATGAGGGATCTCTTCCAGCTAACCTTTGAGGGATTGAGAGATTTTTAAAAATAATGAGATAGACAAACTTACACCGTGTACAACAACGTTACAATGAGTGAATATAATTTGTAGCTAAACCATAACTAAATAAATACCCATAAATACATATGTAATAAGTAAATATACATATATAATGAATAAAAAATACATATACCTATAATAAATACATAAACATAGAATAGTGGTCCGAAGCTGGCGTTTTTCCGACCTGTTTAGCCTAGTTGGTAGTGTCACTGCCTCCGAAGCTAGAGGTCCCGGGTTCGAATCGCGGCCAGGGCATTATTTGTGCATTTAACACGGATTTTGTTCTTGGGTCTTGGATGTTATCTATGTATTTAAGTATATATTTATCTATATAAATATGTATATCGTCGCCTATTACCCATAGTACAAGCTTTGCTTAGTTTGGGACTAGGTCGATTTGTGTAAGATTTGTCCCCCAATATTTATTTATTTATTATTTATTTATTTATTCTGTATAATAATAATTCTGTCGCGTTTGCGTGAAAGGACAATACCAAACATTTAACTGACCATTAGAAGACCTTATTGCATTGTAATAAGAGTCACAAAAGGTCAGTGTCTTCTCTGGTATTCGCTTGACTCTGACCACCAAGGCTGGTGGCAGATAAGAGATTTGAGGTGCTATATTGCTAGTATTTTTTCCCTGCTCCATTCAGCACGCTTGCTTTTTTATGGTTCCGTACCCAAAAGGCCAAACCGTCCGTCCGTCCGTCTGTCAGTCCATCTGTCACCAGGCTGTATCTCATGAACCGTGATAGATATGACAGTTGAAATTTTCACAGATGATGTATTTCTGCTGTCGGTATAACAACAAATACTAAAAAAGAGAATAAAACAAAAACCCCACATACAATAGACATATTTTTTGCCGGTTTAATAGATAATATCACGTCGGTGGCAAACAAGCATACGGCCCGCCTGATGGTAAGCGGTCACCGCGGCCTGCGGTCACCGCGGCCTACGGACGCCTGCAGCTCCAGGGGTGTCACATGCGCATTACCGTTTCCTTCATCTCACTTCCACTTTTTGTCGGCCTGTTTAGCCTACTTAGTAGTGGTTCTGCCTCCGAAGCTAGAGGTCCCGGGTTCAAATCCCGGTAAGGGCATTTGTTTCTGTGGTGAGCAGAAACATTTGTTCCTGAGACTTGGATGTTTTCTATGTATTTAAGTATATAAGTATTAAATATATCGTCGTCTAGTACCCATAACACAAGCCTATTGAGCTTACTATGGGACTAGTTCGATTTGTGTAAAAAAATGACCCATATTATTTATTTATAATTGGGGAGCCCCGGATGTTAAATGTTGATTTACTCAAGCATTTTTAAGACCTTTTGGTTTTTGTAGATTGGATGGTAGAAAGATAAAAAAGTTATAGGATCATAATTGGTGGAGGTACTCAACAGAGTGTAAGGTATCCCTCGAGTTATCCGAAAATCCCCTCTTCGGCTCCCTTACTATTAAGCCTTCCGGATAAAAGTCTACTTTGGGTATCTATTTCCTAGATTTAAACCATAAATAGGTGTGTTAAAAAAGTGTATATAGTAATAATTTGGAACGAGAACTTACTAACAAGTATAGAACAAACTTTCGGTCTCAAAAAATTATCCCTTTAAAGACATACACGCAAAAGCACTGCCAAAATGATATAGATTACAACCAATCTTAAGAGTCCCTAGTACGCTCGGCTTAACTCGATTCTCCATACAAACGTAGTTTCGTTCTCATCAACGCCTTGCTGAAATAACATGAAACTTTGTATATACAATGGCAGCCGCCATATCTAGGTCAGAAATTAGTTTCTGTTGCTAGAAATAAAAAATACAGCGAGTTTTTGAGATTTTTACGTCTTGTATGAAAACCTTAATAATTGCTGTATTTTTTCTCCATTATAATTTCAAGAAACAGAAACTAATTTCCGATCTAGATATGGCAGATCCCATTATGTATACAAAGTTTCATGTTATTTCAGCATGGCGTTTTAAAATGAGAACGAAACTACGTTTGTATGGAGAATCGAGTTCGGTCGAGCGTACGGGGGCCTCTGACGCTGTGACGCTGGAATATATTTATACTACAACAATGGCAAATAAGCTTAGGACCCGTCTGATGGTAAGCAGACACCGTCGCCTATGGACGCTTGCGACACCAGATCAATCATAAGCACCTTGCCGACCCTTTACCAACTTGAGGATTCCGTGTTGACAGCTGGACACATATGCAGCTCACTTGCTCAACAAATTAAATCCTCGGGGATATAGGCACATAAACTTTTCGTTTGCACCACCCAAAAAAAAACCTTAACATAAAATAGTACATTTCGATGCTAGTGCGGAAAGCATGTCATTTCTTCACGAGTACCGAGGGATGCCACGAGCCGCAGGCGAGTGGCAACACTCGGGACGAGTGAAGAATGACATTCCCGCACGTGTATTGAACGACGGTTATTAATACAGTTGCGAAAAAATAAGAAAAACAACAAGTAATATTTATAAAAACAATATCGAATGTTGCCTTTAGAAACTTAAAACATGCTTGCAGTAAGTAAAAACGCCTCTTCTTTGACAGGCGTTTCGGCAGCTATTCCGTTCCACTCAGACAACTTATTAAGAACGGTTTTTCAATATTCAATATTAAAAAATAAACGTGTTATAATGATGAAGAGGTAAGTAATAAAATATGAAATGTGTATATTTTTCGTATTCTGATATTAACAGTAGGTTTTTATGTTGATTACGACGTTTAAAGGAAACTAATATTTAACACCCAGCAATAAGGAGTCATGCATTGGAACAAGCATAAATTTTAAAAAATTGGAAAAGTGAAAAGCACTAGTGCGCGAAAACCAACTTTCCGCACGCTAAACAGCTACGTAAAGTAGCACTTTTTGAGCAACTGTATTAAAAAATCTTTTACACCGCACCTTGCCAAACAGCGCGTTTTTCCGCACGCTGCGCGTCCGAAAAAACCCCACTTTTTGGCCAAGTGGTGACGTAAAATTGTGTACAAAACACGGTTCCTAAAATAGAAAGCCCTTGCATATTTATGACCCTCGCCTGCGGCTCGGGCCTCAAACATCTGCGATATCGGCCTTTCTTTGTTTTACAACCCTTGTATAGTAAATAGCTATTTTGTTTGCACCATGCACCTCCTGATCATGTTTGTTTATTTTTCTCCGCTACCCAAAGGTTGTCTGGAAGTAATCGCTCATTTAGCGATAAGACCGCCTGTTGTTTACCTCTGTTTGTATCTTGATGCTGTTTCTATACTTATGTAATTCTTTTTTGAGGTGTGCAATATTGTATATTGTATTGCATTGTATAAACTTGCTCATTAAAACGATGTCTACTATATAAGAGGGGCGTTAATTTTAAAAGTTTTACTCTACTTGCATTATCAGTACCGATAAACGACACACAGGCCTTCATTGCCAATCGTGGTGAATGGAGCACCGCAGGACGAGGCGTCTCGGGCGAACCTTGAGCGCGCGACCGGTTCTAAGCATTGTTTTTATTTGAAACGGCCGAGCCTGCTTACTGTAGTGTCTGGGGGAGAGCCATTGAGCATTAAGAGGGCGCAGTACGCTCGGTCTGGCTCGGTTCTCCATACAAACGTATTTACCCTCTCATTTTAAAACGCCATGCTAGAATAACATGAAAATTTGTATACACAATGGGATCCGGCATATCTAGGTCGGATCATAGTTTCTGTTGCTAGAAATTGTAAAAGAAAAAAAATACAGCGGCTTTTTGAGTTTTTTACGGCTTGTATGAAAACCTTAATAATCGCTGTATTTTTTCTCCATTATAATTTCAAGCAACAGAAACTATGATCCGACCTAGATATGCCGGATCCCATTGTGTATACAAAGTTTAATGTTATTCTAGCCTGGCGTTTTAAAATGAGAGCATAAATACGTTTGTATGGAGAACCGAACGTACTGCGCAGTCTTAAGTTTGTTTTTGGTTAAGGTGTATGCAGTTGGACATATTTCATGCTAAAAATTGAAAGTAACCATGTTTGTATGTTACATATGCACGCCAAATCAATAGTATAGATATAGTATTTTAAAATAAGAGAACGAATGAACCGTCGGCCTGTTTAGCCTAGTTGGTAGTGACTCTGCCTCCGAAGCTAGAGGTCCCGGGTTCGAATCCCGGCCAGGGCATTTATTTGTGCATTTATCACGGATATTTGTTCTTGGGTATTGGATGTTTTCTATGTATTTAAGTATGTATTTAGCTATATAAGTATGTATATCGTCGTCTAGTACCCATAGTACAAGCTTTGCTTAGTTTGAGACTAGGTCGATTTGAGTAAGATTGTCCCCCAATTTAAACTAATGGTCGCGTACGGTACAGTTTAAGAGGAATTTGCTCCCTCGGACGCCCCGGTTGTGGAATGAGCTCCCTGCCGAGGTATTCCCGACGGACTAAAAGTATGGGGTTCTTCTAGAAAGGAGTTGTATACAATTTTAAAAGGTCGGCAACGCGCATGTGACACCCCCGGAGTTGCAGGCGTCCATAGGCTGCGGTGACCGCTTAAATTCAGGCGGGCCGTACGCTTGTTTGCCGACGTGGTGTAAAAAAGTCCATAAGTACTTTATGTATTATTAAATACAAAAGTGACAAGGCGTGTTTGTTCGTACGTTGACAGCAAAAATGATGAGATGATCAATTGATCATTCTAAAACTTTGTGGCATTAACGAAACTGCAAACAATACTGCGACAGTCGAGATACCTACGTCAACGTAGTGAAAGTACTAAAATAATCATTTACTTCTGTTGTTGACTATATATTACGAGTGACCTTTTCACGCTCAAGCCTTTTGAAATGATTTTAAATACGGTAGTAGGAATATAAATCCTGGAAAAGGACTTTAACACATTTTATCCAGCATACCATACTCTAAGGGCCCATAATGGAGGGTGGAAGTTTGCATGAGGTTACATCAAAGAGTTCTAACCGGGCCACTACCTACACTACCTTCCATAAGTATTTCGGCACCCATACCTTTTTCCATACATCTGTATACAAAATGACTTTCAGAAATACACTGCCAAGTCAGAGTCCCTTGACAGTTTTGCGTGCATTTAGCATTTTTTAAATAGCTGTCTTATTGAGCCTTAAATCAGTGCCAGAGACCCCGATTTTAAAATGATAGTTTTCTTTTTGCAATGACTTAAATAACTGCTAATTGCTGGTTTATAAAAACACACTACACTTTTCTATTTCTATGGCAAGGCAGGCCAAAGAAAAGGTGGATGGATTGTGTGAGAGACAGTATGAATAAGAAAGAAGCTGAACTATGAGATGACGCGTGACGTGCGTGTGACAGAGATGTATGGAAAAAGACATGCTGACCGACCCCAAATAAATGGGAAAAGGGCAAGGGAATGATGATTGGAAGAGTTAGCATTTTCTTGTAAGAAAGAAGCTTCGCCGCCGGTCTCATTTGGATTTTTGTCACATCTAGGCTCACAACACTTCACCCGCCAAGCCTTCGTGTCCAATTTCGTGTCTGTTTCTCTGAAATGGTTTTGAACTCAAGACTCCCCAAGACACATGGCGCTAATTATTGCCTAAAGATCCCCACAGTACCAGAAAACTGAATACAAAAACCTTACGCGAGGTGAGAGCTCTGAGACCTAGAATTAAACAACTCAAAATACAAGTTATTTGCAAGATTATCAGTTACAGCATCTACAGCTGCCTTAAAAGTCAAATAAGGTACATCGTTACAATATTGAAGAGATGCATTCCATACACATGCATGTGTACCTTACCAACTGTTCTTCTAGTTTGTATTAACATTTTGAAGTGGTTGCCTACTCAAGTTGGGAGAACGTCGAAACACGTCAGTGTTGCCCCCTTTAACAACACTCGTTTTCTAACTCAAGTAAAAGCATCCACAAATACTAAAACACTAGCAACGCAATGTCCTACATACACTAACTAAACTTTCAACTTGAATTAAGCTTTTGTTTAAGTCACATTCAAATATCGCTTACCAGAGTGATTGTAGCTCCAGAATCCAATAATGCACAACACTATCAATAGGTTTAGTAAATCCAAGTTTAAGAACCTCACTAGCACTTGTTTCGAATGCGGATAGGAGCGACACGGGTACTCCTCGCGACGACCGGCCGGGTACTGAGGTACTGAGGAGGACAGAAGACACGTCGGCGCGGGCGCAGTCTCACCTTTACTTTGTGTAATGCGAGTGATAGTGGTTGATACTTGCGTTGTGGGAAAATTTTATGGGGCGTTGAGATGAAGCAGTATACGTACATACAAGCCGTCGGAAATATCTGGTACGCAGATACCAGGGTGGTATAGTGCTTATGGCGTGGCTTGGGTACGGTAGTAATCATACCCGTAAAAAATATGTCATACAATACAATACAAATATTCTTTAGTTCACCAAAACAAAATAAAACAACAGTAATAAAATAACGGTAGACAATTGGCAAGCACTATAGACGCAAATCGAAATTTTGCATGTTCCCCTCTACAGGTCGCATTGCTCAACCGATTCTCGTGAAATATTGTGAGCAGGTTCGATAATTAAGAGTATATAGAATTTTTTGTAGTGTCAGCTATTGGAAGTTTTGATATTTGAAAAAAAAAATTGCGATGTCTGCTGGTCACAGAGCCACTAATTTTATTTTCCTTTTCAGGATTGTTATAAAACGAACTTGTGTTGATAGTGAGGGGCATAACGTCACTAACTGTTAACACAACGATTCCTCGAGAAGTCAAAAGGCCGTTAACGCCCTCGTGGCCCTGGCGGCCTGGAAAGGGCACGCACTTGGGATTCTGGAGTCGCAAGCGTTCATACGCTACGGTATCTGCTTACCATCAGGCAGGTTTAAGCGTGTTTACCACCGTCATCGAATAAACAAAACAAGTATACCAGAAGTTGTAGCAAGTGTTGCAACTTTGACGGTAGATGTCGCTACTAGTCTCCCTAAGGCTTAATTAAAGAGAGTGAACTGATTGAAAGATTCATCGCCTCGGGATAACCCGCGGTAGCTCAGTTGGAAAGAGCGATGGACGGATTCCAGAGGTCGTGGGTTCAAGTCCCGCCCGGGGTGATCAATTTTTCATTTTCGGTTGGAAATTAAAACAGGTATATTTAAGAATTTCTTTACAAAAAAAAACAGACTTTGAAAGTGTCAACACTCAAGTACCAAGACCTCTCAGCATCTCGGGATCTCGGCCGCGATGCAGCCGCACCTCACGCTCCATCTATCTGTTTCACATTAGTAAACTCGCCAAAGATGGAAAGGATGGACGCAAAAACGCACGGGTACCTCAAAATATAATCATACTAAATTGGTCGGTCATTACGGCCAGGTTTAACTGGACATTTTAGGCTTCGAGTTTCATTATTTCGGACAAGTTACAGTTACTACCATTTACCAGTTATTTGTAAAAAATTATTTCACGTTAAATAGAGGTTTACCTACATTAATAATTTATCAGTCTACTAATATGACTTCATAATAAAATCCAATCATATACTATTAAAGGATCAACATTTGTATATTTGTTTGCTTGTTTATATTGTAATTGACATTTAATTTTGACGTGATAACGTCTTTAAAATCGTTTTAGTCGGGTGACATGTTCAGAAACTTGTGTCACACCAAAACCTCACGAGCGCGATCGCAGGTATAAGTGAAGTAAGACGTTATCACGTAAACATCTCGATCGTAAACCTACTTTACAAACAACCAATTTTTTGAAGCGGGCTGTTTTCCGATGAAATCAAATAGAGGATCAAATTCTTAAATTCTCAATTTCAAAAAATATCCCAATTTCATACACAAAAATCAATTTTAAATGTCCCTCATTCTAAAAGAGAGCAAGTGACAAGTAAGGGATGATTCACAGTAGGCCGTTCCGTGTCCGGGCCGGCCCGTTTTCTATGACAGCAAACGTAACGGCCGGCGTATTTCTCTAGAAGAAAACGGGCCGGCCCGGACACGGAACGGCCTACTGTGAATCATCCTATATCTATATCTTGTTTATTAATAATATAATTAGATATAAGTTAGTATTGCTGTGCCCTTACGGGGTCCATTTTATTACTTCTTTGTAATATTATGTCACATTAAGAGAGCAATAAAAAATTTTGATTTTGATTTTGATTTGATCCTTAAGGCGTCACAGAGCACAAAATCACACAGAAGCACTATTACTAAGGCAGAGTTACTAAAGAAATTGTACTGCTGTTCTTTTCGTGCGTTGTAATTTTAACTGTCATAATTCAGCCTTGTGACGTCATATATAAGTAGGTAGACGATGGTAGGCTTTCTTCCATTTTCGTGAATATCTTGAAAACTAATAGCTTTAAACAGGGCTTGGAAACCGGTATTCTGTCCATACAAAAATACCGGTATTTTTTTAGTTCTTATCGTTCTTTCGTCTACTTATTCATGTTTAATCAGACAATCTAACAATATGAAGTAATAACCCAAATACATTATTGAGTCCTACATAAAAAGCATAAACTAATTAAAAATATTTGGCTATTTCAGGATTTTGAGATTAACCAGTTCCGAGCCCTGGCTTTAAAAACATTAAAAAACCAGCCAAGTCCGAGTCGGACTCGCGCACGTACCAGAAATGAAAAAAAAAAATATTTTTATTTTATTTTTAGTATTTGTTATTATTGTGGCAATAAAAATACAACATCTGCAAAAAATTTAACCTTGCTATTGCGGTTCATGAGATACAGCAAAAAACGCCAACAACTACTCTGTTGTATGGGAGCCCTCCTTAATTATTATTATTATTTTGATTTTAGTATTTGTTGTTGCAGCCACAATAAAAATACATATTTAATCTGTGCAAATTTCAACTGTCTAGCTATTACGGTTCTTGAGATCTAGCTCGGCGAGTGGTAGCCATGAAAGAGGTCTAAAATATCACGTTTTTTGTATGGGAGCCCCCCTTAATTATTATTATTATTTTGTTTTTTGTATTTTTTGTTAAAGCGACAACAGAAATATACAATCTGTGAAAATTTCAACTGTCTAGCTATTACGGTTCTTGAGATACATACAGCCTGGTGACAGACGGGCGGACGGACGGACAGAGAAGTCTTAGTAATAGGGTCCCGTTTTTACCCTTTGGGTACGGAACCCTAAAAAATGGGTTTCTTGTTACAAATGAAGAGTACGCAGTTAGCTCGGTTCTCCGTACAAACGTAGGCTCTCATTTTATAACGCTATGCTAGAATAACATAAAACTTTGTATATACAATGCGATCCGGCAAATCTAGGTCGGAAATTAGTTTCTGTTGCGTGAAATTATAATGGAGAAAAAATACAGCCATTATTAAGGTTTTCATACAAGACTTAAAAAACACAAAAACTCGCTGTATTTTTTTTCTATTGCAATTTCTAGCAACAGAAACTAATTTCCGACATCGATATGCCGGATCCCATTGTCTATACAAAGTTTTATGTTATTCTAGCATGGCTTTTTAAAATGAGAGCGTAACTACGTTTGTATGGAGAACCGAGCTAATGCGTACTCTTCGTTTATAGTGTTTATACTATAATATTATAATAATATTGGGGGACAATCTTACACAAATCGACCTAGTCCCAAACTAAGCAAAGCTTGTACTATGGGTACTAGACGACGATATACATACTTATATAGATAAATACATACTTAAATACATAGAAAACATCCAAGACCCAAGAACAAATATCCGTGAAAAATGCACAAATAAATGCCCTGGCCGGGATTCGAACCCGGGACCTCTAGCTTCGGAGGCAGAGTCACTACCAACTAGGCTAAACAGGTCGTCAATTATTGCTTAAGTTTTGTATTTTTCATGTTGTTTTGCTGTTGATGCCCCAAATAAAGTAAATAAATAAATACTTGTATGTAAGTATTGTCTGTATGTATGCAAATGTATTGTATTAACTACATAATGGGCATTCGTTTAGGCTATACTTAATGCTATTAGTGACATAAATTAAGATTAGATTTAAACCACATTTAAAATGCATATGACCATATTTAGCAGATAACTACATTAACATTACTCTCAAAGCCAATACAGGGTGTGGCCTGTAATAGGAGCAAAAATTAAACGGTACACTATTGATCTCTTCAGCAATTATTTCCAAATAGTTTTATTTGAAAATAAACAAAGTTTTTTTTTACTTTTTTTTAACAAAAGTATCTTATATGTACTTTTTTACTCTACTGGAGTGATATTAATAACTATGTATTCAAAAAACACAAAAAAGAATTGCTAAATATATTCTATAAAACCAAAAATGCGACAACGATAATGTTTCATAACTTGAAGCAACCTCAAAATCAGCATTGATTGCCGCGCTATAATCTCTGGGTGCCAAGATCCATTACCTGGAGGTCATAGCTTTAGATCAAAATTTCTCCCAATTTAAAACTGTTTTTTTTTTTGGACACAAGAGGTTACTGCAGATGCTCTAAGGAAGCGTCCTTTAAATTTATTGCTCCTATTACAGGCCACACCCTGTATAACACTGACGAATAATAGACTTTAACTCGTAGCAATAAGCTCAACGAGTGGTCAGTTACAGTTAAAATTAAGATGGCCAAGGTGTAAGTAGATAATCAATTTAAAAAGCGACCTTACCATCCATGCCGGAAGATTCAGAATCCAATGTCATTTTTAATAAATGTCTGCCTTATATCAACCTTAAGTGTCATCGATAGATACACTTACTTACAGCCTATTTCAAAGCCAGTAATGACCATCTAATCTAATAAGTATACCTAGATATTTTTCTAGCAGGAACAACATTTGTTTAGTGCTAGCCACAATAAAAATATCGACAATCCTGTTATCGATAAGTACATAATTCTTCAACGACAAGACGTACATAAAATCACAGACTTATATCGGCTACCTACCTAGACGCCGCGTGCACCGATCTTGTACAAATTGAACGTAATCCGTACACTTTCTTAGGTCTTTATGTTTATAATGGTTGAAGACTAAGTACCATCAATTCCTCATGGAATCCTCCATCATAACTCAAAGCTTGACAAAAATGTGTCTTGAAAACCTAGCTTGCTTGACAAACAAAACGAAGAGAACAAATCGTCCCAAAGAAACATAACATCACATGTCACATTAACACAGACAAACTTAAGAATTCGCGAAGAAAAAAATCGATTTCATATTTACCTAACAAAGTTTATGATCAATTGCAATGTGCCATGGTACCTACCAACTAGACAACCCCAGTAATTTTCGAACATTTATCTATGACGTTGAAGTGGCACTTATCGATAACAGGACTGTCGATGTTTTTATTTTGTCAATCACTTACATCAAGTCGTTCGTGCTAGAAAAATATCTAGGTGTACTAATAAGTACCTGAGATTTGAGTGCCACGGGCCTTTCTGTAGGTACTTAAGATATTTCCTGTCCTTCGAGCTGAGAGGTAAACTTGAGATGATAGTCGTTGTATGGAATCCGATTATGAAATTTAATTAAACCACAGAATAAACAATAGATATGTACGTCCACTATGTAACAAAACGGATATTTAACAGCTTGAAACTTGAACACATGGCATCTTGCTCATGGTAGAGCAAGCGTAAAACGTATGTACTTTTTAGTTTCAGGGTTGTCGCGTCTCAGGTGACGTGGCCTTAATAAATACGCGGTCACCGCAGGCCTTAATAACCAATAATTTACGTATATCCAGTGTCAAGTATTAGATCAGTGTGCACGATCAGCGAGAAGCACTTGGTACGTTCAATTTAATATAAATATTGGGGGATAATTATATACAAATGGACCTAGTTAGTCCCAAACTAAGCAAACCTTGTACTATGGGTATTAGACGACGATATACATACTTATACAGGGTGATTTTGGGGTCGTGATCCGAAATAATTGTACATAGTCAAAAATTCAAAGTAGACAACATTACAGTCGGCATGAAGGTTTATAACTCAAATAATTTTATTTTTTTACTAATTTTAATGGAAAATAATACTTTTTCATACAACTTGGTCACCCTAACCCACTGTCAACTCTCCATACCATCCATGCATCCGTCAAAGTGAGTAGGGTAACCATGTTTTTTTGTGATTTTTTTATTTTTTTCATCAAAATAAATTAAAATAGAAATGCGTTTGTTGCGTGCCACTACAATTTTTTTGAAATGGCTAACAGATACCAAGTCTAAAAACTGGTTCTTGATCCACGACCCCGAAAATCACCCTGTATAGATAAATACATAGAAAACATCCAATACCCAGGAACAAATATCCGTGCTAAATGCACAAATAATGCTCTGGCCGGGATTCGAACCCGGGACCTCTAGCTTCGGAGGCAGTTTCCTACCAACTAGGCTAAACAGGTCGTCAAATAAAAATGTATTCTCTGAGAAGTGAATTATAGCGCGATGCAAACTAGTTTTTGTCAAAACACAGTTCATGTGCGACAATCGAGAAGGTTTACATTTCACACTGTCGACATATTTAGGTATGTACCTATTCGGTACTAAATCTTACCTGCAACTTTGTATATATCCGTATCAACTTCTAGAAGTGGATTATGTAATAAAATTTAGGTAATACTATCTACATCTACACTAATAATAAAGAGGAGAGATTTGATTGTTTGTTTGCATTGAATAGGCTCCGAAACTACTGAACCGATTTGGAAAAATCTTTCACTGTTGGGAAGCTACACTATCCCCGGGTGACATAGACTATACTCGTATTATAAACATTATATTTTCCAAAAAATTAGGGATCCTTACTAAAATGTGTGTGTATTATAATTTTTAATTCTGTTTTATTCTTTTTAAATACCCGTGCGAAGCCGGGGCTGGCCGCTAGTTCTATTAATATATTACTGAGTTCGAAAACCAAGTATCTTGGAAACATCAATGGCCATGTCGTTTTTACGACACTACGAAAGTCGGCTTGTGGGTCGCAACCTGCCGTGGACTTGGCTCAAACCGGTCGCCGTTCCGAAAATTACATAGGGAGCGTTTCACTCGGATGCGGCCAGATTAAGGTGTATCGCATTCCTATTTGATAATGGGTTTCGCGGTTCAACTGTGATAGCAAATTTAGGTGTGCAGCGTTTCAAATAGGCGTGGGTTCGAATCACAGCTCGTACCATCGCATTGTACCAATTAGTGATTTTTTTTTTTCATACAACGACAGTGGCAAACAAACATCCGTCCTGCCTAAGCAGACATCGTAGATATAACGCTTACTACTTATTCCAGAAGAATCGTTACCGGCCCTTTATAGATTTGAGAATTCGTTGTGTTGCCAGCCAGAAAGATGCAGGTACGGTACCCTACTCCCAACACAGCGCATCCTGCAGGGCTAGTATGATCGCTTATATATCGGACATATAGCATTCGTCCCGTACTGTCAAGTATGTAAGTGCGAGAGGGACGAATGCTATATGTCCGACATATAAGCGATCATACTAGCCCCACTAGGGAGTTTAAAGTGTTTAAACGACCTTAACTCACCACCAGGAACTCAACACCAAATACCTGCAGTGCAACTGATATACATATCATCTCAAATAGTTTTGTCGGTGTAGCTCTCTCCATCTGACTATATCTAGGGCCACCTCCTTGATTTCCTTATACGACATGACTGCAAATTTTCCTTTTATTTGTTTAAGAGTGCGCAGTACGTTCGGTTCTCCATATAAACGTATTTACGCTCTCATTTTAAAACGACATGCTAGATTGACATGAAACTTTGTATACACAATGGGATCCGGCATATCTAGGTCAGAAATTAGTTTCTGTTGCTAGAAATTGTAAAAAAAAAAGAATACAGCGGTTTTTTGAGTTTTTTACGGCTTGTATGAAAACCTTAATAATCGCTGTATTTTTTCTCCATTATAATTTTAAGCAACAGAAACTAATTTCCGACCTAGATATGCCGGATCCCATTGTGTATACAAAGTTTCATGTTATTCTAGCCTGGCGTTTTAAAATGAGAGCGTAAATACGTGTGTATGGAGAACCAAGCGTACTGCGCCCTCTTAATGTACCTAATTTATTCTTGGTCGTCTCCTTCCTCGCTTGCATTCTACTTGCTATCACGTTGTTTACAAAAACGTCATGCCGTTTATGATTTTTTTTCTCCCCCACTCTTCTCAGCACTTCTTAGTCTGTGATTTTTCCGTCTAGCTAATTTTCTCATTCTCCGCCGACACCACCTTTCAAAAGCTTACAAATAAGTATTTTCTATCTCTGAGTTAGGTACATAGTGGTGTTATTATGGCAGCGGTGGTCTGTAAGGTGGATGTACCTACTACCTCAGTTTGGCTGTTTCAAATATGAGCGAAGGGACACATTGCTCCGCCGTGTTATATTACCTCTTTAAAAAAATATAGCCTTTCTAATTAAACATTTTTGTCGGACTGCGTAGTGACGGTCAAGTAGCATTTTTTGTTCGATGGTTTGATAATCATCTTAATATATTTGGGACCACTATCACCCACACAGATGTGGGTACTTTGTCAGACTTGCGATACAATCGTACGCGACGTTCAGAATAAATCAAGTCAAAAAGTACAGTTATTAAATATGGGAAAAAGTATGGAATTCATTCCATTCGGAGCATGCGTTGTTCATCCATCTGTCAATGTCCCAAGAACGACAAGCTAGGGACTGTAGGTAACTACTTATCATAACTTATTTTTTGGTACATGATCTTTAAGCTATATTGAACCGTTAAGTTTAAGGAGAAACTTTGCTTCCTTGTGCGGGTTCTATCGCTTGTATAATGTATAATCAAGGGCGAATTCGAGACCTCCTTGTCCCGGTTCGATTCGAGGTTGAGTCCCGTTAATAGAAAATTAAACCGCAACCGTATCAACTCACTCGCTCGTGCATTAATTCATTGAATCTTTTCAAACATCAATATGCCGTGACCCTTGTGCCTCACTTCACCAGTCCCACTACGACTCGCCTCTCTCGCCTAACTTCATTTTCACGCCTGCTATTCAGAAAGGGATCAGAGTTGTACTTTTTTTCCCATTTGAGGGTGTAGCTGCCGAGTCCCGTCAACTACAAATTGATTGACCGTTCTGAAAAGAACGCTTTCGATTGACGTAGCGACAAAATGATTGACCGTTCTGAAAAGAACGTTTTTCGATTGACATCAAATATAATCGATTGACGCAGTGCTCCAGGAAACAGAAGTTTTGTTTGGCTGTGACAACAGCCGACAGACGTGCGTTCCCGCCGAAGATTCCTCGATACTGACTGCACTGCGCGCGCGACAGGGTGTATTTATTCCTTTGGTCTGCGCATGCGCCAACGCGCCGCAGTCGCTCCCGCCTGCCTTCGCGAGTTCTACGCATGCGCACTACGAATCTACAGCGCGCGTTAGTTTCCCGCCAAAACTTGTATGGCTATCCTTTTCTTGTTTATATGTAAATAGTGAAATAGCAATAGTTAAGTTTTAGTATATAAGAAGCCATACTGTAAATACAATTTCATTCCATTATACGATCTTCAAGTCAAGACATCTTTTACTAGGGGAAACTCTGCCCAATCATCATCCCCTAAAGTGGTGACCCAAGAAAGAAGAACATCAAGCAACAACATGAGCCCAAATCCAGAAAATAATGGAGTCAACCAACAAGCCGAAGATCCGTCGCGAGTCCCGTGTACGCCTGCCGCTGCATCAACGCCGGAGCCTGCACCTCGCGAAGTCGCCGGAATCTCCCTCAGTCTACGCATACCAGCCTTTTGGCGCGACAAGCCGCGTCTCTGGTTTTATAGTTTCGAGTCCGCAACCGACGAACTAAAGAAGACCCAGAACCAACTCGCACAGATGGTAATCGCGCAGTTAGACAAGCAAGACATCGAGCAACTGACCGACATCTTGTACAACCCACCTGCGCACAACTACTACAACGCCATCAAAGAACGCCTGATCGCCGTCTATGAAGAATCCGACAACCAGCAGATACAGAAGCTACTCTCGCAAATGGAACTCGGCGAACAAAAGCCTAGCCAGCTGCTAAGAAGAATGCTCGATCTCGCCCGCAACAAATTCACCGACAGCACTATCCGAATAATGTGGACGAATCTCCTGCCGCCGTACATCCGCTCAGTCCTCGTCGTCAGCGAAACCTTCAGCCAGAAAGCCACACTCGACGAAATAGCGCAGTTAGCCGACAAAATGATGGAAGAATCGCCGAATTCACATCAAATATCCGCCGTGTCCACATCTTCGCATAGCCAGCCACAACATCACCCGCAAGCACCACAACCATCAACATCACAAGCAAGCAACGCCGACATCCAATATTTAATCAGCGAGATGCGAAAGCTCGCGCTAGAGGTCGCCGAACTACGCGCTCGCCCGCATCCCGAGCCACGCCAAAGTCGCCCTTTTAGCCGCCATCGCTCGAAATCTCGTTCCCGCAGCTATTCGAAGACCGACGATAACAGAGGCAAATCACCATCACCATATTGCTACTACCACCGTCGCTTCGGAATGGACGCAATGAAATGCAACCCGCCGTGCAGTTTCCGATCTCTCCCGTCGCCGCCGGAAAACTAGAGAAAACGCTGGCTGCGGCGGAACCCAGCGTACCGCAACACTCATACCGCCTTTTCGTAACCGACAAGAAGACGAAATTATCGTTCTTGGTAGATACTGGTGCCAACATAAGCGTCATACCAAGAGCTAAAGGCACACCTGCAATAATACTTGAATCCCTCACTACGCTCGGGATTCTAAAGTAGCATCTTTCGCTTCACTCAGGGACTCAGGATTCAATATACCGCCCTCACCGTCAATATATTATTTTGCTCCCTTGAGACATAATCTACTGTTGTCCCACCGCTTTATCATCATCGTGTATTTAAGATGTATTTGTAAGTGGGGCAATCTCCATGCATTTCTTTCCTCAGCCAAACCCGATAAATCAAAATAATTTATTTGTGAAATATTACCCACGTATCCCTTTTTGTTTGCGCTGCCTTGTCATTGTTTTCTCCTATGTATATACATTTACAACACCACACACAGTAACACACATTAAAAACAAACATACAACCGAATTGGTTAAAAATAAAACACCGTCATAATAAACTTAATATAAAGATATATATTTGACACCGTCATCAACTTATATATTATCATAATTAGGTACCAATTGTCTTTACAACATTTACTACTAATAGTTAAACGAAGGAGAGAAAGAGTGGTAAGATTTTTAACTCTCTGGTTAATTTTATTTAACCGATATTATGTTCCCGAAACCAATTTAACGAAATAAAATTTCTATGCAATTTAATTTTTTATAGAGGAATAATTAATAATATTCTAGTTTTAAACTTATACATAATTAGCTACAGAGTGATCCATGAATTTGAAACACAAGTACAGTTCACATAAATATTACTGTTATAATTATAGTGAGACAATGAAAATTATATTATAACGCATTCCTTGACTGTACGAGTATAACTATTAATGATTTTAATGATTTAAAAACAAAATGGTGTTCAATATGATAGTATTAAAAGTAAACAAATAGGTCCTCTTTGGGAAATAACCTCCATAGGAATATAATGTATGTGAAAATAATATTAGTAGGTAGGTATAAGTCGTGAGTCTTCATAATTCTGACGAAGCAAGAGGGATCTTTATACCTATTATTAATTGAAGTTTTTGATCACTTTTATCGAACACCATTTTAAATTTTTAAGTAATTAACAAAATTTACCAATGAATGTATAGTTTGACCTGTTTGAATGATACAGATAGTGCACAGCTACCTATACATAGTATATGTACCCACTTTCATTAATCTTGACTTTGATTGATATACCCGACGCTAACTGTATTAATATGATCAATACATATTGTCTACCAAGATCCTAAATTTGACAGGGAGTTATATGTTTATTAATAATACTGATTAATACCCCCACCACTTCAACTGACAGTGTTGACACAACGAATACGTAAAATAAGGTAACGCTTCCTAATGTTTGACATAATAATACCCAAAAGTTGACACCATAGTACCCAACAGTTGACACCTTCTGTTCACTTCTGCTATAGTTGATTTTTTTAAGATGGCAGACTTAAAAAAAACTGCCATTAGGTAATGAACCTTCGTACTTGGAAAGTAAAGTCGCTTTTAGAACAGACTACTTTGATACAATTCAGTGAATTCAAATAATTTTAAGTCTACCTTTTATGAATGTTACGAATAATATTGGCTCAGTATTGGCACTATGGTGTTTACATTATTAATTAACTTATTAATTATTCCTCTGAAATCAATGGGAATCTTAACGCTAGTACCCAGTAATACTGTGACTAGATTTAATAATCGTCAATGACACTAGAAATAGTCACTTATTAAAATTAACAGCTATAAAGAATAGCTGTTTCACACAATACAAGCGAGAATTAGCTCGCAAAATATAATTATTTAAATGGATATATTATATTAATATCGATATAGCACTTTATGCGACTAAGGAATAACATTAATTACTTTGTAAATAAACACTGAATCGTTAAACGGAAATTATTTGTGTATAAAATTTAGTGCCAGATAACTGTAAGTTATTACCAGTACAAATATATTGAGAAAATTTATTATTCATATTTATGTTAGTCTCATTTATTCAAAATGTCCGAACGGTACTTGAGAGCTTATGCTCAAACAATGTATTCTACTCTTTGTTAACTTGAGGCGCTTCAATAAAACTACTACTAGTAGTTTTTAAGAGGGCGCAGTACGCTCGGTCTGGCTCGGTTCTCCATACAAACGTATTTACCCTCTCATTTTAAAACGCCATGCTAAAATAACATGAAAATTTGTATACACAATGAGATCCGGCATATCTAGGTCGGACCATAGTTTCTGTTGCTAGAAATTGTAAAAGAAAAAAAATACAGCGGCTTTTTAATTTTTTTACGGCTTGTATGAAAACCTTAATAATCGCTGTATTTTTTCTCCATTATAATTTCAAGCAACAGAAACTATGGTCCGACCTAGATATGCCGGATCCCATTGTATATACAAAGTTTCATGTTATTCTAGCCTGACGTTTTAAAATGAGAGCATATATACATGGAGAACCGAACGTACTGCGTAGTCTTAATAAAAGGACAGATGTCAAAACATTATTCCCATAAATTACTACCTTCCTTACTAAGCAATAAAGTTCAAAACGTAGTAACATGCAATAAAATGTTTTGAATACTAAACAGTAGTCAGGTATGTGGTAGGCGAGAGCTCCGGCCGCGACATATTGGCATGTTATTACAGCTTGTACCTTATTACTTAGCACGGAAGGTAGCAATTCGTGAAATAATATTTTTACATGTGTCCTTTTATTCTTAACTAGTAGCTGGCGGTTGAAGTTAACAAAGAGCACAACACCATTGTTTGACAGATAGCTCTCAAGTACCATTCGAACACTTTAAATAAATACTACTTTACCTTCAAAGGTCATATTTCGGAAGCTACCCTCATATAGTAATAATTTTCCTTCGTTGAACAACGAATTGTTGTAAACTATTGCAGTCTCTGTCGCACTTATCTGTCATAGTAAGAACGACAGAGAAGGCAATAGTTGCAACGGTTGGAAAAATACTTTTATCTATACAATAAAATCACTGCTTCCGTTATACACTAAATGTTGAATTTTGATCGTTGAAAATGTGTCGAAAATTTATATTTTATTGTCAAGTGCATTTTTTGAATGTCGTGTCTGTGTGCATGGTTTCCTCAAAATTATCTTGGTAACTTAATAATTGGCATTTTGACAAGATATTGTCATATATGAAAATGGTTTCCAAATAGAGTCCCCAGTACACTCGACCGAACTCGATTCTCCATAAAAACGTAGTTTCGTTCTCATTTTAAAACGCTATGCTTATATAACATGAATCTTTGTATACACAATGGGATCCGCCATATCTAGGTCGGAAATTAGGTTTCTGTTGCTAGAAACTGGAATGAAAAAAAAATACGAGTTTTGGATTTTTCTAGGTCTTGTATGAAAACCTTAATAATCGCTGTATTTATTCTCCATTATAATTTCAAGCAACAGAAACTAATTTCCGACCTAGATATACCGGATCCCCTTGTGTATACAAAGTTTCAAATGATTCCAGCATGCCAATTTAAAATGAGAGCGAAACTACGTTTGTATGGAGAACAGCGGACACTCAAATGACGAGTATCTGAGGAAATATAACATGTAAAAATGATTAGGCCTATAAACCGGCTGATGTAATACTTAAGTTAAAAATAATTATATCATTGTAATTGGAAGTAATTGTAGTATCTCATAGATTTTCTAGCAAATTCTATTTATATCTAGAAAGTATACTTAGAAGTCGTATAATATAGTCTATGCTAAATGAGCCCGTTGCAAACTTGTAATACAAGCGGATTTTTTTCATCTCCTTGTATTACAAGCCACAGGTGGTTATGTAACGGACATCTTGGTTCCTGTTTCACAAACGCTTGTAACTTGTAATACGAGCGGAAATCTGAAATACCTTCCTTTTGAGCGCCAAAAACGGCTAATCACGCCATCGAAAAAGCCACTGACGCCACCGACGTCAATTGATGTCCGTTCAAAAATTATGAAATACCACTCCTAGAACCCTTTATGAAGTTTTGGTATACTTAGCTTAACTTTATTTTATGGCTCTGGCGTCAGGGGCACGGCGTATTACTTCGCCACTTGGCGCTTAAAAGGTTAGCTAATTTCAAAAAAGGAGGTTTTCAATTCATTGGAAACTTTTTTTTATGTATGTTCGTCGATTACTCGGGGACTATTAAGACCGATTACGAAAAATTTTTTTTTTGATTGAAGGGGTATGCTTTCCAGTTGGACCCATTTTCATCATCATCAAGTAAGGAGCTGATGTCGGGATCCTGGAGAAATCGAGGGAACCTCCTTTTGCTTACAGTGTTTTTCTTTTTAATATAAAGTACCTCACAAAGGAGCGTCCGTGCGGTATGCGAGGTTAAGCAATGTCGGACGAGGTCAGTCCTTGGATGGGTGACCGCTATGAGTGGTTACTAACTGAGCGCTCCCGTACTTTGGAAGCGAAGACGTTAAGCCGTTGATCCCGGATGCTGTCTATGATAGCAGTTTTTAGCCAAGTTAGAGGGCTTGGGGCGACTTGAGAACTTCTAACAGTCAAGTTGCCCACTCACTTCACAAGCCTAATCCCAATAAGGTCTAGTTTCCCCCTCGGGTTGGAAGGTCAGATGGCAGTCGCTTCCGTAAAAACTAGTGCCTACTCCAATTCTTGGGATTAGGTAGCGGACCCCGGGCATCCTTCAGGATGCATCTGTACTGGGAATAACGCTAGGAGGACGATAAAGTACCTAACACATTTGTTTATAGGACTTTGGAGTCGTTTTTTGTTTTTGTTTTTGTTTTTCTGTTTGACATAAATTTCGCTGTATTACATGTTACAAGTAATTATGCAACGGGAAACAGCCTTAGCTAGCATCATATCGAACATAATAATATAGCAGTCGTCCTTCACTGACAAGTATATAAGTGCGAGAGGGACAATGCTATACGTTCGACATGAACGGGCCATTCTACTTTATAGTAACCATTTATCTGGTGCGAGAATAAACTGTGATACGTATTGAATTTGTGTACAAAAATTGCATTTTGATTTATTCATCATCATCATCATGTCAGCCGAAAGACGTCCACTACTGGTCATAGGCCTCCCCCAAAGACTTCCACAGTGACCTTTTGATATATTACCTGAGTCTAATGAAGAGAAGCTGTATGTAAAAACTCTTGGCTATTAACTTATTGCTGTAAAAAGGCGGTAACACAGTGGTACATACAATATTTTTTATACAAATTGGTGAAAAAACAAAAACCACCGAGTTATTCGATTTATGAATGTTTACAGTTGTTAGTTATCTACCAAAAGTACCGAAATTGACACTATAGTATTTGCATTCTGACACAGCTGTCATCCCAGTACAATAAACGTCATCATCCTCCTAGCGTTATTCCCAGTACAGTTGCATCCTGAAGAATGCCTGGGGTCCGCTACCTAATCCCAAGAATTGGCGTAGGCACTAGTTTTTACGGAAGCGACTGCCAGCTGACCTTCCAACCCGAGGGGGAAACCGACCTTATTGGGAATAGGCTTGTCAAGCGAGTGGGCAACTTGACTGTTAGAAGTTCTCAAGCCGCCCGGAGGCCTCTAACTTGGCATAACTACTGCTATCAAAGACAGCAACCGGGATCAACGGCTTAACGTGCCTTCCAAAGCACGGGAGCGCTCAGTTAGTAACCACTCAAAGCGGTCACCCATCCAAGGACTGACCTCGCCCGACATTGCTTTACCTCGCATAGCGCACGCAGTACGCGGGTGCCACTGGGCCACGAGCGCTCAGTACAATAAACGTCAATGATGACATAATTGTACCGGGTTGACAGCTGTGTCAGAATGCAAATACTATCTCATTTCTCAATCGCATTACAGAAAAATGAAATGAGCTAAGTACCCATTCCAAAATGTGCATATCAAGATAAATTATGTACAATCGGCCGCAGAGAAACGTGACTTCCTCCATAGAAGTTTGTACGCAGGGGGTTGTCAGGTTTCTCTGTAGCTGACTGTACATAAAAAAAGAAGAATGGCCCATATACGATCTAGCTAGGAAGCTTTATATAGTGATGTGATGGCAGATATGTGGTTTGTCACTGGTCCGTAGATAGGTGCATGAAGCGATATAAATAAAAGTACGTTACAATGGCACCCATTTTGAAGGAGTAGACAAATTATTAAACAGTTATAATGTCAATAACAAATACAGGGCTCACTTATTCCAAATTTTAAGGTAAACGACACAAAGTTGGACACCTCAAAGCCCAATAGTTGGCCACCTATTGTTAGCTTCCATTCCAAGACCGAAACTGGCAAGTTTACCTTAGTTACGGAAAATGTATTCCATTTTATGCTTCCAGTTTTGTTTTAGCATACATTTATATTTTTTAGGAAAGTATTCCACTCATCCAATATACATTTGATCAAAGAAATTGGATGATTTCATCAAACTTGGAAGGGATCCCGAAATTTGATCAAAGATTCTGATGACACTTAAAACAATATGGCTACGCATGAAAATTAAACTTTGACAAAGATATTGGTTATGTGGAATGGGCCTCCGTCAAAGAAATTTGATCAAAGATTGGACAAAGATATTGGATGAGTGGAACATCACCCTTAAGTAAATCTTGGCTAGTGTTTATTAGTCGATTACAAATTAAAAACTAAATTATACAAGTGGCATATAGAAAACGTTCTGCATAAGCACGTGATACACAATTTATAGTTCACACATACTTTAATAAATCAGTCATATTGTCTATGCACTACCCAACCCCAACGTAAACGAATCGGGTAGTCTTATCGATTGAACATAGACAATCACATGCACACTGGAATTGACAATGAACTCACACAAGTGCGTAACACAAAGTGTTCTTACCATAGACAAAATATTGTAATATATATGAGTGGAGTCGAATATTTCATGCCTTTGACGGTCGAATTACATTCTGAAGTAATTAGATTTTCTAAACTAGGTAGTATGTATGTATCTATAATATATTAGGGGACATTCTAACACAAATCGACCTAGTCCCAAACTAAGCAAAGCTTGTACTATGGGTACTAGACGACGATATACATACTTATATAGATAAATAAATACGTAGAAAACATCCAACACCCAGGAACATATATCCGAGCTAAATGCACAAATAATGCGCTGACCAGGATTCGAACCCGGGACCTCTAGCTTCGGAGGCAGTGTCACTAGGCTAAACATGCCGTCAATTGCTTTATTGTACATAAAACAGGGCAAAATGAAAACCGAACAAAAAGTACAAGTACAAAGGCGAGCTTATCCCTTTAAGGGACCTCTTCCAGGGTAGTTGTAAACAGGGTGCGCCCGAAGTAATGGAGCGAAGCTATTGTCTAAACACGTCACGGTATGCATCGCTAAAGCAACCTAATTTGTTTTTATTTTTACTAACGGGGCGTTAACCTTATGAACGCCACGGTCGGCCATAGACGTCAACGTAAAATCGTCACCCCGACGCCAACGACGGCACTGGCCGACAATTTTTTTTATGATAAACTACTGAGAAGCTGCCCAATTTTATATTGGCATTATTTCTTTACACATCATTTTTTTACCGTTGTGGCGTCAGGGGCACGGCGAATTACTTTGACGTCTGGCGGCGAAAAGGTGTTATGGTTATTGTACATAGTATGGTCCAGGTGGAGTATACTTTCAACGAAATACGCGAATCACGGGTTCCGGAGCTTCGCTCCAATCCAACTTTTGCAACTGTCAATTCTACACGATCAATCAATTCATAATTTGTTTCGCCGTTTCTTCTCGACAGTGGTCTTCTTTTTCAGAGTTCATATAACCTTAGGGAGTTATTCCACTCATCCAATATCTTTGTCCAATATACATTTGATCAAAGAAATTGGACGATTTCATCCAACTTGGATGGGACCCTGACATTTGATCAAAGATTCTGATGACAGTTAAATCAATATGGCTACGCATGAAAAAGAATAAAACTTGGACAAAGATATTGGATGAGTGGAATGGGCCTCCGTCAAAGAACTTTGATCAAAGATTTGACAAAGAAATTGGATGAGTAGCATACCACCCCGTATTAAACTCATCCAATATCTTTGTCCAATATATTTGTTCAAAGAAATGGGCCTACGTCAAAGAACTTTGATCAAAGATTTGACAAAGATATTGGACGAGTGGAATACCACCCTTAGACCTTTTTAAGTAAGTGAACTGGTATTTTTTGGGTGAGCTCGTTTCATCGTCGGCCTCATCTTTGCCCCCTGGCTTGATGCTGGCCAAGAGCAATCCCATTAAAAAAAAGTTAGTAGATTTTGACTTGTAAAAGTGCCATTGCGGCATACTTGCAAAATAAAGTTCATGTATCGCCCTGTATGTGTATGTTCGGCCTGTTTAGCCTAGTTGGTAGTGTCATTGCCTCCGAAGCTAGAGGTCCCGGGTTCGATTCCCGGTAAGGGCACTTGTTTCTGTGGTGAGCAGAGACATTTGTTCCTGAGACTTGGATGTTTTCTATGTTTTTAAGTATATATCTATTAAATATATCGTCGTTTAGTACCCATAACACAAGCCTTATTGAGCTTACCGTGGGACTAGTTCGATTTGTGTAAAAAATGTCCCCTAATATTTATTTATTTATTATTTATTTATTTATTTATGTATTTAATTAGTGATTATTAATTATCGTTACAGTCATGATAATAGCGATTGTCAATCGCATTTACCTTACTAAACAATGATGTTGATCTTGATTGATGGATATTGAAGGTATCCATTGATCGTTACGTGGATTCATTGTCAATCGTTTTGACATTCGAATCATTGAATATGTCGGAAGTGAGGTTAAAATTGACACCAATCGCACTTCAATGTAGTTATTGACAATTGCAATTGATCGTTGTCGGGATACTGAAAATGGCAGTGGCCATCTTATTCAAACCACAAAGTCACGTTAGGAAATAAAATTCGATTTAAAAAATGTATTATAATACTTTGTCTATGCTTTTATTAAGTCGTGAAGTGTAAAAATAATATTAATAATGTGTCAATGTAGATCCTAGCCGACGGCGATAACGTCTTAACAACACTAAGCAACAAATTACTACAAGCGACTAAACCTTTTTCAAACAGTTAACACTTTCACTGCTCACATAAATGTTTTTCGCTACAAACATGGAACACGCTGCTACAATTAAAAGTTGCCGTCAAGAAACTTCTGTACCCTTAATGCCCAGGCTACACGAGGCTAGAATTTCAAGCTAGGATAGCAAGCTAGTGTTAGTAAGCTAGCAAGCTAGTACTTCTGGCTTCATGTGGACAAAACTATCTTCAATTCTAAGCTAGTAAGCTAGTTTACAAGCCAGGACAGTTTTTAATGGGATGGAGTTCTATTTTCGTGCGGTATGAGAGGTTAAGGAATGTCGGGCGAGGTCAGTCCTTGGATGGGTGACCGCTTTGAGTGGTTACTAACTGAGCGCTCCCGTGATTTGGAAGGCACGTTAAGCCGTTGATCCCGGTTGCTGTCTATGGTAGCAGTCGTTAAGCCAAGTTAGAGGCCTCCGGGCGGCTTGAGAACCTCTAACAGTCAAATTGCCCACTCACTTGACAAGCCTAATCCCAATATGGTCTAGTTTCCCCCTCGGGTTAGGTCAGATGGCAGTCGCTTCCGTAAAAACTAGTGCCTACGCCAATTCTTGGGATTAGGTAGCGCACCCCAGGCATACTTCAGGATGCAACTGTACTGGGAATAACGCTAGGAGGATGAGTTCTATTTTCGGGCTAGTAGCGTCCCCCCACCACTAATTTCACTATCCTGGCTTGTTTACTAGCTTCATGTGACCGGCGAAGCTAGTTTGCAGTTGGCTAGTAAACAGTTGGACGTATAGTCACCTCATCACTCCAGTAAATACTAGCTTACAAAATAGAAGCCTCATGTAAACAGAACTAGCATGCTCCAAGCTAGGTCAGCAAGCCAGGACGGTTTAGTAAAAAACTAGCTTGCTATCCTAGCTTGAAAAACTAGCCCCGTATATCCCGGGCATAAGAGTGCACGAATAAATCTAAACACGCACCAACGCCTTAAAGCCATGTTCTGATTCAGATTTTTTAATACCCTTGGTCGCTCCCAGATATCTCACGGCGACTACACGTAGCAGTGAAACTGTTAATTATGATCTAAATGCCTCAACCAAAGTCCAAAGAGCAACTTCAGCGTATGCACAAGGCATTTGTACATTTCGCCCTCATTTAAATTGTTGTTTTCGTCCCAGTAGGCCTTTCTCTCCCTAACAGAAACGTTTTTCGTAAACAGTTTACAAAAGATCCTACGCCACACAAACCTCTCCTGCTTATCATCTTCTCTACAAATTCGACAATCACAATTTCTACTTATGTCTACAACATTGGAAGTATTCGCGGAATATTTGGCATCACTTTTCCGACGGTCAACGTCGCGCGTGTGTTCCGGGGGCGATACGAAAGAGAAACTCTTCTTCAACTTTCGAATGGTAGGAGATACGGCTCCTTCTGACTCCACTCCTTGGTAGCTGTCCTTTAAAATTATCAGTCCTAAAGGAGCCGTTTTCGTCACGTCAGCAGACTCACGTCTAACGATCTTCGTGTTGCTTCGCAAATCCTCGCAACTCTTGAAGTTGGGGACAGTTAGCTTTAAAATCCCCTTCCTCATGTTAACTTCAGTTTTCCGCCCTTCAAACGACAAGTTCCTTTGAAGAGGTATGCCGACTCTCCTCTGTCGGGGAAGCTTTTCCTCCAGGTCACTTGTGGTGACAATGTTCCTATACGTCAGCCGCATCTCATTTACCTCCTCTCCGTCTCTTGCATCCGTATTCTCATCTTTCGCAACGACAGTCTTAAGTTCCTGCAGAGACTGGTGGAACGAAAAATTCCGTCTCAATTTTCTGATCTGCGGCGAAATATTGCTCGAACTATCGAAGCCTTTGTAGCTATCTTTCAACACGGACAGGGCAAGCCCGCTTCCGTAAACATTATCTGTATCAAAAGACACGCGCCTACTTTTCACCTTAGGAGAAGCGGGTATATCTTCAAAACTCCTGTACTGCTCCAAGCGGCTGTCCCTATCCGAATGCACGGTCCAAGCTGAAGAGCTACCCACAGACCAATCCGAGCTGATAGTTTCCAGATAATTGAATATCTCCTTGCCTCCGTCGAGCGAGAGCGATCTCTGCAGCGGTATATCGTGGCTGAACTTGCCCAAATAATCCTCTTCCTTCTCGTCGAATTTATTCCCGAGCCACTTATCGACTTCTTGATTGTTCAGGTTGAGGTTGATTAATTCTTGTCGGAGGTCAAGCTTGGACTTAGGGTTGTTGATGTCGGAGTACCGCCGCGACTTGGGTTTGTGCGTGGGGGCGGTGGTAGCGGTGGTGGGGTCGGAGTGCCTACGAAGAGCCGTGGGTGCCGGCGGCCATCTTGCTCGCGAGGGAAGACAGCGAACGCCGCGGGAACGAGCTCGCGGCGACGTCAGACTCAGCAAAGAGCTTGCGAAAACTGGAACACACGAGGATCATTTTAGTATGTTACGTTGGGCATGTGTTTATTGGAATCAATACAAAATAGAAGAGGCATGATGATGGCACCTGATACGGCACGACAGCTTTTATAGGGATACAATTGAGGGCAAAAGAGGAATACCCACACTAATTTCAACCAAGTGAAGGAGGAAGTTGCTGCCGAGTCGTATGGGGAAGTCAAGAGGCTGGCAATGAACAGAGAATAGTGGCGTTTAATCCTCCGATAAGAACGAAGCTTTAAAGAGTATTTATGATGATGCATTAAGGCAAACATTTGCCACTTTAAGCTTTCATAATGAACTTTTTGGCCTCAACAGCCATCTATACATGACAACAGGTAATTTAAATGAACCTTCATGCATTGCCAAAAAGGTTTACTATGTGCTATATGAAATAGTCGTGGCGGTAAAAATGTATTTATTAAAATGTAATAAATGATTAATTAATTATGATTATGAATCACAAAAATCTAAAATGATTTTCTTAATAGTTACGCCTACAAACGCTAAACATGCAATATAAACAAATTTTATATATGAAACTTCAATATTATTAGAGTAATTTGGCGTGGAATCATAATGAGAATAAAATATCTTTCAATTTATACACATTTCGCCGTTAAGTTACGATGAATCCGTAAGTTCAGCTCCCATCCTTTGACGAAGGGATCAGAATTTCCTCAGCAAAGCATAAGACTGGCGCACGGATCTATACCTAAACCGGATTGAGTTCAAACGTTTATTACCCAATCAAAATTGAACCATATTCCCGCGTAATACAGTTAATATTCTGTTATGACAGACAGACTAGAGAAAGCGGTCCGAGCGAGAGCAACCAACCGGAGGACGGTGTCCCACTCGCACAAGTTGCCAATGTAAAAAATATATATGTTGTGGTATTTTAGAATACTGAGAATAATTACTTGCTTAAACTAACTATTACTGCATGTTTATTAGGGATAATTTACATTTGACCTCATTTGTAATTGTATAAAATATCAACATTATTAACTGACTAAAACCTAGGATTGCAATAAATAAAGTAGTATTTTTCAAATATTGATTGGTATCCCCAACGTAAATCGTGTCAAATTTTAAATTATGAAAATTACCAGCTTATGAAATTAGTTGAAAATGGTGAAAACATGTTGTGCAAAGGGTTGTAAAAGTGAAAGTTTTATTAATTGTGGAATATCATTTCACAGGTAAGGAACAATTTGTTATATTTTACGATAAAACGACAAGACAAATGTCAAACTTATTAGGGTGACCATGACTTGGGCTGGTTTTGCAGAAATATTCGTTAGTACGTGTTTAGTGAGAAAACCTCTCAAGGTCAGTTGAAATTCAATCTTTTAAACTTTTCTTATTATTACGAGCTTTTGTTTAACTTGGACTGTATGTGATTAAACTGTGCAAGTTGTCGTTCCAATTTTTAGGGTTCCGTAGCCAAAATGGCTAAAGCGGAACCCTTATAGATTCGTCATGTCTGTCCGTCCGTCCGTCCATGTAACAGGGAGGCCAAATTTTTATTCAATGCCTATAGGCGTTTGGTGTATTTATGGATAGGCTTTCAAAAATGACATAGAGGTTTCTATAAAACTTTTCCATTTAAGTCAACCATTAGAGTGAGATATTAGCTGTCAAAGTCGTAAAAAGTGTCCCCCCCCCCCTCTAATTTCCAAACTATGGGATTTAAAATTCTAAAAAAATCAAGATGATGTACAATTATAAATATTTTCAACGATTTTTGGTTTTAACAAGATAGGTCTAAGGGTTTTTGAGTTATTGCTGAAAAACTCTTGCCCAAACAAAAAGGCGTAAGTGCCGTGACTTCCCTATGAAGAGACGGCCTTCTTTGATTTACTGTATTGTATAGTGGTTTTAAATGTAGATTAAGAAGTAGGTACGACACGCACTTGGCCGGTTTTTTAATTTACGCATGGCTCATCACGGGAAAACACATTCGTTAAGAGATTTGGGAAATAAAGTACAGTTTAGAAGTTTCTAGGCAAAAATGACACAAGACTATATGTTACATACATAAACTTATGATTAGCGAAAATTAATATTTCTTTGAAAAATATTCTTATTTTATTTACTACCTAATTTAGTGTAAAATTTCATTTTACATAGAACCTATATTGATAATAATCCTCATATCCACAGATGTACTTGGTCACCCTAATTAAAACGAGATGCAATCCTCAAGTTTGGCTTCTCTGTCGGTCACACTTTTTCGGTCACAGTACTCAATCCGGTTTAGGTATAGATCCGTGGACTGGCGCCATTGCCAAAATAAGAGAACAAAAATTATCGATAGACACAACCTAAATTGGAATCATACTTCCAAAGTAAAAACGGCCGTTTTAATTGTGAGCTCATAACTCTATGCATCTAGGCAACGTAATAAATAGTTTGATGTTTTCAAAAGGTACCCTACCCTCGTAAGCCCTGTGTTTTTTAATAGAGGTAGTCATATCCTCCGGATGTACTATACCAAGTACAAACTAAGAGTAGTACTTCCGACGCAGGCACGATTTTTTCGATTTTGTATTAATTCTTGCCTATTGTTTTAACCTCGTAAGTCCCCGCGTACTTGTACAAGTACAAAATAATGATAGTACTTGAGACCTGACATTTTAACTGCCTAGTATAAATAACTGCCGAATGTACTTTACCAAGTACAAATTAAGGATGCGCTAAAAACCATACACATACTGAATAAAACAAAGGACAAGAATTTAGACAAATTCGAAAAAGTCACGTCTGGGACCGAAGCACTACACTTAGTTTGTACTTGTGGTAGTACACTGGGTAGTTACGACTACTACATTTGAAAAAACAAAGGACTTACGAGGTTAATCAGTCTATGGTTTTTAATGCACCCTTAATTTGTACTTGGTGAAGTACATTAGGCAGTTATTTATGCCACACAGTTAATATGTCAGATCTGAAATCGTACTGATAATTTGTACTTGTTGGGGACTTACGAGGTGGTATACGTCTCACAGACGTATTGACTATATTTGTTAACGAGGGGTAAATTTTAGTCTGACAGTGCTCTGACCACGTCATCAGCATTTGGGCGACGTTGATCAGTTTCTTATTTAGTCATATTCGTACCAGATCAGATACTTACTTTGTCAGATTCAGGCTAGGTCAAATTCTTTCTTTGTCGGATTCGTCGCAGATTTTTATTTTGTTGGATTCTAACTAGGTCAGTTTCTTCTCGACGAAATAAGAGACTGAAATAGTCAGATTCCGACAGTATAATAATCTGACCTAGTCTGGATCTAACAAAGTAAGAATCTGACCTGCTACGAATATGACAAAATAAAAAAAACCAACCTACTTCTCTAAAAAGGCCTCCTTTCGGAGTGGTAGGTTGTTTTTATTGTTTTGTCGGATTCTGACTAGGTCAGTTTCTTGTCGAAAAGATTAGAATCTGACCTACAACGAATCCGGTAACATAACAAACTGACCAACTCAGAATTCGACAAATTAAGAAACTGGCTATGTCAGAATTCGACAAAACAAGAATCTGACCTAGTACAAATCTTACTAAATAAGAAACCGATCACCGTTGCCCAAATGGTCATCAGTTAGGTTAAAAGCACAATAATTCCTCCTCACAGCACGCATACCTCATCCTCCTCAGTACCACGGGCCGAAAGAGATCCTCGGCGGCGGCGAGCGGCGTCCCAAGTCCTTTGTCGTTAGCGCCAGCCAGAACCTTTCGCACGACACTCTCATGAGGGGGGGGTTCAACAAAAACAGTGCTACAGCGATAGGGTTAAGGCCGGTATTACAGGAACACAAGTTAGTAAACATAAAAGAAAATTAAGGTTATCAATGTAAAAAAAAAAAAGGTTATCAATGTGATAAGGTTGACTGGTGGTAAACTTGTGCAAAGTTTAGGTAAATAAGAGTAAGCACTTTCTGGTACAGTTGAAATTATTTTAAATGTCCGACTTTTTCAAATACTGCCAATTGATATTGAAGCTCCTTTCTTGGACGGTAAAGCCGCTTTTTTACCCGACTGCGCCAGAAGTAGGGTTATGTTTCTCGAGAGTATGTATGTATTTGGCACGCTCTGCGGCCTTAACGGCTCGATGTGTGTATGTATGTCGTTAGATTCGTATTTACTGTGAGAGTGACACTGGGCATATCAAAAATTTAATGCCAAAGTGTAAACAAGTCTATCGCGAAGCACCGGAATAGTGCTATCGCGATCTACCACTC